>BSQZ01000023.1:7287773-7985273 GCA_033239005.1 Lamellibrachia satsuma
ACTCACAACGCGGCAATAGGACCCAGGGACTCTGGAACAATTTTTCATCGAATTACCGAACTGACATATAATTAAACTGTTCCCCCACACACACACACACGTGACATGCATGATTTCTGTTTTAAGATCTTTATGCGCAATAATAGCGCTTGAAATAATGAAATTCTTTTCACAAGTAATGCTTTGTCCCTACAGGTTTTAAGGCGGCGATTCAACAGTTGCGTGATTATTGTCTGCTCACCATCAATCATAACTAGATATTGACATTGTCCTGGCTGATGCAACCGACTTTTTAACAAAACATGTTATGCAAATGCGTGCTATTGGTACTGAGACGTCGAATGACTTATGACACGACCGAGTCACTGCCTTGAATTTCAATTAACCTTCCGTGACAACAACACGTTTTGCATAAGAGTTCGTTTAATCATTTTCTCTCAGTAGACTGGTGTTTTATAGACGGTGGCAATTTATGTATCCCCCGGATACGACGCCAGTATAGCGTAGTTGGATCCGAATGCAATCAGGTGAAGATGCGAGTACAATGAGCAGTGACGTATTTAGCCCCCCTGTTTTAAAAGTTTGAGTTTTTCCGCATGTAACCTGTTGCGCCACTGCATGGACGCACGGTAAATTAATGGGTGACTAAGTTTGTCCCCCCCACCACCCCTCAGACTCCCCTTTGTGAGATCCTATAGATACGCCACTGGGAGTGAGGACCAATTCGTGACATATAATTAAATGATGTCACATCAAATATACTACACTTTTTTCTCTAAGAAATGAGTTCGTGATTTTCTTCTCATTTTTGTAAGACTTCAACGTGAACGATTACAATTTCCCGACGAAAATTGTCGCACGACTATTTAAGGGTCCTTCCCAGTTCGTTTAGGGTCGCCTCATTGAAGACTCGTTTCACGAAAAATCAAATCTACTTTCCACTACGATATGTTAGCGTGTAAGCCTGCGTAAATTGCTTGCGTAAATTTGCTATTTAGTTTTGGAAAATCATCGAACAAATGATTAAATTATTTGTTACCGGATCCAGTAAAATATATCACCAGACTATTCACACTTTCGTTAGTTACCTGATCTTGCGAGCAAAGTTTCTTTCGATTATTTTAACAAAATACGCACTCAAAAGAGAAATGTGGGTCGGTGTGGCTCGTTTTAAAAAGTTGAATGCGGTTACCTACCTGTTAACGGTCATATCGTAACTAAATAAGAAAGCTATTTAGGGGAACGGACCAGACTTTGACGACTAATAAAACATTGGAAATTGTCGTGTATGCACCGAGAGGTACCCCTTACCGCGGGTCCCCACCCCGGGCTCAGAAAACGAAGCTACGAAATAAATTCATTTTCCTACATGATCCAAGCACGTTACGATAATGACGACCAGAGGGAAATCTGTCGACGTATACATGTCTGGCGACATAAGGAATGATGTGCGAGCTATGTTATGTATGCACACATGCAAAAACGCAAACATTATCATAAACATACGACGGGGCGAGACGTCGAAGGCCCGACAGCCCGCCGTGGTGTCGGCGCCAGGCCCACCGCATCGGCGAGACGGCGCTGCCATTTTATGCGCTTTCCGCGGACCACTGGAGTCGGCGGCCGGCCGTGCTGCTAAATCAAGTGACTACGACTTGTCTGGAGTGCCCGGTCGGCGTGCCCCGATCGTAAATCACAAGACCGCTATCTGTGCTCGACGCATCCTAAGCGGCGAGCGTAAAATCGTACGAGCCATTAGCGAGCGAACGAGAAGTCGACGCCGTGGGGAAGGTTCGACGATCTGGTTCGCTCGTCATCTGTGCGCATGAGCAGTGTGGGTTTGTGCGCAGGGGGGTAGATCCTGTTCAACAACTGTGCAGTTGCTTTCAAGTGTGTTGGACGTATGCTGCACTCGCCCGGTTGATTCGTTTGTGTGTCGATCGTAGTTGGAATATTCATAGCAACGCCGGTATTACGGGAAAAGTTTGATGTGAAACGCTAAAGGTATATTAATTTTGTAATTCAATAAACCTTTTTATAGAAAAGTCTGATGTTCTCGGTATGTTCATCCATTAAACAATGCATATGCATACCATGATACGACCGATGTTTATATTTGACATAACATGATTATTACTATTATGCAATTCATGGTCTCGGAGAGTAACTTTTACCAACGTTGAGACTGTATTCCAATAAAGCCCTTCGTAAAACTGCGGTATGCCAACATGTATTACATTAAACAACAAATTGCAAGATAAAAGACATACCATATGTGCATGAATTACTTCAATTTTAATTAATTATAACGGCGGAAGTGTATCAATACTTTACTGAAGTGTATAATTAGTTTACTGAAGTGTATCATTATTTTACTGCTGTATTCAGCTCAGTCAGCGTTGCCAGCCGTCACCAGATTGTCCATGCAAGGCTGTCAAATTAGACACGCGACAATGACAAACAGTGAAATTCGATATGGGACGATAATCGACGACACATCACTTCTACGCGTCGTTAAGTTTCGTTACACAAAGCGCTGGTGAATATAGCACCAGCGAGGAATATAAACTTGATAATTACTAATTAATATGAACGTATAGTTTCGTATATTTATATTTCAATAAGACATATTATATCTCCTGGGAGTAAATTACGTTATGAAACTTACTTCAACTTCAAATATATCTTATTATCGGTTGTATTAATTTTTAGAAATTCGTTTCACACCTTTTACACGTATACATTATAATCAACCGACATAGAAATCAATGCAACATTGTATACAATTATTTTATTCATACCAAGGATGGTGTAAAAGTATTGCAAATATTTGCAATACACAACTGCATTTTCATAAATGCATTGCAAATATGTGTAACAGTATTGGGTAGGACCTATTATGTACTGCAATATTTAATAATAATAAGACAAGGTGCTGCAGAAGTATTGTTTATTTCATATTCAATACATACGTGTTCTATAATCCAGACAAATAATATAATATATACCAATCACACCATACAGGACAGACATTTTACATTAATTAATTTCCAATCATTTTACTTTAAGTAATTTGTATACATTATTGCGACATTTTTAAGAAAAAATTGCGAAAGTAGGTATATTGCAAATACTCGCAATAATGTATTGTGAATTAATGCATATATGATTATGTCAGACGTATAAGTTAAATTATAATAAATGACCCAAATATGTAGTTTATAATTAAACAGGTATATGTCAGACATGCTTTAATTTCATTTAATGAATTACTGTTCAATTGGTTACGAATTTCTATTTGTTTTTGTTTATTTACTAACCCTTGTAATGAAGTATTCGTGACTTGAGTCTATTACAACTAAGTATTACTTACCTATATAACTATAGGAAATTCATATTTATATTATTCACTACATACATGCCCATCATACTTAGCACATGGGGAAGGAAATAAAATAGTAATCGCGTTTTTTGCAGAGCCGATTAGTCGGTAACACGAGCATAGTAATCTGCTCGTAGAACAGACTCTATACACTACTTAGCATCTTAATTATTAACATGGCTCCGTCGCCACTAATTATACTGTTTCCTCTCGTCGGATATGTCATTAATTTGTCGAGAAACGTATTGCATTCAAATTAACTGGCAATCACTCCCAGTGCCATAAATACTATTGCGATTACTTTCAGCGTAGACACTGAATGCCTGCACTGTCGCGTATACGTGGACCGTGTAATGCGCAATTACTCGGATCTACAATAGATCGGCAGCACGCGCGCAGGCGAATTAATCAAAATCACTCAAACAAAACCACGATCGGTAAGGAACGAAACCGTATACGAATGGCTCAGAATTAAAGGCCAGTGGCGCAGTTACAAATGTGTAGAATCATCACGGATATTTCCAAATAATTTCTACACGTTTCCTCGGTCATCGGTAATTAAATGTCTGCCTCTAATCGACGATGACCAATACCTGCATGCTAGTACAGAACTTTAGGGCCAAACAGCTGTATGACATTAAATTTTCATCTTTGCTAAACTCAGTGTTTCATTTATATATTTAAGATCATTCCTATATTTAACCATCATTCATTTGACCAGTGCATTTTAATTTAATACATGCATGATATATTTCATAATATAAATATACTTACGTTATTAGTAGTGACACAGTTCTACAAAGTTAGTTTTGACATGCAAAGGCGCAGCTTTTGTCATACTTCATTTGAAGACTTCATGCGCCTGAAATGCATCTAAAAATATTTTTTTTTTTTTCGCATTTCATTTAGTCTTTTTTATGATATGCGTTAATCTGCAAAAATATGTGTATCCGCTCCAAACAAACGCTTCAATACATGACAGTACAAATGCGTGTCTGGCGTGTTTGTGTGGCACACCGAAGCGCGTATCATTGACGTTTTTCGGTCAGCGCCCATGCAGGAGGCTAAATAGCAACTTGTTTGTTTATCAAAGCGTATATCATTATGAAGTGATAGACAGTTTCGGTCGGTGGTCGTCACGATGAACACGCCCAAAAGCCTCCTTGCTCTTGTGTATTCATTACGTGTCTGTAATTCGATAGAAACCACAGGCTGGTCGGGGCTGGCATAAAACTAGTCCCAACAATAACTGGGGTAGGCCTATCCGTAAAACGGTTCATGATAAGTTCCATTATGCCATTGTTAGAATATATATATATAACTATAGGAAATTCATATTTATATTATTCACTACATACATGCCCATCATACTTAGCACATGGGGAAGGAAATAAAATAGTAATCGCGTTTTTTGCAGAGCCGATTAGTCGGTAACACGAGCATAGTAATCTGCTCGTAGAACAGACTCTATACACTACTTAGCATCTTAATTATTAACATGGCTCCGTCGCCACTAATTATACTGTTTCCTCTCGTCGGATATGTCATTAATTTGTCGAGAAACGTATTGCATTCAAATTAACTGGCAATCACTCCCAGTGCCATAAATACTATTGCGATTACTTTCAGCGTAGACACTGAATGCCTGCACTGTCGCGTATACGTGGACCGTGTAATGCGCAATTACTCGGATCTACAATAGATCGGCAGCACGCGCGCAGGCGAATTAATCAAAATCACTCAAACAAAACCACGATCGGTAAGGAACGAAACCGTATACGAATGGCTCAGAATTAAAGGCCAGTGGCGCAGTTACAAATGTGTAGAATCATCACGGATATTTCCAAATAATTTCTACACGTTTCCTCGGTCATCGGTAATTAAATGTCTGCCTCTAATCGACGATGACCAATACCTGCATGCTAGTACAGAACTTTAGGGCCAAACAGCTGTATGACATTAAATTTTCATCTTTGCTAAACTCAGTGTTTCATTTATATATTTAAGATCATTCCTATATTTAACCATCATTCATTTGACCAGTGCATTTTAATTTAATACATGCATGATATATTTCATAATATAAATATACTTACGTTATTAGTAGTGACACAGTTCTACAAAGTTAGTTTTGACATGCAAAGGCGCAGCTTTTGTCATACTTCATTTGAAGACTTCATGCGCCTGAAATGCATCTAAAAATATTTTTTTTTTTTCGCATTTCATTTAGTCTTTTTTATGATATGCGTTAATCTGCAAAAATATGTGTATCCGCTCCAAACAAACGCTTCAATACATGACAGTACAAATGCGTGTCTGGCGTGTTTGTGTGGCACACCGAAGCGCGTATCATTGACGTTTTTCGGTCAGCGCCCATGCAGGAGGCTAAATAGCAACTTGTTTGTTTATCAAAGCGTATATCATTATGAAGTGATAGACAGTTTCGGTCGGTGGTCGTCACGATGAACACGCCCAAAAGCCTCCTTGCTCTTGTGTATTCATTACGTGTCTGTAATTCGATAGAAACCACAGGCTGGTCGGGGCTGGCATAAAACTAGTCCCAACAATAACTGGGGTAGGCCTATCCGTAAAACGGTTCATGATAAGTTCCATTATGCCATTGTTAGAATATACTTTCGACTTGTTTTTTCTTCTTATAGTTCAGTTTGTCAAAAATACCGTATATTTTCGTCACAAAACATACTTTTATTTGCAGCTTCAGGTTTTTTACCATGATGTACTTATTCATAGAAAAGACAGTTGAGCCACCGCGATGTCGATGTTGACTAGTTGAATTAAAATATTTATGGGATTTTTAATGGTTTAATTATTCAATGCACGGTTATAAAGAATGCCATCGGTTTCAAAACAATTTTAATTAATATGTAGAGTAGTGGGAATAGTGTTTTTCAGAACAAATATGATTATTTGAGTTAGACTTATAGGTCTACAATAATATAGGGTCTAATTAGGTATATCTATATATCAACACAAAATACTTTCCAGAATCTTCTGAAATACAAGTCTTTTTTATTAAATTTATTGACATTGTTATTAAAACTTAAACTTTTAAACCATCATCTTAGCAAAGTGGAATAAATAACAGATTCTAAGATACTAACCTATAACAAATTTAATATTTCAACACAATCAGATTCTTAACAATATTAAATTGTTGGTTCAAAAATACTGCATAGTGCAAGTATGATATTTACCAGTTGATATTTAATTTATCGGATTGTCTTTCTATTACTTATGACGTCAATGTGGAAATTGGACATTCAAACAATAAGCACAGTGACAATGAGAACATCCCGACAGAAATGTAAATAACAATATCTAGATGTTGACATTTATTACAACAATGTTATTTCTTTAACAAGATTGCCATCCAAAACTACAAATTCCAGATGGCAAGTGTTTAGAGAACATATTCCTATCAGTATCCTCATAACCATTCACTATTTAAATATTTCCATTTGGTTTCCTCTTAGTCTCCTGGTCTCTAGGGTTGTCAAACCACATTCTAATAAGCGGCTTTTATTAATAAGATCTCTAAATTATGGAATAATTTAATTGTTCTTCGTTGTATTCTATCTAGTTTATCCATGTCCTTCTTACGATATGGCTTCCATGCTTGTGTACAATATTCCAAATGCTGCCTAGCTGTAGCTTTGGACGTTGTACTTTGTACAGGGGTACTGTTTCTCCTTATGTGTGATAGTTCTCCTAATTAGCCCTAGAATTTGATTACCTTTTGAAGCAGCAATTGCTGCGTGCCGGTCCTTGGGGGAAGCTCGTGGAGTTCGTTCGTATCCCTCTTTTTGAGAGAATACGCGTCAACATCTGCTCATAGACAAGTGGGAAAGTGCTAAAGGAAAAGGGGGAAAGTGCTCATGAAAAAGGGGGAAGTGCTCAAAAAAATTGGGAAAGTGCTTATGAAAAGCAGGAAACCCCCCCTCCACGCTCCTCCACTCTACATTTATCGTTTTTCGTCGTTTTTAACGCGTTATTTTTACAGAGTTGCTGTTCTTGTTCGCGGTCAACGCACGGAAGAGAAAACGTGAAATCATCTGAGACAACAAGAAGTGACATGTGCCCAGAACGGGCTCGTGTGCAACAAATATAAATCTATTTTTCCATTATTTTTTATTACAAAAAGCGAGACATTTCACCCAAAAAGCGGGAAAGCGGGACCAGGGTAAAAACACGGTATTTCCCGCCCGAAGGCGGTAATGTTGACCAGGCAAGGGACAATCAACTTGATTGAAAAGTTAATAATTTAATTACAATTCACCCAGAAACTGTCCAATTAGATAACATTTATTTACATTCTTCAATTAAATTAACAATTAATTTCAATTAAATTAACAATTAGATCATGTGTTGGTAGAAATGTTTTCACATATCATTTTTAAAAGGTATAAAATTACAAGACTTGTACTAGGAATGTGTTTTGTAACTTTGTTGGGAAAATGTTTGCTCGTACAATATCTACATGGCATTTGATAACATTTTTAAAGTTGTATATATATATATATATATATATATATATATATATATATATATATATATATATATATATATATATATATATATATATATATATATATTGTACAAAAATATGCAAGGTTTGAAAAGTTGTTGCTAAAGATTTGTAGGTGTTTCCTCCTACATTCAACCACCAGATTAACAAAATCAAGTAACTACATACATCATTTCTATGCACCAAGTTGTTATTTGTGCAGTGTTTTAGGTTTCCCCGTTACACACTAGCATTTAAATATGTACACACTAATTTTTATGCATCGCTATATCTCCCCATTAACTGTTATATGTTACACACACATACACACAAAAATTATAGATGTATAGGTCTAATGGCCCCATAGGTCTACTTGACTGCAAGTTGCCAGCCCCAAATGTTTATTTAAACATAGATTTGCAGATGCCACGATTAGCCTCAACTTATCACCCTACCAGAGGTAGGGTGATAAGTTGCTATTTTCTATGCCTTCTCTCCATTTCACAGGTGCCTGAATGACCAGCCAGTTGGTAAAGTGGTTATGTGCTCTGTGATGTTCTCCCTCTCTCGCCTGGATAACAGGGCTGTGAACTATCCAGTAATATTAACTGTTAAACGAACACTTAATTGAGAGTTAATTGGGAATTTGTCAACTAAATTAAATTCAATTAACCCCTTTTGGTAAAGTTAATTAATGAAATGAAATTAAATATGCCTGATGTTGACATCTATGACCTCCTCTGTCCAGGATTTGAAAATTGTGTGTTGTACAGTGTCGCCACACTGCGGTAACTAAAAGAAACATTGAAACAAACCGAACAGAACAGAATCCATTGGCGGTAGTTTTCACAATGTCAGCCTTGCAACACAATGTCAGCCTTGCAACACAATGTGTTTGCGTAGAGTATGTACTTCTTCAGTGATCCGGCTTCATCGGGCATCGCTCAAAATTAAACCGCCCGGTTACAATAAGATATTTTGAAGAGTTAGATATGCCAAATGCCCTCCTGATTTCACGGTCAATATCCCCGCCTCCTGGTGTGTCGTTTAAATATCCAGATAACTTTCAATTTCAGTACAGAATTACCGAGACTGGCTTGCCTTCACGTCACTATTTTTCAGTCCTTATAACCCCTGGAAAGTGAACTCCCGCTTCCTAAACAGTAGACGTTGCAGCAATTGTAGCAACGGCAATCAACCACACTAAAGACATCGTTGCTAACCAACACCAAAACGGAGCAGCCCCTCCTCGTCACCTGTCAATGTAATAAACCGCTGTAACTGACAAGGCACTTTAGTATTCATTGATACAATAAGTATTACACTTTAAATAGGGTATCTTCTTTACAAAACTAGCCCATGACACCAAACTTGCAACGTTCTTACAAACTCACTTTTACTAAGCATATGAAACCCAGTGATGTTTTCGATAGATTTGACAATGTGACGTCATGGAAAAAGTGATGCACATGGACATTTTTTATTTACTCAAAATCAGATAATTGGTATTTAACTGAGATTGTTGTTGTTGTTGTTGTTGTTGTTGTTGTTGCGTTGTTTCCACGAACTTCCGGTTTAATTGAGATTACAAATCTTAAATGTAATAATAGCTGGGGTTCTTTACTATACATTTAAATGTAATTACTCTTAAACTGCTATATTTATTATTATTAATAATCCATTTTTGTTACAAAGAAACTGTAGTATATTTTAATACTGCGCCACTGAATGGCCACCACCGTCTGATGTATGGCGCAGATAAGTGTTGTTATATTATTATAATTGTTATCATATTAGCATTGTTATTATTCGTTATTCTCTGCACAAAAACAGGCATTTGACTTATTTGATATTGATAATTTATCAAAACTGCTTTAGAGACACTTCAGACAGGCTGCTAAGTCCATGCAAGCAGATAGCCATCTCAGACTTTTCCGCATGACGGTCGTGTTGCGTAATGTAGGCCTATTGAATTTCTGGTGGCAGTATTGAATTTTACTCGTGTGAATAAATGACTTTTATAACTTTGTTATTTGCAGGATTTAAAAAAGATGGTTCATTGTCTGAAACTGTGTCCCTCTACAGGTCCGTCCTCGGGTGAAGGGATTCGGGGGTTCGAACGAGATAAATTGTTGTTAACGATTTTTTTTCTCAGAAATCCCAGAAATACGCGGCATGTCTGTTTTTTCCGATGACGGGGGTACCTGCCATGATAGTACCTACACTAAATTGGATAGCGCAAACTAAAACAACTGCTAATAAAGCACAACAATAGGCCAACTTATAGTCATCAGAAGAAATTAAAATCAATGCCCAACTCACATCAAATCAAATCAAATACTAGTATATGCTTTATCATCGTGGGATCCACATTGCCTAGAGAACATTAAAACTCTTGAAATAACCCAAATACAAGCTGTCAAATTTTACTAAAATAATTATTCTCGAGAGCCAGGAACTATAACAAACTATTTAAAGACCTTGGATGGGAAGCCCTCCAGACAATGAGGACAATAAAAAACCTCTGTATATTGTATAAAATGGAGCACAATCTTAGTCTTAGAGATGTCCCATTAGACCAATGCATCAAATGCAACACTTAGATGCTCGCTAAAACAGGAACTACATTAACTCATTTTCATAGCCACTAGGTCTATACTCTCATAAAAAAATATTTAATATGCGACACAAGCCGTGGTATGTATACACCTCTTACCGATTTTAAATCTCCGCCTAGCGCCGAATAAGTTCAAAGTGGCAAACAACAACAACCCTAGGGTGAGTAAGTAGCCATCAATATCGCGGCGGCGGCGGCGGCGGCGGCGGCGGCGGAGGCGGCGGCTGACAATCAAACGCGTGTTTGCATAGCGCAACAGGGCACCGCCAATCAAAGCCGGCGTTACATCGCGCAGTCGGGTAAGCCACGTGCGTTCCGTGAGCTCCCTCGGTGAGTGATTTGTTTGTGCTGCGTTTGGCTGGCGTGTGGATGTCGGTGGATTATATGATGGCGAATCTACCACTACTCCACGTTCATTCCGTGTTTCCGGATCATGCATCTTGACCTTACTGGTAAAACGGCATTTGTTTGCAGACGCTGTCACGGCACAGAGGAAACTTTAAAAGGCGCCTGGAAGCTGTCGAGTTTACCGCCTCGACACCGAGTAGTAGCCGCTGGCATAAAAGGAGTTTAGCCGAACGATGCAAAAGCAGACGACTTTAAGTTTATAGGGCCTACAATTTGATGACACAACAGTGGATTTATCGTGCTGATTCAGTGAACTTGCGCCGTTGATGATTGCCACCAACAGAAGCTGGTTAGAAGTTCTACACCATGGCGAAGTCAGCGGCGTTTGGAATATACCTACTCGGGTGTTTGACGCTTACCATACCTCGAGTTGATACTTCGCCTCCGAACGGTGAGTGCTTCTTTACTACGCCTGGTTTGCAGGCGGAAGTTTGTGTTTACGTTTAAGGTTATGTTGACGACACTTAGCGCCGTTGAGTCGCATCGTCTCCCGCCGGGACGCCAACAGCCGTGACGTCGACCCGGGGGCCTGTCGGCGTGTGTATTGTATGTTGTGTAGTCACAGCGGAGACTCCCGCCGCCGCCGCCGCCGACGCCGCTGCTACCTGGCCGCCGACGTCAGCACCGAGGCTAATCTAGGGCTCCGCGTCCCGGGTTCGCGTGCTTAATGGACGGCGACGGTTAGATGACTGATATGTAGGATGAAGTCTACATATACACTGATAACGGGAAGAAGTATTCGGTGTATGTTTGATCCTGGGAAATTCGGCCACCGAATTGTGCCACAATTTAGAAGTACAAAACACAGCAAGAGGTCTATTAGAAGTTTTTTTGTAACTATACGAAAACTTCTTTCACAGCTATCAGAACTTAGAAGACTCTTTTTAGACTTTAGGTCTTTCTCTGGTGAGGGATGATCCTGACAGACACAGTTGTGAAGTTTAGGAGTATATCTTGCCAATAATAGATAGGGCCTAACACGTGATAACCACAAATCATGGATGATGTGTCCCACCATATATGTGACTTGGAACCCATCATCCAAGTCTGGTGGTTATCAGGTGTGATAAGTTATTGGCAATATGTACTCCTAAACTTCAAAGTTGTGTCTGTCAGGATCATCCTTCATATATGTGACTTTGGTCACACTAGCAGGAAAGCAGTTTGCTGGAAGAAAGCCAGCATTAGGCCTAGTAAAAAAGAAATTAGTTTCTCGTCCCTGCCCGCTTCCTTTTTTGCCACCGCCTCCATTTTTATTATTTACTATTGAAAAAAATATCTAAACACATTTTTGGCTTCTGTGAAGAAATCTCTTTCTAAAACATAATGCCAGTCTCTATCTGTATGAATGTCATTTAGTTGTATGCCTATGATACAAACTAATGAAACTATGGCCAAATCTACACACCACATTCATAAATACATTCAGCATTGTTTTTGCTTCTTTTTCTAGTCAATTTAAGTAGTTTACTGGAGTAACACGTCCAGTATGTGCCATATTCTATTGACATAAATGTTTCTATTCATCTGCCATTCCTGCTAAAACATATTGTATTTACTAATTGGCTAATTGAATGGCAGGCTTTATGGCAATGTGCATCACTGGCATGTTCCATGTTGCATCAAAAAAACTACAGCTTGTCTTTAAGTCAACCACAGTGAGCATCTGAGACATGGCAGCCATCTTCGAAACTAATAGCAAAAAATCCGTAAATAGTAAATAATAAGGGCCTCCCTCTTCCTTTTTGAAAAAGTCTGGACGAGAAACTATTTTCTTTTTTTACTAGGTCTTACATGTATGGGATTTGATCAGAGCAGGTATTTGTTAAATTGTTAACTTCTTAAGACAGGAGGATAGGAGTTTTTTTGTGTGTAAATTTGCTCACAAGTATCGTGTAGACCTTCACATGTGCATAACAAATGGTGGTGGTGTGTTACAGATCAATGGTATAAAGCTGTTGTGTACATGGGGATATGTGTAAATCTGCAGGTAAATAAACACATTTGTTAGTGTACCTACAAGAGCCTCTCCACATAGTAGACACACACAGTCATACACCTGCTGGAGAGCTGAACACCTCAGCCTATGTGACTTGTTCCACTGCACATGCTTATATTACATTTGTTTACACTGGCTTACACTGATAGGAATATCATTATTTCACTTATCAAGCACTGTATGAACTTTCTCCACAGTACCTGGTTGTGTGCAACTCCTATAACATGCATAGTCACATGAAAAGATAGATTTCTAGTTTATACTAGAGAAAAATTACCAGTCGGGTTAAAATTGACAGAGCTGCTTTCCCTACAGAGACCAGAATTCATGATCTGCCGCTGATGCGCATTAGGCTGGTGAAACGATAGTCAATTTACACCACCTAGTAATAGTTCCACATATCTTGTACCTCATTCCCTGCTTATATCATATTGCAGCGCTCAGTGTAACTGGCGATTATTTACCATTTAAACTGTACTTTTGTGTAATGGCATTGTAAGGCTCAGTGCAGGTTTAATAGCTGCTGATGTCTGTAGATCTGAGTTACGTGTATTCACTCAAGTTAATGGTGTATGCTGGTAATAATAACAGGTCATTAAACATTGCATAACCTCAGCCATAGAAATGGAAATATTTGCAGAAAGCTCATTACAATCCGTAATTTAGCAAACAGTATAGGACAGCCAGACTTTCAGAAAGGATGTGGGTGTCTAAATGAATTATGCACCTGTTATTTCATACTAATCATTTATGTATGTAAAATTTTTTGAATTACTGTGATTTTGTCACCAAGAGTGGGAAGGGGCTTTCTCATCTATGGCTTGAACAGGGTGTATAGATGTGTTATATATTAGAAAGTAATAATTTACACTTACTTTGGAGCAAAAATTTAAACGAATGCGACGTTTCGACCAGTTTACTTTGGACCTTGTTCTTGCACTGATGATCTATGTTGGGGCTCAGATAGGTCATCAGTGCATGAACAAGATGTACAGTAGATGGAAATGTCGCATTTGTTTAAATTTTTGCTCCAAAGTAAGCGCGTAAATTATTACTTTCTAATGGAATCTTGGAGCCATGAACAATATATTTCATAGTGCTATATATCGTTTACGTTGAATTTCACATTTTTGAGTTTACATCAAGGTATCCAATATGTTTTTCACTAAAATTTTGGTTTACATTTTGGGTTATCGTATATGTTTGTGGTTTGCGTTATCGTATATATGTTTGTGGTTTGCGTTATCGTATATGTTTGTGGTTTGCGTTAGAGTATTACATTTTTACAGAAAATGATTTGTGGTTTTGATCAATGTATCATGTTTTAAAATCATTATGCTGCTACCTGGAGAACCAAATTTATTTATATTTGTGGTTTACCTGGTGACACTGCATTTGTCATTTGGACATTTATTGGGGTCATAAAAATGCTGCCACAGATGCACTGCTTTTTAATTCAGAGAAACCAAACTGCTCAGCTGTTATTTTTAGCCAAAGTCACATGAATAATTCTGCATAATATAACAACTACACTTATCACTTACCTAACATGTACTAAAAGTGCTACAGTTTGGTTCTTTGTAACAGGGAAAATCAAAATGGAGATCAACAGTTCTTTGAATGCAGCATTAAACTACAAAATTGTGCAAACATTAAGTCCCATTATTACTATTAAAATCTTCCGGGATGATCTAAGGCCCCTTCAACAGCCGTTCAGCCTTTGTCTGTCCTACTGGAACACGTGCCTGCAAGCAGACAGCTTCTGCCAACATTCATAACCACTTTTGTTGAAGGCACGTTTTTTCCATAATTTCTCAGCTGTCCACGAAATGTCTCAATGACAAGACAGAGTTTGGGATGTTTCAATGCGGCTACTAAGATGCTCCGACTCGATTAGTGTTGAAGACCCCTGACAGCTGGTTCTTTGAACTGTACGCGATGTAGTCAGATCTTGAAGAGCAAGCACCCGAGTTTCCTATGTTTGCCTCATTGAGAGTAACTTAGCTGGATTTGTTATTATGTGTCAGATATTAGGGAAGAATTCCTGTTCCATTGGGCTAGTCTGTTGCATGCTCCAGGCATATGTATGTGAAAACGCACAATGACACAAGAGGGGGGACTTACGTAAGGTGTAGCTGTTGATTTCCCCCCAAATAAAAATTTACAATGCACAAGGCAGGTTTATAATGCATAATAAATATTATGTACACTTCAACTGTAATTTACAAGATGCCATATCAGTTACTTTAAAAAAATGTCTTTGACTGCATTACCTAATGGTTGTATTTCACTCTGTGCATTCCATATGCAGTCAAATTTGATAATTTTGTAAAATTTAGATTAAGAACAAATCAGACTGAACTCCGTTGGTGTAGCAGAACAAGACAGGGTTTACCTGAAGCGCAGTAGAAGCTGCCAGGTTATGCTTCTGACCTAACCAGATATAGACCCTACCATCACACATCCTGTTTCCCCAGGTTATATATAGACCCAAGTCCAGTGTCATTACTCAACTGGAGGACCCTGTGGACAGTTGATGGCCCTGTTGACTGAGGGATGGCACCCTTCTTTGGTTCTGTTTACATTTAGGTCAGTTTCCACTGGGGTCTGTGTAAATGCAGGCATGAAGGGAGTCTGTGCCCTTACTCAGAGGGATAGGGAGGGAGTAGTTGGAAAAAACTGTAAGTGAAGATGTAAGAACAAAGATAAGGATAACATGAAGAAGGAAGGAGAGAATTATGGCAAGATGAAACCCTGATCTGTGATCTCATGGTTTTACCTTGATAGAATGTGTCCTAAACCAGAGGACGATATATCCCCAGTTTGATAGATTTGGGAACATTTGCTATCATGGCTTACCTTACACCTTACACCTTACACCTTACACCTTACTCTAGTAGCATCTACTGGGAGAAGTTACCATTCCGTTGCCAGTGTATATGCAGTTATGAAATTTCAAACTGTTGGGTGGGTAATAACTCTCCTACTTGGTGTACTGTGCATTGTTTTATTGTGTTCCTAGTGTTGATGCCAGATGAAAACCATGGAACTTATGACCCAGAAACCTTGAACTGTGGTCAGTTTACTCAGAGCCTATGCTATTGGGTTTCCTCTTCCAACCAAGGTGTTAATGACTGCCATGTGGGTGTACACTAGTCCTGTTGTAGCAGATCTATGCACAGGGAAGTGGTGCCTATGTAAACTGTTTGTTGCCAAAGACAACAAGCAAACATCCAGTCTCCTTAGCTGGCCTTCTGTGGGCGAGGCAGGCAGCCAAATTTATGTGATGGCTGGGACAGCTGCTCAGACCTTTTGTGGGTCCATGGCAAGAGATGCTGTAGTAAATACCCTGTGGCCTCTCCGTACCCAGATCAGGCTTTTGGTTTGCCATACACACATGTGCTTTCAATAAGTGTAGCAATTCAAGTGTGTAAGATCTCTGCTGAGTTGTTATTTTATTGGATTTACTGTTCCCCAGCTGGCTTTCTCTTTGTCTCATTGAGAGTCTTATGCAGGTTAGGCTTAATGAACTGAAGAGTTAGGACTGCTCAATGTTGTGTCAAGTGCTAATTAAGGCCTTGAAACTAATTCTGGACTGGATAGTAATAATGCTTGACTACAAAATAAGGTTAAGTGGGAAATTGATATATTAAAGGAAAGAGCACTTGATACAAGATGGACTTACAGTTTGATACATTGTGCTGTTTTGTTGGGGTACCTGATTTAGTTGAAGGTCTGCCTGTGGTGTAACATTATTGGCCAATTGTGTGCACAAGTACAGAGTTTGCTCACTTAGTAAAAGTTCTGTCATTTAGCAGTCTGGATTGGTAACATTGTGTCCTAGTGTAGACATTGCTGCTTTGTTTTATTTAATTTGTTACACCTGATTGGAAATATTTTGATTTAAGATTTTGAACATATAAGATTAATGGCCATCGCCACCTATAAAATGGTTATTCAGACAAATTTAACAAAACTAACTGTAACCCCCAAGAAATCTACATCTGAATCAAGGTCCCAGAGCCAACCTTGCCCGCAACAAACCATAAACCATAATAGATATGTTGCCTAGGCAACGGATCTTGCCCCAGTTGGGATAAACTAGGGGTGTGATAAATTGTGTAAGGTGATTAGCGTATGGAATGGGAAAATATTTCCTGTGATCTCATGCTGGGATTCTCTTCCCACTTATTGGTTGCTGAGAATCTTAAAGGGAGGGATATATATTAAATAGAGAAATGGAGAGGGATAATTTCTTGGAAACATACTCAAGTTACGTTTATGGACAACAGTTGCTGGACTGAATATGCTCATACCTGCCACAAACAATGATGCAGTGTCTTTGATTTGAAGGTTCATCGCATTGGGCCAGTATAGAATGTCATTTACATTTTTTTTTACAACCAATTTGCCTTAAAGGTACTTAGTCTGCTGGTTTTGTCGTAATATCATGTTATATAGTATAAACTACGTCTGTTCTAGCATCTTGACCGCTCACATTCAAACACAATTGGATGGTCAAGATGTTAAAATATAGATTATACCTCTATGGTTTGTACTATAAAACATGATTGACAATAACAATGATCAGATTATGTACCTTTAAAACTAATTTGATTTTATTAGGTGCAAAGTTACAGTAAAAAACGCATTTAGATGCGCAACCATTTGTGTATTGGTATGTTTTGCCGGTATGAAAGGCCTTAAAAACACTCCGCGCGTGCACACACGGTAGTGTGCCATTGAAGAACAGCATCATAAACAAGACTGCTGTTGTGCAAATAACACTAGAACAAAAGTAGATGTTGAAACAAGAAAGATACCAGTACCACTTCACTTTCAATCACCATTAATGGGAGTTTCTGTGTTGTCATCCTAGAATTTATTTCATAATGGTACATGAATTAAACTGCACTAATCCATATGAGGGCCCACAGTTGTAAATCTTGAGCTTTCCAACACTGAGTCACCAAGCTGTATTCCAAAAATTCCTTTTGCTCTGAGTGTTTTCATCAGATGAGTACCATGCTCAGAGATGGTGTTTTAGGACTGCCCAGTTTATTTATGCCCCTGTGGTGGTTGTTAATTGCAATCAAGTTGATTGGCTACTCAGTGAAAGCACTCCCCATAGACCTGTGCAGTAGACAATGACTGAGTTGTATAGCTTTCAAAGGGTAGCTGCCAGAAATCTGCTATACTAAGTCTGCTTAGAAGGCTGGGAACTTGATTAAGAGGATTTGATGGTGGGCAAAGCAGGATATAAGAGGCAGGAAATTAGTACTTTGGAGAGATTCCTCAGGCTTGATTAGCTTTAGAGTTATTGCTAGTGCTTACGTGGGCACAGCCAACAGTAATAATGAACAGTCAAAGTTTCTGAATCATGCAGATATTTGTAATGTCTGTGTCATATTAAGTTTCTGATTTATTAATTTTGGGAGAAAGGGAGATGTTTGGAGTGGTTATGCACATAATTATGTTGCTTTGGTAATATCAGCTTATCCTCATCCTATAGGCTACTGTCAATATTGTCAACACTTACCTATTTTGCTCCCTTTACCAATCTTCCCAATCTCAACCCTATTTCTTCTTCCATGCTCACATTATTCACCATATCCTTCTGTATTCAAACTTTTACAGTGGTGCAGGGGCAGCAGAATGTGTCCATTAGAAGATATTGATCACCTTCTGTGTGATTCTGCTATTGGAGCCACCTGATGACAACCTTTGACAAGTGTAAAGTGGTTGATTAACACTGCCTCCCACAGGTACTAGTTACTGTGTTGGTCAACATACCGACCACCTGTGCTTATTTAAAGTGCACACATGGGGTGTTAGCTTAGGTCAAAATTAAAGGAATTCAAAAAGTCAAATATATTTGTCCTGCATTGTTAAAGACAAGAGAAACAGACAGTGGATACAAAGTAACATTGCTTCAATACATATTAACATTGGATATACAAAGTGACATACATTAGACAAAGTAACACTACTTGCACATAGTAACATGACTTAAACAAATTAACATACACTGCTTATACAAAATAACATTGCTTAGACAAAGTAACATACACTGTACATTGCTTATATACAAAGTATCATTGCAATATACAAAGTAACATTGCTTATGCACAATATCAATAAATGCAATGGACTGGACAGAGAGCTATATAAATTAGATGTATTGCAAAATAACCAATAGTTTTGCTTTCAGTGTTGCTTTCAGTTTTGCTATGTACATAGATGCTCTGTTGTATAGAGATGGTAATGTCATAAACAAGACAATCTGGTCTGCTGATGGACTTATTTTTTGTACTTTTGTGTGGTGTTATTAGTTTGATTGTGTGATACAAGATGTCTCCCACCTTTTGGCTTACTTAGATGTGTGGACAGGAAATTTAGTTTTGGATCTTTAAAATATTAGAACTGTCTTCCTAAGAATCTGCAGATACTGTGTACCCACAGAGTAAAATCTCCACAGATACTTTGATCAATAGCTGATGATACTCTGTACCCACAGAGGCAAACCCCCACAGATACTTTGATCAATAGCTGATGATACCGTCTCATGCTGGATTTGTGTATTTCAAGTTGGTTTACAGCAACAAATGATAATAATGTGCAATTAGCTATTATCCAGGTATAAATAATGCTTCTCTGCAGTGGACTTCCGAAGAACGCCTCAACGTCAAGTTGAGGTTGGTTTTATAACAGGAGATATGAAAAATAACATTTCAAGGGCCCGACATGGAAGATGAGTCTACTTTTTCTCAGTCGCTAAGCGATAGACACTGATGCAAGTGAACAAGGCTACAGTTGGGGGATTCCCTAAATGCCAGTGCCTTTTGCTCAGGCTCCTTCCGAGGAACTGATGGTCATCATTCATAGAAATCATCTGTGACAAGTAACTTCAAAAGCGGTCGTTGATGAAAAACTTAATTTGTGAAGTTGGATTACTGGCGTTTGTCTATAGGAACCTGTTCCATCAATCATTGTGGATTCTAAATTGGTGATGCCATTATGTGATTCATGTGACTGTGAAGGCCAGGGTGGGGGTAAAGAATGCCAGGGTGCAGATAATTGGGTAAAGAAGTCATTCCTGAGACTAACAGTTGCTGTTAGCCTTGCCGGTAACTGTACAAGCGTACTGCCAGACATACATTGCTAAACTATATTTGAATGTTGTGTTAAAACTGGTAAGTCGTACAATGTACGCGGGTCTGCAACTCAACAAAACTTGTCCTGTGTTGATTTGATCGGCGCAACAGTAAACAGATTAAAAAATTACCTTACACCTGGCTGTACCTGCCTGGTTCTTTTCAACTGCATGATATATGTAGTTTGCAATCCAAGTTAGCACATCTCCTCAGCTGAGATTCACGCCATCTGTCCATTTCCATCTGAAGACATCCGGCTTTCTACTGCTGTAAACAGCTGCAGAAGCTTACAACAGTGGGAATGAGACTGATTGTTACATGGAATGAATCCATGCGATTTATTGCGGTACGGAACAGCGATCATCTCATTGCCAGGGGTGGCTGATGAATGTTTAGTCATGGCGCCTTTCATCACCTGGCGTTTTGCTCCATGTCTTTTTGTATGTCATCGACTTCTGGAAGCTGTGGATGTCTATACTGATCGGTCGTATTGAAGAGGTGCATAGGAATGGTGAATGTGAAGCAGGTAGTGAAGAAATGATCCCAGACGCAGAGACAGGATGGAGTCTGGAAGAGTATGAGTCTTCGATACCAGTGTAGAAAGTCTGTTGCAGTAAAGCTCTGAGACATGGAGAGTAACCAAAAACTACCAGACAGATCTAAGCCTTCATAAACAAATTTATCAGATACATCGATGGTGCTCAAAATAAAATGGTAAGATGAAATCACAAATGTAGAAATCAGGAGGATGACAGTGTAACATAAAAGTTGCCATTGCAGGAATCGCCCTAGTGTACATAAAACTCCATAGTTTTATGGAAAATACCTGCATACTCTATTTCCTGCACAAACTTGCTCTTCCAGGGTACACATGGACTGCTTGACCAGAAGCTGATTCCTATGTAAACATATCAAGGGTTAGAGGGTATTGGTTGACATTTAAAGACAGCTTAACTACAGTAATACCTCTGGTAGCAAGCAGCAAACAGTACATTGTCAATATTTTGTTGATGCTTCATTTCAATGTGAAAATTTATTATTTCCTGGTGTTTTTTTAAATAAAAAATCAGAAATTTAAGTTTGGTCTTGTAATTTTCTTTGTTGATTTGTTTACATCTTTTTGTTAAAAGTTACAGCATCTGTCCATTTATTTGATCGTATTTGTTCCGACAATTAATTAACTAACTGTAGCAAGATCTCAATGTTTTGGTGGAATTGCATGTTAGACAATCACTGCATTCCATTTAAGTAACGGACATTTTCCTGAATTCACACCTTGACCTGTGATGCATTCAGTAAATGAGCTGATGAAACTTTGGATGACTTTGCCAGCCTCCGTAGCTAATGTAGCTAACACCGTGTGTGGCCTCAAAGGATTCAGCAGCCACAGGAGATGAGAGATGTCTATGGAAGATCCTGGTAGTTTGCCTACTGGACAGACACCTCATCTGTCAGGAGATGTTTGCCTTGTCTAGCAGGCAATTTGTAACAAACTCCAATAGTGTAAACTCTACATATAGGCCTATGCAAGTACGTATATTTACATATATATTATTATCGAGAAGTACAACCTTTTCTAAAGTATAAAATATTTGTTAAATGTGGTTTGGTGGGCTTTGGTCTCATCTTGCAAATTCTCACATAAATGTTGTGTGTATATGTGTGATTACGCTAGCAAATATAAGAAGCACATGTGATTTACATTAGGTGTAACTCAACGAAACTGTCCTATTCAATGTGCAGTAAGCACAAGTTGCAATGAATCACCGTTGCAACATCAAGGTATAGAACCAATGACAATTGACTATCTGCCCAACAAAAACATTTCATGTGTGAGTAGTTACCATGGTAATAGACAGTTGTACAAGTTACAAAAACTTTATAAAGTTGCGAGAGGTGTGTTATTTTCTAACTTGAAGTTCTCCAGACCCCCAAGATGTTTACTCGTGTTTTCGTCTTTTCACGATGCACCTTTGTGAATCACAAATCAAGAAATGCCACAAAAACAGACTCATCTTACATACCCTATTAAGATACTTTTGATTCTCAAAATTCCAGTATTTATCTCTCATAATTCAGGAATTCTAGGGTTGCTGTCTACGCAGAGAACAGGCTGCAATCTCGATGTCACGTTTTTTACCAAGAGTGCAGTCTGCCTGAGCTTTCTTCGCCAACACGGACGGTTTCCCCAATGCCTTTTCCTCTGTTGTTTTATTTAATGAAATAATATTTAATGTCATGAATGCTGTTTTTTATACAACAGTGGGAGTGTGCGGAAATAAAAGAAAGAAAAAACGTCACACAGAAATAAAGTTACAGTATTGTTTTTGATAATTGAGCTGAATAAAGTTTGATGATTAAGGTAAATTATATTCCCTGTGGATATATATACAGTATTTCTAAGAACATAAATAGATTTTAACATGCAATTATTTAGTGATAAAGTTTCTTATGGTAATTTATCATGGTGTATTTAACACTGACACAAACACTGATCTGTAATTATGTGTCAATATCTAGTTTGTTTTGTATTAAGCATTTCAGCTTATGTTATAAATGCAAAGAACTAGACATATAGTTAAAATTGTGACTATTTCCTGTGATTTTTTTCCTGTGACTTTTCCAAGACTTTTCCTGTGACTTTATTTCCTGTGTTCGCATGGAAACTGAGAAAGCGTTTTTGTCACCATTTCCATTTAATTTGGGTGGCCTCATCGAGGCAACTGTCAGTCAGAATTATGAAAACTTGTATGACTCTGATTGAAATTACTGGATAAAAAAATTGGAAGGATCTGCAATAAATTTATGATATATGTGTTTGCTGACCTCATATTGAATGCATTTATTGCACTGATAATCAAAAAGCAGCAGAAGTGACAAAACCTGTAGTAGTCTTTGGACATTTCTACTGCAAATTTTAATGCATAAATTAATTTGCACTTGATAATTTTCAATATTAATTTTGTACATTTGCAACAAGTATAGCTGCAACTGAGATGGTTGGTTGCAGTTTTTAATTGTTATATGAAACTGCTTAATTATCAAAATGTGGGTTTGATTTACAATCACAATCAACAAAACAGAATGTTTGGAAAAAGATTCTCATAAATGTTCATGCGCAAACTAAGTTGCACTTTATAATTTTCAGTTGCAACTTAATAATTCAGTTGTATTTACAACCAATATGGGTGCACCTAGGAGGGCTGGACATGGTTATGTAACTGTTAAATTAATGTTTTCTACAAGAATGAAACAATTGTGACCTTATTTAATTCCATTTGGGTGGGTTGAGATGTCAGAGGTCACTTGTTGACCTTTGCTGGGCAAGTGTAGGTCAGAGCTTATCAGGGTGTATGTCGAGGATGACAGGGTGACAGATTGGGGTAACAAGACTGTGTCAACAGTTTGGAAGCCACATAACTGCTAAACACTGGGGTAAATATTTTGCTCCCTTCCTGACTTGTATCTCACTGAATGCCGATGCTCTTCCCTGTGTTAGGGATTGGCGCTGTCTGGGAAGCTGCTGCTGTCAGGGGGTGGATGAATGGGAGGTCACAAAGGGGAACAAGGGAGATTTGTGGGATTTGTCACCCTCCAATGTCTGTGTTAAACCAGGGTTGATTTATGGGGGTGTGTTATTGCTGGTGTGAATGTTTTCTTTACTCCAGTAGGGGTCATTGGGTTAGTGGCTTACTGTCTGCTGGATCCATTAGTGGAACATTTGGCTCTAAACCAGGGTAGATAAGGGTGCTTGAGTAAGGGTAGCCACTTAGGATAGATCCTGCTTTTTGCAGGTATGCCTTAATTAAGAAGAAAAACTCTGATCTCTGTGTGTATTGAATTAAGACTGGTCCCTGTGCGTAATAGAGAGCTGTCTATACTGGGTGAAATGGTCTGCCCGACTGCCCCAATATTTAACAAGATTGCCATCCAAGGCAAAGGCTCAGATCGCAAGTGGACAAGGAAGCCATTGGCTTATCGAGAGTCCAACATTTTTAATCTATGTGTAATCCGCCCTCCTGAGATATGTTTCAACCTTGTTTTTAAACATATTCACACTGCTAGCAGTTACACAATCTGTAGATAATTTGTTCCATTCATCGATTGTCCTCTGCGAGAACAAGTACTTCCTGATATCCAATCTACACTGATCCTTTACTAACGTTACCTCGTATACTCTAGTTCTATTATCTTTCTTGAGTGAGAAAAAATATGTCCCTGTATACACACATTTGACGGTAGAATTGTATAAACGTAAACACAGACAAATAATAATGTTTAAATAATTTCACCCTGGATTCAGAGTGCGAAATAAAACTGTGACATAACAGCCATTTTCAAAGTACTTAGATGATTCATCAGATGATCCTTCCGTCTGTCTGTCCGGCCATCCGTCCGTCTGATGACAGTTTCACTTTCTTGAAATATGATCCCAGTTTGTCTAGCTGGCTGACAGATATTCTTGCCTGCCTGCCTGTTATCATCCTGCCTGTTATCATGCAGCCAATGCAGGAAAATTGGGCAAATGTTAACACATATCCATGCACCATTAGCCCCCTCTGGCAGTGTTGGTATCTTGGTGGCAGATTTCTGCGGTGCCTTGGCAACTATACAACCCAGGTTCTAGGTAGCTTCCACACCCTTCTGGTTCCTTGGACAGGTTAAAGATTTACTGACTAGACCCAGCAGAAGGGATCATTCATTATGCAGTATGGTCAGGTAAATTAACCTCTGGAACAGCTGTAGGCTTTCTCACCTCACTTGGCAACAACAATTCTGTGTTTTATACCGGCTCACTTTCTTAATTTAACACATGTTCACATCCATTCATGAGGGAAAATTATATTGGTATTTATATCACGCAATCTCACGAAGCTACGATTTGCAAATATTTACAGGAAATGCTTGCAGTTTGTATTCACGTTTTGATTTATTTGTCAAGCTAGGATTTTTAGTAAGGTGTTGTGCATCAGGATATATTTAACCAGTTACATCTGTTGTAATCTTTTGTAATCTGCATGAACCTGCATGAATCTGCATGAATTAATAATATTAATATATATGATACTTAGTAAACTACAGAACTAGTAGGTATTTCCATGTAAGCCCAGTGAGCATTTAACCAACATTTATTTTATAGAATTAAAATTGCACCAATTGTACCAAAAGCTGTGTAATTTTTAGACACGCAATGCCATATTAGAGAGTGAGGCCGAGTTACAATGACTGAGGATGTTGGGATATGAGATTACTACACAGATGTTAATTATTTATGTGTGAAAGTTTAAAAAAGATGTTGGTGGTTAACAAGACATGCAATATTCAATATGTCTTTCCATCTGGCCTGTCTGTAATGCAGCTGCCAGTGCAGATTTTTTTAGATTTAAAACAATTTAATCTAGCGGAATAAGAAATGACATTCTATTCTGTTTAAAGTTGAGTTTTTGTATAATTACATTTTGTTGATATTCTTGCTAAATTACTTACTTCCTTGCTAAATTACTTACTTCCTTGCTAAATTATTTACTTCATTGTCAGTAAAATGTTCTAAGGTGATGCTCTTTAATAAAAAATAATGTATTGTTATAAGTGTATTTTTATATATAATATCTTTGTAGTGTGTTGCATGTAATAATTTTATAGACCTTGTTGCACTTATTTATTGCATTTTTTTATCAAGCATCCTTAAAAATGTTGATGATGATGCTTACCGTGAGCCTTAGCTACAATGTTGATGATGATGCTTACCGTGAGCCTTAGCTACAATGTTGATGATGATGCTTACCGTGAGCCTTAGCTACAATGTTGATGATGATGCTTACCGTGAGCCTTAGCTACAATGTTGATGATGATGCTTACCGTGAGCCTTAGCTACAATGCTGACTTTGTTAAAATAACAGTTGTAGTGCCGATATGGGTAAAAATCAATATTTTAATCATCATTTATCGTTTCTTACCTCACTGATGCTAGACATAGTCTTCTACCTTTCTCCAACTTCGCTATTCCTCTCACACCCTCAGTTCATCATACCCTTAGTCTTTCCCATCACCCTATCTCCTTTGCGCTCTCCAGACTGTCAACCCATGCCTAGCAATTTAACACTGCAGACAACAAAAAACCCAGACATATCGTGTTACAAAGAAGAGAGTATTGAGTTCCATATCATGGCATGCAGAGAAACGCAATGCGCAATGCGTGGCACGGAGGCTGATATTTCTGGGGATACGCCAACTGGAAGTAACTGTAGGTTTGACACAGACTATCATGCCAGTAGACTGTCAGTTACTACACCCATCTGTGTAGGTTACATCCAGGAGTACAGCTCCCCCAAGCATGGGTTTTCTCTCTGACATCTCGTCCTATATCGTCATTCCTTCAGCTTACCCATTACCTCAATAACCAGTGCCGTGTCCAGGCTTTATGCCTAGTAAAGATATTCCTGCACATGCAGGATATAAAACGTTGCCCCAATATGAATTACCCCAACAGGAATTTCCCCGACAGAAACTGTCCTAACAGAAATTTACTTAACAAGAATTGCCCCAATAGGAATTTCCCTAATATGCACCCACAAGCTCCTCCCAGGAAGGGTTTCTCCCATCTCTTCTGGCATCAGTGATCTGTCTGTCAGTGTACCCAGAAAATCAGCGTCAACGTAAACATAATGAAAATCAATACACATATATGTTTATACATAAAGCACACAAGGATAAGTTTCCAGGTAGAGTGTCCAGTGTATTAAATCAGCCCCAAGGCGAAGTAGTATCATTCCGTTTGTTTGGTGAAGGATGGGAATTGATAACTAGACACCAGAGTAAACATCACCATTACTTGGCCCTGCGGTGTGAGGTAGAGGTGTAGCTAGGGTTAATCTCTCACACCTTTGTTGGCTTTTTATATATCATCACTACATCATAGTTGTAGGTAGTGCTTGGCCTCACACAATGATGGTACGTGCGTGCGTGCGTGCGTGCGTGCGTGCGTGCATGAGTTTGTGCTTGCTTGTGTGGATACGTGCATGCAGGCAGGTGTATGTGCATGCTGGTATGTGTGTGTTGGTGTGTGTGTGTGTGTGTGTGTGTGTGTGTGTGCGTGTGTGTGTGTGCGTGCATGTGTGTGCATGTGCATTCTTGCATGCTTATGTGTGTGTTGGTGTGCATGTGCTTGTGTTGGTGTGTACATGTTTATTTTTTATGTGCATATTCATAGTGACAACATTTAATTAATTTCATGCCTGAAAGTGTACCATTTAGCAACAGAGCAATGTCTTCTCCACTTTAGGCTGAAATAAATAATTTCAGTGATTTCAGCTAAAATGCACATAATTATGTTTTCAATATTTCAGCCCAACATTTCATTCCCTATAGGCCTGCTTTATGGGTCCTTTACTGATGAAAATAGAAAGTAAGTTCTAAAAAAAATACTGCAGCCTGCAGCCCCGCAGACAAGATTTAATCGGTGTAAAAAAAAATTTTCTCTAACATTTACATTCAGGTTACCCCTTTTCTTTTTAATCGGTGTACCTGTGCGTAATAAGATTGCTATGGTAACTGGTGCCCCATTACCAGCTGAGATGGGGTGTGAAGGTTGTAGTATTTCTTTAACATTTACACCCAGGTTACCCCTCTCAGCTGTAGAAACCCTATGCCAATGGGGGAAGATGTCCCGCTGGGCGTGTTTGATTGCAGGTGAATAAAAATAGCAGAACATGTGTAATGTGTACACTACATGCACATTACTGACAGATGTTCTCCCTATGTAACTGTCTGCACCCTGTGACCTTTCAACTTACCTATATCTGCTGCTTATGTTGTATTTCTGGGTTGTGAAGAAGTGACCCAATTTTTTTTTAAGTCAGTGTGGGATGACGTTACGGGATGTTAGACCTGTGTACATACAGTGCTATTTAAAAACTTACTATTTTACATTTTATGCTAGATCTTGTAAGGACGTTCAGAAATAAAACCAGGGACTAGGCAAAAGTTATCTTAATTTAAGGTGTTTTTAATTTCAAGTTTTTCCAGCTATTGAATGCGCATTTTACGGACTTGCAAGTGCTCACATTTTCGAGGTGGTCATAATACCAGAGAGTAACTTTCTGGTAGAATAAATGGTTGAATGTGGAGAAAGCCCCCTTTGAAACTCTAGAAGTAGGAGTGTGGCTATGTATGTTCTAGATATAGGTGTGCATAGATCAGTACACTGCATCAGATGAG
The DNA here is from genome assembly GCA_033239005.1 of Lamellibrachia satsuma. Lineage (NCBI taxonomy): Eukaryota > Metazoa > Annelida > Polychaeta > Sabellida > Siboglinidae > Lamellibrachia > Lamellibrachia satsuma. The sequence goes on from BSQZ01000023.1 coordinate 7,316,076, forward strand.
ACACCATTCCCAGTCGCAGCATTAAAATGTTCCCCTTGGTACTGCTGTCACTAGAGGCTGTGTAGATAATGCAGATTTCACACCGAACTGCAACCAACGGAACCACAATGTAATCCATAGAGTCGCATGACAAATTGCTAAATGTATAAATTCCAATTTGCATCCTCCTTGGAGGTATACAAAAGTGGGTTTGTGATGGGTGCATTTCGCTTTTCCAGCTTTTTCTGGAATGTCTGTGTTTAATTGCCGCTGATATCAGTTGAGCTGATGTACATTTGTGAAAAATTACAGTGTGCTTAAGTGTAAACCATTAAGACTTGCCTGGATGGCTGTCACTTATCAAGGACATGGGAAACTGACTATGAAAATTAGTCTTTTTGTCACTGATTTGTGTCTTTAAATTGTATTGCAGGCAAATATTGTAGCAAGCAGTATTATGGCATGTTCATGTTCCTTGTAGGCAATATTATAGAAATAACAAATTAAATTGAGGCATAGAACACAATTAAAGCTGCAGTATTATTTGTTACCTGTTCACTTGTAATTATCATTTATTGAATGAGATTTAATAAGGGGTTGGGATGGGATGGGTTCATATTTTCCCATCATTTATGAAAGTAAAACCATAATGGATATCTTTGGATGGAAAATCCATGGATCCGGCAACAGGTAGAGATATATTTGTAGAATGAAAGTATCAAAATATATTTTTCCTAAACATGGTTCCCTGTGTCCAGTATGACATACCTTGTAGCTCTGTTTGTTTGGGGTGTTCCCCTAGCCTTTGGCTACTCCTCTCTGTTCACTGGGGCATGATTTACACCCGTTTTATGGCCACACTGCTACATGGCTGTGTCATTGCTTGGCCAAACATGTTGATCTAACACAGCAGGAAGCCACTATACTGCCTACCTTCATTTCCTGAGGTTGCAAGGAAGCATGGCTGTCCCCCTATCTGGTTATTCCAGCAGGGATGATTCTGGGCCAGTTTCCAATCACTGGCAGGATCAAAGAATCTTGGAGTGTCCACCAGTATGGGACCAATAGCTATGTGTTTATTCCTGCTGCAGCATATAATCTGAAAGTGAAAGCTGCCCCAGTCTGTTAAATTGCCAGATAGTTATGCCGGTGAACGATGTTCCTGCAGAGTTAATTTCCAGTTAATTATTATCGAGTTCTGTGGGTTTTTTTCTGCACCAGAACAATGCCCAGTCTTTTTTGGTAAAATTTAGTTGGATGAGGTGATGGATTCTGACCTAACTCAAGGAACAGACTGTGGCAGACATGTGTCTTTCAGGAGTGTCTCGTGTCTCTTGGGATTCCTTCTTCAGTACCTGTTGTCACTACAGGTTTCAGTTCTTATGCCTGTTTGGTTGTGTCCATGGCAGCTGATTTTACTGGTCATTTCTGGATCATTTAATTGATTTTCAATAGTATTGTTAGTAGTGCGGATTGGGGCAAAAAGGTTGGTTAAGTTGTTCTTGGATATAGAGTTAAACCCTTTAGTCATTTCTGACATTGACAACTGAAGGTGATGATTTGATTTTATGTTTCTAAAATGTTACTAGTCCTCAGGTGCCTTTGTTGAATTAATCTTGGCTACTGCAGCAAACGATGTGTCGATCAAGGGTGGTTTCTTCTTAAGAAACCCTTTTTATGTTCCTGGTTCACTGCCCTATGTTAGGTTGCATCCCCCCAGACTTCTTCTCCTTTTGACTCTGTTGAGGGCCACACTTCTGATGGCTGAATCCTTTGTAGTTTATGTGCTTAGGGTCAGTGGTGTCCCTGAAGGCTTGCCCACTAGCCATGGTCTAGTGGACACATCTGGGTCAGTCTCTAGACACTTAGCCTGACTAAGATATAGGCTTGTGTCCTGTGGATCTTAGAAATGTTATAGATGGTGAAGACCAGCAAAATTTTTAAGATGATCTAGACAGATTAGTTAAGTAGTCAGAAAAATTGCAGACGTTATTAAATTTTAGGAAATGCAAATGCCTCCAAACAGGACATGGGGACAGGTGTGAAATATAAAAATGGGAGATACTATTCTAGGTACTGCGACCATATAAAACATACTTAATTAGGAATAACAATTAGTGCTGACATGAAAGTTTCAAACAATGTGGAATTGCAGCTTCGAAGAGTACCCAGTAATCACGTTCTTGTGTTGATTTCTTTGATTCATTTATCATCCTCTCTGAGTGTGAAGTCATTCTTATAACTAGTCTATACTGTTCATGGTAATGGTTGGTGAAAGTGTAATAAGTCTTTCATTTTAAATGGAGCCACAAATTTTTGTGGGACCAACATTACATAGAAGTATTATATAAAACATGTCCACTGGGTGCATGTGTATTTTTAATAAACAAGTAAAGCCACACATCAGCCGGAAGATAGAGACATCCTGCACTGTGGTGATTCAAAGGAAATGCACCCTGTCTGAGTATTTCCCTAAATGTCTTCCCCCAATTCCCTTCCATCTGGGACAACCACAGGAGCCAGATAGAGGGAAGTTTCTGGGCTGGATTTCCCTCACATTCAATTAACATGTGCATTAGTCAGCTAGGTTCCTGCTGCTACCCCTTCCTAGGCCAGGAACCAGTCCAGCTTTGCCCTGGGTCTAGTTACAGCAACATATTTGAAGGGGGAGGGTTGGCTGGTTAACAGTGCCAGGCCATGTGGTTGGAATCCTGGATCATGTTAACAGTCTCCTTAATGGATTAATCTTGACAGGTTAGCCCAAGGATAATGAGCTTTACATCATTTCCATGGGAAATCCTTAATTTGGCCCAGAAAGGCAGACTGGAGTTGCATCATAGTTGGTAGGGTTAGTTGGGAGGGGGTAAATTGATTCAACTGTCAATGGCCAAAGGGTAGCTCAGTGTCACTGTGGAGTTGCCTGCTCATTTGTCATAAGTTACGTTTCTCTTCTGGCTACTGTCACCACCCCAACCACCCCAGCCTTGCAATCACCCTTCCAGACATGGTGCCACTATTTTACTAGGAAAACAGGACTTTTAAAGCAGTAACTATTTGTGTGGTGAACACAAGTGATTTAACTATTATATTGACTTAAAGTCAACCTCCCATTGTCTGACTATATCCATTTCATCCCACGGGCCTATTGTAAAAAAGAAGAACCGGGGGGAAAAACTGGACAGTTTCTTGTTACGTAAGATATTGTATGGTCACAAATTAGTTTGTAAATTGATTTTAAAGCTGCGCTTCTCCCCTGGCTTACTTGCTGGGCGGTCTACATGAGTAATTGCCTTTCCGCTGCATCAGCTCCAGTAATTCCCCCACTAACAACAATGGCCAACAAAAACGGGAGAGTCCAGTAAAGGAATCTGACGAAATGTACTTTTCGCAATCTTATTTGTGATAGAGACGTAAAAAGGTCGTTGTCACTTCATTCGCTCAGTGCCTTGTTACTGCACACAATCAGGAAGTGGATGTCCTGGGAATGACAACATGGAAATTCAACGTTTTTACTTCATAATGCAACGGGTATGTCGGCATACAATTAACACTCATTGAATTCGATTTGTTGTAATCTCCTTTTAAATCTACTCGATTCATGGAAGAATTATAGTGGATATCTGAAAGAAATTAAGTGCAATCCAGTTGGGTGCACCTGTAAATTATACATCACATTGGTTGACATCACATTGGTTGTCAGGGTATGATAATCTAATCAGGGGGAACTTGGGTTTCCTCCTCTACCAGTAACTTGATGGGAAACAGGATCGGAGTGAGGCAGGGATACTGAGGGGAGACTAGGCTAGTTTCATGGGTCATTTCACTTTGGTTCAGTGGGCAGGCATTGCTTTTCTGTGGTGTCTTGTTGAGAAGGAAAATTATACACCATCTTCCCTGCAGATTATTCCCACATGTTGGGGGTAGGATAAGCATGTTGCCTTAGTTGATTGCCTGTCAATGTGTTAAGATAAATGAAAGGTGTATGATATGCTCACTTGGGAGAGAATGTTGTGGTGTGAAAGAAACAAGCCAAACAAAATCATCACAGGTATTTTAAGATTATTCAAGGTGTTATTTGATATAGGTATGTTGCTAGCGGTATTCTCCCTCCCTGCATTGTCAGAGTAAGACAGAGTTTTGGGCTTAATAAAAATCATTAGTATAGTATACAAAAACATTGTGGTTCCAATGATAAATTTAGTATATTTTCTAAATTTTCAACATATCGGCAATTGTGGACATTTATTCTTATTATTCAGCTTATTTATTCTACGTGGAAGTCCCGTTTTTTGTTTCAATATCAAAAGCTTGCCCAATGACCAGGCAGGTCCAGGCAGGTCCAGGCGGCACTAGCATAGCTACTAGCGCCAATAAAGGCATGAGCTGCACCCATTTGTAGTGGCAAGAATTACAAGACGGACTCTTCATATGTTGTGTTCCACCATTTCCTGAAATCATTTCCTGGCGAGCCAAGTGATTGCTGAGAAATCAAAGGGGTGGGCAAACTAGTGGGTTCTAATCAACGCCTTCTGAGTGGTTCTTTGTGCCAAATGGTCAGCTGTACTGACCAGCCTGTCCTAATGAGACTAAGGTTGTCTTGTAAATTGACTTCACTAAACAAATATTGCCATTTGGTCATTCAGGCCAAGTGTGCAGCCCTGGGCCATAATGCAGTTGCCTGACCACTGGGCAAGTTTATGGTCTGACCTTGGAGTTTATAATGTAGGATGTTCCCTGGGTGGTACCCAAACAGCCCAATATTGGGCTAATGCAGGAGTTTGGACCAGTGGCTTTTAGTGTCTCTTCCGAAAGACACAGGCAAAGTGGGGTGAACAAAATTGCCCACGTTTTTAAACAGCGGAGGTGGAATCAAACCACCGTCCTTTCAATCGACAGGCGGGTGCTCTAACCATTAGAGCACAGCTCCCTAGTAGAAATGTTTTGGTACTACTGGAGAATAGTGCTATCTGTGACCTCATTGAAGAACAGTATTATGTTGGATCTCACTGAAGAACAATATTATATGACATGTGACCTCAATGAAGAACAACATTATGTTGGGTCTCACTGAATAATAATATTATGTTGGATCTAATTGAAGTACATTATGTTGGGTCTCACTGAAGACAGAGTTGTTTGATTTCAATTATTTGATTTAAATCATTGATTTAAATCATGATTTAAATCACTCCAAAATTTTTTTTTAAATCATTGATTTATTGTTTTTTTTACTTCCGATTTTTTTAATCACTGATTTATATGAATTTAACACAAATAATTGTTTATAAGCATCGAGATCAACAAAGTTTTGTGTGTTTTTTAATACAAAAGCACAAAGTGCGCACACTTGTGTAGCTGTATTGACACCAGACAGCCTGATAGTCAAATATTTTGTGAATTGTGTATACCAGATTTTAAAAAATCAAATAAAGCAAAGAAATCAAATAAATAAAAACAATCCGATTTCAATAAAAAAAATCTGATTTAAATTAAAAAAATCCATTTTTTTATTTAAAAAAAAAATAAAGATATTTTTCAACCCTGACTGAAGAACAGAATTATATGTGACCGCAATGATTATGTTGGACTTCACTGACGAACGATATAAAGCTGGGCCTCATTGAAGAACAGTATTATGTTCTGTTCTGTAGGCCTTTCTAAAGAAGTATTCCATTGGTTCTGTGAAGAACAATGTTCTGAAGGCCCTTACCCTGGCACTGATGAATGTGTTCTGATTATTTTTGTTGGATACTTCTGCAGAATGATATTAAGTTTGACCCTATGGAAGATAAATATTATGTTTGACCCAAATTTTGCAATTCCAGTTGTTACAAATGGAAGAGTACATTCCAGCAAAAATGTCATTTCAAAGATCAATATGTTCCCGGAAACAGATGTACCAGTGTGAATCTCCATGTCAACTGTGTGGATTCATTGCCACAGAATACCTGTGTAACACAGATCAATCACTGCAGGCTTCCTGACCAGGACACTTGAGGTTTCAGGGCTCTACATTAACTCCCAAAAGGCACTTGTCCTGTAGGACAAACAGCGAGTCACATTTACTTGTCCCACCTGAAAACTACAAACACAGTGAATTGTTATGGCATGATATGACACCCACCTGGATCTATATAATATCTAAGATGATGTTTCTAACAAATATGTTTTAGTGCATTTTCTGAGTGTAGAAGGAAAATGTCAATAATTCTAAGAAACGAGATAGCGTTTACTAAATTTTTTTGTGTTAAAACTACTTCTGCAAAATTTAAATAGTCTGACCGAAACAAAATAACTGAATTACAGTGCACACTTAGATGCATTTTTTTCATGTTTACAAATAACAACAGTGCATATTTAGCAAGAATTGTAATATTCTGCATGAAACAAAGACTGCTATTCAACAAAATAAAAAGCTGTAAAAATTATTGTATTAATAATACAGAATAAATTAAATGTTAGTTAATGTGCTTTTCATTATCGTAATGTAACGTGTAACTTTTGCATCGCGCCAAAGCCGAGTGGTGTTAAGCCGTTACACTGGTGTTTGTTAAGATCGCGATCTGTTTCTGACATTAGATTAAATTTTTATGCATTCCCGTGTAGCAATAATGTTAAAAATCCAAAACATAAAACGGGCATATATGTAAGAAGTATGGCTATGTAAGGGGGCATTTAACTTGTAATGTACATGTCCTACACTGGTAGCTACTTTAACAAGCGTTAATGTCGAGTCCTGTGTTTGTGTTCAAAACTTGTATGTCCACAAGGTGGACAGACGTAAGACAGCTTATGGAGACACTGCAGGAAGAGAACAAGAAACAGCTTAGTGAGTTAACGTGTTCAGTTTCCTCATTTTACAACCCCTGTCCCATAATGCCTGGGGCAGGTACTTGACTTGTCCTTCACCCTTACAGGAAACACTTCAGCTTCTGTCCACATATTATCCATAAGAGTTCTGTCCATTAAGGTTTTGTTAGAAAGATGCTCTCAGAAACCATTATTATTAATACAATAATGTTTACAGTTGTTTATTTTGTTGAATAGCAGTCTGATGTAAGTCCATCCATCCAGTCACCTTGTTAGTCTTTGTTGCTACTTTAGGGATCTGTCATTGTACCATCTCATGAAAGAACATTATTTGTAGCGTGAATTGCAGGAGGGATGTATAAAATTGAAAGGAGATAAAAAGAAAAGTTGTTATAGGAAGGTGATATTTATTGGCCACAAAAAGTAAGTGAGGATTATTTCCTCTAATCTGAATTTATCAAGGAGTAATCCAAACAACCCCCAACAATGTTTCCTTCCCATAAGTGGGCTGTTTCCTTCCTGATATTCCGATTGGTTGAATTCATATTTTGTTGCCTACCTGACAAACATATCCAATGGGACACACCTTGGCATGGGAAGCTGATTCCATCATCTGCCATTTCGTGGAAGGAAACAGGGTTTGCACACTTTTGTTTTGGAAGCAAGGAAAACATGCTGTATGCATGATGCATCATTCAAAAGTCACTTGAGTAGGCCAAAGCCAGGCCACATAAATCACAAGCCTCACCTAATGCAGCTAACGCTGCTAATGTTACTGGCCTGTCTCTGTCAACTGGCCATTCCCATGTGTCACCAATAATTGGGTATGTCAAATTCTGGAATACTGGGTCCAGCCCCCTTTGGGTCAGCTTACCTTCAGGAGATTAAATGCATGGTTCTTGTTAGCACAGAGGCAGACCATGGATGAAGACACACTAGTATGGTCTGCAGCTTGCTGGAGATAGTCACATTAGTGCAGTTTGCAGCTTGCTGGAGAAAGTCACACTGGTGCAGTCTGCAGCTTGCTGGAGAAAGTCACAAGTGCTATAACTTGGTGTAATAAGATTATATTGCATTCATTAACTAGTGCCAACTTTATGTATAATTTGAAGGTTCAACATTTCTGTCCTAGCTGAATACACAACACCAAATTAACAACACTATTTTATTATAAAGTGGCACAGAACAGATATTTTGTGTAAAATTATAATCCTTAGAAATGTTCACTCAACAATTTATTTTTCAATAAACAAATTTAAAAGGAAAGACAAAATGTAGATAAGATGGCATAGGTGGTCTTTCGGCAGTCAGGCATGTACAGTATAAATTGTTAATAAATTATTATTATCATTGATTATTATTATTTTGTAGAAGGTAAAGGAAGAAGAGGAAGTATGTAGGGATTACATAAAGGAGTAAAAAAACTAGGGTGAAATTAACTGAACCTAAAGTCGCTTTGTTGATCTTGTTGAGTAGAAATACGTACAATAAGAGATGTTTTGCATAGAAAACATTTAGAGAGATTAAGTTTATATTAGACAAGCTACATAGCCAAACATTGTAGCTTCATTGAAAACAGCAAGACGCATCCAGTATGTGATTGCACAGAAGCAGATCCTGCTCACTTTAGGTAGAGAACAACTTAAACTGATCCTTGATATTAGTTCCTCTTAGAACTAACTGTTGCTTTTGTGTGCATGGACCTATAAGTCGCACCAAGCCTGTTGGTCAGTTTAAATGTGCATCTTAAGTTACTTCTGGTGTTGCTACTTGTGTCAGGGGTAAATGTGTAAATTATACTCCTGCCTTACCTTATTCGCTGTCCACCCTGTCTGGGGCCAGACACCACACAGGTAAACACAGGGGTGTTATCAACCATTCTTGTGACCAGCCTTTGTTGGGGGGATTCAATGGGCAGGGTAATTTAAGACACCCACTTGCATAAGAACTGCTCATTTGATAGAGTAGTCTGAGCAGTAATTGGTTGGTAATTACCTCCAGCCATTGTTCAGGGTTGACAACTGTGGCCTTTGTCCAGGTGGATTTGACCCTCTGACCAGATGACTGACCATAGAGGCTGATAGTGTAGGAATGACCAGCAGGACTGTAAACTAATGTGTAGGCTTTGATGATGGCCAGTGTCCTGCTGCTAGTGGTAATGATGTCAAAATGGAAAACAAAGTGTGTAATTTGCAGAGATTTTATTTCTGAAATGTGCATTGTTTATGCACTTAAGAAGCTTTGAATTTTCCTTCTGTCAGAGGTCTGAAACAAAGAGTAGGAACATTAAGGGTTAAGCTGATTTATTAGGGGTGGTTGTTAGAGCCTGGAGGGGTTTGTGATGTTATTGAAGTGTCAGGAAACTACAGTTACAAATAATTTTGTATGAAGGGTGTTTTGGTCATTTCAAAGTCTGCAGCAAACAAACTGAGTATGGTGACTGAACAGTTACCATGACCATAATGGTGACATTGTATTAATATGCATTAATTACATTTTATATAAAATAAATACTACCAAGGTGGTTGACATGTTGTAAGTTATGTTTCCCCATTATGATATTTTTACTTCACAATAAAGAACATGCCACAATAAAGAACATGTCACAATATGACACATGTCAAAATATGATACATGTCACAATATGACACATGTCACAATAAAAACATGTCACCAAATATGTCACAAGAAAGAACATGTCACAAGAAACAACATTTCACCAATTGAGGCTTCCATCAAGACATGATTCTTGGCTGAAGGTGTGATCAATAAATGAAGCTGGTACCAGATCTGGCAGTTGCTTCAACATTGTGATTAACGTTTGATCCAGTGAGTTTCTTTCTTGCCAGTTCTCTATAAGTTTCTTTTTGGGCCATTAAACACAGCCTGAGGCCAGAGATTTAGCCCCAAAATACCAGGTGCCAGACATGAGAGTTTCCACAGCTGTGCTCCATCAAGAGGCAGGTCTATAAAAAGCCAAGTAAAGGCAGCAGTAGTGTGTGAGGAACTGGCCTCTTGAGTCTCTGTTGGAAGGAATCAGTGCACATTGAGAGTGGAAACTTGTGTTAGTGTTGACCCTGGTATGCTAGGTGAGGCAGACTTGTGTTATCTTACTGAGAAGCTGCCTAAATCACAGAACTCAAGTGTAACTCTTGTCTTTATCCTATTGTCTGCCTGTCCTGCTTTGAGCAACTGGGCATTCCTGTACTGTGCATCTGTTGGCATTTTCCTGGCATTCCTCCCACTCTACCCTCCAGAGTCATGACTTACGACTTTGCAGGAACTTGTGGAATATTTGCATGACCTTCACATGTGCAGCAGTCATCATCTGTTCTTGTAGTGCTGAGTCTAGTCACAGAAAAGTCCAAGCATATATATATATATATATATATATATATATATATATATATATATATATATATATATATATATATATATATATATATATATATATTATAATCATAGTTACAGATATTGGGCCAGTCTTTTGAAATGTTTCGCCTGATGTTTTCAGGGATACAGAGTCAAACAACAACAAAATAAATAAAGAAAGAGCTAACTTTACCTCTTTTTAAAACAATCTGTTAGGCCCCATTTATATTATTGCACACAAGGAAAGAAACAGATGACAAACCGTGGTCATACCTGTCACTGGGTATGGACACCCTCTCCTTGGTCATTCCCCTCCCCGGGCATCCCCCCACTAGAATGAATAGGTGGACGTTTCCCCCTCTTTATATTAAGAAATATTTTTGATGATCATACTCAATATCTACACCCACTTGTCACGTACCATCTGGAACACCGTTTTAAATGGCAATCTTGTCAAAACTTGTTTAATAAAAAGTCAGTCTGGTGAGATGTTCACTGAGACTGACCAACAGTCATTAAAGACTGACAATTCATAGGGTCTGTTGTCAGTTAAACTGGATGCTTCATAGACCATCTCTGACTAGGACACAGACTTGTCAGATGTCTGGAGACTGTGTCCAGATTGTCAGAAATTTACTCATTTGCTTAATCAAGGGATGCAAGTGTAGGATCCCTTGATGGGCACTGAAGGGGTCCTGGGTCTTGTCACTGTCAGTTACCTGCCATGGTCCACTTCCTCAGGGACTTTGAAAATGGGATCAGTCACAGGTGTTCTATAAGCATGCCTGGCACATGGCCATCCTTCAGTTTTTCTGCCCAGGAATTTCACATTTCTTTTTAATCTGAATTTCTGGGAGGTCCCAAAGTTGTTTTGGGAAAGTAACAAGATTTAATAAGATTGCCATCTAAGGCAAAGGCTCAGATGGCAAGGTGCATTAAAAAAAACAGGAGCATACTATCAGCACGATGAGGATTTGTGTGTCATTTAACTGCTATAAATGTATGGTTGGTTGGTCGTTCACAAAAGATGCTCTTCATATTTTGAAAATACCATGATATGCACAGAAGGATTTGTCAAGGAATAAGATTGTGTGAAATCATAGGATGATGCACAGTACAAAGAAGAAGACTGGATCTTATGAAAGTTGGGAATATATTAGGAATGGATCAGAAGCAGCTGCTTATTGCACAGTCTGTTCTGGATATTATTTACCAGGGTAGTAAGCATAATGGGGTTCCAACCCCCCACTGGGCATGTCACCATGCAAGGGGGTGTAACACAGTGCAGGTGCAAAGATCAGGACCATGTTAATTACCCCCATGTCATTCCTGCAGATGTCTTCAGCACCTGATGGTTCTTGTGACCCATCTCTGGACATTAGCACCCAATTACGAAATTGCCCTAATGGCTTATTCTTGTCACCCTCCAGTAGCTGTATCCAGTTCAGCTGGGGGTCAGACCCCCATGGGGTGGGAGGGACAGGACATGATAGGATGGGGTGTAATTGAGGGTTAAAGAACTGCCTGTCAGAGGGTCTTGAAGATGGGTGAAATAGGGTGGTGGAAATAATCACCCCATGTTTGGTTACCTTGGTCTTAACCAGATGATGGGCAGCTGCAGTATAGGGTGAAAACCTTCCTCCTGTTAGGGCATGAGTTTGAGATTTACTGCAATACTAAACGTCGGAAGAGAAAAGAATTTGTTTTATTTTGTAAATTGTCATGTCCAGCTGTTTAAATTTTCATAAAAGTCAGTGGTTGTAAGTTTGCTGAAACAAGGACTCCCCCATGAAGGGGTTTGCAGGAAATGGGAGATTGGGCTTAAAAATTGATGGGAAATGGGATTGGTTAAAAGTGAGAGGTAGACTCCCATTAGTGGTGGCAGGTAGGAGGTTGGTAACACAAACAGGTGGGAGATGGGAGGTTGACCCCCTGCCATACCCCTCTCCCTCATGCTGGAAACTCTGGAGGGAGACTGCCTCCTGCCTCTACACATCTGCTCTGTTTCTTTCAGTCACCTGTTTCAGTTAAGACAGTTATAAAAATGCGTACCTGGTTCTTGTTGGTAGGGAATCTGGGGATATCACACGATATCGTCGCATCTGCGGCAATGTAAATTCCGATCCCGTTCTGACATCATGGGAAACAGGTGCTGCTGTGCGCTTGTTGCGCAATGAAAACAGCTTGGCGAACAAAAATAAAACAAACACCTGTGATAAATGTTTCCTGGTGCCATTGTGTGTTAATCAGGTTAGTGCTATTGGACTGGCTAACACAGAAGATACTATACACCAATCTGATTACATACTTAATGCATGCTTTGTAGTACATGTGTTTGCTAGGCCCATGGTCCATGGTACATCCGGATATTTTTTCTTCACTTTTGTTTCGCCAGTTTTAGTTACTGATATTTGTTTAGTGAAACCTAGACCACGTGTAGAAACATTTGGACAAATTTAAGTGGTACGTAGTGCGTTGGAGCCAGGCACTTTGAAACTTTGTAATTTCTGAGAAGCAGTTATCGTGTTACTGAGTAGATGAAAATACAAAGGAGAAGTAGGCATGTCTCATTTCTGTTTGTAGTCATTTCAGTTACTGATCTTCTATCTGCTCTGGCACATATCCAGGGTTTGATGATATACAGTAGAACAGATATTCTAAGAACATAGATGCTTCATTGTCTTTTAAAATGATTTAAGAATGTGATAACAGTATCTGCTCACCGGGTTTTGTAATATTTCTTTCTCTAGACCCAAACTGGATATAATAAGATGGCAGAGCCATGTAGCAGCCCTTAATTGTATCTAACCTTGATTGCCTCAATGTCAAAATGGGAATGCCAGCCACTGAATCTAGTCAAATAGTCTGTTGTAGAAAGCCCATCCTCCAAATCTGAACAACACTCACTGTGTTCTTTGTTCAAATTGCTAGCCTGACCTTTTCTGTTAGTTTTCCACTGGGAGTTTTAGTCACCTGTACACCACAGATTTTCTGCTAAACATTCATGAGCATGACAGTATCATCAGCAAACACAGATTTGTGATAAATGGAAGGATGCTGCAAAAGTAAATGCAATGAAAGAAACGGCACATCTCCTTTGAAGAACATAACCATGTTTGCTGGTCTGTAGCCCTTTGCTTCAGCGCGGGTGTGGAGGATTAAGTAACTAAACAGACTGGTGCGTACCTGTTGCACATGTGATTCCTTTCACCTGTGCACAGAAGACAGGCCAGACAGGACTGAGGCAAGATGCAGAGAAAAAATGTGGGATCTCCTCCAGGTGTTGGTGTAGGGTTCATTAGGCAAACCTACTGTCTGACCTTTCATGACCTTCACACATGGATTCCAGATGTTGTGTGTTATTACTAGGATAACCAATGAAGGTATGGTCATGTCAAATATCACTGTCAACAATGATGAGTCACTGCTGTATGTTGTTGATGGCTGCTATTAAGTGTTGTTTATTATTTGATTTTTTTATGAATAAAAGTATGTTTTGTTACTATTAATTTACTTAGTTTACATCAGAGCACTGTAAACTTTTTTTTTATGATCTCTGTTTTGTGAAAGAAGTTTGAGCTGACTTTTGTGCCTGACATGTAGGTAGGCAGTGGAAGTGGAGTAGGGGTGGTAGCTATGGTGGTGGCTAGGTAGTGGAGGTGGTGTAGTAGCTGATGGTTGCAGCAGTGGAGGTGATGGCTATGGTGGTGGATGTAATGGTGGTGGCAGCAGTTGGGGTGATAGCTATGGTGGTGGCTGCTGTGGAGGTGAATGTAGGAAATAGTCACAGGATAAAGCGAGACTGTACTTTTGTATTTAGTATGTTATTGTCTTTGGATAAAACAGTGCTGTGACTTTATTTCCGTGCCTTTTTTCTGTGGCTTTATTTCCACACACCATGGAGGTCTGGTGGTTGACACGCCTGCACTGTTTCCGTTTCTCTCTGTACTTAACAACTAATCTGCCATCACCAGGACATTTAAACAGTGATGATAGCAGAAGACGCAGATGCTGAGTGATCTACCTCCAGTGGACCATTTATTTATGCTGTGATTGAACATGCAACATCTGTTTTATCCTTTTTAATGTGAGTGTTCACATTTGCTCCTAGGAGTAAAGACAATCTATTCTGGGCCATTACACATGTAAAACCACTTCGGACTTCCTTGGAAATAACAAGCTAATAACTATAATGCTCAAGCAAGATTCTTGCAACATGATTTTGTGTCACATTTATACAAATTTATTTCTGTTAACAAGTTTCCTGCCTGTCACAATTCCTGATAGAGAACTTGTTATTTCATGAATGTTTAAAAGTAAAACTACCTACTATAATACTGGCATTCACAACAAAATAACAAGAGAACTCATAAAAAAAATCATCACATCACTTGAGGCCAAATCATCAATAATCCTTCATTCCTGCCAAGAAGAGATCTCTATGGATTTTGTATCCATCTGTATAAAGCAGAAGTAACATCTGGACAAGTATCTTTATTTAACAGTTGTCACTGTCTTGCAACCAGCATTGAAAAATAATTTATTTACTAGTATTAATATTGATTGCATATTGCATATATTTCAATGAGTCTGGCCTCCTGAAGGCTGTTAGCCTCTGCATTGGACTCTACAAAAACAAGCAGGCACTAAAATAACTGCACCATGCTACCAGTAAATAGTATCCCAGTGCATTTTAGTTCGTTTGTTGTGATCACAAGAATTCACATTTAGTAAGGAGATAAATTATTCTCAATCCCATTTTGGACACGCATGGATACCCTAACTCCGGACCTGATTTGTGGATACAATATAATCTGGTTGTTTGGCCATTAGGATTGTAGGAAATGCCAATACTGGTGCAATGATTAATACAACTGTCAGCACACAGCAGTTTTTGACCATTGCCGCGGCTGTAAGGCACCGCCTGTACAGTTACTGTTCAATAGATGGCCTGTTGGCGATACGATGAGATGCCACTGTCCGACAAATTTGATGTGTGGTTTAATATCGCTGGATTCCATGTGAGCGATCCATTTAAGCAATCCAATTAAGATTGCTTGGGAAGATTAGGGCTAAGGGATTGCAAGTTTTTAGATGGATTTTATAATACAAGAATTGCTATTTTTGGGATGGCTTCAGAGAGAAAGGATGTGTGAATGTTTTTGTTTATAGATACTACCAGTTTTGCTGTGCAGTGTCTTAGTGAATACCCTATATGACATTTTTTTAATTTTTAATGATACACCCCATTGCGTTTTTTAAATTGTTTGTAAGTTGCCAAAGAACAGTGTTTTGTAGCCCTCATAAGTGCACCAAAAATAAAGGGCAGTGTAAGATGTTTGACCTTTGAACATTGACCCCAGCTGAAATAGTCCCCCTGGGAACAGTGTGCCATGCAATCAAGAAATACATATAAGTTTCTAGGAGGCTGCGTGTTGTCCCTTTGATGTTTCCTGAGGTGGACAGCTTCAGATGGACAGCTAGATAATTGGAGAGGAAGGAGAACCCATCAAAGGAATGACAGGATTAGGGTTCTGCTCGCTTTGATGTTCCCTAAAGTTTCCCTCTCTTGTGTAGGTTTCTCTCCCACAATTTCACACTAAATTAATTTTGTTATGATATTTTAAACCCAGCTTGCTCGTCTTGGGATTTAGTTTTTATTAGATGAAGTGTTACGTTTAACAATAGATTTCTGAAACACATATCACAAAAAAAAAATTTTAACACAAAATGCTGCCCAAAAACAATACGGATTTCATCAGTCAGTGGATATGATAAAAAACGCACAAGTGCAGAATGGCATATAATGGCATAAATCATTGGCACTCATTGGGAAGAACAGATCCAGGAGATCCCAACCACATTCCCTCCCTAATGTAAACTGTTTGTCTTCCAGAGGCCTGCTTGATCTAAGGTTTAATTGGATCATCCTGATTTCAAAGGGGTTACATTCTAATATCCCCATGGGGTGAAAGGAATCAGTGGTTAGAAGCTAGCGAATTACAGGATGGGGCAAAGGGTGCACTGTGGAAACTAGGGTGATATTTCTTGGGTGTTTTTCTACCCTGCCCCATCACCCTCTGGGTAAATATTAGTTTTTATATGTCCCATTATGTATTATGTAAACAAATGCAACTAAAACTCCATTCAGTTAGCTAAGCCAGTTATTGCAACTGGTTAAGTTGTAAAACTGCACATTTGTTAGATAGTCCATATAAAAACCCAACTGACTGTTTCTGTGTTAGATGGTGAGGTACATACACAGTTTATACAAGGATTCTTTGGTTAGATCAAACAGAACTGTTATTGTTGTCTGAAAATTAGTACTGAATGGCACAGGCTCCAAAGCCAGAGCTCTGTAGCTCAGGCTGTAAGACCTGGCTTGTGACTGCTCTATATCTTCACCTGTGACACATAATCTAAACAAGAAGCTATCAGGGGTACATCTGGGGAAGTTATCCTGCTCTCAGGACCAAGGGTGGGTTGCTCTGTACCTCTGTGGCACTTGAGACCAGGTCCACTGTGTCAGCCCAGTCTTGTGAATGTGTCCTGTAAGGCAGTTATATAATCTTTGAGTCAGTATAATTATATGAAATTGAGCAAGTATGGGTATTTGTAAAATCATTACGTTTGAATGATTGTCAACTATTTTGCCAGGATCGAATTGTATAAAGTGTTATTGTCTCTTTTGTTGTTAATTTTTTATATTAGATGAAATACCAGTGGTGGCGGTGGCGGTGGCGGTGGCGGTGGCGGTGGCGGTGGCGGTGGCGGTGGCGGTGGCGGTGGCGGTGGCGGTGGCGGTGGCGGTGGCGGTGGCGGTAGCGCTGTGCAGGTGGTACCAGTCTAGAGAAAGCAGCAGAAATCTGTGTCAGAACCACTTTTATCCATAGATAGTAATTTCATATTTACATAAAAATGTCTATTGGAAACTTGGTTTTCATCTATTTCATCTCTACATCTGTCACCAATTTCTCTTATGCTGCAGCATTTCCACAGTTCTGTGATGTTTCTCCCAAAAGCATCACTGAAAGATGTCCTATCATTTCCAGATGCACGCCATGATACCTGTGCTTGTATAAATGTGTCATCTGGCCATCACTGGGGTATGATGATATCAGCAGCAGAAAGCATGTGTATTTTTCACCATGTGGTTCCTGGAATGACCTTCAAGCAGCCAGGAACACTGCCCGGTCAGTGCTGACACCTGGTGGTGCCACACTAAACTACATCTGGCCTGTCTGATTGGATGATGAAGTTGTGTCAATGCCACTGACCAGACAGTGGCTGATTAGACTGCTATGGAATAATTATACTTTTGCGTGTATTTTTATAGTCGGTTGTAACACGAGCACCTTGTCTCCTTAAGCATTGCATGTTGCGAGTATAGAAATACCACATCAGCCACTGCAAACATATGATTTCTGTCTGAGACAGCATGTCTATGCTGCTTCAGGGTGGCTACATCTGGGTGGGTGTGTAAACTGTGGATAAGCAGAACTTAGCAGCGTCTAACAAGATTGCTATCCAAAGTAGTAACCTCTAAATGAAAAATTGCTTATCGAAAGTTCAACAATTTTGTATTTTTGTTTGGCCCCCGTGTCAGATATCTGTCAGTTTTCTTTTTAAATATATTCATTCTGCTAAATTATCTCCAGTCTACTCTGTACTTTTGCCTGTTTTTTTGTCCTCTTAAGTCTTTTATGCTCTTTATTTTTAAAGAAAATATTTGGTATTAATATCTTCATTGAAATTTCAAGTGAAACATAATTTTTCATAGCTAAGGCAGAGTCAAGTTTGCTCTCACCTGAATTGATTCAGTAATTCCAATCACTGCCTATCACATGTCCAATTAATTAGGCTGCCTGAGGGGAGACAATGGGAGACTGACAAGTCTGTCATTACCTGTATCTGGTGGGTGCATTATGGCCTGGCCTGTCCTGTTATTCCAGGGCAGGTGGAGGCAGGAGACACCCAGTGGCAAACTGTCCTGAAGAAGCTGGCGCATTACCACTGTGTAGCAGAGGGAGGTGGAGGCATTAATACAGTCTCCTGGTGGCTTCTAACCCCAAGGGCAGGAGTGTTTGCAGCCAGTGACAGTAGCATCCCTCAGGTGACAATGGACAGTCTTTGTTTCTGAATCCCTCTCCCTAATGGTTCTTAATTAATGGGAAGAAGCTGCTTACGTAACCATGGGGCAAAGCAATAGTGTCAAATCGGTGGGATTTAAATTGATTAGGGAGTAATCTGTCTGATTAGATTTGGATCGTGGTTTCTGTGGAGGAAGTAGGATGGAGATGTTTGGCCTGTTGTTTTTGTTCCTAGTCACTTGAAGTGATTTGTTGTACAGACTTCCCACTCTGTAACTAAAGGTTGCTGTATTCATTAGGTCGTTGGCACACTATAAAGAGACAGATGGTTCTATCACTTGTGCGGACACAATGAATATATATTAAGCTGATGTTTGCTTGAAAATATGCAACCCATGAAAACGTACCATATGAAGTATTAGACTTAAATTGCAGGAAATACTGCATCTATACAACAGTCGGGTAACCTACGATGATATCAAGTTAAACATTACTTATAAATTAATAAATTGTGGAAAAAATAGAATATAATTTTATTGTCAAGAATAAGGTGAAGAGGTGTGTATGAATGCAATACATCCACAACTACAGTAAAAGGGTGGTTGAAATTAAATAAAGTAAGGTGGTTTAGATAAAAGATAAATATTTCTGGGCTAGCTCTGATGTTATAAACTGTTTAGCCATTTTGGCTAAAGCCTCCAAATTTTTTTTTACCAAATTCAAATTGCTTTAGCCAAATTTTATTACATGCACAAGACATTTAGCTAAATCCGGTGCCATGTGGCCTTTGCTGTCCTGCCATGACAAAAGGAAGCAAATGACGTGACAAATACAACCAAATACGCAATGACAGAAGGAAGCCGATGACAGAAATAAAAATGTAACTTGCTTCCTTTTGTCATGGCTAGGCAATATGACCCAAATGGACACTGGTGGCGCTAGCTTAGTATTTTTTTCACGAACGGAACAAATAAGTCGCTGATTTTGAAAAAAAATTTACTAAGAAACCGAACAGTTGTTAAGATTAAAATGAATAAAGCTGTAAACGTTGGTGCTATGTTATTATTATTTAGAAGTGGACTGGCTAGTGCTTGTGTCAGTCATAGTGAGAACAGTCAGAACTGCCCATATGTAATCAAGTAAAAAATTTGGCATAATAAATATTATCATGTGACAGTGGGGGAATTCTGATGGTATGGTCTATGAAGGTTATGGAAACAGATCTGCAGAAATCCATTCTGTCCAAGCTTTAGGACAGAATGCTGAAAAGCAGTGATGAAGGCAGCTGCAGTAGCAACAGTTGCCCTTGATGGCAGGAGACACTGGTTGCTCTATGGGCCTGCCACAGGGCTGCCACACCAGGGCAGGATCTACCAGTCTCCAACTAGCACTGGCATAAACGATGGGGGCGGAGCTGAGCTGTCAACAAACCTGACAGTCTCTGTGATTGGCCACTGGTCAATTTGGGAGTCATGCCACTTGTGTGCTCATGAATAATTTACACTCCTGCCTCACTGCTGGAGACTTGCTGCAGTGGGGGCTGTGGCTTTCATTCAGGCTTGACATTGTTGGTTTAGTTGGATTAGATTGTGTGTACTGCTTGTGTGGTGCTGTGCAGTGTGGGCACCACTGGGTGTGTGAGTACATGGAACTTTGGAGGGCCTTTTATTGAAAAGTGCTCTGCGAGTGGCACGGTGCACAGGGAAGCAGTGTGCTTGCTTGGTCAGCACCGGAACTGGACAGAGGTGGATTGTTGGACATCCTCGTTCTACAGAAACTAGGCACATGGAGCAGGGTTGTCATGCGAGACTGGAGTGCATCTAGGGCTGTTTGTCACAGCAGGACCTAGTGTGCCTCTAGCAGGGCTGTGGTATCTGTCACTGCAGCACGTGGCTGTACTGGGGTCACTGGCATCGAATTTAGAAGCTGCAATTTTTCTGGAAGATTTAGAGGACATTTTGGATGCTAGGATGAAGAAAAGCTGGATATTAGAAGTGGAACAAGAGACTGAACTTTAGGAATATCTGGGGAATAAGCCACCGGTTTCCAGCTTGATCCAGAGAGGAAGAAAGTGGGTGGAAAATCTCCTGTCTGAGGGAGAGTGTTAAAACCCTGATGTAAACCAATTAGGAGTCTGGTGGGCATGTCAGCCTTCCTGGGGGTGGATAAGATACACACCTGGGTGTTTTGGCTTCAATGTAACAGACTGATCAGTGACTGAAGTCACAGACAAGAGGGTGTGTTTGACCAGTTACCTGGATGCTGTTACTGCTTGACAACTAGAGTGTTACATCAGTGTTAATGACCACAAGTTCTGTCTCCTCGGACAGAACCCCACCTAATTTTGGAATACAGTTTTGGATTGCTTCAGACATGCATTGGGAATAAGTACCAGACTGATTCTGGAAGACTGATTGGAGACTTTATCAGTTGTGGATTAGCATCTAGAAGTGCCAGTGAACAAGATGAGGGGTTACGCAAGGCTTGTGTTTGGCTGTTACATCTTCATCTATCTCATGTCAGTGGTCACAGCTGCCAAGATGGAAACAGGTAAATATTGGCAGTGTTTCTTGGTGTCAGTTTGGCACATTTACCTGTTGACTGAGGTGTCTTATTGTTGTACACCTTGGCCAGTGTATAGAAAGGGGAAATCTTTTGCTGGCTCACTTTATTTATTTGAGTCCTTATTTATTACGTGCTTGCAGTCTTACAAACACTTCCAAGAAGCATAAAGCAGTCAGATTTTGGCGTTACTAACTTTTGCTAAAAAATATTTCATGGTTTGGAAGAGTTTTTAAAACAAAAACTCTTTGAATGCTCACCATTATATCGTGTGAGATCAGTCTAAAGGCGAGGTCATTGCATGGTGCATATAGTGGGTCTGACAGCTCGATGGGATGAGTATTAGGTGTGGGGCGTAATTGGCACCCTTTGGTATGATTTACTGTCGTTAACCAAAGGTTGGGGTACATTCAAGAAAGGGCATTTGTCATCTACCAGGGTAGGTAGATTTAGAAATACTGCAGAGAACAACCGGGGCCCTTCGTGGTGCAGTGCAGTTTCTCTGTTGATAATGTTAGTTGACTTTACACTGGAAACAAGCTTCCAAAACAAACAATGTGACTGAGTTTAGCTATTGGCATCCATCACGGAATGGCCAAAGTCTTTGAATGATTGCCTATTGGCTGTTTGGTTATTTCTATCAGTCAGAATGACCAGGGGTGGTGTTTTTGGACTGGACAGTGTTTCCCATGATGTCAACTTAGCTTTGATCACTAATCATTTTGGTAAGAAGGAAATATGGAATTACTAAGCTGAAATTTTGGTATCTTCGTAAATGATTCTTTGGGTATCTGATTCTTTCACAGTGGAAGAATACTCAGTTTAATTAAAATTAAATATTTTGGTACAACACAATTCATGAAAGACTGCCTGTTTACAACAAATCGTGTAAATTAATGAACAACAAATTTAGGTATGTTTGGATTTAATGTAATGCATTGATGGCCAATTTATGTTGTGGTGGCTGAGGAGTCAAAATTACTATAAACAGCAGTGTAAATATTTTATTAATATCTCACTCCATGCACTAAACTGTAATTTGAATCTAACATAATTATATATCGTAGGACTTACATTTAGTGTGTGTGTGTGTGCGTGCGTGCATGCATGCGTGCATGTGTGTTTATATATATATATATATATATATATATATATATATATATATATATATATATATAATCGGCTTAGGCTGATATAAATTTAATTAAAAAAAGAAAGACATTTTGATGATGTTATAAATGTGTAGTTAACATGTCAGTCAGTTCCTCACAAATTAGCCAGTGCAGTCAATGAGAGATGCAGATCAGCACACTGGATTAAGCACCCAGTTGATGGTGATGCCAGCCACATTGAGTGTGACCAATTGGTGGATATGACTAGGTACACACAGTAACACAGTGTCATGCACAGCTTGAAGATGACTCTACAGGGCAGAGGATGATAAGGTGCTGGTGCAGTGGCACATGTCACCAGCTAGTTAGTGTCAATGACAGAGCCCCCTGCATGGAGGAGACATCTTCCCCAGCTTCCTGCTCAGGGCACCCAGACCCACATACAGCCTGGGGTTAGTTTTAGTGTAGCAAATCTACTGATTAGACCCATGGATGTTTAGATTCCATTTGCCACCCCCTTCTGGCAATTGCTGTTTTCCCACGGGCCGGAATTGCACCAGACCCCTGGGTTTATCAACATTATCCTTACAGAGATGCTTAGTGGGTACTCACGTGTGCACTCACGTGTGCGCATTTTCACCAGTATAAATGGTCATGATGGGTAAAAACTTGCATGCTTGTTTCAGCTTGTATATACAGTGTCATCTGATTTCGATTTAGAAAGTCTAGATGATTTATACTATAGTGTGAGTGGGTGGCAAGTTTTTTAATTGTTTGTGGGATGTATGCAAATTGTTCCTAAATGCTGGTTTATATATTTGTTCTGTCAGAACATCATGTTTTCTGACTGATAATTGGTTAATGAACACAAAGACTGGCATTAACAAGTGATTTTGATTGCACAGTTGTTAAATGTGTTCAATGCCTTCTTGTGTGTGTATATTCATTTGTTGGAGCAGGACATGTTCTTTTGTTAAGATGTTCTACTCGTTTAAATGTATACTGTTCTCAATGGTGAGAGACTGCCGCTATATTCGTGCACATTTCTATTACCAGCAGGTAGCGCCAGTGATGTTGCAACGGAGTCAGAAGGCCGGCCAATATTTCTCCTGGAGCCGGAGCTGAACTACTACATCGTGAAGAACAAGGCAGTAACGATAACATGCAAGGCAAGACCAGCGGTTCAGATTCACTTCAAATGTGCTGGTCAGTGGGTGCGGCCAGAGCACCAGGTGAATGTCCAGCATGAGGACAGTTCAGGCAAGGAGTACCTGCAGACGAGCATCGAGGTCACTCGCAAGGAGGTCGAGGACTACTTCGGACTCGACGGCTACTCGTGCGAGTGTCACGCTTGGTATAGTCACCAGAGCGGGAACGAACCGCAGACGGCGAAGAGTCGCTCTGGACTAGTTCAAGTCGCATGTGAGTACTTTCGTACATGGTGTTCGTGCTGAGTGTTAACTATAGGGATTTTATAATGAATGAAACCTCTTATAATGTATTAAACTGTTAGGGGTTAATTATGTAGGTAGCTACCCCAACACCCTATAGAAAAATCCTGCCAGTACTAGTTCCAAAACTAGCTTAATTTAAAACTCGGCTAACTTTTAAACGAACACACTTAAAATTTATCCATGGCCAAAAAGGCTTTGACATGTAGGTTTATTGACATTTACTGAATGATCTTTACTAGTGTGTGATTGTGCAACGAGTAACTCTCCTCCAATCACCCTGATCATTTATTTCATCTTTGGTGATGTTTCTGACATTGTTTGATGTTGTGTTTTTACGGTTTGGCTACATGGAAATGAATTTTCTCTTCTTTGAAGTTTCCCAAAGTCCACAGTGGTACTTGTCACCAGTTCACAGGAAAGTTTCTCCTGAAAGATCATTTGATGGATTACAATATCGTGCCATCCTCTTCCTAGGGCCTGAGGAATTGAATATCCACTCGGCTAACAGCTGTTGAATTTTCGTTTCCACAAAGAACCACTTTCAGGGAAGTTTATGAAATTTAAAAGGGATTTGGTGAATGCATCCATGGATGTTTCTGGTATTGTTTCACATCCTGTAAAGTGTATAGAAAGCCTGACCCGAGGAGACTGAGGCTGGTCGGATGAGGAAGAGTTATATTTACAGGTGCATGGCCCTCTGTTGTGTGGTTGACATGTTGTGCTTTCTTGTGTCAACATTGTCGAAGGCAGCAGCAGCTGTTGATGTTTTCTGCCGCCTGTGTGGTTCTGGCTGTCTGGTGTCAGCGTCTACACAGGAAGTTACCAGCGGGAGTTGCAGTAAACTTGCTCTCCTCCAACCGAAGGTGCAAACTGGGCATTTGTCACTTGGCTAGACCTGTGAAGGACTGGCTCTAAAGTGATCAAGAGGATGTCTATGGCAATTTTGGGCACATGTGGCATGAACACGTGGTGTGTGTGCATGTGTGAGTGCATGCGTGCATGCATTACAAGCCGTGGTCACACTGAGAGGCATGAGACACACATGGGTCAAACTAGAAACGACCAAGTTTCTTTCACATGCTCCCAAATAAAAAATGACACAGTTCTTTCATTATATATATATATATATATATATATATATATATATATATATATATATATATATATATATATATATATATATATATATATATATATATCATACATACATACATACATACATACATACATACATACATACATACATACATACATATATAGGAAAGCTCAATTAATAAAGCATGCATTGTATATAGTTTCTTATTTATATCTAATTTGATGAATGTCTGAGATTTTGCATAATTCCTGGATTTCATATCTTCTTCTTTCGTGTATAATTTCTGTTTTCTGCCTCGTTTGGTGAACTATTAATACTTATTCCATGTTGAGTCTGGTTTCTAGACAGTTTGTGCTCCTCGGCGTACCAATCCAACTGTTTACAACTGGAACTGCTTATTGATTAGGAACTGTTTAGCCCCTTTTGTTTTGGTGCACTGCCAAGCTTGGGTTTCCCAAGAATTTTAGCGCAATAGAAGTATTTTATATTGTATCTTAAATGTGTGAGAAGTGAACAGAAGTATTTTATATTGTATTGTATATGTGTGAGATGTATAGAGAAGTATTTTATATTGTATTGTATATGTGTGAGAAGTGTACAGAAGTATTTTATATTATATTGTACATGTGTGAGAAGTGTACAGAGGTTGACAGCTTGCTGAAGAAATTGTTCAAATGGTGGGAGAGGGAGATTATGTCCTCTCTATTCCCCAGTGGGATTCCTCCCTTAATGATAATGAAATATTCATGGTCCATTCATTCCTCTTCGTTGAACACAGTTTAGTGTCATTCATATGGATTACGCTGTAGAGTTTGTAGTAATTGATGTTCAAGAAACAAAGCCAGGGTCAACCAGAAAGGAGTAAGACATTCTTGTCATGTGTACTTCTAACAGATATGGCTAAAGTATGCTTGTTTGTCTTAATTCAATAACCAGATGGCATCAATTTTGTTTTTGATGAAGCATGATGTCAGTGCCGGTTCTGTTTGGTTCTGTTTGCGGCATGGTATGGTAGTCTTGCACAGATTCCCCTTGCATGGAAACGCTAATTAATTTAACTTGGTTGGAGAGATCAAGTGGTATCTAAGCAAATATTGTGGCTGTGGTGTCCAGGTTGAGAGAAAGTCATGAGGCCAGCTCAGTCTTGTGTTGATTGTTGTGGCACAGTGGCTGGTACTGGGGGTTTAAACACTAGTGGTTAAATAGTAGTTTAGCTTTGCGAGAAGTACTGTGTAAACTAGCAGTGGCCAGCAGGGGGCTGGTATTGTGGCAGCAGTCATAGAGGGTTTGTTTGCTGGGATTTAGGAAGCATGATTGCTCATAAGCCAGTTCCATAAGCTGACCCTTGTTGCAGGACAAGTGGTGTAATTAGTTTTGTTTTCCTCTGGTCATAGCAACTCAAGTGATGTGGAGAGATTCACAGATTACCAGTGTAATGGGTCATGGTGTAAGTACTGACTGTTATAATATGTTAACTGTTGAGAGACAAGACTCAACATGAAAGAAGAAGTATTAACAGTTCACCACACAGGAAGAAAACGAATTATATGTCATGGATATCATATCCTTGCAGAATTTTTTTGAAATCTCAGACTTTTGTCAAATTAGATTATGAGAAACTCTATACAATGCATACTTCATTAATTCAGTAAGGACAGGTAAATAAGCTTTCCTACATATGTGAATGAAATGTGTCACTTTTTATTCGGGAGCATGCGAAAGAAACTCAGTCGTTTCTTGTTCGGCCCATGTGTGCCTTGTAATTAACACTCAGCACAGCGACACCACCAACCCCGAAGTAGTGTCAGGAGTCACTAAAAACCGCCGGGGTGTAAAGTGTCACGGCTACCGGCCTCCCCACCCTGTGTAAAGTGGCACTATGCAAGGCAGACACAATGAGAGATGATGTAGTCGCAGCAGAGACTCTACTCATGGCTCTATTCAACTGTCAGCACGGCTGTGGCAGCCCCAATCTGTTCTTCTTCCGAAGAGGAATTGTTGAGTTAGTTTTGTCTCACAAGTCAGTCAATTATGCTTTTAGCCGAACTGCTGGGTTAAGACCAGGAGGTTTGTCACCCTGCTGACAAGATTGATGCTCCACTTAAATAATGTTGATTGTGTATTCTTGCTGGGTAAAGTTGGTTAGAATCTTAAAACTTATAATGTACAGTACAGGGCACGAAGGCATTTCATTAGTCATTAACCACCCCTCTCCACACCAAAGCCAGTCAAAGATACCTGATCATTGTTTAACCATGAATTTTAAAACTGGTTCTGTCATTGAACAGTAATAATAAACTTGTATAAAATATACAAAAGAACATGGTGATGCTGGGGAGTTTCCAGTAACATTGTTAAGGTAGCTGTCTTTTCTTTTTAACATTGTAAATGCTTGCTGCAACCGAGCTGTCCAACTGTTTACATCGAAAGACAAGACAAGACAGCCATCTTGGCTTTCCCGTGCTGCCCATACCCTTTCCACATGTAGACTGTCTTCTTACACTGCTGTGTGTGGGCGGCCATGCAGACCAGAGTGCAGCCATGTGTGACCAGACCAGCCAGTCTGAATGGGGTACCTGGATGAGTGGCCAGGCAGACTGTACTTCATTTGAGTTGTAGTCAGACAGGACGCCCCAGTGGGAGAGCACAATGAGAGAGTAAATAGACAGCCTCTTTATACTGTATGAGTGAATCCCAACAAAGCTGCCTCATTGCATGGTTGATGTACAAAAGGTTGATGGACAAATAAACGACTGGCAGAAATGTTACCCACTAGTGCTGTGGTTGTATTGACTTTTACCTTCTGGCAGGGTTCTGTACCCCAGTGGTGCATGCCCATGTAGGAAATAAATGCACCATTGTTGTTTATATTATTGCTACCTGCTCCTGTGGTATCGTTCAGTTCTGCGTGAATGATGTTTGGTTGATTACTGGTAATATTAAAATGGCCAAATGTGTTACTTAACAGCAGCCATAACCAGGTTAATGAGGCTGTTTAGAGAAACATTTCCTGACACACTGTGTTTAATATGATCTGTTTGTAACTGGCGCAGTTATCATAGATGATTTGTTGAAGTTAATCTTATTATAAGTTTTAAATTCTCAGAGAGTAGCCAGAGAAGGAAGAAAGAAAGGACTTGGTTCAGATGTTTTCTCTGGATTATGGCAGTCAGAGATGCTAACAGAATGGGTTGGTTGATTAAACTGATGAATGGACACATTGCAGAAACAGATTTGAAAGCATTATCCTTCAGAATAGTTTTTGGCCTATCTGTTGATAAATCAAATGTATCTGTCAAATTATTCTGAAGAACAGTAATGAACGTTACAACGTTGACCGAACACTGAATGAAGCTAAAGACAGCTTTCATGGAGACGGTAGACACCGTATGCTGTTGCAATAGCAACGATTCGCGCTAGATTTTTTTTTTTTGATTGATAGCGTCGGTTTTCTGGTTTAACAAAGAAAGATGTGACTTCATCTTTTTAATTGCTTTTCTTGACACGGATCGTTGTTCTGAAATTTCAGATTAATCCACTTGCTTTGGGTGTACAATAATCTGTTAGTCATTTCTATTTGATTTACTGATTGAGCGGTGCATTTGTGGCTAAAATAAAAACAACATCCATTCCTATTTAATGATGATTGTTTTGTTCCAAGAATAGTCAGTTGAACAAATCATATATTAATTGGTTGGACACCATTTTAGGTGTGTGTGTTTTTGCATTGTTTGGGAAGCCAAGGATGGAAACTGGCAGCGATGCCAGATTCCATTACGGAGAGCGTCCATCAGAAATGACAGAAACCCGGCTGGCATAGCAGCTTGACAGAACAATGGTTGGCAGATTTTGTGGTATCTGTCCCCAAAAGCCTTTATTGCACTGCAGTCTTCCTTTGGACTTGACAGCGGGAAGGAATCGTACCTTTAGGGTCTTCAGTGCTAAAGCTGAGAACAGTTTCCTCAAATTGACATTTTTTCTATGTGATGTTTAACAGATGTGTTTCGAGAAATAATAGCTTTTAAAGGGATTTTGATGCAAAATTTATTTAGGTGTAGAAATATTATCCAACTTGCAATTCATGTATGTTATAATGTCAAAACAAGCATATTTTTGTCACAAAACATGACATTTGTGTGTTGAATGAACATAGTTGCTAAGTCTTTCTTTATTTTTGGTAAATGAAGTTGAATACTCCAAGAATGCCGTCGTTTTCGGATCTAGCTAGCATGCAGAAAATGCTCCAATTCCAACGTTAACAAATATCTTCGAAGGTGTCTCAGTAATCTCGAATATAGATGAGGCCCTTCCGCTGGCTCGGAGGACAAAGAGATAGTTTCTCCCTTAGTGATTGGCCGGACAGTATCACATGATGCATTTTCAGCTGTTGCGCTCACATCCGGGTGATACAGCACCCTGTGCCAAGTTTGTTTGCATCAAGTGAATCGATAGTTCTCATTTTCTGGTTATAAATATCTTTATAAAACGACACCATGCCATCTGTAAATTGTAAGCTGAATTGTGGTTAGGGTGCTTAGAAGCAGCACAGTTGTATGTAGCTCAATTAGCACAAGGTGTGAAGAAACAGCAGGCAAAATGTGGTGATGAACCCGAGACGGCAGTGGAAGGTGGAATAACTCCTGTCATTCTATGCATCCTTGGATCACCAATAGACAGGTCACATATAGATGTATACAATGTTTATCTGGCACAGTTGGCTTTTTCTACTTTTCTATTGTTTTTGTCCTCGGAAAGTTTCACCGCTCTCAATTAAGAAATAAAACAAATCTTGTTCCAAACCTTGTCTCCAAAATCTTCCACATTGAACCATGTCCCCAATGACAAAATCCGAACAGAACAAACCCTGCGACCTCTTGGTGTTTCCTAGTCAGAATGAACTCGATTTTGGACACATGCACTTGGGATTCTGTTCTGGTTGTGTAGGTGTTAGTGCAAGAGTCAGATTGCTAATTGTATGCAGCGGGTGACAGTGATGGTCCAAAGCAGTGAAAAGACATTTGGTTCTTGGAAACTAGCAATCAGAATGTGAGGCTGACTGCAGCAACAGGCTCACAGATGGCCAAACATCAAGTCATGCTGTCATAATGTGTTCAATGGATCTCCATTATTCGACCTGTGTTTATTCTCGGTTTATGCGTAATTTATGCTTAATTATAATTGAACATCAATCAAGGAGAGACACTAGTTAGCATAATTGTAACAACGTAAATAAATAATTTGACATGACGCTCGGCCATTGACTTTAAGTAGCTTTTAATTTCAGACCAGTTGATATTACTAAGTTTATATTTCCCAAATTGTTTTATTATTAATTCAAATTGTTTTTACTGTTAACCATCTTCGGAATGTAGTCAGTCTCCAGTGTGATTCTGAAGTGTCAGATTTCCCAGGTTGTAATGAAGATGTCTGATCAGTACACATGTTGGACACTGCTATGAAATCAAAGTAATTACAAATAGCCGCCAACTTAAAATGGTTGTTACCATAATAAAAAATAACAAATCCGTTCATTATTGAATTTCTTTTATTTTTTTAATTGGGAAAGTTTTTATTGATTGATCTCTTGACTGCATTGCTCATAGGAGAATCAGATATAAATCCATAGAGAAACGTCACCGAATAAGGGTGCTTTAATGGATGGTTTAATATCTGGCACGGGTCTTTTTCATTATGAGGTAATTCTGGTTGATAATTAATTCTCCAAACAAGCTGCATGAATTGCGTGCTCTGTCAGTGCAGGATTAGTGGTCGGTTCTGTCATGGAAGGCTGAAGCCTCGTATTCCCTTGGCTCTACCAAATTGGTCTGCTAAATAAGATGGCCGTCAGTCATATTGTCATACGCCTGCGCAAGATGACAATGATTCTACTCCCGATAAACAACTAATGGCATGATAAATATATATGTGCTTCATCACGAGGAACGATAGTAGTTGGAAATATGCCGTCTTTGATTTCTGAGTCTCGGAGGTTAATACGTTGAGATGGCTGATGCTGAGGAAAAGTGAAGACAAAATGTTTGATAGTTATCACTTTGGGGCTTGCACAGGATATGTCAGAACCCCCAAATTTGTACCCACTCACTATTTACCAGTTGGGCAATATGACAATAACAATGTTCTACAGGTGTTCAAATTGACTGGGATACCAGGCTTCATTGTCTATCTTTTTCTTGCTAATCATGACACTGGTGACTGTCATGCTGGTGTTGGTAACTGTCACGAGTTGAGTAATAACGTCACACTGATCCGCCTTTATTGCCGATGCAACGGACCTGTGGCTGATGTTTATGGAGTAAATTACTTGATTCAATGGGCGACTTAGTGAAGCTGTAAAACTGTATTGATTTCCCCTTGTATGGGCATGTGAGAGTGAATGAGGAATAGTGATGGGCGTCTATGTCATTTCTGCGGTCGGTGTGGTTATGAGATGAGTTGGGTGACACCGATTATTGAGTTACGTCTGGCGTTAGGTTTGGGGTCAGTCAGTACATTTTCAAGTTGGACATTTCTTGGGTGAAGCCCCAGACGCCCCAGCGAATTCTTATGTTTATACACTCTCGTTGGTTTTAAGCCTACAAACCAAGACACCTGTGATATATGCTCGTTTTTGTTGTAATTTAGCTTACTTTTAAAGAAATTTTGGCCATTGTGTAAAGCATGAAACATCAGTATCTGTGTAGTTGCAATATAAACTTAGTAACATCACATGAGACTAGCTAAGTCCATAGTAATGTTTTTATGTATTTATGTTAAGATAAGTATTTCACACTTTTCTAAACAATTAAATAAGTTCACTGCCTGCCATATACTATGGTGAGTGTCAGTTTGTGATCTGAAACACCAGGTTATTCGGGTGACACTTCTCATGTTGTCTGGGCCAGATGTTGCCCGTTTTCTACACCTTAAAATTAACCCATTGCCAACAATTCATACAGCGTTGCTCTCGTTTAGTCTATGAAAATGATCTCAATTCTCAAGATGCCCAAATCAGCCATGATTACGTCTATGGCAAGCCAGTGAATAGACAGTCAGGAAACTAATTGCCAGAGCTGAACCACAGTTGGTAGGTCATATCTCCTCCATGGGCATGGAAATCAGCACAACTATGGATCCGTGATGGGAAATCGCTTTGTGATCTCGAGTATGTGGGCTCCTCTATTGATCTTCCCAGCTCCCTCGAGGAGCGACTGCAGCGAACTGCTCCCCTTCTGGGTCTTTCTGTCCCATCACGGATATTCCGGATATTCCGAGGGATTCACTGAGTGGAAATTTGTGTGATAAGGCAAGCATCATGTGTAATTGTAGTTTGGGAGATAAGCAGATAAGCCATCACTGGGAAGGAGACTGGAGTAAAATGTGTAGTTTAGTTGAGTCAGTGACAGCCTTGCCTAGTGACATTAAGCTGTGGGGATCTGGCACATCTCTTGGGTGTCTTCTGACATCTAGTGATCCATAGTTATCTGTGGTAGTACTAGTGCTGGAGCTATGTGCTAGTGCGTGGCACCAATGCTAGTGCGTGGCACCAGTGCTAGTGCGTGGCACCAGTGCACAATAGTGCGTGGCACCAGTGCACACTAGTGTGTGGCACCAGTGCTAGTGCGTGTTCTTTGGTACGTTCAACTTTTGTCTTGCTCCTGCTTATACGGATGTTTTTAAAGTCAGAGATTTTGATTTTTAGAAGAAAAAACTCTTTGTTGTCTTTGCTGCTAGCGGTCATTGTCTGGTTGTACAGAAGGTCTTACTTAGTAAACCCATCCATTGTTGGCAAAACACACAAGGCCGATTGTGTTCCCCAGTTCTCCATCCGGAAACTATTATGAGGGAAAGTCAGTTTTTGCACCATGGTATGCTACAACTATTTCATTTAATTTGAAGTCTGGGTTCATAGTCAACCCTGTACATGGCTACCATAATGGTCTCTAGAAATATGTGAATTTACAAAGCTAAGAAGCCAAGCTACTTAAATGACAAGTTTCCTCATGATTGACACTGAATGGCATTGAATTGAGATCTATCAGCAGGGAATCTGTCATTTACTGCTCAAGCATCGGCTCATTATTTCTACTAATCTCACTCGACGTTTGAATTGTAAAATCACCTCCACTAGTTGTATCAGATCAATACATGCTTATTCCGTCTTTATCTTGACAAGTCGATAACGATATTTCTCTGAGAAGATTTTTGTTGTTGAAAGTGAATTGTTTTGAAGACCACATGGAATGGATTTGGCAAATAGCAACAACATAGTTCTTGCTCATAAAGAGATGTTATATTTGTTATTTTTAAACAAAAAGACACTCAGACATGTTAATCATTATTACAAAAAATAGGTGTGATATTTTCATTGGTCTTGATTTCAGATTTGCGAAAGCGGTTTGAACGTGCACCAATCAGCACGTCCGTTGAGATTCATTCGCAGGTGCAACTTCAGTGTCTGCCACCAGAGGGACTTCCACAACCGGAGGTCAGTCATTTGATATCTTATTTGTCAGCATGCACGCATGCACACACTCACGCATGCACGCACTCACGCATGCACGCGCACACACATGCAAACTTATAAGTTAAACTGGCCAAATATTTGATCTATAAAATTGGATAAGAAAATGTTATTTTCACTGTAATACACAACCATGACATGCTTTCTAACGACTGGAAATGACATAAACATGAATGACATCTACAAAGGAACGCTGTCTTTGTATGCAACAATAAACTCTATCATTAGTGCGCATTGTTTTTTGCCTGCTGGGGTAATCGGACATGCACACATTAGTGTGCATGCTTGGGTGACAGTCTGGTGAGCCTTTCATCTCTGCTGAAAGTGGGGTGTGATTGTCTACAAGACTACAATTAGTGTTAGAGGTGGAGACAGATCCACTGTGAGAATCACAGCCTCCCTCCCACCTGTGGGGTTATGTTCTGTCGATTGCATCTTGCCAGCCGGTTTGGGGTGCTGCAATAAAATATCCATGACACAAACATTGCATGCATGATCGTTGCAAATCTTGCTTAAGGATAAGATGCAGGGCATTTCAAAGCCGCACTACTTAACTGCAGCCAACTGTAAACAGGGAATTGCCGTGTAGCTCTGTCGGACTGACTCAGGACAATAGTTGTCTTGTGGCTGGGGCTGAGATTGTGGGGGAAAAACGTTGCACACCGACAATTGCAGAACATGACGCCAGCTCTGATCGGCGCTGGGAGATACCTTGAGGAGGGACATTTGTGCGGATGGCTGGTCTAAGCTGGTGGTGTGGGGATACTGGAGGCATATTAACTACACCCGGCTGTCTGGGACAGACACTGTTGCCATGGCGACAGGTGTCAAGGGCTTGTTTAGGTGTAGGGTTGGTAGTTGGGAAGTGTCTGTAGTGCAGAAAGTTTAGATATCCTTTCTGTGTGTCCTTTCCATACGTACCGTGCATCTATATAAGTCTGTCAGTCTGTCTCTGTCTGTCAGCCTGTATATCCGTCTCTGTCTGTCCGTCACCATCTATCCGTCCGTACGTCCATCTGTCCGTCTTTGTGTCTATCTATATATGACTATGTGTTTCTGTCCGACACAATCCACATATGTTCACTATTGTTCAATTATGAATCTGTCCACACGTCATATGTCCACACCATCCATGTTGTCATCTCTGTGTCGCTCCATCGCTCCACATGTCATATGTCCACACCATCCATGTTGTCATCTCTCTGTCACTCCATCGCTCCACATGTCATATGTCCACACCATCCATGTTGTCATCTGTCTGTCACTCCATCGCTCCACATGTCGTATGTCCACACCATCCATGTTGTCATCTGTCTGTCATGCCATCGCTCCATATGTCATGTCCACACCATCCATGTTGTCATCTCTGTGTCGCTCCATCGCTCCACATGTCATATGTCCACACCATCCATGTTGTCATCTCTCTGTCACTCCATCACTCCACAAGTCATATGTCCACACCATCCATGTTGTCATCTCTCTGTCACTCCATCGCTCCACATGTCATATGTCCACACCATCCATGTTGTCTTCTCTCTGTCACTCCATTGCTCCACATGTCATGTCCACACCATCCATGTTGTCATCTCTGTGTCACTCCATCGCTCCACACATCATATGTCCACACCATCCATGTTGTCATCTCTCTGTCACTCCATCGCTCCACACATCATATGTCCACACCATTCATGTTGTCATCTCTCTGTCACTCCATCGCTCCACATGTCATATGTCCACACCATCCATGTTGTCATCTGTCTGTCACTCCATCGCTCCACATGTCGTATGTCCACACCATCCATGTTGTCATCTGTCTGTCATGCCATCGCTCCATATGTCATGTCCACACCATCCATGTTGTCATCTCTGTGTCGCTCCATCGCTCCACATGTCATATGTCCACACCATCCATGTTGTCATCTCTCTGTCACTCCATCACTCCACACGTCATATGTCCACACCATCCATGTTGTCATCTCTCTGTCACTCCATCGATCCACATGTCATATGTCCACACCATCCATGTTGTTATCTCTCTGTCACTACCTAGTTTTTGTCACAGCTCAAAGCTTATCTTGTTTGATCAGTCACTAAATAGCTCGTTCACACAAAAAGTGCATCTTTTATATTCAGCATTATCTAATTTACAACCAAGGTGGGAATAATTCACAACTGTAAACCGAGTGACCAGGACATAGGCCAGAGATTGCGGTGGGCTCTTATCAGCAGACAGTCAATAAAAACAATGCGAATGAAACAGCTAAGATGAAGATATTGCAAGTGCAAACACCTGTCTGTGTGAAGACACTACAAGATGTGTCAGTTATGTAACATGTCATTTGTACAGGTGTGCTTGTCAAGGGAACTGTCATTGGCATGTTTGTTTTATCATCGAAACAAATTCTGAAGTGGTTGACACAGGCGATGTCTATTGTTGCACCAGTCTAGCAGCGCATGTAGATTATATCAAAATCTAAAACTTTTTTGGTTTGTAGATATTAGTTAGGGGGTCATTCACACTTGTCAACATTCAGAACTTTGTAGAAAAAATTCTCAACATATTAAAGTACTAATTATGGGAGGGGGAGGGGGAGGGGGAGGGGGAGGGGGAGAGAGGGGGATAATTAGTAAGCTTTGTATCAGTAGGGAAATGTCTACAGTTACTGTGAATGGCCCCTTAGGTCTTGCCTTCTTCAACTGCATTCCTTCCACTTCTGGAAGTAAAAACCCTTCCAGTGTTGCTGATTCATCCAATCTTGTTATTGTCCCTATCATCTGTGTTATGTCATCCCACCATCCTGTTGCTGCCTTCCCTGTCTTCCCCACCCACATAGTCATTGTCTCTCAGTTCCTCCCCTCATTCACTGTTCATTGCCAATTGGGGACAGATCAGTATAGTATATCTGAGTTGACGGTAGACGAATAAAGTGCTTGATATTTTTGGCACCTTAAATTAGTTATGAAAAGGGCACATTTGTGGACAGTGACACTTTCTGCTGTGTCCAGGCTTTCATTTCTAGCTGCTTGTTGGCAGCCTGTGCACGTATCATGGAGGAAACCAAGTTTACAGAGACAAAATCTGGTTGATTGGATTGACAAAACACTGGGAACATATTCTGTGTTTTGGTGACAAATGACTGTGAGCATATTCTATGTTTTGGGTGACAAATGACTGGGAGCATATTCTATGTTTTGGGTGACAAATGACTGGGAGCATATTCTGTGTTTGGGTGACAAATGACTGGGAGCATATTCTATGTTTTGGGTGACAAATGACTGGGAGCATATTCCATGTTTTGGGTGACAAATGACTGGGAGCATATTCTATGTTTGGGTGACAAATGACTAGGAGCATATTCCATGTTTTGGGTGACAAATAAATGACTGGGAGCATATGCTGTGTTTGGTTGACAAATGACTGGGAGCATATTCTATGTTTGGGTGACAAATGACTGGAAGCATATTCTATGTTTTGGGTGACAAATGACGGGGAGCATATTCTATGTTTTGGGTGACAAATGACTGTGAGCATATTCTATGTTTTGGGTGAAAAATGACTGGGAGCATATTCTGTGTTTGGGTGACAAATGACTGGGAGCATATTCTATGTTTGGGTGACAAATGACTGGAAGCATATTCTATGTTTTGGGTGACAAATGACGGGGAGCATATTCTATGTTTTGGGTGACAAATGACTGTGAGCATATTCTATGTTTTGGGTGAAAAATGACTGGGAGCATATTCTATGTTTTGGGTGACAAACGATTGGGAGCATATTCTATGTTTTGGGTGACAAATGACGGGGAGCATATTCTATGTTGATTTTCTCAAAAACAAAATTGTAATATTTGAAAAGAATGCTGAAATGCTGCTGCAAGTCGCAAGAGCAATTTGTTTAACATTGGTCTCAATGAGAAAATAATTATTACACAAGTGTCCATTTCTTACAAAGTGGACAGCACTTATCTCCATTTATTTATTTTTGCTGTTACCATGATGTTATTTACCTTTCTATGCTTCCCAGTCGACTTGTTTGGTTAGATGGTGTGTGGAAAATGTACTTCCGCTGACACAGGTGTGAGGAGATGCCCTGGTTATCTGACAAATTCAGATTTGAACAACGCAAAGCACGTCAGGCCATTAAAACCTGACCATCCTGTGTGTGACGCAGTGGTAGGAGACGATTATGGCTTTGGCTTCTGGATTTAGCGACAAGCAAAGCATTTACGCATTGTTCAAGACCTGTTGCTCATCTGTGCTCGCTGTGGTCTTGTAACATGAGCACTCACCAACAACGTTCTTTCTGACTCACTCTGGCTGACATTTGCACTGAGTGATATCTCGAAGACAAAATATCCCTTTGAAGACAAGGTCATGAGATCACTACAAGGTCATGTGGCAACATCTGTACCTACAAGATATTTTAAGATGACGTCATGTGGTAATATCTGTATCCTCAGATCTTTGAAGACAAGTTGTGAGGCCTCGTTGCATCCTCAGACCTTTCAAAACAAGGTCGTGAGGACTTGTTGCACATCAGTTCATGGGCAACATCTGTATCCTCAAACGTTTGAAGACGAGGTCCTGTAGCAATGTCAGATCATTAAATCATTGAAGACTAGGTCAAAACAGCAGTGACACATGACTTGAGCCTGAATTGTCATTGGTTAATTAATTTGAATGTGGTCGTTGATCTGTCCCAAGTTGACCAATA
The DNA here is from genome assembly GCA_033239005.1 of Lamellibrachia satsuma. Lineage (NCBI taxonomy): Eukaryota > Metazoa > Annelida > Polychaeta > Sabellida > Siboglinidae > Lamellibrachia > Lamellibrachia satsuma. Next base: position 7,353,786 of record BSQZ01000023.1, read on the forward strand.
TTGGCCATGACCCGGAAACACGACCAGGCAGCCCTTACCTTTGTTTCCGCTCCCCGGGTTACGATTGGGTAATTTTTCTAATTGGAAATCGGATCTCAGCCCGAGCAACTACCAATTACCACGTTTGTGTACTGTCAAAACTCAGTATGGCGTAATTGCAAGGAAATGCTTGACATTTGCTGGTACAATTATTTCGCGGGACACAGGAGACCAACCCAGGACCTGCCAACAGATGGTGGCCAGGCCAGGGTGGGTGGAAATAATGAAGTTCTAATGTGAGCAGGTAGCCACCACAGGGTGAATCATTACCTGATTAAGAGGCCTCACTGACAAAACACATCTGTCAAATGTTGCTTTTGATGACAGGTGCTAACAGAAGACGTCTTAGTGGGGGTGGGGGGTTTGCTTACAAAAAAATACACCCTCAGTTGATATCGTTTTATGCAAGGACCGGTTTTCAACTTGAGAAAAAATGGTGTTCCTTTGTACGAGAATAGGTGGCACGTGATGTGCGTAAGTTGATATTAATTATTCATATATTTTGTTTTTATAATGTTAGATAGATTACTTGGAATAAGTGGCCTCTTGTAGGCTTGTATATATTCATATTAAAATAGGGGATACTTGAGAGTCACTGAATAAAAATGTGACACTGACATCTTGTATTGCACATTAGAGGCTTTTGGAAGCGCTGTTTACTCTGCTTTTCTGTCCAGTTCAGTTGGTCGTGTCTCATAGGGTACGGTCTGCCCTGGTGGGGTTGTCTTACTCCCAAGGATGTCCAAGTTTCAACTAACTGCAGAGAAATAATTTTATTGCGGCACAACAATAATTTCTTTTATAAAGTAATCATATGTGTGTCCCCCTAACAAAAAGTGTCACCATTGTAGAATACATTGGGTCCATAAAAGCAGATTTGTGGAACGTTAGACATCCCCGCCGATTTGGCCTGGTTTGACAGACAATGAATGACCTAGTCAGTTTCAGAAGACAGTGAAAACATTAGAATTATCTGATTTTCTAAACTGCTTAGATGTGGACATACAGATTAAGTTGACAACTAGCACTTGGCGGTATATCAAAGAGAACAGTGGCTATTTATCGTAGGCTGTTTTTGTAGCTTTTTGATAAATATGCCAAAAAGCAGATTATAATTAAAAAACATCATTATCTGTTTTACTTTGAAACTTGATGTAATCATTTTGTGATCTACTTTAATAGAAACAGAATAAAAAACCAGCACATGGTGGTTGATATACAATTGACCTGTCACTTGGATGATAATAAACAGGTTATGATATGTGACTGACCTATTGACCTGCTGATGGCTGTAAGTTTTTGTAGTCGAATTTACTGGCTGGAATATTTAATGCAATATATCCGCGGTAATAAACATATAGGCATAAACTAATTTGCAAGTTGGTAAACACATTTTGATTATAACAGGAAATGTTACAAAGTAATGTGTTTCAACAAGTTGTTATACTGTGGCGCCCTCTGTCTCCCAGGTGTTTTGGCTGAAGAATGGTGCTCGAATCGACGTGCAGACCGAAATTAACTACATCATCTCGAGCGAGGGCAACTTGATCATAAACCAGGCGAGACTGACCGACATGGGCAACTACACCTGCGGAGGGCAGAATGTGGCCAGTCGAAGACTTAGTGACTCGGCCACCCTCACCGTATATGGTAGGCTTTACTACAAGTTTTTGAAATAAGTTTGTTATTTTTACATTGTCCCCTGCCTACATTTCCATTTATATGCATGTTTGAAAAATAAAACTGTTGTACCAAACTTTCTACAAAACAGAATCCACTGTATAAATTTCGGTCAACAAAGTTAAATATTCTTGCATCCAGTTCATATTACGCTACCCATTAAATAGTCACAAATGTGTTAAGTCGTTAACCAGCTATAACACAGTAATTTAGTGCAGATGCAGTTTGCATGTTCATCAAAAATGGTAACACATTGAGATACCATGCTGTCTTGTTGCCTGTTGACTCGCCATAGCAGATTATAGTGAGGAAAATTGCCGCCAAGTTGCAACCAGACAGGGTAATTCTGCCCGCCCAAATGTACACGAAGGAACGGTTTAGATAGGACGCTTGATAAGACGAGGTTTCATATGGCGTTTTGATGGCTGCTTGTTCAGGCTGGTTTAATGCAGCGCTGTGGAAACATGCATAGAAAGGTATGGAATTACATGTAACATATACGTTAATTTTTGTTTGGAGATATCGTGTCCCGAAACCAAACTGCAGAATTGTCCAACGATGGAAGATAATTATCAGATAGTTACCCAGTGTGGTGAAGCGTCACGTTTCACAGCCAGATTTCCAAACATTGAAGCATTCAGGGAATGCCGGTGTCACATTAAAAACGGGTGTCACGTTTCATAAAGATAAGATGGCTTGGTTGGTAATTATAGACTGATATAATCTGGAACTCTTCCCACGTCCACATGAAAAACATCCGCATACAAGATATATCTGAGTTATTATGTTGAAAGAGCTTATAAATAGCATATGCTTGTAGTTATGAGCAACTAACAGACAAGTGTTTTGAAAGGCCATAAAAGAATAGGTATCTTTATTTTATCTAAGTATTCCTCAGCTGATTTCCCACTTTACAGTAACGGCCATAAATTATTGAATAATGCCCCCCCCCCCCCGATTAATTATTTGAATGGAATGGATTAATTACAGTTGAAATCTGCCGCATGACCACACACACACACACACACACACACACACACACACACACACACACACACACACACACACACACACACACACACACACACACACACACACACACACACACACACACACACACACACACACACACACACACACACACACACACACACACACACACACACACACACACACACACACACACACACACACACACACACACACACACACACACACACACACACACACACACACACACACACACACACACACACACACACACACACACACACACACACACACACACACACACACACACACACACACACACACACACACACACACACACACACACACACACACACACACACACACACACACACACACACACACACACACACACACACACACACACACACACACACACACACACACACACACACACACACACACACACACACACACACACACACACACACACACACACACACACACACACACACACACACACACACACACACACACACACACACACACACACACACACACACACACACACACACACACACACACACACACACACACACACACACACACACACACACACACACACACACACACACACACACACACACACACACACACACACACACACACACACACACACACACACACACACACACACACACACACACACACACACACACACACACACACACACACACACACACACACACACACACACACACACACACACACACACACACACACACACACACACACACACACACACACACACACACACACACACACACACACACACACACACACACACACACACACACACACACACACACACACACACACACACACACACACACACACACACACACACACACACACACACACACACACACACACACACACACACACACACACACACACACACACACACACACACACACACACACACACACACACACACACACACACACACACACACACACACACACACACACACACACACACACACACACACACACACACACACACACACACACACACACACACACACACACACACACACACACACACACACACACACACACACACACACACACACACACACACACACACACACACACACACACACACACACACACACACACACACACACACACACACACACACACACACACACACACACACACACACACACACACACACACACACACACACACACACACACACACACACACACACACACACACACACACACACACACACACACACACACACACACACACACACACACACACACACACACACACACACACACACACACACACACACACACACACACACACACACACACACACACACACACACACACACGGAAGGGCCTAATTAAGTTACACAACATTTGACCAAGACCAATTTTCGGTTTACTGCAAATTATCAGACATTGGTGATGCCCATATTTCTGGAGAGTGAATGAAATGTGGTAATTTCCCCTGCCAGCCCCCTCTGTGATAATGGCCAGTTGCCGGGCTTCAGTGGTAGCAATTATTGCTGAAGCCGTTTATATGTCCACACTGACCGGCCAGTTCAGATAAAATAGAACGAATAAGGCTTTGTTGCTCAGGAAATTGTGGGGACGTGGTTTTTCTGGGCAGGCTATTGTTGTTGGCCGGTGGAAGTGGATGATCTATGAAGCTTTCGATTGTTGTTTTGTTTGGATTCTGATGGTTGTTCTTTTGGTTTTGGTGTACAGCGAATGAATTGGTTAAGCAACTGAATAGAACAGATTTGTGCTATTCAGTTGTATCAATAGTTTGAGCCATTTCCAATCTCTGCTTCTCAGAAATCTACGTAGATTTGGATGCTTGTGGAAACTACCCAAAGGTAGACTCCTGAAACTGGTTCATGATGTGTATGAATACTGTTCATGATGTGTATGAATATTATGGGTGCTTCCAAAATAAAGTGGGTTATAAATTGGTCATTATTGATGGAGTGATTTTTACACCTTCATATTTACAATGTTATTTAATATTGTTAAAACTAGATTATAATTGGAATGCATGACAGAAACATTTCAAATATTGAATAGTCTTGGTAGCATCTCAAGAAATCAGCTACGCAGCATCTGCAATTTCTTTAACTAATTAAGGAGTTTAGTTAAGATTTGTGTACAATGCATGAAATACTTTCCGAATGTACGCAATTTTTTTTCAGTTAGTGCACACATAAAAAAATTAAATTGCATTTGCAATTTGTCTTAACCTGCCTTAACTACTGATTACCGATATATAATTTATATGTATTAACTGCAGATAATATTAATAAACAATATCAGAAAAAAAATTAGCTGTGGTTTTGTTTTGTTTGGAGCGTTTGTGCTTTTGTCTACGTGCCAGACATCCACCATATTGGTTGAATTGTAACGACTGTTTCCATTTACTGCAGTAAACGGCAAGTGGTCGACATGGAGCCAGTGGTCTGAATGTTCAAGTCAGTGTGGCCGGGGCATCCAACATCGCACTCGTACGTGCTCAAACCCAGCACCACGCAACAATGGCGCCCCCTGTCCTGGAGTCTCCCAGCAGCGCACCGCTTGTACCAGCATCTGTCCCGGTGAGTGTCGGCTGAAGGCGGCGACATCAGAACGAGGCTACCAGATCAGATGGTCGGAAAGATGATTTTGTGATAAAAAGTCGTATTCGTTTTGTAAAGTGATATGTTTTCGATACTTTGCATAACCAGTGTAATCCCTGTTTTGTGTGATTATGGAGTGGACATGGTTTAACAAAATGTTAATGAGTGGATTTTAAAGATGTGAAACCATCAAAGGAAGAAGATTTTTTGTGGTTTGTGATAATTGCCAGGTTTATAGAGATCATTGCCACTTGTGACATTTCCAGTTTCACTATTGCATTTGAGATGATTTATACCACAATCCTGAGTAAATAACTTGACAAAGATCAAGGTGGTATTTTCCCAGGGCAGTATCTATTGAATCAAGCCATTGAATCCCTTAATGTTTGGGTAGAAGGGAGGGATTTAACCCCTGTCTCCCTCAGGGTAACATACCTTTGTGCCTGTTGTGTTCGCCCTGTGTCATGGGACACGGGGAGGAAGAATGGCTTAGATGAGTTGAGGACAGATAAATGTCATCCAGACTGGTGTCCTATAATGCAGCGATCATGATAATGCTGGCCTTAATGGTTGCCTCTTCTACCCACGGTCTTCAGCGTAGCATAATTAGATGCAAGCACGGTACAGTGAACGTGGGGTGAATAGACGACTTCTGAAAAAGAGCGACTGATGCATGATGGTGATCTCGCTGAGTAACCCACACCTCCTGGTGCCCCTGCGAAGTCAATGGGGAGAGGGGCGCGTACGATGACAGCTGGGGCACTCTGCATCTCCGGTTACCCTTGACAAAACATGGAGGTCTTTCTTGAGTGTGCATCTTTCTCTGACTCTTGCAGGCAGTGGCAGCTTACTTGCACCAGACCACGAGGTCATCGTAGCGATGACAGCTGATAAATAACAGTGGCCGTTTGGCTCTGATGATCATCCGCATTGTGCATGAGTATTGTTGGACAACTTCTAAGCGGTTGGCTTTGTCTGGGGTTCAGCTGGACATCAAAGCTTGTGTAGGTGTGTGAGCCCACCCGGGAAGAATCCCTGGTGTTCTGATGCACATTTTGGCCTGGCAACACGTGGGTTGTGAAATTCTAACAATTCCTTTTAGGGACTGAAATCTGTTATTGGAGGAACTGCAGAAAGTCCTCATGTCGTGACCACAGACACAGGAATATGAACACCCAGAAAAGTTCCTGAAATCCTTTGTTTGAATATGCTGCCAGAAAAGGCAATTTCCGTCCTTTGCGAGCTGACTAGTGAAATGTCCAAGGCCCGTGGTGCGCAGGATCAGGATAATATTAAATGTTATTGCTATAAGAATTTGGAATGGGATTAAAAGTAGCTGCAGACGGACTCAAAATTCACAAGCAGAAGATTGATGACTGGGGATTGTTGATGGAGACACTATGTCCCACACACACTACTCCACATTCCTGCATTTGATCTAAGGTTTATGTACTGCCGGGGCACGGCTATTGTTTGATGTTGGTTTGAGTGACGGTGCACTCGTAAATAGGCACCCATTGACGCTTTCCGGTGGTTTCCCGAAGCAGTGCATTGTCCAAGGCTGTGGGGTTGGTTTTAAGTTGGCAAAACGGTTGGACAGCTTCACTAAGTGTGGGCTTTCCTGGTAGAATCTCAGAGTGGAGAGAGTCCAGATATTTTAAAGTAGAAAGAATAAGAAACTCTATTACATGGTGAAACAGGAGTTAAATAACCAATTTTGTCTCAGAATCTTTCTGTTTTGTTAAAATAAGTGTCAGTGATAATACAAAATATTAGTAAACCCCGTCCCATGTGTAAAGGGTTGTACCTTGATTTCTGTAATGGAAAAAATACAATGTTTCTTTACATGGACCCGTTATGACAAACATTATTATTCAAATAAAAATTTAATACAATTTTAAATTTAATGACATTTTTATTTTTTAAATAAAGTGACAAATCTAGTTGGCTTTTGTTCTTCAACGTAACTATGCATTTTGCAGATGGCAATGCTTTCTGCTGGGGTTGTTGCCCCCACCCCTGTGTGCAGTCCTGTTACCCCACTCTGTTGCTGCTCTTCCCTGTCTGTGTTCTCCCTACATTTCTCCCTTTTATCCTGCTGGCTGCTCCCTGTTTCATGTTCTGCTGTGTTTTATCCTGTGCCTTCCCGCTCGCTCGCTGGGCTGGATGTAGGTAGGGCTAGCGATAACACCCCCGTTAGGGTAACTAACAGCTCAGGTAAGCCCGGTGTTGTTCCAGCTGTGTATATGTTTCTGTGTTTGTAGTCCTCTGTTTGTGTTGGCCGTTATGTTGTTCCCTGCACAGTGTTGCATGTTTGCGGATCTGACAATCAGTAGTGTTTTGCTCCACACCGAGCACACAGAATTTTATTACACCAGTTCTTTTAGCACTCTAGGAATGACGTGGTCGTTAATGCATGTAACTAGATTAATTGACGTTGATAAAAAATTATGTTGCAGATCAAATTTTTTATATTGCACTTTTTATTAAAAAACTAAGACATTCTGTATGAGTTTGAATGAATTCAACAAGCTTGGTGGAATCAGAATGTGGAAAGAATTTCCAAAACATCCATCATTGTACTTGAAAATTGTTATTCAAGTTGGACCAGTATTGTTGAAACCGTCTTCAGACTTTGACCATTGAACAAATGACCTTGGTCGGATGACACATGCCCTATGTTATGTCATCACTTCAACAATATTGATCCAAAATGGCACTCATTAACAATCTAACTTTATTCAAGTACAAAGATTGTCAACAGTTCACATGAAATTGCAAGTATCATTTCTATGATGATATTACCAAGTTGAGTTGAAGCAGAATAAGCATAATCAATCGTAAGGCATTCTACAGGAGAACTTTTCCTAGGAAGTCTCTGTATTAGAAAAATATACACTAACATGTTTATTAACAATTAGACTGTTTTTTAAAGAAGCCAGTCATCCTGTTGCAGTCTTTTGATGAGGAATATTTTCAGAAATCCAGTGTATCTTGAAGTGAATGTTTTCCCAATTTTCTATTTACATTATTTTCTTCTGTATATTGTTTTACTGGCACTTTTGACACTGGCACATCCATGAACAATCCAAGAACAGTGCTGCATTGGTGCTGATCCACAGGTAGTTTTGAAGACACATCTGTGACCTGATTATGCCAATTAATAGCCAGGACATCTGTCGTGTAACACGATAAAGATGATGTATTGTTTTGAGATTTGCTTTTATTAAACCTGCATGTTCTTCATTTTGACCAGTAACATGGTTTGTCAGAATGTATTTTTTTTAAATCAAGCATTCTCTTGGTTTTAATGAAAACATTTATTACGTATATCTTAAACTGATTTATATTGTCAGTATTACAGAATTTCCATTTGATTTGAATGTCATAATTTTTAAATTGTCCATTTTTTTGGCATATAAAATTACCATGATGCCATTATCATGATTCCATTGGCCTGCTGTGTCTCTGTCTCGAAAAACAATCTGTAATGAAATGGATTTTTTCTGCCACTTCTCTTTAATGTTTGTGTTTACCATTTCCTATACACTATTCTTTTTCATATTAAATTTTTCCCATCATGCAATGTGTTGGCTGTTTCAGTCGATGGATTCTGGTCGACGTGGTCGTCGTGGTCAACGTGTAGCCCAGACTGTAAACACCACCGGCGCCGCCTGTGTGAGAACCCTGCACCGGCAAATGGCGGCCGATACTGCGAGGGAAATGACCTGAATACTGCCAACTGCAACGGAGGAATGTGTAAAGGTGTGTTTGTTGGTCTTTCTCCCTGTTTCCTTTGAGGGTGTGGATTGACTCCTGTTGACACCTTCTCCACAACCCTTCCTGGATTATTCCTTTGTCACTGTCTCCCACCCTCTGCTGCCTGCCCATATCCCTTGCTGAATGTCTCTTCAAATCATTTACCCCCCTGTACCCAGAAATGCCAGTAGCTTTTCCAGTGTACCGTAAATCAATTTTAAAATGATCTAATTAAAAAAGGAAATAACATTATTATAACCATTGTCGTCGTCATCACTGTCATTAGAAAATTTTTTTGTATATACTACAGTGTATTGGTATGCTTTATAATTAGATCTCTTCAGCTATAATTATAATCTCAGTGATGAATCATAGAACTTAAAAAACTCTGTCCAATGTTTTGTACACTAATCACGTGGCTTTTGTGTGAGTGATTTTCTGATTTTTTGGTATGCACTGGAGCTAAGAAGCATGGCTCATATTTGGATGAAGTTAATATTTTATGATAAATTGCTGCGTGTTTCCTTGTTATCATGTGCATTGTTATTAATGTTAGATAACGATGTGGAACTAATAATTACCACTAAGATCGACAGTGCGATAATCATTGGTACTGATGGTATCACGAAGGAAATGTTTAATAATGAGCAAGTAATTACTTGTTTCCCACAACTACTAATTAACATGTCAGTGAATGGACTGTTAACGAACTTGTGGCCGTTGCCACTTGAGCTGGTGCCTGGAACAAGTGTTATTTCGCACAGCGAAGTGGTAAAATATAACTAATTCATGCGTGTTCGCTGGTGCACGAAATTCACAACGCCCACTGGCAACATGCAAGTGAAAGCAGCATGAACTCATGGATGAATATTTCACACCTACAGCACAGTCAGATTGAACAGTTGATAATTAGGTTATCAAGGGAACACGCATAAGATTCAGCATCCTTTGAAGAAGGAAGTAACCCACAATAAAGGAACTCCAGCTAGGGGGGGCTCAGTGGTTGCACAGGGTTATGGAATAAGTTGGCATTGGGTTGGCATTGTTATTGACAATAGTAATTGCTGAAATTACTCACAATAAAAGTCTTAAGTAGAAAATGCTGAAGTTTTTTAATGCAAAAGAGCAAATTCCTCGAAACTGCAGTTTCTCAAGCATGATGTGTCAAAGACGTGAGCACAAATTATCTTCCAAATATGTGTATTGTTCTTTCCAAAACAAATGAAGAGGAAAACTATTAATTGTAATGTTCGCAATGAAACTGAATGTAGGTAATATGATCTTTGACCATATTAATGAGTCCTGTCTTATGGCGAACAGGATTCTTACTTTGGAAATGATCGCTAATTGTAGATGGATGTAGGCGATAGTGTGACTGATTGAGGTGGTCTCTGGTGTTGACCAACAGGAGATGGACTTTAGCAAGTCTTCCTGTAACAAAGAGGAAATAGCACAGACAGTACTGCGGCATTCTACTGTTATGGAGGGGTTGTCTCAGAAATACACGGAAAAATATAATTGACTAGATGTTTGATTTACTGCCATATTAATTTAATTTATTATAATTTTAGTTACATAATATTATGTTACATTTAATTTACTGTCATTATATTAATTGTTGTTATCTTACACTAATGTGCTGCCTGTTTGCTCACAGTGGGCACTGCTATGGATGGGCGAAGATCTGAATTCCCAGTGGCCAGCGATGAAGGTAAGAGACTTCCCCAACAGCCTCTGTAGCTTGTGGCGTCAGAGAACTAGCACTCTGCTCTTTTGTCTTCTATTCATATAACTACTTGATTGGATTAATTTATCCACTAAATAATTTGCACTAAAATATACAGCCCAAGAGGGATTTTACCCAGCAGGTGAATCAACAGCAGGTACTATAAATGACTCATCTCCCCTCCCCCCATGAAGACTCCACCTGGTGATCATATTGGCGAACAGCGAAGATTGCAAATGTGTCAGAATTCAACACTCTGATTTCATCTCTCCCGGCATTCCTGTTACAATCCCGAGTTGGTTTCCCACCTCTCCCAGATTATTCCCTCACTCCCTGTTTTCCTCGTGGCCCCTGGGAGCGAAACTGTGCGACCTGATAGTCGCGGTGGTCCCTGCACGGCGGAGATGCAGCCAGTCGATTTGTGACAGTGCACAATTGGATGTCAGGGCACTGATCCTTCCGCAGACAAACTGGTTGCGGCGGAAAACATGCAGTCATAATTATCTTCCCTCTCCCTCCCCTGGGTTTATTGCGTAATGAACAGGGATGCGAATTTTCACTCTTATCGCAGTATTGTCATACGCAGGCAAATTGGGTCGGACTGTTGGCGATAGAACGGCGTTCGCATCTTTGTCGATTGCTCACTGTTGGCGGCGATCAGAAATGTATTTGTCAAATGCAACTGTCAAATGTCCAGTCGTTATTATTCATGGCTTGTTAATCTGGTGTGTTTCTTGAGTTATCAGGTGAATGTTGGCCTTGCAATCTGGGGCATTTAAACTGTTGTTTATGCACTGGTGTCAGGTGAAACCATGGAGGTACGGGACCATGGTTCACAGTGTAAGCCCCCATCATAGATGTCTATTGGCATTCCTGTGTCAGAATGATAAGCAGATTTTGTTGATGTGGATCTGCACTTTGGCTGTGCACGGTTTTTGTTGAAGTGCGTCAACTAAGATTTCATTCCTCATGCAATTTCTGTCGTAACTGATTGTAACAAATGTCATTGCTTCTGAAGGCTGATAGGCACGACACTTGTGCACTCCGATGCATATCATTCCACTTCCATTTATTCTATGGAATACGGAGCCTATGGGATGCTTTCTCCATTTAAAAAATGAGCACCTAGATAGAAGCATTATAAAAATGTCCTGTCTTAAAACCAAATTTAGAAATAGAAGTGTTTTATCTTTCTGTGATGGTTTAACTGTGAAATCAGTGCAAGTTGTTCCATGGTCCAGGACTGGATCGACAGGTTTAGTTTATGTCATCCTGTTCCACCTCGTATGATTATTAAGGAATGGGGAATAAAGGTCTTTATCCTTCCTAGCCTCGATGTGCTGAGCTTATCCAATGCTGCGAACTTGCTGTAGCTGAGTATTTTTTTTCACTACGCTTTACCTGGTAGTAAAATTCTATCCGCTAGTTGCATTGAATTTGACCATGAAATATTTCTCTTCTTTGGGGTTCTCCCATCGTTTATCCCCCTTCTCCCATGATAAAAGGTGAAAATTATACAGCGCTGAGCAGAAATGACTCGATCAAACTGCATTAGGCCTGAAATGTAATTTTATCTTGGTATCCTAGTTTTTCCTACCCAATTGAAATTGGAGTAGATTGCAATCTTGGATGACCTCAAATTAACTGAAATGAAACCCCCCTCCCTTGCATAGCTGGGGGTGGTAAGGGTGGTGGGTAAACAGCACAATCAGATAAGGGCATCAGCAGGCCTGTTGAGTTTGTAGATCTGCTTTTCCTGGAAACTATTCAGATGAAATGCCTTTATTGGTTACCATGGCGTACCTAATTGAAGTGCCCTGTAGAATTACATAGGGGTACTGGGTTGCTATAGAGTTTATGAATGTGACCATGTGTACAAATTTACTTTATTACAAGGAAAATTACCTTGGTGTCGGTCATTATCATATGTTGGTATTAGAGATATAACTGTATTTTATACAGACATTAAAAAACTATAAAAGGAGAGGTATATACATATGCATTTTAGCAGCTCACAAATTTTCAGATAATCTTTGTTAAAAACTAGAAAAGTAGAAACTGTTGAAGAGTCAAAACAATGGAATTCTATTTTGATCTACACCATGTTGTTGTTTGAATATTATGTGTCTATTATGTAACTTCTAATTACACACTTTTGTTTTGTTTTAATTCTCATATGCAGAATCAAAACAATAAAAGCCCTTTTTGTATGTTAGAAGTTAGTGAAATAGACACATATCCACCTAGCCAACCACTTGGTGCCGATCAAAGTGGACTGCCATTGTTTTGAATCTTCAACAGCGAAATATTGGTGAGAAAATGTAGATATAGCTGTAAACCCAACTGGTGGCATCATCTGGTGAGGGGTCACACTACTACATGGTTATGTGACAGCCACAGTGGTCAAACTGATGCGAACTTGATTATGACCACTCGCTTGGAAGCCATAGATGTAGGAAGTTCAGGAGATTCCTAACAGCAATATTCTGACATTTTCAGCTTGTTTACGATGAACTGTGAATTTTGGCAGCCGGAAACGTCCACTTCCTGCCAAAGATCATCTGTCTGTCATTCTGGAATGTTTATTCATTTGAATTGTCCAGTTATAATTGTTAAAACAAACTGTTCGTTTGTTCTCATCTGTAAGGTTAGTTTTAGACAGACAAACTGTTCTTTTATATGATTGTATAACACAGCAGTTGGTAAAAACATCAGAGGTTTTTAATAGTTAATTTATTTGAAAACCTCTGATATTGGTGCATCATTGCAAAATAACTGTTCCTTCATTGACAAACCTTCTGTTAAACACTGTAGTACACATAATATTATTTATTATTACATACTATATTATGGTAAAGCATTATAATTGGTAAAGACAGTAAAGTAGATTTTAATAGTTAATCATTTTTAAATGACTGATGTTGGTGCTTAATTGCAAACAAACTTAGTATGACATTACGTAAATGTGTCATGCGATAAGCCATTGATAGTGTTTGTGTTTATTAACCCACCCATAAATCAATGTTCAGAGATATATATCACGCAGCAGGTCAGCTGTTCATCAACCCTAAAAAATACATCACTAGATAAAATGTAAAATGACAAAATGTATCCAGATAGCAAAGCCTTTGAATAGACCTGGAGAATTATTGAATGAGAGGGCACATTGAGAAAGGTGTAGATTAGAATGGCAGGAAAAGACACCCCACTGCCCATGTGGTTGTGGGTGGAAGTTTGGAGGGTGGGCTGACTTAAGTCTAATATTGTTTGTTATTTTGAATTTAGCATATGATGAATTATGTCATTAGACCAAATGTGTATATATTTTTTATTAACACTTGTATGTTAGTGTGTACATGATAATGCATTTGATCATACACATTATCATTAAGATGTGGGTTTTGATTGGCCATGACCCAAGCCGTTCATTTGGTGTAACTATGAAAACAAAACAGTTGCTATCTGTTTACATGGCAGTGTGGCTCATCTGTAATACTAATGAGTGGTGCCACATAGTGGTGCCACAGAGTGGTGCCACAGAGCAATTTGAATGACAACTTGCATCAGAGTGGCGCCTCTGTGTACAAGCTGTCTGCCCTGTGGGACACGGTCCTAGAGGTCCTGGCAAGAGGGTTTTTCTAGCCCCTGCCAGAGGGAGTCACACTAAGTAACAGTGCATACTTGCACCCCAGACACGCACTTAACCCCGGACCTGTGGTAATGGTGGCTTGCCAATTTTACTTTACCCCCTTGTCAGTTACATAAGTGCCTCTTCCACTTTCTACCCCCACTTACCACCCTTATGGCTGTGACTCATGCAGGGTTCACTCCTGGACGGGTAAGACATCCAGGCATGAAATGGATTCGATGGGTGTGTTGTCTGAAAGTCAGCGGTAATACAGAGGAAAGCAGCAGTATGTCGCTATGGTGACTGGCTATCTAGACATAAGCTGGTATATTTAGTAACAAAAAGCTTTTTAATGTGGATTAAGAGACAATTGACCAGAAATGGATTGAGATTTGGGAGAGAGAAGCAGTGGATTAGTTCATCCAGGGATGGCTAGAGAAAAATTTTGGGTAAAACTACCAGTGCAGGTATTCTATTCAATTAAGTACATTGGGTATTTCAGTTCATTTGTCAGTCTACGAATGGACTTAATCTATAGTGTCTACTGTGATTATGTGGAAGGTGGGGTAGGGCTTACCTGGCAACCCCTGAACTGACAAGTAACAATTAAAAAAGAATGTAGTGTGGCATACAGTCATATCTATTTAATTTGTCATTTAAAATTACAATCATGATTTTAAATGAAACATTTGCAAAAGAACAGAGTAACTTGAAACTCTGTGAATATTTGTTCACAATATGCCTTATTGGTCTGACAGCAGGAAACTGATCACAGACAAAGGGTTGAGCTTTGGCTGTCACACAGCCTAAAAATGATCTCAGCTTTCATCTGTCATGTTTCCTGACCACAAAAAACACCCGCACACATGTGATACTGAATAAATAGCCCAGGTGGAGTGTAGTGGAGTTGGATACAGTGCTGCCATCTGCTTGACGCTGCACATATTTAACAAATTAAGGATTATATGAACTTTTGTGGGTTTCAAAATGTCCTGCATTTCTACCTTTATATATTAATTTTTTTTAACAGGCAACACATTTGTATTGGTTATATGTATTTAATGTTTTAATTTACCGTTTGTGTTTTATTTTTTATTAATTAAATACTTTTTTTATTATATTTATGAAACATGAAATTGGGGCTCCATCCACCTGGGTTTTTGTGTCATCAAAAGGAAACTAAATTATCTGTTGCATATAAATGTGTGCCCTTTCATGGACAGCAATATTAGAAGCCACAACAATGTGACAGCATATAATATTCTCAGGTTGTGTGATTGGTTTGGCTACAATAAGCAGTTCTACTTACAACTTTGTATAACTATATTTTGAGGTTACCCATGTGTATAGTTTATAAGGGTAATATTTATTATATATATTAAACATTTAGACCACAACTTTTCCTTGATTACATTTGGTCTGGTTTTGAATTTAATTAACCTTATACATGTTATTGGATTTGATTTAAGAAAAGGTGGCAGATGAGATATTATGTAAGTGGCAGAGTGCATTCATACTAAGCTTCCAATCTTCCTGGTTTAAACTAGACTCCCCCAGTCTCAAGCCATTAATTACTTGACCCTGTAGAAGGCTTCAGTTAGCAACCTTTAGTACAGACTCCTAATCCATGGGGCACTATGACAGTAACTACCAGGATTGCACTGATCTGTAGAAAGCACTCTGCAGATTAGGTGGCCTTGACTGGGTGGTTATCTCCAGTGATCACAGTGAAGCTTCTGTTGTCCAAGTTACTGGTCAGTCATCAATCTCCTTTGGTGTCTGTGTTACTGTCCATGTGATGGTTTAGTCTAACCCTGACACTTGGGCTTCATTCCATATTGTTGTGGGTTTATTTACCTTAGGAGAAGAGGTGGCTTGTCAGACAACTGATGTCATGTTCTTTCCAAAATTTGCACACAGACTGTGTTAAATCTTTTGTAAAATATGACACAGAACATGGAATATACATGATATCGCTCTCATCTGTTGTTTATCAAAGGTAATAAAGTAAACACTCTTAACTCAGCAGGATACCATATGAAGGAATCGGTGTGTTTTTCGATGAATGATAATGACAGCTTGTGATACCAAATGATGTTGGACCATACCATCCAGGCAATAATGATGTCTTGAAAGTGATTTCTCTTAGATGTTCATTCTTTTGATAAGTTTGTTCTTTGTCTTGGAGTAGTTGCAGTTATTTGTGCTGTTTGATAATCTTCATGATGGTTGGTTTCTTTTGATGGGATTTAGATACGAGATGAGAAGTATTAAAAGAGGCAACCAGCGAGAGCATCAAGACTGCAAGACATCAAGTGACAAATCCATGTTATTAATCATCACATGTGTCTGGGAAAGATATTTAGGGTCAAGGTTTTGCTTCTTGGTCATGAAACTGAACATGGAGAACAAAACGAGCAGAAGCAACAAAACAGTTAATCAACATTGGCTCATTGTGCCGTGATGGCATATTGCTACGATTGATCTCACGTATGAATACTGCAATGTGATAACTGTTGCTGCGTATTGAGTCCAGCCAGCCACTGTCCATGTCTTCATTGTGCTGTTGGTCGTAAATCACGCTCCTGATAAATTACTATCTGGTCTTGTTGCTTGTGATTGCTAGCATTTATTTACATGTGGATGTGTTATCGGAGCTTCTGCGGCCGCCTGTGTCTGATTTATACCTGGCTATTGCATCTGCGATATATCGCCGTTCTCTCGCGTCTAGGCAATATCCCGCAATGTTGCCAGTCGGATGAGCAACAGAGCGGGGATATTAAAGTTGGGAGAGGTTGGTGCATTCATCAGGGCTTCCGTCCTGTTGTTGTGGCTCTATAGGCCCGTGTCAGATCCTGCAGCCCATTTGTCACTGCTATTGCAACTCTCAAGTGATCTGGAATTTAACCAAATTTTAGGCAGGCTGCCCATTGCTAAAAAGGCACGTTGTTTTGGGGAGTTTCACCGTTGATTTACTAAGATCTGAATGGTTTTCAGTCTCGGTCTGTTTATGCAGGTAGGGAGAGTAATACTCAACATTTCAGTGTTGCATGTGAATTACAACAATGGTAAGCAATGTTTAATAGTACCTACATGAAGAAGTAGCGATTATCATCTCAAATGCATAAAGTTGTGTGGGCTTAGTACATCTCAGTCAGCGAGATATTTTTCTCAACAACTGAGATGATTAATATTTCAAGCAGCACTTTATGACGTAATGTGTTATATGCATGATAAAATCTATCAGTTGCAAATGGATGATATAAAATAAGTGGTGATGTCGTGTCAGACATCTGAGAAGAGTTCAGTAGTGGAGTGTGTTCTGGAAGTCTTCAAACATTAGTTGTCCAGAGAAATTTAATGTTACTTTTGTGTTTGATGGGTTCTTTAAATGTTTCTCTGTAGACAAATGGGTCAACTCAAACATGGCGATGTATCTGGTTGTGATCGTCGCCATCGCAGTCTTCGTCACAGTCATCATCGTCATTATCATTGTCGTGTATCGCAGGCGCAAATCACAAGGTATGTACTGCGGCTCGACAAATAACTCTGGCTTTCTCCTCGACAAATACCGCACTGTGCCTTATAGAATGCACCCTTTTACCACAGAAATGTTATTTATGCAAGTGTGTGTTTGTGTACGATTCTAATGTGTAATTAAATTTGTAATTAAAATTGTAGCTAATATGCTACATCGAGTATTATATATTTATTGCATTTTTTACTCTCATCGCCCAACAATGAGCATGCAATTTGACTTGTGTAGGCCGATGCATGTGTTTCTACTAGGCACAGTACGGTACTGGACAGAAAGTAACATTGATGTAAAATGACAAAATGCCGAGACATATCAGCATGAACAATCTCTGTATTGGTGTTGCGCCAATAGATAGCTAGAATGGTGGCAAGGGTGCTTCAGTCTCGCTTGCCTTATCTGCCTTTTCCCATGATGCACTGGGTGTGGTCTGGGGAGTAGATATGTGATCCTGGGGCGCTAGATAGCCGCATGTGACTTAGGCTAAGCCACATTAATCCACTGCTGTTTATTCTGCTGGGGGTAGTTAGCTGGGGTGTAGTTAGCTTCATTTAGGGGTGTAATGAACAGAAGCCACAACCTGAAAGTTGTGCCACTGATTGGGGGGTCCAACCCAGACACGCTTTTCAAAAATATGAAGTATCAACGACTTTTCGCCACAATCGGGGGTCTTCAAAATGTAATACACATTTTTCAGGAAAACAAAAGATGAGCTGTTGGGCCAAGTCGTGCAACATTTTCAGAAGGTGGCAGCATTCAGCTTAGATTGTTTACGGTCCAAAATCATAACAGATGACCATGAATGGAAGTCCTTTAAACAAATGGAAGCAGGTGTGGGCAGAGAAAGAAAAATAAAATTAAGATAAGTGACGTCAGGAGTTTTGAAAAGGATTACTTCATTAAGGTGAGAAAGCAGCGGTGATTAAGAGGAAATGAAAAGCGATTGCAATTTTTTATTAATTTATTACTGGTATCTGGCAGTTTAATAAATGATTGTGTGAACTCATACCTGCGCAGCATTGGTAATGATAAATATAGTTTATTGACCATTGCCTAATAAGTTTGTTATGCAATTTGCATAGTTCAATTAGCAGCCTCACAAAAATATATCTTCGATGTAGTAAAACATTTTCAGAAGGGGGTAGGATTCAGCTGTATGTGTAGCCACCCCTTGGCCCTATAGAAAAATTTTATTCCGCATCTTTATGCATGTCTGCATGCACATTTTTGTGTGTATCTGAAATACGTGTTCATACATGCATGCTCCCTATGCGTGTAAACTGATGTTGCCGACTGTGTTGAATTGGTCAAACAAACACATCACAGATACAAGCATTGATTTAACTTTCTTTAATATGTGGCATATTCCATCTAATTCAGATAATTGCATCATTAATAACATCTTTGTGGGCCTGCTTTAGTGTCAGCTTGATAAATGTTACATTTATATTAAGTAAGCAAGGGTATAACCTGGCATTTGTGAAGACATTCCGGTCTCTATTAGTTGTACAGTTTGTCAGTGCAGTACTAATATGAAAAAAAGGATCAGTTTATTTGAATAAGAATTTTACTTTGCTGTGACATTTTCAACTCTACTCTGTTCATGCAAAATTAATTAAAACAATTTCCTTGATGGAAAAATTATGTGGCAGACAAATATCCCATCAACTTAAGTTACATCATGAGTGAAATTGTTGATGGATTTATGTAGTAATTTCTTGTATGATGTAATGCACTTTATGCTGGTCAACAGTGTAGATTTGATCCCCGTAGATTGATGCACCCACAGAGTGTTTTAATAGCTAATAAAACATGGCCAATCACACAATTATCCCATTCGATTGCACCCACATGTTGTTTTTAAATGATTAACTACCAACAGCAAGCACTTAAATACATTGCTTGCTAATTAATGTGGTTCCACCATAAATATCACAGTTAGTTAAATAGCAGTGTATAATCCATTTGTGTTTCGCAAATTGGAAGCCGTTGTAAAAACCTATTTACTGAAATGGTCGGTAGCCCCACAAAAATAGCGTACATGTAATAATTGTTATCCAAGATCACATAACCAGTTCCCTAGTATTCATAAATCGCCCTCCTACAGGAAAGTGCCTGGCATTAAGTTGATGGAATGGCACCTTTAAGTTGACAGACAGGTCTGTCCTACATTAGGTAGAGCTGGCACTGTCTGCTGGAAATGTGGCATTGGTTAGGTCCAGGATGTGACAAGATAAGTTGATCCAAACAAATTCAGTTAAGTTTGTCAGCCACGCCATTAGCAGCAAAGTCTTTGTTTGGGGACAATCTGGTGACATGACCATCTGGTTTCTGAATGGCTTAGTGTGTTGTGAAGGTCTGATTTACATTGTTTATTGTCCACAATCATGACAGATGACCGTGAATAGACGTCCTTTAAACAAATGTGTGTGGGCAGAGAAAGAAAAATTATGAAATTAACCCATTAGACCCCACAACTGCTGCGGCCAGCCGCTCTGTGCAGTCCTGAAATGGCCGCCGCTAACCGCATACAGGACCCTCTAATAAAAAATCCTGGCGAATAACTACTGAACTAATTGTTACCACATTTTGCCACACCCTAGCGGATACATTTTGCAACAACAACAGCTCATTACGTGCATGTGTTGCCCTTACGGAAATCTTGATTTTCATCGGTTTTGCTATCTCGAAAAAATTTTTATTTGTATATTTGCCATGATAAAATATGCTGTAACCTGAAAAGTAACCATCAGAAGTTGATAATGTTTTCAGTGGTGCAAAGCTAACACATATAGCTACATTTTCTTCGCTGAGTTGCATAGGATTATAGCATGTGATCATTGTCAATTGTCAGTCGCAACTTTCAAAGTTTTAACAAATGTACTATTTTGTCTTTGCAAATTGTGATCAAATGTCAACATTTTATTAATATATCCTATTTCTATGTATACATGCGTGTGGAGAAATTACTACTCGTCAAAATAAACACAACTTGTAATTGTCAATATTTAATAGTTTTTTTCTACAGATTTTTTAACACAAGGAGGTACAATCGCTCGAAATTTGCCAGAAATCCTGGGAACAGGGGGGCATGTTTTAATAAAATCCTGGGGCTTAATGGGTTAAGATTAATTGACGGCTGGAGTTTTGAAAATGATTACTTCATTAAGGCAAGAAAGCAGCAGTGATTAAGAGGAATTGGAAAGCAATTATGCAATTTTTTTATTAATTTATTACTGGCACCTGGATTATTTATAAATGATTGTGTGAACTTATACCTGCACAGCAATGATAATGATAAATATAGTTTAATGACTATTGCCTAATAAGTTTGTTATGCAGTTTGCGTAGTTCAGTTAGCAGCCTCATAACAATATATCTTCACTGTAGTAAAACTGTATTTATAGTATGATATTTTGTATCATAATATATATATTTTTTTTTATAAATTAGATATGTTGCAACAGGCAACACTTATCTTCATGACTCTCTTGAAAATATACTAGCAGCAATGTCAAAATTTAAAGTCCCAAGTGATTATCTCAATAGCTTTTGTATTGCCATTAAAGGTGTCTGTCGATAATTTGCAGACAAGATCATAATATGACAGCAATTACTATGAGACAGTAATATATTGGGTTTGTAATTTGGAAATAAACTTATGTTGGAATATCATCATAGTAATGTGTAGGATTTTTTATGTATATTTTTCTAAACACAATGATTATTATAGTTGATTAAAACTCGGGGGATGTCAACTTTAAATGTGTAGTGCCAAATATAAGATTGTTAAAAATGTCGTTATTTTATGATTGTTTGATGCATGTTATTCTTCAGAGGGACTACATATTTGGTTCATGGTAGTTTGCATTGGGTACCCATACTCTGCAACCGGTATAGTTTCTCATGCTTTATGCTTTGTTAGAACAGAAATGCTGATTTCTGTTTGCCTTGGCATGCATTAGACATGCTGCAAATGCATGCATGTGTGCAAAAGACTGCATGTTTGGCAGATGCACCAAAGAAAGTGTCAGGTTCAGACAGCTAGGTATCCTGGAGATGTTGATCTAATCAGTTCTCAACAGCTGTATCAGGACCACAGGGAGCATGCTGTTTACCTACTGCTGTAGCTATGTTTGTAAACATCTTAATAAATGTAGGGTCCCTTTGCCAAGATGTGTATATCCTGAAATTTAGAGCTGCTAAAGGGGACCAGGGTCTTTTTTTTTAGAGAATTATTAAAATGATAAATTATTGTAGTCACTAATCTGGACATTCACCAAACATCTACATCTTGCTAAGTCTGCAGGCGGGGGGGGGTCTTGCAGACAGAGTCCAGCCCAGTCCAAAGCAGATAACACTGTTAGACAGGCCACTTATTGCATAAGTCAGTGTCACAGAGCATCATAACTTGATTGGCCTGGCAGACTGACCACTATTGACCATAGCTGGTTGTTGGTCAGTTTCATGGCGGGCCTCATTACCTCTATTGTCTGAGGTTAACCGAAATCAAGTTATTGTATTTGCGCTGTCATTCTGGGTAATATGGTTTGTGAGAACATCATCAGGGATCTGTATGGCTGTGAAAACCAAATTATTCTTCACAGAGTCAGCTCTGCAGTGAAGACGTCTTTGATTGTTAATTGTTGTCGACTTTCTGACGTCTTCTTGAATTGTCCCTTATTGGGAAAATCACTGACCAGGATCTTGTAACTGTGTGCAATTTGTCTTGTCCGTAACTGCCGGGTAAACATGAGATTGTAGGTGTTTAAAACCATTCCGACGGCCCTGAAGTGCATGTGTATATTTGGTGTGCGATTCTGCTTACAGACACTGAAGATAAGAAACTGAATAAAGGCAGAACAGGTTGGTAAATTTATTCAAACATTTTAATAATAGTTAAACACAGTTTAGCAATACAGCCTTGCATTGTATGTAGAAGTATTAGATTTTAAGCATAAAGTAAACTTTAGCAACTTGAAAATTGCATTTGTGTAATAAAACAAGTGAAAAATATCACAAACTGCACAGAAAACCGTAGCTTGCGGCTTCTTGTTTGCAATAATAGTGCTTATAGAGCTAAGCATATCATACACCTGTTTGCACAAATGCACGCTGACATCATGTCCGGAAATGCAACCTCTGGTGAAAGACTACTTTTTTGGTGCTGCCTCTAATAATATCACATTTACTAACCTGTTCGAGGCTGCCTCGATCATGTTGCCGTGCACGTGCGTTACTTCAACCTAACCTGTTGCCATTTTTATCGCTCTCACTTTGTGATGTTTACTGTGAAATGATTCCCAAGCAGAGACAATCTGTCATGTTCAACGACCTTTTCATTTCCAGGGTCTATTATAATGCTGCTGTTTGGAGAACAATGCAAATACTGCTACTGATTCTGTGTAAAAATGTGATGTGTTTCTGTGCATGTCTGTATTTGTATGTGCATGGATGTAAGTGTGCGTGCATGTGTGCGTGTGTGCGTGCATGCGTGTGCAGTGCACACACATACATGCGTGGATGTTACTAAATGTTATTACACCATTATAATTCAGTATGACCACATATGGCAAAATGGTATCTGTAAAGTTCATTGACATTAAAGTGATTATATCTATGCTGTTTACTGCATGACTTACAGTTGTTGTATGTTTGTCTTCAGTGAACATGTTGTCAGTACAACAACCAGACCTGACCCAGACGATCAAGAACAATACAACGTCAACACCTAACAACAACCACACGGGCTCGATGGAGAAAATGCCAATGTATCTTGATAATGCCATCAACACAAACAAGTCGTTGCTTCTCGACGCTGGATGTGCCGACAACCCCAGAATGTCGTCAGAACATTTGCCACAACGACGCTCAAAGATTTCGATGAAGTCGTCTGAGTGTGACTCGCGGCCACAGTCGGCATACTCCATTAACAGACATTCGATCCTTGGCCAGTTGCCTAGCAACATGGACCCAGAATGCCTTGTGTGGGCGAGTGTCTCGCATGCGGGTGGAAGGATCACCCTACCTAACTCGGGTACGTATTTGATGTTTTAGGTTTCTGTTTCTCTGCTTGAGAGGTTAAAACAAAGGCTTGCTTACAAAGGAACATATTTGGCACACACATACATGTTTGGTCGAGAAAGCAACGTGTTATTTAGATAAAAAACCAAACATTAGTCATGACAAAAGTAATTTTTTATTGAAGAATTCTTTTTAAATAAAATACTTCTGAAGACATGTCCTGGACATCTGGGCCTGTAGATTTTGTAAATCCCATTAGGTTGAAATCAGAGAGATTTAATACATGCTTTCATTGCTAGTCAGATGCATAATGAAAACTTGAGTTAGCCTTTTTAAACTGACATGTCAGATGCAGCTGCCCATTTGCGGTTTAAATTGAAGCGGAACGACTGCATTCCAAATTTATTGGATCACCTGCATGTAACCACATCAAAGCAGCCAATGTAGAATTTAAAATCCTGTTGCTAATCAGATTCCTATACATTGTGCCTCGCCCATTAACCTTTATATGCACAGACATGGAGCCGATTGGCCCAGGCTAAATGCAGGTAGTTCTTCCGCCAAACCTCATAGGTGTTGCCACAAAATGTTTATCCGACTACCTGCTCCAAAGGGACGATAAAGTTTGTTTATTTGGTATGATGCAACTGTTTATTTCTTGGTTCTTTTGTTACGTTTTATTGATTACAATATATTAATTCTGTTATGCTTCAGGATTAATCTTATTAACATACATTTTTGGTCGCGTTGCATTTTTCAGGTAAATATTTCACACTTTGAAACGTTTCACTACAGCAAAATTAGACGAAACGTCTTTGTTAATACATTGAAAACTGTGGTGACTGTAATAAGTCAGTTTTTGGTCCATGTTAAGCCAGAATTTTCTGTAAATGGCTTTGTCTGGCTATTACCATGTTTTACGCTATGAATAAAAGCAGACAACATTAAAACAGTCACCATTGTTGATGTAAGCATTTCAAAATTCAGTTACCTATTTTAAGCAAATGCAAATTAACCATTCTAATCACATAAAAACTAGCTAAAACTTATTAACAAATGTAGATTAACCATTGTATATGCTGACACATAGACTAAATTAAGGATGCGTTAGATCAAATGACACTAGTTTTTCTTGGTAATATATTGGGTGTACCCAGTGCTATGTGGTGGCGGAGATGAGGATCAATTGACTGAATAATGCAGGTGACAGTATTTACATATTCCATGGATGTGGTGAAGTGCCAGCGCATACTGTTCATGACCAGGTGGCTCGTTAGATTGTGCTGATACTTCAGGAAGTCCAATGATACGGTTTATATAGTTGCATAACATATTTACCAAGTGTGTGTCCTACGTACATATTTTATTGTTATAAAAGGTGCCACCATGACAACATAAATTATATCACTGTGTTTTGACAATAATAAGACAAAAACAAGGACGTTACTAAAAATGTTAGGAAAATTCTGAGGAAATTTATAATAAAAACTTTTCTATGTTGGTTCAGAAAAATGTCTTGAAGGTTACAACCCCTAATATAACCTATAAATTTATTGTTTACATTTGTAGCTCTTGATAGTTTGTAGTAGGTTTGTCGCCTGTTGAACAAGACTAATTGTTACAACAAAACAGTGTATAAACTATGTATGTTAAGAACATCGGACATTGAAATATCCATATAGAAGGCCATGACTTAAATAATAATACAGTTTCCCTTGAACACTTCAATATATTTTATGTAATCTGTGTGAGGAAAATGAACATATACCATGACTCACACTTTGGTTGGGTGTGAGATGATAACAACATAGGGATAACACAGTGCCATACACCAATATCATGCACACTCAAGTGATCTGTTGAAGTGACAGCCATGTTACATCTTCCCCCCTCCCACAGGTGTGAGCATGACAATCCCAGAAGGTGCTGTCGAGATGGGGGAGACAGAGGACATCTTCCTGGCTGTCAGTCGTGATGACAAGGACAGGCCAAAGTTGACAGGTAAGACCCACTGTCCACCGTAGTTGATTTTATCTGCATTTTAAACAATTTGATTCAAATCCGTTTTCTTCATCTCTGACACTGTCATTGTTACTGCCAGTGTGACAATGATAATGGTCGTTGTTATCACAGTCATTTTCACAATTGAATCCATCAATGTTATCATTTTATGTCATCCTCATCATCATTATAATAATTTTCATCATATATTTTTTATACAGTTTCTACATTTAGCTGTAAAATTAAAGTGAATTAAAATATTTATTATCTTCTGGTGTACTTGAATTTAGAACTGTTCTTTACAGTTATTACATGTGCCATAAAATGACAGAGCATTAAACATTCAATTGTTTCTCTCTGTCAATTCTCTACGCAGTGTCATTTATAATACATGGTGCCACAAAGAAAGGTGCAGTTTTTGCACACGTTATTATCCCAGGTTTTTTTTAGTATGCAATTCTCAGCAACCCCTGCAAGGGTGTAAGAGGCTAATTATGTGTGAACAGGAGATCGGCTGGCCCCTCAGAAGTGCACAGAAGCTTCAAGATAAGAATCAGAGAGTGACAATTGACTGAATAAGATCTTGGTTATAATTAATGAGCGTAGTTACACGAAAGGTGCCGAAAAACAGCCAGGTAACTTTTTATGGGTAGGAGTGAACTAGAAGAGGACTCAGATCATAGTTAATGACTTTGTGCACATGAAAGCACCTGCTTTGGAAACCAGGACCTGTAAATGGTACACTTTGTGAGAGATGTCGACTAGCGCTTTGTTGTTCGGTTCCTACCTGCATTTGGGTGGTAAAGATTGATTATGTCTCGCACTGAACATTATCAGAGCAAAATAAATGCTTGTAACTGATTGTTTCTGTGCTCTTGGTTGGAACATTGTTGTCTACACGTCGAAAATGAAAAATGTGTCCAATTTCTGTTGTGGCAGCAATTTACATGCATGTAAAAAGCAGATTGGAATATGTCCAGTGATGGTTTGGTAGGATCCGTGCTTGGAATCCATGGTCATGTTACGACGGTTCAGCAGTTTGGCAGCTGTGCCATGTGTTTGGACAAAAAGATTTCTGTTCACCAAAGAAACTGTTTTATTAATTCTCGTGTAAAATAATAAAATTGATCAAAATAAAAATCTTCAGATATTATTTATTTTAGCCATTTGTATAATTTCTTTGTTTATTTGTTCTAGAGTTAGCTCATTCCAATCTCAGTCTGAATGAGGCTTTAGAAACTTTGTATACACAAAATAACTTTTGTTTTTTAGATGGCCAGACTGTGCTGGCACCAGTCATCATGGTTGGACCTCAAGACTTGACCCTTCTCAAGCCGATCATCTTGACCTTCCAACACTGCGCCAGCATCAAGCATGGACAGTGGTCACTCTCCGTCTACAACAGTGTCACTCGCTATGATGAGCCTCCTCAGTGGCAGGTAAGGGGTTAACCTGTAGGTGGGGGAGGGGGTTAAAATACTTCAGTTCTGTTGGCGCAACATGTTTATAGCAGTGTACCAGGTAGGTTATTTGTGGCTGGTAGAGGGTTAATGGTTTTTTTGTTGCATTTTGGGTTAACTTTTTTCTTTTGCGCAAGAGGTAGAGGGTTAAAATTTTTGACACAATGCAACTGAGATGTAGTAGCTCTACCGATGCCTCTGATGTTGTCATCTTCTGATTGTTAAACATCCAGTCGTTGATGGGCTCTGCAAAAAAACATTTGTATAGTTCTGCTGTATAATGTTAAAAAATGGTTATCGCTCAAGCAGAATATTATCAAGTAAAGACAACATGTAATGTAAATGAATCAGGCATTTGGTCTTTTAGTCAAAGAACTCTCATTTGAGATTCAGCATGTTGGAGATTATGTAGTAATAAATGAAGGAATTATAACCTCGATGTGCTTAACATACAATGCATGAAATAAAATATGCATAAAAGTACATTTACAGTGTGTTAAAAGTATTATGTGGAAGATGCCTTTAAAGAATTTACAACTGTGTATAAACTCATTATATGTAAAACGTTTGTGTTAGGAGCACTGTGTGTAGAGTTTACTGTTTAAAAATATCTTCTATATTTCAATATCATGGCAAACAGCTCCTCTATCATGCATGCGTTTTTCATTCAGTAATAAAGTTCCGTAGTCAGTTGTAGCCATAGGAGAGAGAGGGAGGCTCTAGCGCCATCAAACAGATGGCTGCAGATTAGCGCCCTTTTTGTCTTCAGTAGTGTTTAACCCACATAAAGTACGTAATCTGTTAACCTCATCAGTGCCATTGTACAAATGATGACCGTCTACTGCTCTGAGACCAGTTGTAGTCATTTCCTTCTCAACTGCCGGGATTAGCCTTTGATCCGGCTGCATCCTGTTGCCGTTATTAATTAGGCAGCACCAAGGGCATTGTGCTTTTGTGCTTGACTGTCCCACCAATGATTACGCTCTTAGTGCAGGGAGCCGTCTCGCTCTTAGTGCAGAGAGCCGTCGCGCTCGAGACAGACAGAATCAGCTCAGCCACTTTCAAGACCATTGTACTGCGAGAGGTCACAAGTAATTTGTCGTTCGGACAGAAGTTCTTCCTTTG
Organism: Lamellibrachia satsuma; assembly: GCA_033239005.1. Classification (NCBI taxonomy): domain Eukaryota; kingdom Metazoa; phylum Annelida; class Polychaeta; order Sabellida; family Siboglinidae; genus Lamellibrachia; species Lamellibrachia satsuma. The sequence continues at coordinate 7,382,402 of BSQZ01000023.1, forward strand.
TTTAACGCAACACTCCAGTTGGGGTTCCAGTTCTGTTGCACGCCACAAACATCCATCAAAAGACCTGTTGATAAAAGTGTTGGTGATTCTTGTTACACAACGAGCATCCACTAAACGACCTGTTGAATAAAAATGTCTGTTGCGTATTTAATGTTTGTTTTAATGGGAATGTTTGCATTCATTTTATAAGTTAAATTCATCTCAGCTTTACAAGGTGCAATATTTGTTGTTCATTTTGATGGGAATATTTGTGTTCATTTTATAAGCTGAATTCAACACAGCTTTGCAAGGTGCAGTATTGACAATTTTCTTCGCACTGTAACTAAGAATTTTTTTAATGTAACCCTCCAAACCAAAGACACGGTTTTCTGAAATTTGTGATGATGCTGTCATCAATACTGTCAGTGTCTTTCCCACCTGCTACTTGAGACGGTCTCATTAGCGAGCAGCGCGACGGGATTTGGGCGCATTCAAACGCAGTCATTGTCTGAGTGTTCTGCACACATTTTGTAATTATTACATTGATGAGACAGAGTTGTTGTCACTCCAACATGGTCTGTGTTTATTGTCACCCGGTAACTTGACACGCCACTTGCTGACGTAATTAAAGTGGCTACGCTGGCGATCAGCACCACATGAAATCGCAGCCATTGTCATGACTAATTTTGCTGGTGTGTGGAGCAGTTTGATCATTGAATTCGCTGCAGTGATCTCGCCATCCTAGCAGGCCAAGATCATTAATAAGGCATGAGTTGCTGGTTTGCATTGACAAATCGATGAGGGCAATTTTTTTCACTTGTTTTCGCTATTATCTGCTAATAGACCCTTCCCGTTATATCACCACGCTACCTGGTGGATTATAATGAGACGTAAAGGTTTGGGTAACAGAACCAAATGCCTATGCATTAAGCAACGTGAAGTTCCTGGGCTTACCCGAATCTTTAAGTTCCAATATAACCCACCAGGTAGCGTGGTGGTAATGGGAAGGGTCTATTATATTGTCTAGTTAAGTATGTACTTTAGAGAGGTTGTTTCACTGTGTTGATTGATAGTACAAAGGGGTAAAACTATTTGTGATATAAATGCATAATGTACTGTGTCTAACAGATTAAAAAGTATCCACCATAATACCTGTTGATAAATTGAATTTTATAAAAATATGGTAATAGCAGGTTACATAAATATTTTGTCCTGATATTTTGTAAATGATTTTTACAATAAATATAAGGCAGCTAAGAATAAAAACCATTAAAATTGCATAAAAATAGCAATCTCAAGTTGTTGGATATGATAGTGTCATGACTGTCGTATTATAATTGAGCAGGTGTCTGTTTGTTACACTGCTTCTCCTAGATGCTTTGCATCATGAGTGCTCAATTTTCAGGGGTTTATGTATGACCCCACAGGTGGGTCATCTCAGTTTTATTTTTAAAATGTCTAAATTCACCCTGCTATTACCATTTCTATGAACAGTCAAATTACCCTTTGTGGTTACTCTGTACAACTGTCCGCAACGCTAGGCAAACAATAATAACAATTTTCACAACATCATATTCCATTTCTTTGATTGCCTCAAGTTACGTAACACAAGGGCAAGGCATTGCTAGACATTGCTATGACTGTCAGTATTACATTGAAATTTCAATTCCCAGAAGCCATCAAAATGTTGACTGGCAGCACCAAGTACCAAGGCATTGATGGATATTTCTGTCAAATTTGTTTAATATTGTTATTGTGACAGTCACTTAAGAACTACCAGGTTATGCCACCCAGAGGATGTTTTTACAAGTATTTAGAATAAGACGTAATCTGTTTGGGATGCTATGAAAAGGGAACGTAGTCACTGGTTGATCTTTGTTTTGAACCACCGCAGTATTTCCTACTCCAGTTTTCTAATGTTGATGTACAGAATCGGAGTACATTAACTAAGGTTGGGTTGAAGTTGTAGACTACCAAGGCCATTGGTGGCAATGGCTGTCAGACCTGCTCAGTGAATGACAGCCATTTTGTTTTTCTTACAGTTGATGTCAGAGTTGGGGAGCGAGACAATCAACACGCCAATCTATGTGCAGATGGAGATGGCCCAGTGTCATGTCATGACAGACCAGCTCCTCCGTTACACTCTCCTAGGTAGGGTACATAATAATTTATTATTACTACTAGCAGTAGTAGTCAGTATGCATTATTAGTAATAATAAGAATACATTATCTTTGAGTCTGTCCATGTGGCCAGTTGTTTCTTTGTCCATAGCTCCAGTCTACTAATTCTTCATTATGTTCTTCTTTCTTTCGATCTGTGTATTTTCTACCCCTGGTTTTTTCCATTATTCTTCCTTCAGCTTCAATTCTGAAGTCATTCACTTGATGTGATGTCTCCTTTCAAATTGGTGGTGGTAGTTGTCATTAATTTATATTTTTATTATTATTCTCTTTATAGGCACACCAAGCTTGGCTGGCAAACCCATCAAACAACTGCGGGTGGCGGCCTTTGCTCCGACAGTTCCATCGACCATCGATTACGACCTTCGTGTATACTTTATTGAAGACACAAGGGACGCGCTGGAGGTTGGTTCTATGTCTCTGAACTTGTTCACTTCAGAACCAATGTAATCTCAATGTTGTCATGAGAAATCAAATTACTGAGGAAAAAAAAACTTTGTACAAGATGTCAGGTGACATTTGGAGGTAAATAGGAAGATTTTGGTATTGTTTAGCTTCAACAGTATTAAGAAGGTAGCTTACAAAATGTTAGCTATGTTTTAGGAAAATACATATTTTTTCTTGTGTGTACATACAAAGATCTGACATTCAGCACTGCCTTCGTACTTTGGTTCTCAATTCTCAGGGTCATGACCCTGTGGGGTTGTTTGGCAATGTCAGAAGAACATTTTCAATGGGTTACTGTACGTTACTTGGGAACACCCAGCCAAAGTCGGAACGGGGGAGGTCATTATGAAAGATTGAGGACAGCTCACTGCCTTAGTGGATGTGACTTTGAATCAGGATCCTTTTTGTTGCAACAACAGAACATAGATCACACCTTATTAGGAGTGGTGTGTAGGTGTTTCATATTGTTTCTGTTTTAAGCATTATTTATTATGGCCTTCTGGCAACAAACAGCAGTTATAGTGAGTGGCTTGCTACTGCTCGAAGCGTAGACTCAGACCTCCCGCCTCGATTCTCTTGGCTGTGTCAGAACGTACCTTGTTAGTGTGTACCGTGTTAGTGCGTGCCAGTCTCTTGCTACTGCAGGAATTGTCTGAAACATTGTATCCATGGGGCAGTAAATTCCCATCCCAACTGAACTGATTTTTATTTGATCCATAAACCGCATTCAAGTACAAATACATGATATAACAATATCTGCTGAAGTAGGAGTCTCCTGCTAGTATCTGGCCACCACCAAACATGCCGGATCTAGGTAGCGACCTTACTTGGTTAAAATCACAAATTTGTTCACTGATGAGAGGGTTGACTGGTGAAGACCACGATTCTCTGATAGAACATTCCAGTTACTTTTACAACGTACATACAAGTGATTGCTGTTGTCTGCAAGGCTTGATGCCAAATTATTTTTGCTGTTCACAGGGCGTGATGCAGGTGGAGAGGAAGTTGGGTGGTTGTCTGCTGGACCAGCCACGGCAGGTGCTCTTCCAGTACTCCGGGGACAACCTGTGTCTCGCCATCGAGGAGCTGGAAGAGGGCTGGAGATGTAAACAAGCGGCCAACTACCAGGTAACGTATTCATCTTGAAGTGTTCATGCAAGACGCTAAAATCTGTTGAATTGAATATGCTTTGAAAAGTTCTCAAATGTAAATTTTTTAAACTCTTGCAACTGAACCTCAGGGATAACCTTTGACCTGTCCTCGGGAATGTACTAACTTTTGAAGTGGCAGACATCTTTCATTAGTATTTGTAAGAGAATGAATATCAGGAAATTGCTCTAGAGAAAAATTTTTTTCACACAACCAAAATACCAAGTTTGTTGGATAAGAAAGAGCTGCCACGTGTTGGGGTATTGAAGAAATATATTCATGTTTTATGACAGGAGATAGGTGACAGTGATAGTTTTGTAATTCTGTTTTAAATCCACGCAGTCAGCTTCTGCTAACGACTAGGCCATTGTTTTGTTGATGTGTTTGAATGGTTTACCTCTCAGCAAACAGATTAGCTCTGTTACTAACATGCAAATTTGGGTTCAGATTCTTTGTCTTTTACTGAGTTGATCTCCAGATCTGTATAGGTAGCTGCAGCACAGGAAAGCAGCAATTAAGTTAGCAAAAAATATTTCATTTTAAAACAGGTTACAAAGCATTTGATAAAGAATGTGTGTTTACGGCTGCTTGCACATAAAATGCAGTTCAAAGACAATGGCAGCATGTACAGATTCACCAAAATGCTGCTTTGTAATTAATTATGCGCCAGTGACTAGGGGTAACATGATGGAACCAGACTTAGGGAATTGCAGGCAAAGTGCCAAAAGATGTGGCACAATGACTTCTCCCTTAGGCCACAGACAATGAAAACATTTGAATCAAACGTTCTGCATGTTGTTCCATGAGTTGCTAAGTCGGCGATCGCCCCGCCTGACGCTAACATTTCTGCACCTCGCATCAGTATGCATTTGATGTTGCACACTGATCTGCGTTTTTTATTTACCTGAAGTGCCAATTCAGATGTGTTCCAACTATGATGTGGCCAACCAAACAGCAGCCATGCATTTTTTTGTAGCATATGGATATTTCTTAAACTTTTCGATAGTCTTTCATAAAATATATATAGTCAGTTAGCCCTAGTAGTCAGTCAGGAATTATATTTCACTGCCGGTTTAGCAAGAAACATTTCTGTGATTTTCTATAAACAACTGAAGTTTTGTTAGATGACTATGTTCATTGTTCATTGCAGTTTCTTATCCTAGGTTATCAGTCTGAAAACTCCAACAAAGTAGTGACCTCCAGTGACACAGAGTGGAAAAGTATAAAGATTGGAAGAATTTCTCGTGAAATGTTCACTTTGAAAAGTCGTTTTATAGGTACTGACAAATTTGGTAAACTAGTGCAGGTTTTATTGATGGTACAATACGCTGTGGCCAGTGGCTGGTCCTCTGTGTTTGGTGTGGCTGCAGAAGACATCACCCTACTTCATGATGTGAGCAACCTGCAGATGGTTCATGTTTATTTAGTGTGGTATGTTAGGGTATGTTTATCATTGCTCTGATTACATGTGGTACACTGGCTGGACCCCCCCCAGCCCCGAGGGGTGAACCAGGGGGTGCACCAAGGCAGACTGTGTAGCATGTGTAAGACACAGTCTCTAATTGTACCCCTAGGCTTAGCACCCCAAGAGCAAACAGGCCAGACCAGGTGATTGCTGTTAATATTATGCTTCCCATGTCTGCAACTGAATTCTATGCACCAAGGATAGGTCAGAAGTAGTAGTAGGGTTTGGGGTTAAACCTGTCGCTTCTTTGGTGTCTTTCAATTTCTTGTGGAAGAGATGTGAAGGAAACCTCGAAATATTGATAGATGTGATGTAAAAGGTAAAAAGGTAGGTTCTTATTTAGCGCAGTATCCAGTCCTTGTGACTGTTCAAAGCACTACACTTCACCCCCTGGCAGACCTGTTTATTCCAATGCCATCTCGACTTCTCTGGGAACCATTCAGCCACGCTGCAATTACTGCGTGAAAACGTTTCGTTCAGATATCCATTTCTGTCTGTAGCAAGGCACTCATTTATACAGCTGTCAGGGTTTTTTTATGAAGAAAGCCTTATAACATAATATTTACGACTGTATAAAATAAAAATTTATTTTGCATAAATTTGGCCTGATGGAATTAATTATTATTGTTTTCCCCATTTGTCAAGTAGTATATGGTACTGGATATTTGGCAGAGGTGCCAAATCTCCTGATTTGTGAAGAACGTCTTCCATTTTGCCAATTTTCTCATATTTCCTGCATCTCCTTCTTTTTCAGATAATCTTCTTTTTCAACCAATTCCCTCTCAGCTTCAAACATCATGCAGATGTACATAAGAGAAAAATTTTAACACATTTTACATGGTTACTTTTTCTAAAAAAATTGGTTTCCGAATTCATCAAACAGCACATTTGAGACCTACTTTTTTCAAAAATGCCCATGTTTCTTTACTGTGTGTGCTGCAATCGTTCTTTTCATCTCCCAGGAGGAGAATCACTTCCTCCTAACTCTAGGCACCTCTGAATTCAATTCACAGTCAGTGACTCAGTTGGATAGAAATAGACTTGAGCTGTGTAGTATTCATAGGCCTAAACATCTCTTGCACAGTGTGATGTATACTATACATGCTACTGTAAGGCATTTCCATCTGTGACAACAGACATGTTTCAGTTGATTGGAAAAACAAAGTGCAGATGGCGGATGGTTTAAAGGCGAGGCAAACAGTTCCTTTGCGTGTTGAAAAAATTGCACAATATTCTTGAGAATTAAATTGTAATGTTGCAAACATAAGGTAGTCTGTACTTTAATAATTTTTATTCATATTAATAAACAGTGTGACATTGAACTCAGTGAAACATATAAAACATCATGAGTTACTTACATCGTTGTAATCTCTACTGTTCGTGGTTGAAGTCACATTTATTTACCATTATTAAATTAAATGTAATTAATAAACAGTGCAGCGACAAAGTACTTAATACTCCTGATATTTTGATACTGCACAATAAGCATGCATGGAGATATGAAATCTAATACAGCAACTGGGATTGACCTGGATTATCCACAACAGGAAGCAGACATCAATCACGAGCAGACGCTATTCAACAATTCCAGACAGAAACCTGAATCATGGAATTTCAAAGAAAATTGGCTTAGTTAATTCAGGACACTTTGTAGTTAGTGGGATTAATTCACTGTTTTACTCTGTGGCATGTGTGTACCAGACAGGCTAGTATTAGGGTCAGTCATTATGAAGCCAAACGGCCGAAGCTGAGAAGGAGTGGATAAATGCCTTTGGGATATATGGGTAAAAAAGCAGAACCAGGAAAACAAAGCATTTTCTTTTTTGAATTATATAAAATTATTTAAATTAATTTTTTTAAATAATTTAATTGCTGCCCACTGACTGGAAAAGTTTACTCAGTTCATCCAAAAGAAACAAGGGCCCACTTTCAGTGTGACACCGACACAAACTTACAGGTTGCATTATTTCGTTGTAGGAAATCCCGTTCCAGCACATATGGAGTGGCACGCAGAATGGCCTCCACTGTTCATTTGCCCTCGAGCACACGGACAGAGGGCAGCACCATCTGGGCTGTCACATCCATGTCTTTCAGAAGGCACTGCTGGCCAATCGACAGGTCCTACAGATTTCTTGGAACCTCAGCGAGGTAAGTCATTCCTCCTATTGTCCTCACAGTGGGAAGAGGTTCTGGCGAGGAGAGAGGGTCTGTGTAGATGTTGATCACAGTCTCTCTGATAACTACAGTTTAATCAGCTGTAAATGTGAAATATTTTACAAACAGTTGGCTTTGCAAATGAATATCTGCAAATGAATGAACCCAAAACAAAATGGATTGTGAACAATAATTCGCTGGTCGCATTTTCAAAGTTAGCATGTTGGTGTAAACTGATTGAAAACTTGCAGTCATTACTTTGTGTCTTTGTCTGATCTGTCTCAGTGTTATGAGGGAATTTTGTTTGTGTTAAAAGGAATACATTTCTTGTTGCTATATCTGTGATTGTGGTCTGGAGACTGTGATCACATTTTGTAAACAGTTGTGTGTGTCGGTGGCCCCTCAATGTCAGGTGACAAACAGCCGGAGACAGGACACTTAAAACACTTGACCGAGTCTGAATCAGGGCCCAACACAGCCTGAATAGAGTATCTTGGGTTGTCACATGACAGATGATTTACACTTGAACACAGCACAGCAGACCTGTAATGGGGTGATTACTGCCTTGTGTTCCTTGTCGGGCAATGTGAGAGGGTTTTACCAGCACCCTCTTGTGAGTAGAAAGACACATCCTGGTAAAAAAGAATCTATTTTCTCTAATACACAATTTAGGAATTTATTTTTTGTTGCTTAATTTACATATATTTTGGATAAAAGACGTGTTGGTTAGTAAAGAGGCAAAACAAATCCTGTGTCAATGTAATGGTGTTGTTAGCTTCCTTAGCTATACAATAGGTGGCGATACAAGTTTTGCTAGTTCACTAACTGCGCAGTAGATGGTGCCACCATTGATGATGACTTCACAGTGGAGTGGTTGCAAATGTGGCAAGTCTGAATACATGTTTCATTTTTCAGAACCTTCCCGCAAGCAGCCCTCACCAGACAGGGAAGGCAGCCACTCAGAGGAATTCAACCGTGACCAACTTGGGATGTAACTCTATGGTCACGCTTGAACCACCACAGAAAGTGTTCAGGTATGTTGACATTTTCTAACCAGTCTGTAACCAGTGTTTTCTAAATTAAGTCATATGAAGATGTTAGTAATGCAGATCACTATGCCATTCTTGTTTTAGAAGATATCCATTCAGTATAAATATTCAGGGAAAAGTCGATGTTTTGTAGATTGAACTATTGCCTGTATTTGAAGTGGCGTCACCTGTCGGATAATTTAGCACTACTTCTCTGCACTGAACTGTGTGATGGCAGCTGTGCAATTTCTGTTTATGTGTAATTATGAATTGGTTACGACATCATTTGTGGCGAATGTAATTCAGTTGCAAAACAGTGGACTGGATAAATGCATTGTCTGAATAAAACGAAAATATGTCATTGGAAAAATCCTTAGCTTTACATCCCTATGTGAATCTTGAAACATAACTGCAGCTGTGTAATGTATTAATATATATGTCTGAATGTGATGCCAGGCCTGTTTGTGTGTAGGTTGCCTCCAGTGGTAAGGAGAAAACTTTGCCAGATTCTGGATACGCCAAATGCACGTGGCAACGACTGGCGAATGCTTGCACAACGATTAAGTGTTGACAGGTATGTGGCTGGTTCGTTGTATTTATTAAATGAGATGAGAAAAACTTAACTACTGGTAGTGTTCTATCATTTCTTTCAACACCAATAACTGTTTGCTGGATTATGTTTAAACTTAGCAACATTTAAGGCCATAACGGTAAAAAAAATTTGTCAGACTTGTCCAATTGTGGCATATATGTCTATTGTTCAGTAGTGAAGAGGACTGTTATTAACAAAAACACTCACTATTTGGTACAGTTTTATGTTGGATGTACAGTAGCTTTCATGTCTCTATAAATATCTGAAACATGTCTGGTTTATACAAGTTAATGAACATTCTAACTAATATGCCACTTGATGCATAAGCATAACTGGTTCGTGAGGTATAGTGTCTGTCTATTGTCTTACACCTTTAAGTAACATAATTTGTTATGCTAACAATAACATGGGTGGGAAACAATTAAATATTTTATTTGTTTATTTTAATGAATTGTTATTTAATTGCACACGACGTGAATGTATTTTGATATAAGAGAGGTGCATTCCCTTCAGTTGTATAAAATGTGGCTTTACAAAACTTAGTTGTACTTCTCTTGTTTGCAGGTACATAATCTACTTTACAAAACTTAGTTGTACTTCTCTTGTTTGCAGGTACATAATCTACTTTACAAAACTTAGTTGTACTTCTCTTGTTTGCAGGTACATAATCTACTTTACAAAACTTAGTTGTACTTCTCTTGTTTGCAGGTACATAATCTACTTTACAAAACTAAGTTGTACTTCTCTTGTTTGCAGGTACATAATCTACTTTACAAAACTTAGTTGTACTTCTCTTGTTTGCAGGTACATAATCTACTTTACAAAACTAAGTTGTACTTCTCTTGTTTGCAGGTACATAATCTACTTTACAAAACTTAGTTGTACTTCTCTTGTTTGCAGGTACATAATCTACTTTGCGACAAAAACAAGTCCAACGGAACACATCCTGGACTTGTGGGAGGCGCGGCATCGGGAAGAATCGGCTCTGACCGACCTCATGAACTCTCTGCGGGTAATGGGGCGCATGGACGCTGCAGGAATCATCGAAAAGGAAATGGGGCCCTGGTTATAGGCCATGTCTTGTTGCCATAGAAACAATACTTATGAAGTGCTGCTTCTAGAGTAGCGAAATTGTGATTCTTCCGAGGCCAACCTGTTGCCATAGTGATGGAGCTTTGCCGCGCACTGCCCAAGATGCCGTTTCCATGGGAACGACAGTATAACTGCGAACAGAAGAGATGTATACAGTATCGTTGTGATTGTCCCTCATCAGTCACTGCCTGTTGGATGTGGAGCTGCATACGAAGACATACGAGAAAGACGTTTACACAGCTTTCTCATACCTGGCTTTATGTAATTTGCATTTCTGCGTAATTTGCCGTGCTTGACACCAGATTTCACGAGTGAATAACAATACGTGCCACAATGAATTACTTCTGAAGCAACTGTTTAGTGTTTCAATAACTGTTTTAGTCAGTGTACGAACGACCAAAGTATTCCACCTGTCTGGACATGACCGAGTGATATAATTATGTTGTGCATCACTAGTGGCTTACAACGAAACATGTCGAGGCTTCTGCAAATGATACCACCGGCAAATGGTAGCAAACGAACAGCCATGGGAAACAACGGAAACATTTATTACATGTTCCGTGTCATTTAGACAACATCCACAGTGTAAATGTCATGCACCATTGTGACTTTGCAAAGCATAGACTGCATTACTTTTTTACAGAATCTCCTGCATGTCTGCGGGAGGGCATTTGTACTGTCCTGAAACAAATATGCATTTTTTACGGTGTATGCCACTGGTTTAGGTGCGACGTGTATACAGATGTCGGTTGGAGGTAATGATGTGTGTGCGTGTGCTTACATTTGTGTGTGTGTGAATGCGACAGGAGATGGGGCAGTTGGAAAAGGGGATTAGTGCAAGCAGGAGAAAGACAATAAGGGAGAGGGGAAAGAGAGGAGTTCAGAGGGGAAAGAGATAATATGGGTTCTGTGGAGGGAGTACTGGTGTATTCTTCCAACGTGATTCCACAAAGAAGGCTGCATGATGTGATTAGGAGGCAAAGCTTTTGGCTGCAGGGATGAATGAAGTAACTGTGAACATGCAACCAGTGATAAACAGTTTGGCGCTATGAGGGAACCGTAGTGTATGGAATTGGCCAATCAGACTTGCCTCTCTAAACTGCTCCTCTCGTTGTACAGCCGACTGATGTATTCTGATCAGGATGAATTTGCAATTGGTGCTTTTGGAGCAGAGCTAGATTTTAGTCCAACTTAGTGCCATTAAGATGTGCTAGATTTTGCCACCAGCGACATCGTGTCAACAGTGTGTTGGATGGGATGGTATTTCTGTACTGATGTGGGTTTTGTATCGGTGGAACACCGTCAAAAAGTGAGCAAGATTTGGTCGCCATTAGTATTTTTATGACAATGTTGCCGCACTCACAACAAGTTGCTAGAGCGTTTAATGCAGTCATATTGGTTTGCTCCATCTAAAAATCTCATTTAAGCCCTTATAAATAAGTGTTTTTAGAATGATAAAATTTACTCATTTTCTGTAGTCGAATACCCCGTGTTGTCTAAATATCATGAGTGGAGTTAGCTTTACCGGCATACCGGTAGCTGTGTTTACTTCCTCTGGGGAACAAGCAGAAATAAATGCATTGTGATCACAACACAAATGTATGGTCCATGATGAAAACTTATTGTGTGATGCCACGTGTAAACACTGTGGCAACTGTTTTATAATGCTACACATTTGGTAGTCGACGGACGAACTCTGTTGACAACTGTGGGCACCGGCTCTTCCGTATACCCGCGTGCCAGTAGATAGACGACCCTGCTGACAACTGTGTGTGTTTTGCTGTACATTTGTAAATGAGAACCGAAGCAAACAGTCGTAGCCAAAGGATATTGTACATTTTGTTTGGGATGATGCGTCATATTACTGTTGTCCGTGCGGAGATGTGCCGTTCCTGAGACGTTGTGGAGATTTTTATACCTTCTCCTTTATTCTGTAAATAATCTTGTTTACATAATAAATTACTTTGTTATTATCCGTGTTTTGTTTAGTGCATGTGTAGAGGAAGATGGGGCCAGAACCACTTAGTGCATGCCTTCAAGGAATAACGACGATTGCTTGAAATCATATTATAGTACACACTGCAGCATTTCCACAAAGCCGTAAATTACACAAGTTAAATCAATTAATAATTTCACATTACACTCTGTCCGACTGGCTTGCCTCGATTATGCATATTTTTTCCGCAACTATCGGCAAGCTTCGATGGAAGCGCAATGCATCGGACAGTTTCCATTCTTTTCCTGTATCTGTTCACAGCGATAGCGGGTGTTTCGAAACGAGCGTCAAAACAGTTTATGGCGCGGCATTCGGTTGTAAGCAAACAGTAGCCACAACAGAACAACATACAGCTTCTTTCAGTTCTCGGATCCTCACCCGTAACGACGCCCTCTCCATTGCGTGATCCTCCACAACCCCCGAATCACGTCCCCCGAACCAGCTCAGTCTGATCTCTGATAGAGTGCATCCACTCGGTATGCGAGGTAGATTGGCGCATTCCCGGGGGTACGATGGCGCATCCCATTAAATACATCCAAATGGTTTGTGATGTTGAAACAATCATTTCATTCAATACAGAGCACCGGACAGGTCACCCACGAGCTATCGAACATCGGAATCACGGTTGTGGAATACTGATCACCACCACTGCATTCTTCGTGCAGCCGTTTGCCAAGCAGTTTAGTGAATGAGTTTCTCTCTGGACCTATTGTCAATGTCACTGGGAGACTGGACGTCGTCCATGCACCGAACTTCATCGATTGATCAGGCTTCATTAACTACTCTGGCGACATCTTGCGTGACTTCGGGGTTTGGCCTGTCGGTAATATGCGCCGACCCGCCACGACAAAAACTCGCCCCGGCTTGGTCGGCCGCTTTTTGCATCACATAACAAATTAAATATGCGGGGCAATATGGTTTAGCTCCTTTCACCATGTTGTATTACACAGTACATGATCAGAAAGTATCCATGGTGTAAAAGACATGTATTATATTTCAATTGTATTACTCAACATGGTGAAAAGTGAAAAGCCGTAATAACTTTTGCGTTGCTTCGTCTTTATGGCTGAAATGTTCTAGTATTGTAGTAACGTTACACGTGTTTGTTTGGTTGAGTCGCAGTAGGATTAGTGTATTATTTCCCCAAAGGATCGAACAATTCAACCCGCCCCATGCGCCAACACGCTCCTATCTCCCTTAATCAGACAATCAAGTCGCGTGGGTTACAACTGTTTAATTTCATGAAGCTGTAGATAAAATAATCTAGCAACACGCACTGTCATCTTGCGGATTCTAGAAGTGTGATTAGGGTATGCTAACTGTATTGGGGTAACGGCCATACCGACATCATTGGGGCCTAAATGAGTTACAGTCATTGTTCATTATCATCTCTCACAAATTCTCGCAAGTAGCGACCTATGACTAACCTATGCCATGGCTACGTTCGTTCGTACGTCTTCTCTGACATTCAGCAAGACGAACGTGGGTCACCGTGCCGTTTGATATTCGCCTCTCCCTATCGACGAGTTGGTGCACACGAGAAAGCCTCATGTTGACCTTCTCCGTTGCAAATAAAACAATTTGCGTGTTCTCATGAAGACAGTACTGACGTGAGCCAACCTGCATAAACACGTGAAAGATGTTGGCCTGTACGCCAGCGATCTTCCAGGCCTTAGTGCAGGTCGCTGTGGACCAATTAACATTTTATTAACAATTGCCATGTATTATAACTAGTTTTATGTTTATGGTTTGATCGTAATAAATCTCTCTCGCTTTCTCGCTCTCTCTCCTCTCTTTTTTGTCCTATCTCTCTCTGTCCCTTTCTCCCCCTCTCTCTCCCTCCCTCCCTCCCTCCCTCACTCCCTCCCCCTCCTGCCTCCCTCCCTCCCTCCCTCCCTCCCTCCCTCCCTCCCTCCCTCCCTCCCTCCCCCTCCCTCCCCCTCTCCCTTCCCCTCCCCCTCCCCCTCCCTCCCTCCCTTGTTACTAGATGCAAACCTAAGCGCATGTTCCAATTTCGTCTCGTTTTGGCTCTAAAAGGGCGATGTTAAAACTCCAACAGACACAGACAGATCCAGATCGTCACAATGACGCAGTTTGCGGGAAATATAATATCAGATGGGTTTCTAATAACATAGTACTTAAACGTGTTACGCCGGCTGCACGTTTACCAGAGACCGCGGAGAGGATGTGTGCTCACTAGAAGACACTACATTTGACAGGCTCAATCAGGTCACTTCCTTTCCTGCTTTATGAACAATGGCTGATGATGTTGCCAAACAGAACCCTTGTCACCCGTCACACACGCTTGTTCTACGTCAGCAGCTGGATTTCAAGCCAAGCTAGTATTTCAAGCCATTTGTCTAGACTATTAATATAGCTTTTTGTCATTTGAATTTTCCTTCAATAGGCGTTACGTTTTTCTTCAATCTGACTGTTTCTCAAAATATGTCCCATACATTACAATTGTCTCCTTATCGTTTCAGTAAACATCTTTATTTATAATGTATTGTGTCCAAAATAGCTTTTGTATTCGCTTGAGGATTCACTTAAGGCCGTTAATCGTGACTTCAGAAATTGGTAGCTAAGAAAATTCAGACGTTGAAGGAAAACAACCCACCGAAACTGCTAAAGGAAATAGTACGGCAAATCAATATACCACACACAACAATGTCTAGCACTGACAGAGGGAATAGTGCAGACAGGAGAAAGCCAAATATGCTTGTAGCCAAAACGCTCGTGTAAACACCCTAGAGAGACCGTTTAACCGTACCAATGTGTATACCACTGTGTAGTAGAATTGCAACCAGTACCAATTCTACGACAGTCGGGTGCGATTTTTTAAGCAGTAGCCAATCACTGGCCGACAAGTGCGGGACTCGTCCTTGACCTTTTATCAAACCAACATCGCTCGACCGATTAGTGAGGCCAATTTGTTGAATCAAACAATTGGGACCGGGCACAATGTTACGAAAGTTGGGTGCGGTTTTTGAAACAGTGGCCAATCAGCAACCGCCACCGTCTCGACCTTTAATCAAAGCTCAAATGAGGATGGGCACGTGTCGCTAGGTCACACGCGCAGTGTCTAGTATGACAGCATATCAGGCTTACCTTTAATGTTTACCGGCATGCCTTTAATTAATTAATGGTAGGGACTTCACGGAGTTTGGGCGCGAGCGCGTCTGATTAACAGAAACACGTCGACCAAGACAGCACGTGGGAAGAAGTACAAATGATTCAGCGTTCATCCACATATGGCGTGGGATCAACAGCAGAAGTGCCAAGTAACATTGCACAAAAAGCGGTATACCTACCGCTTTTCAAGATGTGAGGGTGGTAGATCGGGTGGTAGAAAGGGGTTCCTTCCTGGCGGACCTGTTTTTCAATTTTAGGGTATATTTACTTAATTTTGGTGCACCTTCTATGTAACGTGTTGGTATGCTTGGATTCGAAATGAGTACTTTTAACTTTTTACCCGTGAAATTACGGTTTGGCGATAGGTTTCGGCTCTAAAGCGGTAGACCGTCAGATTTTCCTTTCACCATTGGATAACGGCAGCAGCAAACGTTTTCAACCGTGAACCGGGACTACTTTGATAGCTCGGCTGTGTCGGGTGAACGGTTTTTAATGTTCTTTTTAATTTTAAAACAAAATAAGGCCGACGTGAATATTTTAAATAATTTGACGTTCAAAACAAATAACATATTTGTGCTGAAGTGATATTTTGTGCTGGGTTACACATATAGCATAGGTGCAGAACATATTTCGTGTTTCGACGATTCATAATAATATTTTATTTCATATGTCATGAATCCTTAAGTAAGCACGGGTGCTACCTTAAACGTGTTCAAAGTAGTGGATATGGGTTGGTCGCTCTCTTGGACCACTGGCAAATTTTTATTGATGATCAAGCCTAATATAGGGGAACAACGTGCAAAACGGCCCGCCCTGCCCAAAGTAATTATCAATGGATCGTTGCTGAACGTTGGTCGGAAGCGCGAGACGCAAATTCAAACAGGTGAGCTCAACAATATTTTCACACTTTTCTTAAAATTTGTTTTCTAAATGTCACATGTCTATTTGTGCGTGTTGTAAACAATGGAAACTATCGTGCATGCTCTGATACGCGCATATTATATTTAAAGTGCATGCACTGGTCATATTAAAAAGGCGAAAACCGGAAGCCGGGCCTCTCAGTCTTTGGCTTTATTGCCATCATAATAGGGACGACTAGCAAAATAATTGTTACTTGGCGGACAAAAGCACCATAAACTTTTTCATATGGCTTCTTGGAGTCAAACTTATTGATTCTAGAATTGGAGTCACGCAAAATAAATATTTTCAGATCCCCCACAGGACACTCAAATGAGCTAATCACAAAATCACCCCCAGGTTTTTCCGTGAAAGTTTTATTACCATTTTACACCTGTTTTTAGCATTATTTTGCACAGGTATTCCAGGAATGTTTGGTTACGCTAGTATCCCCAACACCAGACATCATTTGCAGCACCACGTAATATGAATTGAAGTTTACATAAGTGGTCAATTATATCCATGCTTCGGGCAGTTCTGGAAATCTTATGCAAACGGGTCTCCAAACGTGTTCGAACTTCGTCCATCCAAAGTGTTCTGGGGAAGTCACCCACATTTTAGCAAGGTGATGTCAAGATACTTTCCAGCTACGATGACCGCTACATCGGCGTCTACAGTAATGACCCAGGATACCATTGCACCAAGAGCATACAGAGCGTGGACAACAATACGTGTGTCAGCTTTAGCTGGGAAAATATTTCTGTTTATACAGCATTGATGCCATTCAATCTAAGAAAGCTTTGGAAAGTGCATGTCTCAAGCTTTGCCAGTATTCCACGCACTACCATATTGCGACATCACGTCCACATTCAATGGCAAGGGCAAAAGGTCAGGTTAGCAGTCCTGAAAATCATAATGAAGAAATCACAGAGGCCTTTCTTTACCTAGCAAAGCATTCCTTTGAGGTAATCTAGCTGCAACAACTCTGATGTCTTCAAATGGATTAGAAGGACAAGTCTCGCGAGCAGCGACTACGAAGCGGGGACAGATGAACGGCACGGCAACCTGTGCTGGATAGATTTTCTCCCACTGAGATAAAGCAAACATAAACATTATCACTTTAATAATAAATTATGTCGAAATAACATATGATCGTGTATGTGTTCATGCCACCAGCAGTGACTTTTTCCAGGATGCCCTACTTCAACAAATCGTATGGGATATTTACCAAGCCGCAAGAACATGTATGACATACACTAGCGTCACATTGATATGTTGACGGCATTAAACTGACGTTTTGGTGCATATATGTGCGTAGATATTAACTATTAATTTGACTATATGTCTTAGAAGGTTCTTGTGCCATTTAAATAATACACGCATATCCACCATATACTTCAATTCATATTATGTGGTGCTGCAAATGGTGTATGTTTTTATAAGATCAGAAGATAAGATAAACTTATTGCCGTGTGTAATAATTGCAGTAATACAATATAAATATTGGAACGTATAACGATGTTGGGTCGTACTATAACGTATACATGACAATACACTCACATGCAGCAAACGGTATGAAACAAACTACCTAACATCATGCACAGTAAATGCATTCTTAAGAATAAAATCTTTACCTTGACTCTTTTGGCACTTAACGATCTCACTTCGTGATTCATGTTATATCACATAAATAAGTCCAATATAAAGCGAAAGACACAATTATCACTGTCAAGGAAAGATATGATTTAGGACTGACTTGGGTATAAAATATATAAAATAAATAAATTAGGTATACTCAGTGAAAGACAAATCGGAATGTGGTATTTGTGTGTACCGCAGATGGGAAAACATGTTCACGTCTGTTTTGATAGGGCTTGGACGGCTACAGGATAAAAACTGTTGCTGAACCTGCTGGTCCTAGTTTTGTTGGACCTGAACCGGCGACTAGATGGAAGGGGCTCGAATAAATCATGGGCAGGATGGAATGGGTCCTGAGAGATGAGACCGGCTCTACTTAACAGGCGCTGCTGATACAGTGATTCGAGACTGGGAAGGGATCTGCCGATTATTTTGGAAGCTGTATTTACAACTCTATTCAACCTGGGCTTTTCCTTGACCGTGATAGAACCAAACCACACTGTGATCGAAAAGGTGAGAACACTCTCGATCACAGCTTTGAAAAAGTTTAGCGTGATCTGAGTGGTCAAACCAAATGATCTCAACCTTCTTAGGAAGTACAGGCCTTTTTAACAATGGTATCAACATTTAGCTCCCATTTAAGGTCGCTTGAGATCGTAGAACCAAGAAAATTAACGTGTTAGACAATTTCAACTGTTTTGCCGTCGATCAAAAGAGGGGAGATTTCTTTCTTCTAAAATCCACGATCATTCCTTTTGTTTTGTTTACGTAGAGATCCAGATTGTTTTCGCCGCACCAGTTGATACGTTTGTTTACATGATCACGGTACTCAGACTCATCTGAGTTCGTAATGAGCCCTTGCACTGTAGTGTCGTCTGCAGATTTCAATATTTGGGTACTTTTACGACAGTATGCACAATCATGTGTAAAAAGAGAGTATATCATTGGTGACAGGATACAACCTTGAGGTGAGCCAGTACTAGCAGTATGAAGATATACTAGCATAACCAATAAATATTGATTATTTTTCTACCGTGTATTTTTGAAACCTTTAAAGGGGAAGATTGTTATCTTAACTACATCTAAGGACAAACATAGTTAACATACCTTTATTAGTTTTTGTTTGGCGCCCATTTGAAGAGTTGCTCGGTGGTCAAAATAGGGACTCCGAAATCTCACGCACACATTGGAACCCGCGTGTAGGAAATGTGTACGTAACTATGATTTTCATATAATTCGATCGATCGTAAACTTGTAAAAAATCAACTTACCATGACATGTTATGCACCAAAGGAAATGCAAACATTCCTAGAATAATTGTTATGATAGCATAATTTTCACGGATAAACTTGGGTGTCACATTGTCATCGGCTCAACATCGCCAACATTTAAGCGCCCGTGGTGTGGTCTAGAAATATTAGTTTTTTTTCGTGGCTCCCCTTCTAAAATCAATAAGTATGACCAAAAGAAGCCAAATGCAAAATGTGGTGCTTATGTCCGTAAGTAACTATAATCGTCGACAACAATTGACCTAATCGCACTGACTATCAGGGGCCCGCTTTGGTAGGTATGTTGTTGGTGTAACCTATATACCAGTAATTGTAAGGTAGACTGTGCATAACAGAGTTATACAGTAAATAAAATAAATGATAATAATAAAATAATACAATAATAATAATAACCTAAAAAATATATTATATAAAATTATATAATAAGCGAAACACTGAATACAGAAAACGATAATACACCATGTTTGTAATGTTTTTCGGATAGTAAGGAAGGGAAAGAATGGGTAAAACGTGGACAATGTACGGCGTGGACACACCAGTGCTGTGCATGGTACGAGTGTGGACAATGTACGGCGTGGACACGCCAGTGCTGTGCATGGTACGAGTGTGGACAATGTACGGCGTGGACACGCCAGTGCTGTGCATGGTACGAGTGTGGACAATGTACGGCGTGGGCACGCCAGTGCTGTGCATGGTACGAGTGTGGACAATGTACGGCGTGGACACACCAGTGCTGTGCATGGTACGAGTGTGGACAATGTACGGCGTGGGCACGCCAGTGCTGTGCATGGTACGAGTGTGGACAATGTACGGCGTGGACACGCCAGTGCTGTGCATGGTACGTGTGTGGACAATGTACGGCGTGGGCACGCCAGTGCTGTGCATGGTACGAGTGTGGACAATGTACGGCGTGGACACGCCAGTGCTGTGCATGGTACGAGTGTGGACAATGTACGGCGTGGGCACGCCAGGGCTGTGCATGGTACGAGTGTGGACAATGTACGGCGTGGACACGCCAGTGCTGTGCATGGTACGAGTGTGGACAATGTACGGCGTGGACACGCCAGTGCTGTGCATGGTACGAGTGTGGACAATGTACGGCGTGGACACGCCAGTGCTGTGCATGGTACGAGTGTGGACAATGTACGGCGTGGACACGCCAGTGCTGTGCATGGTACGAGTGTGGACAATGTACGGCGTGGACAGGCCAGTGCTGTGCATGGTACGAGTGTGGACAATGTACGGCGTGGACAGGCCAGTGCTGTGCATGGTACGAGTGTGGACAATGTACGGCGTGGACACGCCAGTGCTGTGCATGGTACGAGTGTGGACAATGTACGGCGTGGACAGGCCAGTGCTGTGCATGGTACGAGTGTGGACAATGTACGGCGTGGACAGGCCAGTGCTGTGCATGGTACGAGTGTGGACAATGTACGGCGTGGACAGGCCAGTGCTGTGCATGGTACGAGTGTGGACAATGTACGGCGTGGACACGCCAGTGCTGTGCATGGTACGAGTGTGGACAATGTACGGCGTGGACACGCCAGTGCTGTGCATGGTACGAGTGTGGACAATGTACGGCGTGGACACGCCAGTGCTGTGCATGGTACGAGTGTGGACAATGTACGGCGTGGACACGCCAGTGCTGTGCATGGTACGAGTGTGGACAATGTACGGCGTGGACACGCCAGTGCTGTGCATGGTACGAGTGTGGACAATGTACGGCGTGGACACGCCAGTGCTGTGCATGGTACGAGTGTGGACAATGTACGGCGTGGACACGCCAGTGCTGTGCATGGTACGAGTGTGGACAATGTACGGCGTGGACACGCCAGTGCTGTGCATGGTACGAGTGTGGACAATGTACGGCGTGGACACGCCAGTGCTGTGCATGGTACGAGTGTGGACAATGTACGGCGTGGACACGCCAGTGCTGTGCATGGTACGAGTGTGGACAATGTACGGCGTGGACACGCCAGTGCTGTGCATGGTACGAGTGTGGACAATGTACGGCGTGGACACGCCAGTGCTGTGCATGGTACGAGTGTGGACAATGTACGGCGTGGACACGCCAGTGCTGTGCATGGTACGAGTGTGGACAATGTACGGCGTGGACACGCCAGTGCTGTGCATGGTACGAGTGTGGACAATGTACGGCGTGGACACGCCAGTGCTGTGCATGGTACGAGTGTGGACAATGTACGGCGTGGACACGCCAGTGCTGTGCATGGTACGAGTGTGGACAATGTACGGCGTGGACACGCCAGTGCTGTGCATGGTACGAGTGTGGACAATGTACGGCGTGGACACGCCAGTGCTGTGCATGGTACGAGTGTGGACAATGTACGGCGTGGACACGCCAGTGCTGTGCATGGTACGAGTGTGGACAATGTACGGCGTGGACACGCCAGTGCTGTGCATGGTACGAGTGTGGACAATGTACGGCGTGGACACGCCAGTGCTGTGCATGGTACGAGTGTGGACAATGTACGGCGTGGACACGCCAGTGCTGTGCATGGTACGAGTGTGGACAATGTACGGCGTGGAAACACCAGTGCTGTGCATGGTACGAGTGTGGACAATGTACGGCGTGGACACGCCAGTGCTGTGCATGGTACGAGTGTGGACAATGTACGGCGTGGGCACGCCAGTGCTGTGCATGGTACGAGTGTGGACAATGTACGGCGTGGACACGCCAGTGCTGTGCATGGTACGAGTGTGGACAATGTACGGCGTGGGCACGCCAGTGCTGTGCATGGTACGAGTGTGGACAATGTACGGCGTGGACACGCCAGTGCTGTACATGGTACGAGTGTGGACAATGTACGGCGTGGACACGCCAGTGCTGTGCATGGTACGAGTGTGGACAATGTACGGCGTGGACACGCCTGTGCTGTGCATGGTACGAGTGTGGACAATGTGTTCGCTAAATGTGTTATGATGGCTTCCTAGTAAAATTAGACGTGAAGGGAGCCCATTTTACCGCCATGTTTTCAGTTAAAAATGTGCTATCAAGGACGATAACCCCCCCGAACCCGTATTGTATTATTTCTGTCATAGGCTTATGGCCGTTTGATTGAGGATCAGTGCAAGTATTGGCGGAACAAGTTTTCTAACTGTAAATTGTCCGGTTGTTACGGACATTTCGGAATGCCAGGCAAACAGACAACGCCTGGACATATCCTGCATTTGTCTTGACGATATCACTGTAGTCAGATGTTGTCAGGCTGTTTCTAACCTCAGTGACGCTCTGCTTGGTTGGTTTCCCAATAACAGAATATGACGTGATATGTCTGAGGATGTCTAAAATATCCACTGTTTGTTACTGTCGTCGGATTAACTTTTTCCATTTTCGTTTCAAATTGGTAATTCCCGAGAATAACCGGCCATAATTGTGCCCATTATCAGGTTTCGCTGGGAAAAAAATTAATTATATCTCATCTGATATTGGCTGACGCCAGAAGTGTCTGCAAGAGAACACGCACATTGTCCTATTTGCGGTAGTGAATGTCTGGATATTGGTAGAGGTCAAGCTGTATGGACGAAGGAAAATGGATGGATGGATGGATGGATGGTGAATGGATGGTGTTAATTGAAACCATTATACCTAATAAACTCAGTCAAAACATACCAAGTTTTATACATCAGCTGGTGTTTGAACTCAGTTTATTGTGTATGAAGTGCAGATTATGCTGAAAAATGCCTGACACGATGGTCGAATGTAGGGGAGCCCAGGGCCAACTGGAACGTCAAAAAGTATTGCGCCGTGGAGGTCAACTTATTCCAAGTAGATCCATTATGTGATGATTGTTACATAATGTAATACCAACTGTTTACAGATACGCAAACACAGTTCCTGTAAACGAATGATTCATTTGGGTTTTTTAATGATACAATTATTACGGAAACTCCACATTGCCCCAAGACTGCGGGGCAAAGTGAACTTCATCACAGGGGCAAAGTGAAATGACTTTGAACTCAATAATAGAAACAGCTCAGTACCACTAAACCACTTCCATGCCAGGAATATTGTCTCTTTCAGCGAACACAATACACTGGAAATGTATTTAATCCATACATAGTTCACAAGTAAAGTCAGTGACGTCATCAGTTCCTGCACATTCCTCGTGTGCCCATCTTACGCAAGTGTCGCACTTTATCCATTTCTCTCTGTAGTGCGATTCTGAAAAAAGCTTAAACATTAAATGTACGTTGCATCCTCGTCACTATCTTTCAGTTATTCCTTCCCTTTCCTTTCCCCTTTCCTTGGTTTCCGCTTGGCCCACATAATACGGATGTCTTATGCTCTATACTACTAGTTTTCTCTGTTTGGTTTTGCTTTTTGTAAGACGATTGGACAGAATCACCAGTATTGTCATTGAACTACTGTGCCTTTGCCGACATCTTCCTTTTTTCTGCCCGCATTTGCTTTGTCTCCTTGTAATTCCTCTAGGTAAGGACTAGCAGTCAAAACGACTGTCCTACCTCTTCTTGAGCTTTTATTTCTAGGTTTATTTTGTTCAACCAGGGGTATTCCTATTATGTCTGCTGGTGACACATACCTTGAAGTACCTTTTTTCTCGGGCAGCTGCTACAGCTGTTTGGTTTGAAGCAGGAATCTGTTCAGATGACCCTACGTGTGGGTCATCTGATGTTGATTGACTTGGCATTGGGTAATCTGATGTTGATTGACTTGGCATTGGGTCATCTGAGGTTGATAGATCTGGTATTGGGTCATCTGATGTTGGTGGACCTGGTATAGGATTCTGACGGTTGGTGATGCCTGGTGCTTGGCTCTGCGTGAGTGGCTCTGAATGATCAGTTTGTTCAACCGGCAGATGCAGGTCTGTCTGTAGTTTCAATAGCTGCGATCATGCGCTCATTCTGTAAATGCGCCATATTGGAAACTTATGAAAACACACTAATTCGGCTATTCGTAGCAATTCTGATCGCCAAAACTGCCCTAAACCACAATATTTGACAATCATATGTGCCACTTGTGCACCTAAAGTGATGTAGTATGATATAATGAACGTCTTGGGATACATAAAGCGACGTAAGACTGAAACACACTGATTATTTTAGTATTTGACCGGTTTATCAACTAGTCTCACCGGGAATAGCTACGGCGTAGGAAGGTTTCGCGACTCGGCGGGCCAAACATTCAAAGGGAACATCTCGTTTGTAATTAGTAATCAAAATAGTCTCATAAAAATATTAATTGCTATTATTCCATGATTGGCTAATATATTTAACTTTTTATTGTTTCCGGTGACACAGGAAGTTTCACTCATATGAAAATCAGAAAACTTAAGTAATATAACCATTACGCCAATTAAGTTAAATATGTTAAATGCATTCAATTAGAATTACCCAATTAAAAAACAAAGCTCACTTATACAAAGGTATTTATGTTATTTATAAATGAACTTTTTTTATTATATTACATTACTGCGAAGAATAGACATCGTAAATTCTTATAGCATAAACAAACAGAAATTCAAAGCTTAGTTTGCCTGCCGTTCCTGGCCTTAACAGTACAAAAACAGGGTGGGGGGGGGGGCGCAAAGTAAAAAGCCGTTTCACTATGACCCTTCCACTTTGCCCCGACCATATTCTTCTCACACGAATTCTATATATTAACACAGACAGGGACATAGCTCCCAAATCGCACCACGAATGTGTCAGGCACGAAGCTTAGATGCATCAACCATATTAGTATAGAGAATCTTCATTATCTAAAAGCTCTTTCGCCGTGTCACCAGATCAGCGACGCCAGTAGAGACTCCCACTCGCACATCCGGAAATGTTATAATTACAATCCCGCAAGCTGGTTGGTTTCTTGATATTACCACAGTTGCATAGATGTAATTTCGCGGCTCGTAAATCCGCCAGAAACCGCAGACCACCTACCATCCCGCTCTCGTATAATGATGGAACCAGCAGGCCGATATAATAATCCGTTGAAAACATTAGACGGGGCCGAACGTCGGTGAGGTAAATACATCTGAACTGGATGTTACGTTAAAGCGAGGGAAGACTAAAACACACTGATTATTTTAGTATTTGACCGGTTTATCAACTAGTCTCACCGGGAATAGCTACGGCGTAGGAAGGTTTCGCGACTCGCGGACCAAACATTCAAAGGGAACATCTCGTTTGTAATTAGTAATCGAAATAGTCTTATAAAAAATATTAATTGCTATTATTCCACAATTGGCTAATATATTTAACTTTTTATTGTTTCCGGTGACACAGGAAGTTTCACTCATATGAAAATCAGAAAACGTAAATAATATAACCATTACGCCAATTAAGTTAAATATGTTAAATGCATTCAATTAGAATTACCCAATTATAAAAAACAAAGCTCACTTATACAAAGATTTTTATATTGTTTATAAATAAAAAAATAGTATTATATTACATTACTGCGAAGAACAGACATCGTAAATTCTTACAGCATAAAAAACAAAAATTCAAAGCGTAGTTTGCCTGCCGTTCCTGGTCTTAACCGAACAAAAACGGGGGAGGGGGCAAAGTAAAAAGCCGTTTCACTATGACCCTTCCACTTTGCCCCGACCATATTCTTCTCACACGAGTTCTACATATTAATACAGACAGGGACATAGCTCCCAAGTCGCACAACGAATCTGTCAGGCACGAAGCTTAGATGCATCAACAATACTAGTATAGATAATCTGTCAGGCACGAAGCTTAGATGCATCAACAATACTAGTATAGATAATCTTCATTATCTATTTTTACCAGATAATATCAATTTCATAGCAAATCAAATCAACGTTTAAAATCTAGATTTTCTTCTTACATTTCACAAATCTATTGAAAAGTAATGGCAGCCAATCCATTCAATGCAGTATCACGTGTGCTACTGGTGGGCCACAGCACGGGTAGATGTCTCCACTTTCTAGTCTAAGCAAAGCATGTTTCATTTTGCCCGGGTGGTTCACTTTGTCCCAGCCTCCCCTATTTGGATTCTATGTTTACCCGAACACGGTGGTCTACGAAACAACACAAATACCCATATTAGCATGACGCAGCATTGTCCGTTAATGAAACAAGACACACGTGTTCGATGCCAATGATAAAGCATATGTGCAGATGCAATGTCAAGGCTGTGAAGATAATGTGGTCATGTAGTCGCGTAATTAGTCTATGATTGGTGGACCTGGTTTGATGAACGACTGTCGTACATTGTTTCCTGCATGACGTTGCTTCACAAGAACTTATATTTCTTGAATTAAACACGCACGTTGGAAATTAATTAAATCACGCCAGGGAACCGATTCTTGGGCCACAAACACCCCATACGCACGCACACATGCACGCACACATGCACGCACGCACGCACGCACGCACGCAGGGGAGCTTAGGGATGATGAGTGGGCCACAGACAGGAGTGAGCGGTGTAACCTTTCCCAACAGGTAACTGATAGGAATCCCCAAAGTCTAGATCACACGAATCACTGAGGCCATTTCATATCGAAAAGAAGGTGATAGTGTATTATCCAAGGCCCCCCACCAGGGAGAAATGTGAGGGTAAATGTGAGGCTTCCGAGGCAGTGCTACGAACTCCAGAATTTTTCAAAGTGTTGTGTGAGGAAGGCCGAATTCAGTGTACTCTTGTTCCATACGGAGGTTCGCTGGTTATCACGGGATAAAGTCTTTCTACCCGTGTTCGAACTGAGAGAAGAAATCGCCTTGTTTCTGGAAAGGGGGGAACCGCTAAAGAGCAAGAATTCCACGTGAAGATGACGGACCGTACATTCATTCTAAAGCTGGCCTACCTCGCAGTTTATTATGGTGACAACTTCTTACTACAATGTGGTGAATATTCTCTTAGCTCAAGACAAGGTAGCAACTCCCCGCGCAAGCTCCAGCTTTACCGACGATGTCTCCATGTTCTCCCAATTGACAACGCTGCTTGAGGGGACCGAGGAGAAACGTCCTTTCGCTGGTGATGCCATGCAGCACTTACATTCCACAGAAGAGTCCATCAGTGGATACTTCCCTGATCTGGAACGCCGTGAAAAGAATACATGGATTGTGAGACCTTTTTTCGTGGAAGAAGGAGTCATCAAAGATGATGATGTCACGATGAAAGCAGAGTTCTTGGCCTGTGAGAATACAACACGCTGAAAGCAGGCTTTCAAGATTCTGACCTGGCTACCTTCTGGCGTAAAGCTGGAACGGGATATCCAGTTCACTCAGACAGAGCCCTGAAAGTCCTCATCCCATTTGCACCACATCCAGCAATGGTCACGACAAAACAAGGCAAGGAATATGTTGGATCTCGCCCATGATCTGCGATGTGCTCTAGCTGTGACTCGCATCTCACAGCTTGTCAAGAAGGAATTCCAACCGTCACACTGACACTTGCATCTTTAGCGTAGGACTTGTCATGCGTTTGATTTGAACTAAGATAAGGCTAGTGACGCCTAGAAATAATTATTGTCTTCTTCGTTTGTCTGAATCTAACATGACGAGAATAAAACAGTATTACGGCTTTGTTGGTAAGCTCAAGGGGCAGCAGTGCCAAAAAGGTTAAATACCGCTGATGTATTGTGTGTTTGTGTGTGTGTTTGTGTGTGTGTGTGTGTGTGTGTGTGCGCGCGCGCGCGCGCGCGTGCGTACTTACTTGCGTGCGTGCATGCGTGCGTGCGTACATGCGTGCGTGCGTGTGTGTGTAATTGAGATATGAACGAAACTGTGTCGTTACACCTAGCCCAAATTCAGATGCCAACAAGAATAAACTCGCTATCTGGAGAACACATACGCTAAAAGCTCTTTCGCCGTGTCACCAGCGACACCAGTAGAGACTCCCACTCGCACATCCGGAAATGTTATAATTACAATCCCGCAAGCTGGTTGGTTTCTTGATATTACCGCAGTTGCATAGATGTAATTTCGCGGCTCGTAAATCCGCCAGAAATCGCAGACCACCTACCATCCCGCTCTCGTATAATGATGGAACCAGCAGGCCGATATAATAATCCGTCGAAAACATTCAACGGGGGCGAACGTCGGTCAGGTAGGTAACTCTGAACTGGATGTTACTTTAGGGTCTGATGTTCGTTCGTTCGTTCGTTCTTTCGTTCGTTCGTTCATTCGTTCGTCCAACGTACCACAAGCACGACAGTGAACTGTGCGAATGACCGGCGTTGATTGACGACTCGGTTAACCACAGCGCATGGCCAGCCAATGGGAAGACACAACGGCAAGAGTTAATGACGACATCCTTGGCGGTGACAGCCGTTTAGTAATGACTACAAATGGTATAAATGGCACTGTGACTGTGAAGTACGAACGCCAGTAGCAGCGATACATCGACTCGGTTCGACTCGCAGACCCACATACCACAGAGATCCAACAAACGGATATTTTCAGGTGGGTTTTGTCAGTGTCGTATATATGTATGTATGCCTGTATGTAAGTATGTATGTATATATGTATGTATGTATGTATGTATGTATGTATGTATGTATGTATGTATGTATGTATGTATGTATGTATGTATGCATGCATGCATGTATATATGCATGCATGTGTTTTTCCTTTATAAAGGTAGATAACGTATACGTTCGCATGCAATCGCCGACGCATTACTGACGAGCCAACGGGAGAAATGGTTGCTATTCAGCCACAACAACGAATCAAAACTGTTAACAAGAACATAGAACAAAGCAAGAATCTTGCAAATGATTAAGTATTGCTTTATATCAAGATGAATAGCACGCACGCACGCGAGCACGGGAACACACATATTTGGTGTGTTTTAATACAACTAACAGTGTCTAGTTAAACACATTTTGTAGCACACAAAAAAAAACAATATAATAATCAACGAGAAGTAAATATAAGAAACTATATTGCTACTACTTCTAAACTAGTCTACTGTTACTGTTGATGCTGCTGCTTCTGTTGCTGCTGCTGTTGCTACTGCTACTGCGTCCTACTACTAATGCGAATACTGCTGTTGCTGCTATTGCTATATGTACTATTGCTACTGCTAGTGCTACGGCAACTGCTATTGCTACAAAGAAAAAAGCACACCGGAGCTGCAAAATAATAATTACTGGATGTTGTTGTTGTAACACAAGTTAGTAGAGGTGACCAAGAAATGAAGAGAAGAATTGCAATAACAAAGAAAACATTTCAGGACATGTCAAGTTGTTTGAAGAAATGAAATATATCTATGCAAACCAGGATATATGATCTTCATAGTGAGGATAGATTAGCAGCAACGTAAGTATGGTTCCTCGGGAAATACAAAACAGTTTTGGGAGACATCACATTACAAATGAAGAGGTTCTACACAGCGCAGAACAAGACACCCAAGAGTACAGGATTGTGTGGTCGGTCATGATTGCAAATGTTAACAAACAGCACATAAAGAAGACAAAATATATCAATGGAAGTTAACAGAACAGAACTGTTTTCGGTACTGTCTGTTGGCCTACTGTATATATTAACGGACAATGTCAACATTGGCTTAGGAAGACTAATCAAGATCTTGAAAGCGAAAATCAACTTATATTACGCAGTGGTCCGTTTTTAATGCCTCCTTGTCTGAAATATTAAACAGTTCTCACAAGACAGTTATAGTGATGGCTGCTGCCATCTGCTTTCTTCATGTTCAGTTCTAAACAACGTCACATCACGTCGTAGTAAGCGCATTCGCCTTTCTGACAATGAGTCTCGCTCACCTATCACCAGCATTGTCCATCATGGATGAAATAAAAACATTTTCAGTAGCAAGATCTTCGATTAGCTGTCATGGCGTTGCGTTATATTACAAAGAGCTCAACAGTGCTTATGTTTTCTGCTGGAGACGGTTTAATGCCAAGGAGCAGTGAACAGACAGGTGTAGTTGCTCTGTCACAATCAAATCTTTCCTCCTGCAGATCCGGCCTCCAGATTTTAAAAAGTGGGGTTCGGGCGCACACGTTCAGCCGGGATATCTGGGATGAATTCTGGATTTCTGTTAGAGTTAAAATACATTATCTCAAAAAGGGAGTGTTCGTGTTCGAACCCCCGCTCCCCGAGGATGGGCATGTCCTGCGATGCTGTTTGTCACCTACCACGTAGCTTGATGCCTGGGAACCATTAATTAAATGCAAACATCAATATTTCCTTGGTGTGATTTGAGAGGGCATAATTCACGGTTGCAATCTGTGTGCATGCATGCGCGCGCGCGTGTGTGTGTGTGTGTGTGTGTGTGCGTGCGTGCTTGCGTGCGTGTGTATGCGTGTGTGTCCATGCGTGCGTTCTTGTGGTGCGTGCGTGCGTGCGTGTGCGAATGTGCGTGTGCATGAGTGCGTGTGTATGATTATAATGATCATATCTGGTTGAACGCTGGTTGATTCTCCAATGATTAAAGCAAACGCTAAACATTAGAATATCTTCATGTATTGCTAATATAGAGCTTTGACAAGACAACGGTAATGTATTGTTGTGTTACGTTAGTGTTAATTATATTGTGTCTATTGTGTACCTGTAGACGACCAGGGTTTGGATACAGACTTTTGGTGGAAGAGGGTTTCAATGGTTTACGACACTGTTGTCATTATTGGAAGTCCCTTAGCCACATGGGCAAACACTTGAGGAGGAAGATTAAAGGTTTACACGCTAGATACTGTCAGGTGTATATTTCTAAAATGTCGGGAATACGAGAGGGGTTTTGTGCATCTGCGATTAGAAAAAGTAAGTCGAGTACGACAGTTGATGAATACTTCCTGTTTAGATCTCAGCGGTTATTGGTTCACAGCCAATAAATAACTGTCCCGAATGTAAAAGTAAGTCGAGTACGACAGTTGATGAATACTTCCTGTTTAGATCTCAGCGGTTATTGGTTCACAGCCAATAAATAACTGTCCCGAATGTAAAAGAGAAATACGCAAAATGCTTTTTGGTTGTAGCGCAACTGGGTCAAGATACGGTGACGCGTTTCTTCTGGTGGGCCAAGGGTTAATAATGCATATCATACATTATTATCATATTATCAGAGGTAACTTCGATATGTGTTTGGGAGTACGACGACCCCTAGCAGTCAGGTTATGGGTCTGACAAGCACGCACGCACACACGCACGCACGCGCGCACGCACGCACGCACACCGCAAGCGTTTAAAGTGTCCATGGGGCAGTTTTAATATTTGCCTGTTGGTGCATCTCTTTCAGTCGTCTACACGTATCACCTGACGTCAATGCACTAATTGACTATCAACAGTCAACATGCAACACTAAACTTTTACTGACAGCCGAGTTATATTATTAAAGCAGGTTCAGGTTTTTCTAAAGCAGAAAAACCGCAAAAATACGCCACGGGCGTTCAATTTTTTTTGCCAACGATTTCAGCCGAGTTTGTTGAATATGTCAACTAAACAAAATGTTGCCATTGTATCTTAGGCAATGAAGACAAATTGACTGTGGCTTTGCAATGACGTTTGCTTTCTCCTTAACATCGTGCCTATTTATCAAGACACGAGAAATGTGGTCTGGTTACCATTATATGCGTTCACACAACTCTTACGTAAGTTTTGCGGAATTTCTCAACAAAGACGGTCTTACAGGTGTAGGAAAGTCTTTAAATAAAATTATGCTCGTACCAATTTAAAGAGAATGCGAATTTTAGTTAAAGGTGTAATACTATGGAATTCACTTGACAGCTCTTTAATATGTTGTAGAAACGTTCACCTTAACAAAAAAAAATACACTGCTAATATTTTGGTTAGCTATGTAGTATAAACATAACAGTTTGGCTGTATAAATATTGATTTATTGTAGCTACAATTTTTTTATACTGGTCTTTACATGTTGTTATTATTGAACATAAATTGCTACGGTGACTATCTAGTCTAAACACTAATATGTCATCATTAATATTTAAATATAAATAGTTAAGTTGTAATCATACATGTTGCATACTGTAATTACTTGCTTCTTGTTATATTCATATTAACTGGGCAAGAGTTATAAGTGACACACTTCTTCTTGCCCTTCATCAAAACTGTGGTTTAAATTTTATGTTTGGCTTATTTTTTTGTGCTGTGTTGTTGATTTTGTTGAAATAAAAACCTGATTCAGAGAAACATCCCAAAGTATTTTCTCAGTGCCGGGATTAACCATGGCGCAAGTGCTACACTCGCACCAGGCCCCCATAACAAGGCCCCCACAACAAGGCCCCCACAACGAGGCCCCCACAACAAGGCCCCACAACAAGGCCCCCACAACGAGGCCCCCACAACAAGGCCCCCACAACGAGGCCCCCACAACAAGGCCCCCACAACGAGGCCACCACAACAAGGCCCCCACAAAGTCAATCATAATACGTCTGATTTGCGACTTAGATTGTCTCGGTGTTCAACTGCTGTGCTACGTGATATAGTCGTCAACGTGACACCGCTTCACGATGAAGAGAACGTCAGAAAAAAACCGAATGTGAAATCGTTTTCCAAGTTGAAACTTATGAAGGATAAACCCCGATCCACAATGAGCCAGGAAAGACTGGTTCATCTGACTAGGCTCAGTACGGATTGGGACATCGTGCGTCGGATTAATCCTGACAAGATTTTGTCGGACATCAGTGCTGCCTAAACGCGCAAACATGTCGTAAGTGTTTGAGAAAGTTCAACAGATGAACAATCAGATCTGACTCTTCAGATGATCCCGTATCTAGAACCGTTGGGAACTAATTTGGTGGAAAGTATTTTGAAGTCATTTTTATTTGCTAATGAGAACTTGTACGGTCTGTATTTTACGCTGTATCTTCTGGTGTGTAATTGTATGCTGTAAACCTTGTTTGTCACTGTACGCTGTATGTTCTTGTGTGTCATCATACGCTGTATGTTCTTGTATGTATTTTTGTATACCGTCGTCGGCAGCAATCTGTTTTTTTTCCGTTTTGAACAATGTTTTTTTGTTTCACTGAATTCGACCCGCGTTTGTCAAATGTCATGCGAATAACATATTATCCGTTATTCACATGCCAAAAATACGTCTAAACTTCGACCTTTGTGAAATGTTAACTGTGCGGTGTCAGCTACGCTAAAGTCTCGCGATAATTGCATGGCAATTGGACGGCAATTGCACGGCAGTTGCACGGCAATTGCACGGCAAGCTCTTTTTTGAGCATGCACGGCAAACCAACGGAAGTAGATAATCATAGGTGTTCGCTCGCCGTCTTGAAGGTTTCTGTTGCCAGTCGTAGACCTACATGTGCGCACCACCCAGGGCTGGCTGTAGTCAAATGCGTTCCCATTCCTGTCGCGAACTGATGCGTGTTGTTGCTGTTTCAGAAAACTCAACATGTCTGTGTGGACGACGCTTCTCTATCTGCTGATAGCCTCAGGTAGGCCTACGTCTTGGATAACTATGTCCCCACACGCCGTAGCACGCTAACAAGATACATCTCGGGTGAATCCATTCTGTTTCGAACCACATTGTGATCATCTTACAAAAAGTATAACGAGTAAATATTAAGCAATTACGTCCTGTTTCTAATTATCGTTTCTGCTTTGAATATTTGCAATTGCCTTTTTTGATGATGTCTTGTCTTTCAATGTGAATGAGAAAATGCGAACCACGTAACTTGAAACTAATGTCTCGTTTCGAAGAAGTGAACTGAAAATGGAGATTGAGCAATATCCGTTTCATAGTTTAGTTTGACATGGAAATGGAAGACACCAAGAGAAACGTGAGCAACATCAGGTAGAGGAACTGTTATGCTCAAAACATCGTAAAAAGAAAAAAATAAGAAATTTATGATTGGACAAATACTAGGAGTATGGACATGTCCGAATGACGATATCGAAACATATTCACTATGTCTGCATGCATTTACGTAATACAATCGGTAAATAATTTTGTTTCATTCGTTATTATACATTCTCATAATGGCAGGGATACTTTCATTAAGACATTATATGTAGCTAGCATAGGGAATATATTGTGAAGAATAAGTCAAATTCACATGATATCAACTGTACCAGTTGTAAAAAAATTTGAACAAATTAGAAACGATGTAGTGTTTGTTTGTGTACGTAGAGGATATGATATATGAATTGTGTATCAGTTTTTTTATCTGGTTAATTGTTAACAGTGTGTATGAAACTATGTCTATTACATTTATTAGAAATGTATGACTATTTCTTGGAAAAGTTGGAATAGACGTATAAGGCAACTGCCAGAATTTATATCATAAATGTTGAATACTTCCGTGAAGTTCATCTTCAGAATCTGTATTGCAAACTCTTGAGAATATATCTTCTATCTTTGAAATTGAACTATTTGTATAGCAAAAAAACATGTTCCGAGCATTTTTCTCCGACGCAGGATGCATCTACGGTAATCGCCAACATCGCCCGCGCTACAATCACTGCACTATCTGCCACAACGCCAACATCGCCCGCGCTACAATCACTGCACTATCTGCCACAACGCCAACATTGCCCGCCCTACAATCACTTCACTATCTGCCACAACGCCAACATCGCCCGCGCTACAATCACTGCACTATCTGCCACAACGCCGACATCGCCCGCGCTACAATCACTGCACTATCTGCCACAACGCCATTACGTTAATCGTTTTTATCATCTACGCCAACAACTATGTTTCATCTAGTCGTCAGGAGAACGGGTCACTCGAAAGCTTCTCATGATACTTCTCGATTGGGGATACTTCTCAGTGGGGGATTCTATACTAGGTAGAACCACGCTGTTACTTGGGAGTAACAGTTAGTGCTGACATGACAGTATCAGAAAATATAAGATTGCTGCTTCAAAGAGTAATCAAAGTCTAGGGAAAATTGGGAGAGAGATATAACATACAATGAGAAAAAGTTAATTGTACTCATGTTCAAGGCAATGGCCATGCTTCATTTGGATCATTGCACACAAGCATGGAAGTCATATTGCAAGAAGGAGAGAACTAGAGAGAATACAACTAGAGAGAATACAACGAAAAGCATATAAGCTGAATTCCAGGACTGCGAGACCTTAGTTATAAAAGCCGCTTAATAGAGTTTGGTTTGACAACACTAGTGACCAGGAGACTAGAGGAGACCAAATAGAATATGTTTAATATTGAATGGTTATGGGGATATTGATAGGAATGTGTTCAAATTTAAAGAGGGCAGTAGAACCAGAGGACAAAAAGCTGCATTAGTTAAGGAACAGTGTAGGTTGGATATGAGAAAGTATTAATTTTTACAGTGGACGGTAAATGAATGGAACAAACTGGCAAATGATTGTGTGAATGTTAGCAGTGTGAATATGTTTAAGAATAAAACAATAACATTTTATTAGACTCTCAATAAGCCAATCGTGGCTTCCTTGTCCACTTGCCACCTGGAGATTGTAGCTTTGGGTGGCAATCGTGTCAAATGTTGTTGTATTGTTAAATCTTGTTAAATTGTCATGTGTTTTTTTTTCTCAATTTAACTGTTATCCCGAACTCAGGCGCAAGTAATTTCAAATAAGTTAAGCATGCTCTCCGTGGTCTCCGTGGTCTCCGTGGTCTCCGTGGTCTCCATGGTCTCCCTGGTCTACCTGGTTTCCATGGTCTCCGTGGTATCTGTGGTATCCGTGGTCTCCATGGTCTTCCTGGTTTCCCTGGTCTCCATGGTCTCCATGGTTTCCCTGGACTCTGTAGTCTCCATGGTATCCCTGGTCTCCCTGGTTTCCATGGTCTCCGTGGTCTCCATGGTCTCCCTGGTCTACCTGGTTTCCATGGTCTCCGTGGTATCTGTGGTCTCCGTGGTATCCGTGGTCTCCATGGTCTTCCTGGTCTCCCTGGTCTCCATGGTCTCCATGGTTTCCCTGGTCTCCGTAGTCTCCATGGTATCCCTGGTCTTCATGGTTTCCATGGTCTCCGTGGTCTCCATGGTCTCCCTGGTCTTCATGGTTTCCCTGTTTTCCCTGGTTTCCCTGGTCGTTTCTGCCCATACTTTGGTTGCCAAGTAACCAGCTCTCTCGCCACTTCAATACTTATGGAACAGTGACCTGCGATTTAGGATCGCCTGCGTCTAATTGCCTATATTAGACAGGGTTCGAAATGACCACTGACTCCCCTAAAAATATTGGTCACCCCCACTCCCGAAAACAAAATCTTCTTTTCAGGCAATGTAATGGCTATTAGCGCCTATTTTTGTGAAAAGACTTGATAAAATGTGGGACCCCCAAGCTTACATTTGTTCTTTCTTATGGGAGGTCCCTCGTGCCTTATGGGGGTCCTGGACCCCCCCAGACCCCCTCATTTCGAACACTGATATTAGATCTTTGGTGTGTCCAGCCATCGTCATTACCGCCGCCGATGTTGCAGGTGTATCCATCGTGGCTGCTGACCGGTCGTTGCTGCCGTTCCACCTGGCAGACGAGGCCGTCATCTCGCCACCGCCGAAGCGCACCTCTAAGGCTGCCACCGACCTATGCGACTGCTGCGTTCGCTACCACTTCGCCGTCTGCTGCGAATGGTGCGTGGCGCCGGCGCTGACGAAGCCGACGCGACCTCCGTCCGTTCTCGCGCTCGAAGTTGAGACGCGACTGACGATTCTGCGCCGGTCTTCGTGCAAGTGCTGCAGGCGCTCTGGCAGCCGTTCCTGCTGCCGCACGTGCTCCGTACTCGGCGGCGGAAAATGATGAAATCGGAACACGCCGGCCGACCGTCCGTGACCCGTCGGAAGAGGACGCACGACAGATGCGTTTCGACTGCAAATTACCGTCTTTACCAGTGACAATATTGTAACATAAAGCATTACTTTTAGCACTGTGCGATAATGATTTTAACAACATAAATGTGCCGACATCTTTAACGCAGTCATTGTTTTGTCCCTGATCGTGGCTGTAAATAACGATGATTGGCAGAGACGGCCGGTTAATCACCAACAAAGTGATGTTTGGGTAGGTTGCCTCAACGTTTCAATTTACATCCTCGTCATTGTCGTGTGTGTGTTTTTTACTAAGTGCCGTCGATGTATGAACCACCTTCATGGAAAAGATATTACAATAATCGTACACAATGTAAGCGAAATAACGTTTAACGCGTTAACTAGGTTTGTAGGTATCTCAGGAAATGCTTTCTCGTGAGCCGAGGAATGGCCGATCAACAGTCCCTTCCACCTGCGCAATCAGTTTATATTTAATTCCCGGGGCCCGGTATATTAAAACATTACAGTTGCATATTGAGATAGCGTTGCAGCAGTTTCGAGTGTATGTCGCCCGGTTGCTGTTAAAACTGTTTGGCCTATGAAAGACTTAAGGAACAATTCTAAAATGTATACCATATTTTGTTAGATAATACGCATGCTATGTGTTTGACATGACACGGCCATAGTACTACATGAATACGAGCTTAGTAAAACCTGGACACCTCTCATGGCAGCATCGGCCTACTCCTTGTGCAATAGTTGGAGAGAATTCTTAATGTTATGCTTGGCATACATTTCAATTTAGAACAGGGGAGAGTGTCGCCCGCCATATTGTTCACGATGCTAGTTAACGTTTCAAGCCACTAGCCGCAAAGAAGTTATCATAAGCGAAGAAACAAACCTCGTTCCTGTACACGTTCTTGTAGTGAAATGTCGAACGTTGATGTGTTCTGTTTTCGTGACAAGGAAGAAAGCACGTGTGAAGTTGTATAATTACTATTGACTGTACTTCTGTAATAAAGTATGTAAGTTGCCAACGGTGTTATTGATTGATGTATTATACTCATATACAGTGACCTCTATCTACGTGGACTTAGTAGGCCTCCTACCTCTTAACAGGAGCAACTTGAGCAATTTGAGGTCCGCGTACTCTCCAACACTGTTGGTCTCTCGTACCCGTGGATATAAGGAATGGAATATACACTGTTCTTTATTAAAAGGGGTCATCATGTTATGTAGGGGAAGGTGGGGCATGTCCGCACAACTAAATTATAATGCGCCATAACAAATTAACTGTTTACGCCAGAATGATAAAATGTTGGCTTGTTAATCTGTATATTTAGTAGTTTACCACTACCAACTATCAAACTTCAACTCCACCAAGAGCAACATATATGTTATCAATATATATATATATTATCAATGTGTATTATCAACTGGTGCAGAGCAGAATATGAACTGCAATGGTAAAAATCAAGCTGCAGAACATCATATAGCTTGTTAGATATTTTCATAAGTATCATTTGTGCGTCAAATGCGCCCATATAAGATATAACCAGCTGTAGTTAATATAACACACTGAACTAAATTTGGTGAATTGGGTGCGTGATATTGGTCTGTCTCAACTGCAGCGCACACGGAAAGCCATGCGACGGAGAAAACGAAAAGGACACATATTAAAAACAACATGTCAACATTATTATTATACACTTCAAGATACGTGAACACTTAACCTATATAGACTATCATGTTTTGTTTTCTTTAGCACACCCCTAGTTGGTGTATGGGGCCACTCAATAACTTCCGCCATTTCGTGCGATCTCTAGCTGTATTCTCTGCCATCTTCCAAGACTTCCATCCGAGTTGTCCTTCTCCTTGTTGATTTCGGTCTTACTCTCTTTCTTCTACCTTCAGGGCCCATGTTAGTGCTATTGTTCTGTTGCTGTTTACGTCTCTTCTAAGTGTGTGGCCAATCCATCTTCTTCTGAGATTTGTGACATACCTGTGCGGTGGTATATGTCTTCATTAGATATTTCCATTGGCCAGTGTATCTTTAAAATTCTTCGTAGGCAATTTCTTCTCGTCTTCTCGTATCATTCTCCACATTTCAGCTCCATACAATAGCACTGTTACAACACTGTTACAACACTGTTACAACACTGCTCTTGAATATTTTCAGCTTTTGTCTTGGTGCTATACTTGGTGGATCTCCATAATTCTTTGAGTGTTACGAATGCACCTCTTGCCAAAGAAACCCTTCTCTTGACGTCCTTCTGTGTTCCTCCGTCTATAGATAGCACCACCCCTAGGTACGTGAAAGCATTGACTAGATTGTTGTTTCTGTTGTGTAAACGTATTGCTTTGGTCCAATGTATTTCGCTGCCTGATTAAACTTATTTCACTTCTCCTGTATGTCTTAGTGGTTGCTTGCTAGCAATGCCAGGTCGTCTGCATTATTTAAGTCTTCTAGTGACGATGTAAACTTCCATCTGATGCCTCTCTTGGGATTTGTTGTGGTATTTCGCATGATCCAGTCAACTGTAATAAAGAACAAACATCCTGACATAGCTCATCCCTGCGGTACTCCCGGATTCCTCGGTAGTTGTCACCTTAAGTAAGATCACCCTTTTTCGGTACTTTCGAAATCTAAGATCGTTTTCAGTATGTTGATATTTTGTTATTATTCAGGGTGTCATTAAATAATTTATGTAGTTTTCCTACTGACTTTCCATGATAGCTTGCAACATTTCAGCTTTTATGTTGTCAATTCCCTGGCTTTTTCCGCTGTTTAGATTTCTTATGACTGTCCTGATCTCATCTTCTGTTAACGTCCGGTTTCAATCTCTTGTAAGGTTTCTGTTTCGCTTAAATCACAGTCATCTGGCAATTCGATATATTCTGCTGTTGTGACATTCAGTACTTCCTCAAAATGTTCTTTTCACCTATTCTTCTTCTTGTACGACTAATTCACCGTCGTTAATTCTTATACCACTGCTGCTGATGTTTATTTGTGTTCCACCACTGCTGCTGATGTCTATTTGTGTTCCACCACTGCTGCTGATGTTTATTTGTGTTCCACCACTGCTGCTGATATTTATTTGTGTTCCACCACTGCTGCTGATGTTTATTTGTGTTCCACCACTGCTGCTGATGTTTATTTGTGTTCCACCACTGCTGCTGATGTTTATTTGTGTTCCACCACTGCTGCTGATGTTTATTTGTGTTCCACCACTGCTGCTGATGTCTATTTGTGTTCCACCACTGCTGCTGATGTCTATTTGTGTTCCACCACTGCTGCTGATGTTTATTTGTGTTCCACCACTGCTGCTGATGTTTATTTGTGTTCCACCACTGCTGCTGATGTTTATTTGTGTTCCACCACTGCTGCTGATGTCTATTTGTGTTCCACCACTGCTGCTGATGTTTATTTGTGTTCCACCACTGCTGCTGATGTTTATTTGTGTTCCACCACTGCTGCTGATGTTTATTTGTGTTCCACCACTGCTGCTGATGTTTATTTGTGTTCCACCACTGCTGCTGATGTCTATTTGTGTTCCACCACTGCTGCTGATGTTTATTTGTGTTCCACCACTGCTGCTGATGTCTATTTGTGTTCCACCACTGCTGCTGATGTCTATTTGTGTTCCACCACTGCTGCTGATGTCTATTTGTGTTCCACCACTGCTGCTGATGTCTATTTGTGTTCCACCACTGCTGCTGATGTCTATTTGTGTTCCACCACTGCTGCTGATGTTTATTTGTGTTCCACCACTGCTGCTGATGTTTATTTGTGTTCCACCACTGCTGCTGATGTCTATTTGTGTTCCACCACTGCTGCTGATGTCTATTTGTGTTCCACCACTGCTGCTGATGTTTATTTGTGTTCCACCACTGCTGCTGATGTTTATTTGTGTTCCACCACTGCTGATGACTCTGTACAAAATCTCGATCTGATTCATTTGTGCTGCTTTCTCTGCTTCTTCAGCCGTGCTGTCGACCATTTTCCTTTTATCTGATCGAGCCATTCTTTTCACATCCTTGTCTTTTTCCTTGCACTGCTCGAGATACTTAAATCTTTCATTTGTTCTTTAATTTGTACTGACATGTGTTCTTGTTTCTTACGACCCAGTGTCGCGTCTGCAGTTTTGCCATAAATGTTCTTGAACTGTGTCCACACTTCCTCAATTTCTTCGTTTGCAACTTCCAGAAGACATTGGAATATGTTCTTTAGTTCCAGTTGAAAGGGTTTTCGTTGCCGCACATCATCAAGTGTTGATGTGTTTTATCTTATCCTGTTACTTTCGCTTTTTTCTTGTGTCTGTAGCAGTTTAGTTTTATTTTCCCTAGAACTAAATGGTGGTCACTTTCAACATCCGCACCACTCATGACTCGGGTATCCAATAGGGATCTTCTATGTCGTCCAGTTATTGCTATTTGATCGATTTGGTTTTGGTCTCTATTGTTTGGTGATGTTCATGTATATTTATCTATATCTTTATGTTTTAAAAGGGTGCCGCCAATGACTAGGTTGTTCAGAGCACAGAATTCTGCATACCGCTCACCATTCTCATTCATTGCCTACTCGTTGTTCTGCCAGCACTCTTTCACATCCACTATTTGATTAACCAACTTTTGCGTTTGCAACTCCTATTATGATAAGCAGATCATGCGATGGGGTTGCGTCTGTTTAATATTGAAGCAGTTCGTAGAACGTGTCTTTTTTCTTCATCATCAGGATATTAGTTCATTACCAGTATTACATGCACAATTTGAAGGGGGCTAAATCAGATTAATTAAGGCAGTGAATTGTAACTTCAGAAATTTTATCTACGAAAATAATATATTACATTGTTCTTTCTATGCTCTCCAAAATGTACCATGGTCCCGTTTGATTACACTACGAAGTGTACATGCTAATAAATTAACCTTGAGAAATCACATAATATACAATGGTCCACGCTTTATGGCTACACCACGGACAAACCACTGATCGTCATGTGAAAATGCGTACGTGCGTGAGTGGCTTGGTAAATATAACATTTCTACTGACATTAACATTTTATTTGCAAGAAACCAATAATCTGGTGCGTAGTTTTATTGGAGGTATTGTTTAATAGCAGTTTCCTCAACAATTCCATGACATAACTGCATATAGGTTTTCAGATATCATTTTATTATCCACGCAACATGACACAGTACATAGGGGAGACCGGGTTTTTTGGTAAAAAATGTTTAGTCACTTTTTGTGAAAAGCATGTTATATGCATTACTTTGTTATACATTAAATGTATTATTCGTGTTAATAAAATGTACTACACCACTGATATTCGATATTGTAGTTAGGTAGATATGTGAAGTTTCCCAGGCGCGGTCGACTATAACAACTAGCCCAGTAAGCGGGGTTGTTACATCATACGGGGCAAGTTGTTACATCATACGGGGCAAGTTGTTACAGCAAAGAACGCGTGGATCAGAAAGCAAGTGTCACTCGTACATGTTACGGTTATTACATTAACTGGATTATACACACTTATACATATTACTCTTACGCAATACATATGTAATGCAACTTCTCTTTGATCGAATGATACACACACGTACTCACTCACGCATACGCGCGCGAACTTCCACGTTTTAATGAAACGTGCAATATTCAAATAGGGCTGTGCCATAACAATTTAACGATATTGAACAAGGCAAAACACCAAGATGGCAAGTGGACAAGTACGCCATTGGCTTATTGAGAGTCCAACAATTTTTTATCCGTGTGTAACCCGTCCTTCTTATAGATTTTTTATTTTTGTTTGACGCTGCTAGCATTTACAGTACTGGTTATAAACAAGTACGATAGGCTTCACAAGTGAAATTCAAACGTTCACATGTCATAGTTAAATAAAAGTTGTTCTTTCAGTCATTATCAGCACACAACTTGCTTACTGAGCCATCAGTATCAGCCGACCGAGCGTTGTTAGTTGTAACAACTTGCCCCAAACACAATTTTTGCAATTGAACGCACGTGGACGATAACAAATCCTGAATTTCAATCTAACTTTTCTACGCGGCATAAACCCTTATAGTATAAATGTTTTAAGTTTCATTCACGAAACATAAAACGTGGCTGCGTAAGACGATATTATTTGGGCAAACCAAAAGGTTTAGGTGGTTAAAGTAATGTGTGTCCACGTGTCGTTAATTTCGTTTTGTTAACTCCCGATTTTTGGACAGTGTGTCTGCTGGTGGACTTCCAACTAACTACTGTCGATGGTATCTCCATATGTGTGCTATGCTTTCGTGAAACGCCTCTGTAACAACTTGCCCCTGTATACAACTAGCCCCGGTCTCTCCTACATTAAACTGAAGGAAGACAGTAGAACGAGAAAACAACCTAATCTTAATAAAGATTATACATAAGACATACCGGATACAAGTAAATATTCGTTATTCAAAAGGACGATAACTGTTTAGAGAAATATCTGGTTTCTCCATTGTCTTCTTTGTCCAAGTGCCACCCAAGGTGTGACTGCTTTTAGTGGCGATCTTGTTAAGTGTAGACCACCTATTATCTAGACGGTTGTCATAATGCCAATCAGGAAACTATCATTATCATAAAAGTGCACGGATGCTTTTAAATGACAAAACGCCTGGAACCGTTATCCATATTGTTATACCACTTGGTACCATAACCCATCTCGTCACCATACACCTCCATAATATCATGTCCCCTCTACGCCATAAGCCCCCGATAAAGCCCATGGCTCCCCTGTCCACCATAGCTCGTTGCTTTGGGTGGAAATCTTGTTAAATGCCTCCGTTTCAGTAGCGTCGACAATGAAAATAGTAAATTATTTTGTTGCCTACACACAATCAATGCAGTGGTTTACTCCAGTGTTCGTACAGCGAAAGCAGCTTTGTAACGTTGCAGAAGCAGGTCAAATAATTGATAAAGTCTGTCCCTGTACTTTATGCATTGCTCGCCTCTTGTTTGTCCTCCTTCGGTCTGATGTCCACGTTTTGTCGTATCATCGTTGGATTGGTATTCTGTCGGTTTAACAGTTGATGTCCTTTATAAGCCGTCTTGTATGTAGTATCTCTTGCTGTCTGTGAATTGTCTTTTCTGTTGACGTGTCACATATTTGCAGCATTAAAAGTTTGTACTTTGTGGTTGACGCTATATTGACCTCGCTCTATATGCAAACCTGTTGAGGTAGTTCGTGTCATACGTTTTGTTAATCAGTTGTGTTAATTTCACAGTTCTGTTATTATAGTGCATGGTTAACTCCAGTTGGAAAATTATTCCCTATTGCAGCCCAACACATCGTCATACATGGTTATTCTTATTCTACTTTTCTTTTCTAATCAAGTTTATTTGTGGTTTCTCTCCTCCTACACGTTTGACGCACGCAGGCATTGAAACACCCCCACACGCACGCCCACACGCACGCACGCACACGGTACACGCGTACAGGTAGACACACTGGCAAAATCGGCATGTCAAGCAGCCGTCCAACTTTGTCATAATTATGGTCCAAACTTCATAACGATGCATGGAAACTGTAGTTTATTGTTTTAAAGTGCACACCACAACAAGTTATGTCATCAACGCTATAGTCAAATCGAGGCAGTGTTACCAACATTCTCATCAATATACAGCATATGAGACGATGAAAGCAATGTGTTGCTTCGTATTATAACCACTTAATACTGTAGAAAATGCTTAAGAACTAAGAACAGGGACTTTACAAAATAAAAATGTTACATTATCCTGACCGAGGCAGTGTTACCAACAGACATTCTCACCAATGTACAGTCTATAGTGAGACAATGAAAGCAATGTATTGCTTCATATTATAA
The DNA here is from genome assembly GCA_033239005.1 of Lamellibrachia satsuma. NCBI lineage: Eukaryota > Metazoa > Annelida > Polychaeta > Sabellida > Siboglinidae > Lamellibrachia > Lamellibrachia satsuma. Next base: position 7,426,958 of record BSQZ01000023.1, read on the forward strand.
CCTTCCAATAATGTAAAAAATATTTAAGAACTGGGACTTTACAAAATAAAAGTGTTACATTCTCTTGACCTGTTGCAATATTAGAGATAGAAGACATAAGGAAGTACACGCAATAAGCCATACACGATTTATAAGAAATTGACACGCCGTCACAATGTCTCGGTATGGATGTCCTCTTTGTGAACACAGATAGTTCTGGTTTAATCAACAATTATACTCGTATACGAAACGTATAACCAGTAAATCGAGCAACAGTAGATATTCAAATACCAAACACTGCCCGGCTTTCTGTAGGGGGATAGGGGCAGTAAAGTCTCGAATGTGTATCCATAGACACGTTTCTCACAGACATGATTAAATATCTTGCAAAGTCAACTAATATGATGCGTACATATGTCGTTGACACGGCCGTTATGGTGTCAACATTAAATCAGATATGATAACTATTAACAAACATCGCAAACTTGACTATGATGGGAATTTCGACAGATTTGTGACCAAAGTGCAAACAAAGAATAATACATCAATAAATGCAATTTAATACTTATGATTTTATAATAAAAATACGGTAGCGCGGTCTGTTTCACATATTTAGACGACAAGTTTCTTTACGCGATACGCGCAGTCATGTAGACATATAAACAGTTTAATCTAGAATGTGGACGTTGTACAAATTTAGAAATCAGATTTCTGCCGGCAAGTCCTCGCACACTCCATCGTACGAGTCACCCGTTTCGGCAGGATCAGCATTTGAGACTTTACGGGCCCATGGCTTGACAAGAAAATTGGAGGCTGGGATTAGCAGAGATGTTAGTGCAAAGTAGTGGGCATGCTATCTGTGTTTTGGTGATCATCCAACCGAAAGGATTGCAAGGGGAGGTAGACTGCTTCAATCCAGGTGTTCCTAGATGATCTGGAATGTCAGTTCCAACATACAGTCCGTATATACACACACATACACAAACGTACAGCAAAACCACGACGAAAACCAGAAAATAACAAGTTAATTTATAATCATGAACATAGGAACAAGCTAACACACAACGAAGGTAAACGGAACCTGAGTTATCAAACAAACAGCTCAAACGACACTTGCTGTCGTGTTGTGTGGGTAGCCATTAAAAAGTTAAATGGCGATAAACAACACCCAGACATGCAGGCAAAATAAACAAAAAGACGGCCGACCTATGAGTGAGTTCAGATCAATGCCTACGTATATGCACACACATATATATATATATATATATAATGTATATTCATTTATAATTCATATCTACACATCAGACCGCCAGATTGACCCCGAGTCACGGTGCGGGAAAGTAACACAATAACACAGTTTCAAACCAGTCCATATAATATTATTAACAAATGTACAGCGGACATTCTCACTGCAAAATGCACTGCTTATGTTTTCAGTACTGTGTAAAACCGAAACGCCATAATGTTCTAACTATTGGGGTACCAATATATAATGAAAAGAAGATGACATGATTCGCTGTCAGCTCTATATGTAGTTAAACGCCTCGTACATGCGTTAATTAAGTAGTTGATTGAGAATTATAGACACCTGCGTCTGTACAACTGTTCATAAGGCAGACAGGTAACACCGTCTCCTAACGATAGCACTGCTCATGTTATGTGTAACCAGGAATTGTTAGGTACTACGTTTATGTTCTCAAGTTTCGTGCATTTCGCTTTTAACTCCGCGTCAAACAACCGTACCAGGTAACGTATGTCTTGCATCCATATAGAACCACAAACTAGCCGTTTCGAAATCAAACATGTTCCGATAAAACCATTTCCCAAGACGTCCTCTGCTCTACCTTATACTAACCACTTCAGCAAACATAAATTGTTAATCAGGCACTAACGAGACGGATACGTAACGGCCGCGAAACAGCTATGAAGAATTTTAAGCGTTCGCTGAAGTGGAACATACCTCTGGCTCCAGTAGCAGTTATAACAGCTGTTTACATAGACAGTTGTATATTATATACTCACATTACTAACGCTTTTGATGTATCATACAAAACACTTCACCGACATCAACAGCGTCGTTACTTCTTCAGACAATCATTCATGATATGTTTGTCAACGGCTCATGGAGTTCAACTTATTATGCAGGCCAAACGCAGGCCGTATACTTGCACCAACTGGTTACGATTTTTTGAGCAAAATTGGTGTATCAAATTGTCTTTATTCACGTCTTTCAGAGGTGACAGTTGTAGTTATTCTTATTGCAATGTCACTCCAACATTGGTGATTTAATGTACATCTTATGTGCTTCGTTTTCGTTGTAGTGGTTTTTGGAGCGTAACGCTAAAGTAGACTCGACTTATTATTATCACAACGAGAACATATTGCAAATAGAGTTTACTTTCAAAACCAAAAAAAAAAAATTTACATGTAAGAGTGGACCCCATTTCCATACTACACGTGCCCAGACTTGTTCCCACACCAACTACACAGCAAACATTTGTTAGTCATTCAGAACGAGTGAAATCCATCGGAGTACCTGTTTAATTAAAACCTAGACTTTCCAAATTAGCCAATGAGTACATCAGCTTGTTCAAGATGACTGCTTGTTCAAGATGACGTCCGCTGTATTTTCATTCAAAGTCAGATTTCAATCGAAAGATTTTATTTGTGTACGGAAGTAAATTTCTTCCCAGTGTTGAATTAATTGGTGTACTCAACTTCAAATGACATAATTTCATACAGTTTTAGAGACAATTTTCCTTACTTATCTCATTCACATAACAATGGATATATCTGGTTTTGAAGGTCACCTCTTCAACTGGTCCTGTACAGAATCACCAGAATTGGTTGAACTCGTCTATTTTCGTGAATACTAATAGACTTTCAGCAACTGGATATATTGCATTCGCCAGTGATGTCTTGCATGTCTCTGCGATTACCCAGTGTCAAATGTTTAATACGGCGCCAACAACGTAGCTACAGTCTCTAATTGTTACTTCTGGCAGACAAGAAATGTCTACCACACCACACGAGCGATTTCTGTGAAACATTCTTGCTTTCTTCTACCAGTGTTGATCACTACACCTACTGGTGAAAACAACAGCGATGGTAGTGTCACAATTTGCACAGCCCCGACTTTACATTCAACACATCGTGCAGTGCAGACAGTCAGAAAGCCCACGATGACCTATCAGCAGAAATGACCACGACGTCGTTCTGTGCGATAACCCAGCCATACATAGAATGCCTGCATTGAGTGACATAACATAAGCCTTGCATAATAGAACTGCAACTAACTGACAAAGCAAGTTAAACTTGCACCTATGGCAGCGAGAGAAATGTCAGCTCAACTGAATAAATTGCTTGTCCATCCATCGAAATAAAATAAATATGCATGCGTATATGTGTGCATTAACATTAAATTATTAAAACTGTTGGTATCTATACATCTAACCTGAAACTATTATGAGAACATAATCGGAGTTTCTATACCATTTGTTGTGATCATCTGCTAACATCCAACCAACTCTGCTGTTAAGTCATTTGATGGCCAAACCGTGGATGTGATCATCTGCTAACATCCAACCAACTCTGCTGTTAAGTCATTTGATGGCCAAACCGTGCAACTAGTTTTGATTGTCTCTGCAATAAATCCGTAACCGACAGTTAATAGAAAACTGGTAAAATATACAGTAAAATTTACATTTGCAAGCGTGCGTCACTGAACGAACAATTCGGTGTGTTGAAAGGTTTGTGTTGGTGCACAAGTGAACAAGTGCAAAAGGTGAACAACTATTTGCATAAAGCATCTGGCAAAACAAAATGAGAAACAACTATAAATAGTTGTGATGGCCACTGATCAAGATGATTAGTAATTACATTATACAACTCAGTGAGAGACTACATTTCTGTGCTGTCAATTACAGCTACATAATTATATACATGGCTATGGATGTCCTGCAAGATACACTGCAATACTGGGCACGTAGAAAGTGAAACACCTCATGTACAAGGTGTTTCCTGTTCTGTCTAGTAGTCTATCAGTGATATGTAGACTTCCCAGGTATAGTAATATGCTTAAGTTCTGCAAGCACACTTACTGACATCTAAAGAGATCATCGTCACTTTGTACATATTCCATATGCTTGACTACTAAACTAAGGAAAACATGCTGAGTTATAAAAAATTAATTTGTTTATATGCCACGCTTTCCCCATCACAAAACTCTCTGGAGTAAACTACAATAGCTACCGCATGCTGTCATAGGAAATTGTACAGTACGCAATGTGAGACAACATGAAGAATGGCAACTGACATAATAAACAAGAAATAATAAAAACGAACAGCCAGTTTGCAAGCCTATCGTCACTTGGCCAATGCATTTAAAATACATTTTTGGTGACGTAAGTATTACATCTGCTTATATTTGACCAAGCCACTTATATAACACATCTGGTATAATGCATTTGAGTAGTGCACTGAAATGACGCAATGGGTGAGATGCGTGTCTGACCAACAACTTCAGTGACATGTGCACTGGTACTGTGCACTGAGGCAGTGCACTGAAATCACATCTAGCGAAACACTCATGGCTTACACACTTATGAATAAATGCGTTGTTTGCAGCATGGCAAGTTTGAGCAACACATGGGGCTGGAGAATGGTCTATGTGTGTGACACGTCGAGTTGTGAACTTTTGACTCTGCGTCGCCTCTTTTTCTTGAGGCTCGGTCGTTCCGGCAGCTCAAACGGTCGTAGACTGAAAAGCTACAACAGAGGTTAGGTGAAATTAGGACATCGGACGAACAAGTTAGCATGACGCCTCAAACTTTGGCAGCTAACTTGTCCAGGTAAATAGATGAACCTTTGGACAACACACAAACGTAGATCAGAAAAGTGGTTAGTTAACGGTGGATGCCAGTTGTATTGTTTTCAAGTTCACAGCAGGAAACAGTGATTGTTGTTCCAGGAGAATGAAAAATCAAAACTGAATGGTCAATAATCTTGCCTTCAGATACACAGATGGAAACAGTAATAAATTAACTCAAAGTAAACAGTGTTGCAAATTGACAAAGAGAAAAGGAAATAAAGACTTCCTGGTTTTTCCAAAAATAAAATCATAGCATATGCTATCCATTTTGCTAATGTGTTTTATGATGAATATCTGCCATTCTGATTAACAAGAAAAAATATAACAAAACACTGATAATATTTATATGTGTACTTCAGTTGCAGACGTCATGAAGCAGATACAACAATGCACATGTTACTGCAAAACTCACATATAAATGTGTGAACACTGTCACATTTCTGTGGAGAACAAACACAAGAATAGCAAGCCAGGCATGTTCTAACTGAGGCACATTCTAACTGAAGCACATTCTAATGGAGGCACATTCTAACTGAGGCACATTCTAACTCATATAGCACTGACATTGCTTGCAGAATCTAGACAAGATGCCAGCTAAAAACAATAAGAATTTTTTTAAATGTCTGCTGCATCTAAATCACAAGCCACCAAAAAAAGGATTCTCAGAAACTGCACAATCACAACAGCTGCACAGAACATTCACAAGGCAAAAACTGAAAGACAATCTAACACAATCAAATGAAATATGTCTGTAAGCAGACACGCTTATATAAACATGCACATACATATGAATAGGTAAAAAAGAACAACATATAAAACTGAAAAGAAACTGGCCAAATGTAATCCTGCGGGAATTTCAAATAACCTTTCACTTTTGCATGAACCCGAGCTAGACGTTCAAACCAAAATTTGCTCTGTAACTAACAAACCACCAAACAAATATAAATGCGTCATCTCTGGACTGCACATGGTATAACATTTGCACTAACCCTTTGAAGTTTGTTTAAAATTATTTGTCACAAAGATGCGTTTTATTAAACATAAGTAACAATGTCTTCATCTGATGGCCTGACCATTAGCATGATGGAAATTAAAGGTATGGCAGCTGGAATGTTACACAGAATAAACATTTTGGATGTAATAATAGACCTATGTTCAGTGTTTCCTTCCACCAACACCATGAACTTATTTAAAGATATTATACTTTATTAGTTTTCCAGGACAACTGGAAGTAGCGTCAGCCATGTTTATGAGAATGACTAGCAGTGTTTGGCTGATGTACAGTAAAATACTGAAGTGACCACAGCTGTAAGGCCGAATACAATAACCATACGACATGGATCCACTCATCAAGCAATCACCCATTACCAACCTTTGTCAGGCTAAACTCCAATAAGTGAAGGAAAACATTGAGATTAACTCCTTACTATATGTCTGATGTCTGCAGGTCATGCAAAGGAACGGAAGCATTTACCCAATTGATAAGTTATTTTAGACACAGGTTACAGGAAATGCGGACAAACCTTCTGGCCAGTCTTTAGGTTGGGTACTTTCATAGCGAAAGGGGACAACGTTTCGATTTGGGCCCTTTGTAACAGCCCTGAAAATTTACCACCAGATTGTCTAAGAATTGCTCAAACCTAACAATGATCTGTATTCACCCTCTGATAGCCACTTCAGAGGGTGAATACAGGTCTCCTGCTTTACATTTCTTTTCTTCCAAAGCCGCTAACTTGGCACACTAAAGCCTCTAATAGATATATTGTGTGTCATCCAGAGTGGATGTCAAAGAATCAGTCCAGATACAGCATCTGTGTTGTGTAGCTATGTTGCACCCACAGTCATCCACTCTTTCTCAAAAAACATTTACATTTTAAAATGCCTTAGTTTGATCAACATAATCACTATATAGGAACCTTTGTTTAATACATAGACAGGAAGATCTCTGCAACAATGCAGATTAATCAATTGAAGAACTGGTCAGCAGCAATTTGTTGGAGCCTCAACTTCAAGACTGTATATTATTATCATCACTGTTATCCTTGAGTCCCTATTGCTGGGGGGGGGAGGGGCTCAACTTCAAGGCAGTATATGTTCACCTTCAAGGCAGTATATGTTCACCCTGTTATCCTTGAGTCCCTATTGGCAAGACTGTTTGACTCAACAACCAACGGTCAGAGGTTTTCTATCATGATATTGATGTTTAGCTGTGCACTGTTTTCATGACAATGTAGAAATATTTCATGTCATATACGTCAGTGTAATATACATGTACGTCAGTGTAATATACATGTACGTCAGTGTAATATACATGTACATCAGTGTAATATACATGTACTTCAGTGTTTTGGCTTTCTCTTCCATCAAGTGTCTCGATATGCCACTGGCTTCCTTGTCCACTAGCCATCTGGTTTTTTGTTTTGGATGGCAATCTTGTTGTCTTGTTAAATGTATATCTCTGCATTGACTGCAATGAGTTGTGTTGCATTAAATAATATGTCATCTTTAAATGTGGTACTGCGCCCTTCATCCGTGGCTGGTGGTGATGTCTACTTCCAATCACTTCTCAAAGTCTACACAATGTTCATAAAATTGTCATCCAATTAAGCATATATGTCACAAAACCATGACGACCCTTAATTAATGTCTTCCAACTAAATATGTGTAAAAATTTATCCTGTATTTCAATATGTAAAGCAGCATATAATTTCCATTGTGATTCCATCAATGTAAATAATTCTGTGTACGAAGATATTTGTGTGGGGTATCTGAATGAGTGTGGTCGTCTTTAATTAGTTGCTACTTCTATATATTATACCTACTTGTTAGTTGATCTAACATAACGACATTGCGCATGCAGTAAGCATTAGACAAGAGAGTTGGAGAAAGCTTCAAGTTAGCATTACATGGTACATTTCAGGCATATATTGCTTCTAACAGTTGTTAGTGACTGCCAAGGAAACCATCTTAACTGCCATTCATTATCAGCTCTCCTAGCCAAGCAGACAATGAACCACTGAGAAAGCCCTTTGTTGCAACTACAGCCGTGCCACCGTCACAGAGTTCCCTGTTCCAGGAGGTTCTATGCCTACAGACAAGCACTACCAGTTGTTTGCTGGACATCGCAGCTACAACAGCAGCTACGAACAGTGGTCACTTGGTCAATAAATCACACTTGACAGGTGGTCATTTAATAAGTGACCATCACTCTTGACTGAAGAAACTACAGCACCCAGAAAATGTTACACTTTGCAACTTTTGTGAAGTAATATTTAAAAATGGAAACTGTTTTTGGCTGACATTTCCAGATGGAATCTACAATTCTTTTCCTAGACAGTGTTGCTGTGTACCTTTTCCCATTAAGAAACATGATCCCAACTTCCGAAGATAATCATTCTACTAATACAAAAGGTGCTGATTAAATGGTGACTACTATTATAATTAAACAATTAATGACTATAACGGAGACCACCTGTCAGACGACCAGGAATCAATCTAGCCTTCCAGCAACCCGGCTACTCAAAGCCTGCGCATACTCAAAGTTGCTTACGTGTGCAGCTCCCACCAAAATGGGAGTTTTGCCCACCAGCCAACTGCAGCTGTTGCAGAAGGACATTGCTGGCGGCGCAAAAGCAGAAAACCTGCCAAACAAAACGAACCAGCGCCAACTTGACTGTTAGTGAGAAATAAACACAACAAGGAGAGAGAAACAATTCCACTCATTTCTTTAACAGACCTTCCAAGTAGTGAAGAACTTGGAGAATATCCCTATCTCAATCATGTTGAGTGTCCAACTGATCAAAAGGTTATGAGATTATTTGATGGAATTATCTCCTACTAAATCTGGATCCTTGGAAGGTCTGCTAAGATTGTTCTTTTTTGCCATGGTCAGTCAAAATATATGAGGAAAGTGGGTCTATGTTCTTCTCTTCCCCAGGAATTAAACATGCACATGTTTGTTTTTATTGTTATGAATTCTAAACAAATATTTTCTGGGATTTGCTTGATGCTTCTTCTTGAATGTAAACTATAAAATGGGAGATACTCTTCTGGGTACTACTGTAAAAGAAAAGGACTTAGGAGTTACAATAAGCGTTGATATGAAAGTTTCAGAGCAGTGTGGTACTGCAGCTTCAAAGGGTAATCAAATTCTTGGATTGATTAGAAGAAACATAACATACAAGGGAAAAGGTTAATTATACCTCTTTATAAAGCAATAGTTAGACCTCATTTAGAATACTGTATACAAGCATGGAGACCATATCGTAAGAAGGATATAGATACGCTTCAACGCATACAAAGGAGAGCAGCTAAAATGATTCCAGAACTTAGAGACCTTAGTTATGAAGAACGCCTGAAAGAATGTGGTTTAACAACTCTAGAGACAAGGAGGTTAAGAGAAGATCAGATTGAAGTTTTTAAGATATTGAATGGGTATGAAAATATTGATAGAAATATGTTTTTCTCACTCAAGAAGGATAGCAGAACTAGAGGACATGAGGTAAAATTAGTAAAGGATCAATGTAGATTGGACATCAGGAAGCACTCGTTCTCACAGAGGACAATAAATGAATGGAACAAATTGTCTACAGATTGTGTAACTGCTAGCAGCGTGAATATGTTTAAAAACAAGGTTGACACATATATCAGGAGGGCGGGTTATAAGTAGGTGAACATTGTTGGACTCTCGATAAGCCAATGGCTTCCTTGTCCACTTGCCATCTGGGCCTTTGGCTTGGATGGCAAATCTTGTTAAATCTTGTTAAATCTTGTTACAGACGTTTAGAAACAACCAAGAACATTTCATCATGAATGGAGAAAATATGAACAAGAATCTTTGTTGCCAATTTGTTAAAGATATCCGACCATGCCTTGGTATTCAACTGAACAGAAGCATAGTTTCAATCAACAGTGTTAGAGCTAAATCAATATTCTTAGAATGAATATACGTGGAAAAGTCATTATGTGCTATCCGATATGATTTGGTGTTAACAAAAATAGTTAATGGGTGCAGTGCAAATGAAATGCCATAGCTGGCCAATATGAAACAGGAAATGGGAAAAGAGCAACTCATCGAGACAGACGGGTCATGTAGACAACATTCTATTACTACACACCTGAAGATAGAACCCAATTATAGGATTTAGTACAAAATTGATTAGGAGCAGAATTGAACACCAACAATTTTTATAGAAAACATGAAAAACAGAACACTACTAATGTTATACATGTGTTCTGTTAATCACAACAGAACACATGTATAATATTATTAATAGATGGATGACTGACTTTTTTTAATTAGCAACAGCGCAGGATTGGGACAAAATAGCAACCATCACTTTATGAAACTTCATTTCTGTAAGATATTTCTGCATTTGTCCTATTAGATGGTATTATCTTGTTACAACACATACTCAGGATTAAATTTTATATACACACCAGGCATGGGGCAATTAACTTGAAAAGTTAATTAATTAAATTACAATTAACTCATAAATTTTCCAATTAAATTAAATTAAATTCCAAAATTCTTCACTTAAATTAACAATTAATTTAAATTAAATTAACAATTAAATGATATGTTGGTAGAAATGTTTTTATATGTCATTTAAAACAGTTCTAAAATCACAAGACTTGTACTATGAATGTGTTTTGTAACTTTGTTGGAAAAATATTTCCTCTTCGGGCATTTGATCACATTTTAAAAGTTGTATAATCCTTAAAAAAAAAACATTTATGAAAGGTTTGAAAAGTTGTGGCTGAAGATTTGCAGGTGTGGGGTTTCCTCCTATATTCAACCACCAGATTAACAAAATCAAGTAACTACATACATCATTTCTATGCACCAAGTTGTTATTTGTGCAGTGTTTTAGGTTTCCCACTTGCATTTAAATATGTATTCACTAATTTTTTATGCATCACTAGAACTGGCATGCTTTTGATTTCAGTTGGCACTGTTAAAAGATCTCTCCATTAACGGTTATACGTACACACACAAAAAGTTATAGATGCATATGTCTAATGGCCTGGTAGGCCCACTTGGCTGCATGTTTACAGCCCCAAATGTTTACTTTAAACAGACTTGCAGAAGCCAAGACTAGCCTCAACTTATCACCCTACCAGAGGACATTCTATTGTCTAGGCCTTCCCTCCATTTCACAGGTGCCAGAATGACCAGTTCACCCCCAGTTGGTAGTGTATATGTGCTCTGTGATGTTCTCCCTCTCATTAACACATGCCTGAACCTGAACTCTCTCAGGCTGGTGACTGCTGGCCTTCTGGAAATGCCTTGATAACAGGGCTGTGAACTATTTAGTAATACCAACTGTTAAATGAACACTTTATTGAGAGTAAGCTGGGAATTTGTCAATTAAATTAAATTAACCCATTTTGGTAAAGTTAATTAATTAAATTAAATTAGCCTTCCTGGAAAAGTTAATTAAATTAAATTAACTTAATTGAGTTAATTCAATTAACAAATTAACAGTTAAAATGAACCCTTGACTGAATAAATATATACAACCATGCATACATGTGTGTGCGTGCATGTGTGTGTGTGTGTGTGTGTGTGTGTGTGTGTGTGTGTGTGTGTGTGTGTATGTGCATGCGTACTGCGTGCATGCATGCGTGTGCGTATATATATAAACATACACGCATACAAGCACACATACGTGAAACAAAATAAACAGCATTCCTGTCAATATGAAGACAAATCATAATACATTTTATCCTTCAATATAACTGAACATAATTGTCATGGTAACTGTGATGACATGTGTCCCATCACTGGTGTGGCAGGAAACCGCATCTAAAGCTACATTGACTGCAACGTTGACAAAAAATTAAACCTCTGACTAAATCTTGAAAGTGTTTATATTATATGCCATTTTAGATACTCAGGTCTAAAGTCATAGCAAAAGGTTATTATGAAACAATAACAAAATTATAAAAGAAGCGAGGTTTCAATACTGGGCTTCCTTACATATGCTTAGGAAACGCACATCTCTCATAATTCTCCATTATTATATGGTAACGTATTTGCTTTGCCATATTTAAATATAACATTTCAAATAAATTTTTAAGTAATTAACCATAGCAACACAGAAAGGTATATGCCACGAGACATTTTTATATTACAACAATTATTCAAATATAATATGGAAAATTAAAAAAGCTGTTCCTTCACAAAATGTCCACCTTCATCCAATCAACTTAAAATACAGAATTTTGTTAATCCAATTCAGCTGGGCACATTTTTTATGGGGAACGGGAAGGGAAGAAAATGTCAAGGACCCACCTTGTCAGTTGGCTGCAGTATGAAGTCATCCGGGGGGTTTGTGATGACATAACGCTTTGATGACGGCCGCTGCGATGTCGTGATTCGATCACGGAATCGGTAGAGTCCAATACACAGGATGCCAAAGTTACGCAGTGCAAAGGCAAACAGCTCTCCATAGGTGCCTCCCTCCTGCGAATGAAGACAGTCAGGTGAAAGCAGGCATTGCTAACTGGGATCTATGCATGTCCCCCAAGACCAACACTTAACGAAAGGTGCTAGAAACTCCGCTAATATTAAAAAATTAAAACGATGACAAAATAATAACACATCATTATCTTTTTATACTTCACATGTGACTACCAGGTACTGTAACGATATCAAAGGTTTTGCAACTTTGCTATACCGATCAAAATGTTATTTATCATAAGTTATGAATAATTAACCTCTATATATCCAGTACACTTACCCCGAACTGAGCGAAGGGGCCATTGAAGAGTGCCACCTGGGCGACACGACACCGGTCCCTGTTGGCGTTTGTCTCAGCGTTCATGTGTCCGCCCCTCATCCCTACACCCTCTGCCAAGATCTGCTCCAACTCAGGAGTCGCCCCTCCAGTAATGAGGGTGCGTATCAGGGTGAGAGCATTGTCATTGAAGTACGTCTGAAAATTTCAGACAAAACTGGTCACGTCTGCTAACTATGTGTGACTGTTGGGGGTAGTTTTATCATTGCGATAGTATCGTGATAGCTTTATAACTATTGCAATACTATTCACGACTATCGCTATAGAATTGCGATAGCATCATGGAACAGTGAATAGCCACAAAACAATTCCAAACAGTAATTGGTGTGTGGTGCTATCGCGTAGCCTTGGAGGTAGTTGATTAAAAATGCTGAATCTGTGAATGACGCTGCTCTAATCGACGATTGTTGATGTTAGGTCGATAAATAAATAAAATTATCCAATAACGTGTTTACACTGACACAAGTAGTCCTGCTGAATTGTTTTGCTAACTATCGTTACTATCGATAGTTCAATGTACCATCAATAGTATTGCATTGTTACATCTACTATTGCGATACATCGATAGTTCAAGGTATTGTTACACTCCCTACTGCATGCTAACAGTTTGTAACTTTTAAAACAGCAAATGTGAGGAATTTTCCAAATAATTATTTTTTATTTACAGATGTATTGAGACGACACAACACTTAGGTCCACTGTGTTTGAGAACTGAAGAGGTGGAATCATGAGATCAGAAAAAAATTGAGCTTCTCCTGTTGACAGCAGAGCAGCATGCAGTCAATAAAGCAGGATAGAGAGGTGTAACCTCTAGGAGCACAGGGAGGGTTCAATATGGCCTTCGCATTTAAGTCAAGTCAGTATTCATTCAAAGGCAGCTTACAGAGATAAATGTATACAAATAGTTTTCAGCAGGGGCTGTTGTATAACAATGGAAGAACTCCTACAGATTTGTAACCAGGGCAATAGTATTACATAGCTAATAATTTAACAAGATTTAACAAGCAAACATCCCAAACAACAAGTTTCAGATGGCAAGTGGACAAGGAAGACATTGGCTTATCGAGAGTCCAACAATTTTCTCATCTATGTGTAGCCCGCCTTTATCAAATATCTGTCAATTCTATTTTTAAACATATTCGCGCTACCAGCATTAACACAATCATTTGGCAGTTTGTTCCATTCATTTCTTATGTCCAACCTACACTGTTCCTTCAATAATGCTGCTTTGTGTCCTCTGGTTCTACTGCCTTCTTTAAGTATTCCTGTCAACATTCTCATAACCATTCACTTTTTTAAACACTTCTATTTGGTCTCCTCTTAGTCTCCTGGTCTCTAGTGCTGTCAAACCACATTGTAATAAGCGACTTTCGTAACTAAGGTCTCTCAATTCTGGAATCATTTTAGTTGCTCTTCGTTGTATTCTTTCTAGCTTGTCTATGTCCTTTTTATGATATGGCCTCCATGCTTATACAATATTCCAAATGTTGTCTAACTATTGCTTTGTACAGGGGTACAATTAGCTGTTTCTCCTTATATGTGATAGTTCTCCTAATTAGCCCTAGAATTTGATTTCCTTTCGAAGCAGCAATCCCACATTGCTCTGAAACTTTGATGTCAGCACTAAATGTTACTCCTAAGTCCTTTTCTTGTGTGGTTCTACCTAGTACAGCATCCCGCATTTTATATTCTTCGTCCATGTTTCCATGTCCTATGTGTATACATTTACACTTCCCAAAATTTAATAAAATTTGCCATTTTTCTGACCATTTAACTAATTTATCTAGATCATCCTGTAAACTTTGTTTATTTGTATCAATAGTAACCTTTTTGAATACTTTTGTGTCATCTGCAAATTTGAGTACTTTGCTAGATATGTCATCTTCCAAATCATTTATATATATTAAAACAGTATACTGCCTAATACTGATCCCTGTGGTACCAAAACCGATTTTCAGTTTGAAGTCATCTATAAGTTTTCCTTTTGCCACATTGTCAAACTTTCAATTTAATTAAACTTGATTTCAATCTAAGTCAGGGTTCGGCAACCTTTTTGAACGCAGGGCCAAATTATTTACTTGGAATAGGTCAGCGGGCCACACGTATATGCACGCACGCACGCACGCACGCACGCACGCACATAAGGATATTAATATTCTTGTAACACGTACAATATATATATATATATATATATATATATATATATATATATATATATGTATATATATATATATTTATACATATATACACACACACATATATATATATTTATATGTATATACAGTGTACATACATACATAATTATATACACACATATACATATATACACACACATATATACACACACACATATATATCTCCCGTCTCAGCAGCTCAATGAATGCTACGAAGGCCTACATGTTAGGAGTAGCTAGTTTGTTTTCTATGAGTGTCGGGAAGTAATTTACATCCTGCAGTTGTGTTTCCCAAAATCGAAACCTGGTCTCGAAAGCGGAGACAAACTGGCACAGTGCATTTCTCTGTAGTTTGGCGTTCAGCAGAGTGAGGTGCTCTGTCATGTAGACTAAAATGCAAAATCGCACATCCATAAGGGGTCAGTGAATGCCGGTACTTCTGCACCCTTCTTCTCCACGAATACGCTAATCTCATGTTTCAGCTCGTACACGTGGCACAGCATGGCACCCCAACCTAGTCTCATGTCTCAGCTCGTACACGTGGCACAGCATGGCAACCCAACCTAGCAGGGCACTTCGGTTTAGTGCAGGAATTGTTAATATTGCACATTCATCTGAGATGGAAGGTGCTGCAACTGCCAGTGATTTAACGAGTGATGAAAAGTGTTATTCAAAACAACACATTATCACTCAAACAAAAAAAGATAGAACATTCATGTCTGCATGTTGGCAAAAGTGAATTAATTAAAGTTTAAAGGAAGTGAGAAATGTCTGATATGTTCATCGCGTGGAAATTGTATTACCGAGTTGCATTATATGATGTGTTTCGCCTAGACATCTCGTCTAGAATTTAGTCTAGACAAGACGTACTACTTTTTATATATCAATATTGCGGGCGCGGGCCGCGCCATGCATAATCTCGCTATCAGTCCACGGGCCGCATGAGATAGCTCTGCGGGCCGCAGGTTGCCGACCCCTGATCTAAGTATTCAATCCTGCTGAAATGACTGCACAACAGTTATTCTAGTATACTTTTTAACACACCGCAGTTATTGACACGATGACAACGGAATGACAAGCAACAAGGAAGCCTTAAACACCAGTATCAAGCGAGTACTGAAACCCGGTCTCCTGCATGAGAGGCTGGTCATCTGCCACTCTACTAGTTCTGCTTCCATTTACTCTTAGAACATTTCTCAGAATTTAACTGCACGTACCGGTGAAAATAATTTTTTATTATTTCAACAAGCTAAAGACGCTGGAAGGAATTCGAAGAGCAATGAAATGTCTCAGAACGTAGTGAATTTAGCTATGAAGAATACATCAAGGTATGATTAAGCTGAAGTTTATAACATTATGAATGGTTATTAACTAAATATTTAAAAAAAAATTTTAAATATTAAAAGCAAGATACCAAACTTGTCTTTAATCAAGAAGGTACTACAACTAAAGGGCATGAGGTAGGCATTTATAACACAACTGTGTAAGTCAGACGGTGATAAATGGTTGGAACAAACTATCTGCAGTCCAAAAAAATAGAGAACTGAAAACACATAAGTCATCTGGAATGCAGTAAACTGATTTCTGTGAATCTGTACTCCCACCAGTGCCGGTAAAATGACTGCTTTAGGCAAGAGGAAGCACACACCACAATTACAACTAATGATGATGTTGGCTGGTTGCCGACCAGTTCAGCTCCTGTAATCTGGACACAATGAGAGATAATAAGACATTGACCAGTAGCAACCTCGCCAACGAGGTATCAATGACAGCAACTGATGACACCATCAACAGTCCCCAATGTTAAGGTCAACAACACACGGCCTACGCAGTGGTATTTGGAACACCTTAATGTTAATGCTATTGAGATCAGCACCAACAATAACAGACTTAATGAAAATTACTGACTCATCACGCAATCACTCGCATCTTTTGTGTCACACAAAATATGTCATCTACTAATCTAAGTAAAACAACAGCATCTCTTCTCACAGAGCTACATGTACATCTCAAATATGTTACATTCAGTGATGAAAAATACGTTTCAGAGATATAATGAAATTCATAAATACATGACATGCCAAGCTGAGCAGTAGCACGTGCTAGTTTCAAACTGTAGCACATTGTACAGAACTATTAGACATTGAGTTGTTCAACTCTGGAAATACATTGTTACACTAGGTGATTGTTGTTATACATCTTTGACATTTAAATATTATCTTAAGCGCTTTTGGATGGTAAAGAAAATAAGGCATACTTACTATTAACATGTATTGTTACAATACAAATATCCATTAATAGTATTTCAGCTGTGATATTGTATTTTATTTTGATAGCACTGATGTTTCTAATTTACACCGTTTTTTGTTTTGTCTCTCTAACACATTGGAATGAAATGCAGAATACACGTATTGCAGAGGGAAAACTAGCTATATATACGGCTCCATACACTCACTATAGTAATTGCGATATTTAACATATGTACTATTTGGTATGTATTCATTTATCGTTATATAATACACCATCAAAGAACCATTGTCTTGAAAGTATGAAATGTTGCTAATTAGCTAAGAAAAGAAAATATATAAGAACCAGCCTTTAGAATGCACAAAACAAGAAGGCAGAAAAACCATGATGGATGTCCTAGCAGTTTGGAAAATACATTTCATCCAACAGAGTTGAACTTTGCACAAAATCAAGTGATCTTTGTATGTCATAAAACGGGATTACTTGATTTCAAACGGCAAAAATATGTATTTTCAAAAACATTACGAGACGAAAGTTGATGACAGCATCATGTGTTGTAGGGATATTACTTAAACAACTGAGATATTACTTAAACAACTGAGATATTACTTAAACAACTGAGATGTATTAAATACTGATACTTTCAATGTCGCAATGATCTGTAGGCTGAGATGTTATAAATACTGATATGTCCAATGTCGCAATGATCTGTAGACTGAGATGTTACGAATACTGATACGTCCAATGTCACAAAGATCTGTAGACTGATATGTTATAAATACTGATACGTCCAATGTCGCAATGATCTGTAGACTGAGATGTTACGAATACTGATACGTCCAATGTCACAATGATCTGTAGACTGAGATGTTACAAATACTGATATGTTCAATGTTGGAATGATCTGTAGACTGAGATATTATAAATACTGATACGTTCAATGTTTGCAATGATCTGTAAAGGGTTGGCACTTGAATTGAAAAGAATGTATGATCATAAGTTAACTGGCAAGCGCCAAAAACCAGTGATTTATGCTCATTTTTCTTTTAATACAATTGCTGATGGTAAATACACTGCACCAGGACAGATTAAGACATGATGTACAGTCGATCCTCACTTTACGATCATCTCGGTAATACAACCACCTCACCATTATGGTCACCCTGGTAATACAACCACCTCACCATTATGGTCACCCTGGTAATACAACCACCTCACCATTATGGTCACCCTGGTAATACAACCACCTCGCCATTATGGTCACCCTGGGACAGTCATCAATTATTTCCATAACAGTAAAGTACAGGACATTGTTCCGCTAATACGGTCACCTCACTATTCAGGTCGCTTTGCCCCAAGTGTGACCTTAATAAAGAGATTCCACTTATAACACTTAATTAAAAAGAAAAGTTCTAAGAATTGAGGCATTTTAACTATACAAAACATCCAACTAGCTTTAATAAACATCTATACACTGCTAACCCTAAACAACCCTTGTCATGCATTGCCTAATGACTGAATAACAAGCATGTTGCGAGGAATATATTTTAAATATACTTCCCTGACTGACAGTAGAAAGAGATAGCTACATTTCACATGACATAAAATTAACGATGTTGTCTATCTTACTCTGAGGTCAAATGCACTTAGCTGCTACATAATCACCATTAATTAACAAGCACTCATAATGAATCAGTCGACAACCGTTGCTCATGCTGCATACACAGTAAGTCGGATAGGTCACAATCTAATCACAAGTTGGGTGTGTTGACATGCCTCGCTTCACATAAATAACCCATTTACTTCTACGGTTATTAATACCAGGAAAATTACAGCAATATTCTACCATAAAAATCTACTTTTTGCCAGGTTGTCACGTACGGATGTGGCACAAATTTTGCCATTAGGAATAATGTGTTGCCATTGTGGTTACAGTGCCAAGCAGTCTTGTTTTCGTGTGTTTGCATGATTGATGTATAATCATCACTAATTATTTTTGCAAATGTTCAGTGTTTGGTATTTATTTGACCGAGGAGCACCTGACGAACGGAACTTGACAAAGGGCCACTTCTATCATCAACACAAATGGATTCTACGTATTCCGGAAGTTTACGCACGTCACACAGGGTCCCACAAATATTCACGTCATGTTTGCGACTGCTCAATGATATACTATGTTCGTGATTTGATCTTCTTTCATCCAAACCGTGATACATCAATTTAAAATAAGACAAAATTAATATTGTACAAACGGCTTACGTGCTAAATCCACCGTTACTAAAAATAAATAATATAAATATTGACAGAGTGCACAAATAAAATTTTCTTGTATTAACTTTTAGTGAACAATTAAACTGGAAGTCATATTGAAAAAATTTAAAATAGGTGCTCAAGGACATTAGGTACTCTCAATAGACTCAAACAATTACTACCTCTTAACATAAAGAGTATGTTGTACCTCACGGGGGTCCTCACCTCACCTTATAAGTGTAAGCGAATATAATGCTCACACTGAACCATTCTTTAAGTCTTTTATTATTAAAAATAGAACATATCCTAAATTTACAAGAATAAAAATATATTATAAATTCACACATAATAATTACTTGCCTACCTTTAACACTTATCACTTGATCAAACCAGTAGCATTCACAACTTCAACACACGTGAACAATACAACATACACACAATCACGAATTTGCTAAACACAGTCTTAGATATACTTTGCCACAAACAATAAATAATTATGTATTGAAAAGCAAAATATACATTCACAGTCTATATGGTTTTGCAACCCATAGAAAAAATTAATTATTTGCAAACTTATATATCGCTATGTAATATCAGAAACTGTTATATATGCCAACAAGAATGACTATGTAGTAACGCTGCCCTGGACAATTAACCAGTCATACCAAATCATTTATTATTTCATGTTTTTCTGTTATATGGCGTAGAATTTTTCAGTCTTCATATCGTTATGTTATTAGTAATCATTTTGTATAATCTATAAGTTGTACTTAACTGTACATAGGGTGGCTCCTGTGAGAGTGGCTAGTCCTTAGCCTTAATGGGAGTCTCCTGGCCCCTTATTTGATATGTGTTATATTTATATTTTAACTACTTATACTTGTATTACGCACTCACTTGTTTAGGGATATGTATTTGGGCCTAATATAAAACATCTGTCCGTCTGTCTGCTAAACTTTGGTACAATAAATTATACTGGATACAATTTTGACATCAGCAGAGGTGGCAATTGATAAAGCAACATACAATGAATAAATATATACATTATATATACATTTGATAATGAAATTGGTACTGGTAAACAAAGCAGCTAAATCTAATTAAATCAATAAAATTTAGAATGGATACATTGCAATGATTTAGTAGTTTCAATAATTACTAAGTAATTACTATTAAGATCAGTATTGGTTAGTTTCATAGAACCCACTCCGTACAATTGACTTTTTCGTAATATATGTTTAACAAATCGTCACATCCTTCAACGAAAACTTGCATTACGACAGCCTTTAGACTCACCGTACTCATGAGCGAGTCGAGAACACTGACAGCAAACGCAGTTCCACATGCAAATGGCTGAGTCATGTACAGTTCAGTGTCGGGATCGTCATCGTCGTCTTGATCAAGGAATTGCACATTTGAATCATTGCCTGTAAACAAGTAACAAAATCTGAAATTTAGTGCTGAGAAGTTTTCACTATAAAACATATCTATATATACACCTACAATCTGCATTCTGGTTCAAAGTATGTTTCTTACAAAAATGTATTTAATACAACAAAGATTCATTTATTTGCAACAAGCAACAAACATCTCTAAAGCAACTCAATGCTCCATTTGTTCTTAGAGTAGGTGTTTATCGTGAAATCAGGCTAACTGCTCATCGGTCTGTGCATTGTTGTCAATCAACACAAAAGTTATACTGTTGATTAAAACTACATCCATACTGACTACAGTAAACACAAATGATGCATTCATTGGTATATATTACACATGCATGTGCACGTCTCACGGGTGTAGTGATGACTATGAATGTGTAATTAATTTATATTTAAGACACCATTATCAAACTTTAACATTTTATTTTTATAAAAGGCAGGATGCACTCACAAAAATTAATGTTTTCAGCAACGTGTTAAGATTCCACAAGAAATTAAATTTGTGCCTTTTCCCTTCCTATAATGTAAAGATTTTCCATGTTCTGAAACAATATTTGCCCTCATTTTAATTGACCTTCTACCCATTCACCCCATGTCCTCTGAATACTGCAGGAAGGAGCAGGTCTGCCAGGGGGTGAATTGTGAAGTGTTTTGAGTGGTCCCAAGTACTGGATACATAGAAGTTAATTATTATTATTATTTCAATGGGTAACACAACATGAGACCACCCACCTAGCTCGGTGATCATTGGGATGTCATTGCCAGAGATGATGTTGTTCGTCACTTTCACTGGCGTGCCAATTGGATCAAAACCTGGCGGAACCAAACCTGTGGGTAGAACATATGTAATTACAACATATATAGTTAATATTAGATGATTTCAGCTAAAAGGTCCCTCCACAATTGATGCTTTTTCTTGTCTCGTTTCAGATTCATATCGCGAAAGAATTATATCTATCTAATATCGATTACAACATGGTAGTACGTTTATACAAATTTGTTATTTCGTTTTGTTGAAATCATCAGACAAACTATTCAATTCATTTTGACTGGATCTTATCAAAATTTTGTAAAAAAAAGGTGTCCAGCTGTATATACTATAATATAAGGCAATTCACTCTTCACTCATGCAAATTACCCGACTAAACTATTCACATACCACAAATAACATTCACAAACCTGATTCATGATGGGTTAAATCATTTGAGGACGGCGTTTTAAACTAACACTGGATACAGAATAAACAAAACTAAATAGCGTCTTAAGGTCAATCAAGTTCAAATTTATTCTGAACTTTGTAATTTTGCTTATTTAAATCTGCCACCATTTAAAGAGTAAACACAATAACAGCCATTGAAATATTAATTTTGAAAACACTGCTGACTTAACAATGCACAATTAATGTATGCATTATAGTGTCTGAGATTTCAGAATCTGGTAGTGCTTTTGAAAGAACTCGCACAGTCACTGACCTTGGATGCCCTCTGCCGAGTCCTGCAGCAATCCAACAGTGTCATCAAACGTCATGGCTTTGATGTTGAGTGAACATAGGATCGACTCTTTGTCGACAAGGTTGCTGTCATCGTTGGTTCCCTTGCGAGCTGACAGTATGACACACATGGAACACATGTTGATATTGACAGATCGTAGGTTGGCCCGATTCAGCGGTGATCCCTGCAATTGAAAGATTTCTGTATATTCATTGATATATATATATATATGTATATATATATATACTGTAATCGACCTATTAAGTGTACATGCCCTGATTAGAGTACACCCCATTTTTCATCAGCAGAATCCATAATTATTGTAATTTGACTAGTGTGGAACAACTGAAAAGTGTCACCATCTGGTATTAAACAGTTGGCACCACTTTTCAGTTGTTTTACACTAGTCACCAAATGACACTTATTGTCTAGAGAAACACATTTTGGTATATGCTTATTAGAAAAAATTTCTTGAAATTTTTCAATGGTCAAATTTTGTTCAAGCATATTAACACCTATTAGGTGAAATACAGTGTGTCTATATGTCTATATACAGTACAATTTTGTTAACTCAAAGTTGGAGAGAACGGAAGAAAAACTGAGAATGTGGTGCAACGTGGAGGGGCCAGGCTCACGATATGAGACAACTTTGAGTAATGATGGGTATTCACGTTAGCGACTTTTGACTAAATGAAACTGTAGTGCATATATATATATATATTTTTAAAGAATGTATCCTCTAGTGACAAGCCTAATTTTTGTAGGACTGCTGCTGAGGCAATTTGTTCAAATCATCAGGTATATTGCAGTATTGTAAGAGGTGTTTCAGAGACATGCCAGATGGACAACTACAGGAGACGTCAAACAGGATGCTGAAAGGTACTGTATGCAAAGACCAATAAAGTACAACCTAAATATTTGGCATCAATATTTTTCATATATGGAGTAGTACGAAATATATTATGCACAGGCAATAAGAAAAGGCCCAAATATATGTTATACAAAGGGCAATAACGAATGCTCAAATATAGTTTATACAAAGGGCAACAAGGGCTGGTTCAAATATAGATTATACAATGGGCAACAAGGACTGGTTCAAATATAGATTATACAAAGGGCAACAAGGGTTGGTTCAAATATAGATTATACAAAGGGCAACAAGGGCTGGTTCAAATATAGATTATACAAAGGGCAACAAGGGCTGGTTCAAATATAGATTATACAAAGGGCAACAAGGGCTGGTTCAAATATAGATTATACAAAGGGCAACAAGGGCTGGTTCAAATATAGATTATACAACGGGCAACAAGGGCTGGTTCAAATATAGATTATACAACGGGCAACAAGGGCTGGTTCAAATATAGATTATACAACGGGCAACAAGGGCTGGTTCAAATATAGATTATACAACGGGCAACAAGGGCTGGTTCAAATATAGATTATACAAAGGGCAACAAGGGCTGGTTCAAATATAGATTATACAACGGGCAACAAGGGCTGGTTCAAATACAGATTATACAAAGGGCAACAAGGGCTGGTTCAAATACAGATTATACAAAGGGCAACAAGGGCTGGTTCAAATATAGATTATACAAAGGGCAACAAGGGTTGGTTCAAATACAGATTATACAAAGGGCAACAAGGGCTGGTTCAAATATAGATTATACAAAGGGCAACAAGGGCTGGTTCAAATATAGATTATACAAAGGGCAACAAGGGCTGGTTCAAATATAGATTATACAACGGGCAACAAGGGCTGGTTCAAATATAGATTATACAATGGACAACAAGGGCTGGTTCAAATATAGATTATACAAAGGGCAACAAGGGCTGGTTCAAATATAGATTATACAATGGGCAACAAGGGCTGGTTCAAATATAGATAATACAACGGGCAACAAGGGCTGGTTCAAATATAGATTATACAAAGGGCAACAAGGGCTGGTTCAAATATAGATTATACAACGGGCAACAAGGGCTGGTTCAAATATAGATTATACAAAGGGCAACAAGGGCTGGTTCAAATATAGATTATACAACGGGCAACAAGGGCTGGTTCAAATATAGATTATACAAAGGGCAACAAGGGCTGGTTCAAATATAGATTATACAAAGGGCAACAAGGGCTGGTTCAAATATAGATTATACAAAGGGCAACAAGGGCTGGTTCAAATATAGATTATACAACGGGCAACAAGGGCTGGTTCAAATATAGATTATACAAAGGGCAACAAGGGCTGGTTCAAATATAGATTATACAACGGGCAACAAGGGCTGGTTCAAATATAGATTATACAAAGGGCAACAAGGGCTGGTTCAAATATAGATTATACAAAGGGCAACAAGGGCTGGTTCAAATATAGATTATACAAAGGGCAACAAGGGCTGGTTCAAATATAGATTATACAAAGGGCAACAAGGAATGGTTCAAATATAGATTATACAAAGGGCAACAAGGGCTGGTTCAAATATAGATTATACAAAGGGCAACAAGAGCTGGTTCAAATATAGATTATACAACGGGCAACAAGTGCTGGTTCAAATATAGATTATACAAAGGGCAACAAGGGCTGGTTCAAATATAGATTATACAAAGGGCAACAAGGGCTGGTTCAAATATAGATTATACAAAGGGCAACAAGGGCTGGTTCAAATATAGATTATACAAAGGGCAACAAGGAATGGTTCAAATATAGATTATACAATGGGCAACAAGGGCTGGTTCAAATATAGATTATACAAAGGGCAACAAGGGCTGGTTCAAATATAGATTATACAAAGGGCAACAAGGAATGGTTCAAATATAGATTATACAAAGGGCAACAAGGAATGGTTCAAATATAGATTATACAAAGGGCAACAAGGAATGGTACAAATATAGATTATACAAAGGGCAACAAGGAATGGTTCAAATATAGATTATACAATGGGCAACAAGGGCTGGTTCAAATATAGATTATACAATGGGCAACAAGGGCTGGTTCAAATATAGATTATACAAAGGGCAACAAGGAATGGTTCAAATATAGATTATACAATGGGCAACAAGGGCTGGTTCAAATATAGATTATACAAAGGGCAACAATGAATGGCCAATAATAAAAATAAATCAAACATAAATAAAGCACTAATTTGTTTTCTAATTTCTAACTAATCTCCATTTGTTTGTAAGGTCATAAAGGTTTGTTGTATCTGCTATGTTATTTGAATAGCTCTAGATCCATGGTTCCACACCATGTTGACGATACTTGATGTGGTATTTTACCACAGATTGACGATACTTGATGTGGTATTTTACCACAGATTAGAGCCACACAAATGTGACTCACATCAAGTATCTGAATGAGAGGAAAGTATGCGAGATTCTTCCATTCCTTCTTCGTGTATTCGCGGTTGCCAACGATCACCACTGTCTTGAGCTCCTTGAAATTGAAGTTGCTGGCACGAAGTGGCATCACGAGGTTGCGAAGACCAATCAGAGGCGAGTTGGCATCAGCAAACAGACACACGATGACATGATTGGTGAAGTTTGTCAGGGCAGCCTGCCTGCGATCCTGGAAGAGACAAAATATGTTTTTTAAGCTAGCAGGTAATTAAACATCCGTGTTCGTTTTCTAACTTGCGTGCTTGCTAATGACAAATTACCACAAGGTTCCAAAGCTGGAGATAAAGCATCTTTTTAGAGGCTGCTAAAACAGCTTTTGTAACGTTCTATTGGCATGTCTGAAGATCATCGTGCGAGAAGACACCCATAGAATATGTTTTAAAGCTACTTGTGGACATCTCAAAGACCCCCATCTCCATTTAATGCTTCATAACACTGGCCTATAAACCTCCAATAAACTATGTTCATCTTGAGACCTCGCTATGCCCCCCACCCACACCTCAAAATGCACACATCTACTGATTCATAGTTTCCATGTCGAATATAAGTGTATAGTAAAAAAAATATCTTTTAATAATCAATGCTACATGACTGCTGAAATAATTTCACATGTACATGACCAATAAAAAATTGTGTTTTTAATTGCTGCATAACAATCACTAATACACCCTATAATACTCAACCCCCCCGAGTGTGACATACTTTATAGAGACTCCCTGAAGGATCCCTCAGATCTTGCATTCTGGTTGGCTGATTGGTCACCTTTGGGCCCCGCTACATCATAATTGTCAATTTGTCTCTACGGCATATTATGTCCACATGTAATTACTCCGGCATCAGATTGTAGGTCGTGATATCCAGCAGTAAAAATAAACTCACAGAAATGCTACATAGAAAGACTTTGGTAAGGCTACTAGAATCACGTCTCTCTGGTGGTAACCGGCACTTATATTCAATTATGTAGCAGAATGTGTGCTTGGTCAAACTTCTTAATTCTTGTTTTGTAACACATTAATTAAATGTGCTGTAATCAGATTTAGTTATAAGATTTTTTATTTTCATATGTCAATATAAACACAGCCATATGGTTTTGTAAAAAAAAATTATAAATTGAAACAGATGTTGCGGAATGACTCATAATTATGTTGAGAAGTTGATGGACATGTGCTTGAAATGAAAATTCCTCATAGTAAATGTGTCCTGTCAACTGCTTATTGCTACAGACTAATGGCGCCATTGTTAACTACTCATTAGGAGCTTGTTGCATTGTTCAATTTTGTTCTTTCATTCAGACACAAACACACACACACACACACATTGGATGGTTATCATATTAAATCTTGACATTTGATCCTGTCACTGATTCAAATAAACGTTTTGTCTAATCATTCTTTGCCTGATCCTTATTATGTTTACACAAGATGTTTACACAAGATGTATGTAATGATCCAACACAAAAAAATTAACTGGAATAAAAATTGTGTATTTCTGTGTCTGACAAGACGTCAAGCAAGATGTCAACACCTTAACAAGGGCTTGTATTCCAATGCATGTGTCAATCACATGACTGGAAATGTATGTATCAATCTCCATCTTAATGAATGCAGCAATGGTGTATGTAGACAGACCTTAGGCAAATTTCAACAGTGCTGCTACTTTGGTGGAGGCCTGAGAAATGTTGATGCAATTACAGCTTATTGCCAGCAATGGAGGACACTTGATCTCATCTCATTTCATCTACGCCAGTGGCAGCAGTAGACACCACCACAGAAACAGTAGTGGCTATGATTTTGGGTGTCGCAATAACTAGACTTAATAAATACTGCAAAGGAAATGTGCCTTTCTGTTTAAATAAGCTGATTTTGTGTATTTGTATTTGACTTTTCCAGAAGCCTGTATTTGCATCTGATGTTGATGTATAAGGTGCATTTGGTCAAATACACACCAAATATAACAAATACTTTAGAAGACGATAAATCCAGTGTTAAACTGGCCAACTTCAACTGTCTGCCAACGTGCATGTAAACTGCTATCTTGAATCGGCCCAAGGCTGTACAAAACAGTCATACTTATCTCTATCTTATATCTATTAAAAAAGTGTGTGGACTCCCAGATATGAACAGAGTGGAAAACAACTGGACCAATTTTCCAAGAAAATCCATGCCTGATTTATTGTGTTACACTATAAGATTTAACAAGAAATAATAAGATTTAACAAGACTGCCATCCAAAGTAACAATCTCCAGATTACAAATGGACATGGAAGCCATTAGCCTTCCGAGAGACCAACAATTTTTAATCTATGTGTTGCTCACCTACACCAGATGTCTGTTAATTTTACTAGTTAAACATATTCACGCTACTAGCATTATTTAGATGATTTAATAATGTATTTAATAAATGTATAACTGATAACAGCCTTGCAATATACAGTACAGGCAGAGTTTAAAAAGCATCACAAAATCAGCAAATACATGGGGGAAGTGATCTTGTAAAATAGTGGCTCCCTCTTCTGGAGTATGACAATACGACAGTGGCTCCCTTGTTTGGGGTATGACAATACCATAGTGGCTCGCTCTTCTGGGGTATGACAGCAAGAAAATTACACCAGCTTCTGGCATGACAGTAAGACAGTGGCTCCCTCTACTGGAGCATGATACAGTTTCAGCATTTACTTAAACATGTTATTTGCCTATGTTGACTCACTATGATGCAGGACGCCATTGACTGCTCCGCGCACCAGTGGAACATGCCAGTCGAGTCAAACGTATTCGAATCTTCGGCTGACTTCTCGCCATCGGCGTCGCCCCTAAACGTTGGGGTTGTGGCTGATGATGGCCGACTGCAGAAGCATAACAAAGGCATTGAGATAGTAGCAGTCATGTCAACGGTTCTACACAGTGGCTTGTGATGATGCCCGAAATGCCAAAGCCCATTTAGCTGGCATCACCCGGCCACCTGGAACTGCATACAACTGTTCGAATTTGGAAAATACGACGACACTTACACACAGAATCACGCAAGTATCTGCATATGAACATCTTGCCAATTTGTCGGGTTGCCAAATGTTTCTAAATCACACAACCGTATCATTTTTACAGATGGGCTAAGGTGTGCATGTTTTGTGCGGTTACTCGCCAAAGTAGAACTTTGCATGTAATTCTCATTCGAGAGTCAGCCAAACCAATTCCACTCACATATTGACGCCCAGAGAATCTACCATACAAACTTTAGTTTTTCTTGATATCATGTGGCAAGGTAAAGTGTGTATATTTTTAAAGATCACCAACTGAAAACTAAGAAGATAACTGACAGTGGCCCACAAACTGAAGCACTCGCTAAATATTGTACACAGTGTGCTGTTATTGCCTTGAGACAGCAGCGTGGAAAAGCAGATTGTTCAGTCAAATATTGCCTGGAACCTGAAAGAAACTGCAGCTGAAACAAAGAGTCTATTAGCAACAAATATGAACTGCATTGAATCTCAAACATTGCACTTGATATCAAATAATTTGCTGAATTTCAAACAAGTGCTCTGAATTTCAAACAATGCTCTGAATCTCAAACAGTACTCTGAATCCCAAACAGTGCACTGAATCTCAACCAATGCACTGAATCTCAAACAGTGCTCTGAATATCAAACAATGTTACTGAATCTCAAACAGTGCACTGAATCTCAAAGTGCACTGAATTTCAAACAGTGCTCTGAATCTCAAACAGTCAGCCGAGTCAAGATCAGCAGGTCAAACACTTTGTATTTTGATAAAAAAATAAAAGTAAATATATTAATCTAATTTTGTTTAGGTGTTTGTTTTTAGTTTTTGCACTTTTCTGCGTTATGAACACTACAAAATGTTACTGACACTAAAAAATATGAAATTGTTATTTTTATTGGGGTAGGATGGGTATGTGGATATAATTTTGTACACGATTAAACATTCCTCACAATAATGACACTATCAGAACTACATTGTTGCGGACAATACAGGATTTTCTGGAAATTTTTTTTGCCTGACCTAACAATTCTGAACAGAATGTTAGGGGCAGGGATAGTTATTTAATGTTGTTATATTGGTGGGTCAGTACCTTGGCATTGTTTTGCAAACTTCCTAATCTGAAATTAGACTGAGGAAGCATTGATTTGGAAATATGTATCCAAATCCAACAAAAAAGTATAACGTAGAGATGTCTTAGTAGCTCGGATATAGCTTAATAATTATTTTGGGTGTAATTTGATGCCATAACCAGCAAAAGGTAGCTAACATATATATTTTATAACATATATTAATTAGCCACATGGAAACACTAACCATAAATGGTATTAAAGTAATGAAAATTAGCCTTTTTTCATTTGCAACCGATAACGTTTAAAATAGTGTAAATCTGGGTACTTTATGGCTCCCCTGAATTTATGCTGTAAAGATGAAATTATTTGTTCACGGACATTATAAAATAACATAACATTTGTTGAAAAATCACAACAAAATGTATATCTGTAACTTATGTACAACACTACTAAACAAAAAAACGACACGCTCATCTTGACTCAGCTGATTGCCCTGAATCTCAAAATGTGCATTGAATTTCAAACAGTGCTTTGAATTGCAAAACGTGAAGTGAATGTCAAACAGTGCTCTGATTCTCAAACGGTGCTCTGAATTCCAAAGAGTGCACTGAATCTCAAACAGTGCACTGAACCTTAAACAGTGCAGTGAATCTCAGAGTGCACTGAATCTCAAACAGTGCACTGAATCTCAAACGATGCTCTGAATCTCAAACGATTCTCTGAACCTAAAAAAATGCACTGAATCTCAAACAGTGCACACGTTCATATAACTTCAAATAATCAACGGATTCTAAAACAGTGCACTGAATCTCAAGTAATACACTGATTCTCAAAGAGTGCACAAGCTGAAATGCACACACAGAACTGGTTGCTGGCAGATTCACTCCAGTAAATTTGCTGCAATGTAAACTATGAACTCATTTTATGCTTTGCTGAATCAGTTATTTCAAGATGTCCATCAACATCATATACACAAATAACTACAATGAGTTAGAGTAGAAGCCATATTACAAAACACAGATGTGATGACGCCATCAATCACTTGGCCATGACCAATAAGCAGCTGTTTCTGTGGCAAGATGTGCACTCTCGAAAAGCGTTTCTTCCCAACATCTTTATGCCGCAACATGTTTTGAATACCAGCATCAATTTTATTTTGAAAGATTTGTGCACAATGGCATACTAGTATCATAATCTTTAATTTTACTATACGTGTACAGTATTTGTCATGTTCAAACCTGGCAATTAATCAGCATCAATGTCACATTTTCTGATTAAATGTATTATTTTTAAGCCAATCATGATGGTTGCATCAGTTCAATTAAGTATATTTTCCCAATAAAGATAAACATCACTATAACTGGTGTGCCTACGTATGGTGCTATTACAAAGTTGCCCAGAAACTGCACTAATGCCAGAGCTGCCAGTGTTAACTATTGATTTCCTGGGCTTATTAGTGAGCTACAATTTAAGTTACTTTTCTCTAAACATCCATACTGCCAATGACTAACAAGTCAGATTAGTAGCTTCGTCCGTGTTAGTAAAGCACATAAAAAAAGCAGATCGGGTCAACAAACCTAATGCTAGAGATGAATGTCATTAAATTTAACTATTTCACACTGGCAGACTTCAGATAATAAATTCTGAACTTAGTTATTTAGTTATGTTTAATTACATGGAGGATTCAGATTACTGCACCACAAATAAAAAAATCAAGGTTTACATTATAAACGTAAAATTTATATGTATCGTAGTCATGTAACTGATCATACATTCCACAGCTCACTCTGCAGTGCTGAAATTGAACTGGACTAAGCATTATGTATGGACATCATTTCAGGATATCCGCAGAAGAACTATCACAAATTAGTGGCGGAGGCAACTGTGCGAATTAGTACAAAACTCAGCTGTGCTGCTCCCTGCTGGCAAGTCCTGTCAAAGTCTTACTGTGTCGTTAGCATGTAATGACAGCGAATCGTGTCCGCGATGTTGAAAACCAGAATTATCACAGCAAATTTGTGGACTAACCAGAAATGGGTGGGACGTGTCACAGTACTTTGACAGGTTTGCTAAAGGATGATTTCAAAACATTTACGTACTACACTACACGAAACCAATGGCATTTCACCTCAGACACCCCTCCTCCTGCTACATGAAATTTTGAATTTTCAACCTGTGTACAACTTTGGCAACTGTGTATTCGCCAGGTGCCATTTCAGCCGTCGTAATACAAACCTGCATGCATTCGACGTCAGCACCATTATCAACTGTGATAAAAAATAAACATGTTTTGGGAAACAACCCATACATCGATGTATGAAATGGCTAATAACCCCCCATCCACCCACGAAACCGGACCAATTTCGTGTAGTGTCTGACATGAGTGTTTTGAGAAGGTCCCCGAGTGGTGGGAGAGACAGCAACGAAGGATGCAAGGGAACGCAGAGAGGGCATACGTGGTGGTGGGGGCAAGGACAGCCTCCAGCTCCTGCTCTGTCAGGTCATCTCTCTCTTTCACAGAGTCACTGAAATGGAAGCAAGTCGCAGGACGGTTAAGTCCAACTTCATGTTGCATACTTGTCAACATCTGCTCATGAAAAAGCGGGAAAGTGATCATGAAAAGCAGGAAACAAATAGATTTTACTGTGAATTTTGTTTGTTGTTAAAAATGACAAAAAAGCAGGACATTTCGTCCAACAAGCTAGATCAGGGGAATAAAATAAAAAAAGTGGTATTTCCCACTCGACAGTGGTAATGTTGACACCTATGATGTAGATTGTTCTCTTTGATGTGAGAGAGCTGTACACAAATAACCACTGTTGGACCTATGTATGATCTGCACTAAACGATACAACAATGCCATGTTTTTTGCAGTGGGGCAAAGACTGAGCCCTCTGCTGAACAAAACTGCTAGACAAGTGGTGCTCCCTGGTGAGTGAACAATACATTATTTGGTGTCCTTTATAACATTTGAACTGTTGGAGTATGTTACTGTTCTGTCATTATCAAACAGAATATTCTCATATTGGAGTAGTTTGCTTTATCTAGAAGCTGCAAAGCAATTACCCTAGTTGTCTACGCTTGCATATAGAGATTTTGTTTCACCTATCTCAATGTAACTGTTTCTAAATGTTTCAAGTTCAAAGAAAAGTATGATTTTAAGTTTATGCAGGATTTGCATTGGCTATATATCAACTGTGTCAAAAACTCAAGCAGACTTTGTGTAAATCTCATAGGAAATCACGCAATGTAAGCAGGTATTCTGATGTTAGAATAATGTGCAGGAGTTCAGGGTAAAGTTCTGCACCAATGCCACACGCATGCTAGTTTGACCCTTTATTGCAGGTAATCATTAAGGATATGGAGGTCAACAACTTATTTCACTAAACTTACAAAAACACAAACTCAATCAAAGAAGACATGATCCCTACCTTGAAACAGATGGTGCAATCTTAGTTGACAGAGTTGTTGAATTCGTTCCCGGTTTTGCTGCCATGTTTGCTGTGAAAAAAAAAACATGTTTTAGCGCAGTGCGTTTTGTGCAGTATCTACGCTAACTGTATGGGCACACTAGAAAGAATCTGGTGGTATTAAGCTACAGCTGACAATGGTGTTTTCTTTTGTTTACATAGCTGAGTCAGCTTTTATCTTACATGATCAGATGTTCAACAATAAACTATTCAGCAGGTGGCAGCACTACAAAAACGACACCACTTATCCTCAAGAGGGAAGCACTATAACAGCAGCATCTATAAGTGTCACAATATCAATAACCTTGACCCACTTCATCACAAATAATTTGTGCAACAAATGGGCATAACGAATGTGACTGTTTGAATAATACTATTTCATGCTTTTGCCAGTGACTCCAAATATCCACCATAAAAGAATAGTTCTTCCTATGTGTGAACCACAGTGACAAGCATATTATTGTTAGAACATAAAGCAAAGTTTTGGCTTCACTAACTACGGCCGCCTGTAGAAGGTATAATTAGGAGATAGTCAATGATATGAAACAGATTATCCGTGCAACACAAACACTCAGGCAAAAGAAAGTGCATTGGTCTGAATTGACGTACAAACATATAAAACTACGTCATGCTAGTAAAATTCACGTACAATCGTACAAAACTACAACAAGCTAGTAAAATTCACGTACAAACGTACAAAACTACATCAGGCTAATAAAATAATGTTTGGTGCAAATAAATGTGAGCTGCAATCCATTGAGAACAACACAAGCTGGCATCATGATGCGGCAACAACACCAGAATTCTGGAGGCATTTGTCACCTGTCTGGGTACTATTTCGTTCTGGAAACTTGACTAAAAAACAAGCATTTCACAGTATTTTCGAAGCTGTATATTTTACACCAAATCCCACAACACACAAATTTCCATTTTTTGCGACTGAGATTTTATATTCACTGCATGGTGTGTGGTTTTAGATACAAACATACTGAAAATGATACGTATATGTATATCATGACTGGACTTTCTTAATTACTGCTGAACACTTTTAATAATGTCTTCATACACTAATATTGTCTTTTGAATTATATATCAACATTAGCTACAATGGTTTTTTAATCAAATGTGCTGACATTTTTCGTGACTACCTGTGACTCAAGACTACCAATGTTTTTGAATCAAAATATATGTGATCATATGTCATCAAATAATGATACACATTTTATTAATCCACACCGGATCACTCAGTTTTACTCATCTGACATCTGTGTTTGTGCAGGGATTTTGGCTTAACCCGTTTTGTTGAACTGCTGAACCCCTTTTATTTTAGTGCACTGCCGAGCTTGGGTGTCCCGAGGATTTTAGCACAATAGAAGTATTTTATATAATATTATTATTATTGTGACTTAAATCAGTAGACACAAAAAAAAAATTGTTTTCATTAGACACATCTATGGCCTTCTTTCTAATAATCGTAGCAACAGGTCTGATGACCCAACATTTGAAAGCACCAACGCAAATCAGGAAATCTTACTTGTAGTGATGTTGATAACGCATGCAAAGCAAAAATTAACAGGTGCAAGAGGCGTATCCTGTATCTTTCACACTGTCTGAGGCTATCAATAGGGATTGCTTCAGGCTTCAAACCATGTATTTAAATAATTGTTGTGGCAAAATGTTGCTACAAGTTAAGCATTTCCTAAAATTCAGTGGTGAAAAATTACTATTGTTTATTATATTTTGATGACACATTTTCATTTTAAAGCATGCTGAAAAAGTAAACCATGAATTTGTTTTGGTGCAGTTCCTTGAATTTCAGTCATGAAAACATGCTGTAAAATTGTGCATATCTTCAATTTCAATGGTGAAACATCGCTGAAGGGCTGCAGAAAAAACATTCTGTTGGGGCAACAGTTATTGTAGGACCCCCCACCACCCTCGGATCCACATCTTGCAAATGCTGCATGCAAAGTCCGTGTGTAGCTGGAGAACGGCATCTGTGCAAAGAATATCAGAAACAATAAAAATTAATGTGTGATGATAAACAAAAATTGCAGTGGTGATACACCATGATACAGTGCTTGATGATACAGCTTGTGTGCATACATGATACACCACGACAGAGCACCACATGCCTGACCATTCCCTGCACCTTGGAGCGATCCAAAGATACACATATGGAGAAATTCAGAATAGACAGATGTTAAAATTTTCAATAAAGCAGATTTAGTTTTCCGAATCATGGATGTCAAACTCAACGTGAATCTTAGAAATTGCCGATAAGGTTATTTTTCAAATATTCTGCCAGGATTTGCATAAAATTTACATCAATAAGATAACGCGGCCTAAATGAAATTTGGATATTCCTGCAACTTTGCAGGTATGCTGTGCAGCGAAATTTGGATATCTTTTTTTATACAAGCTTATACCAAATGGAGCCGAGATGCAGGTTTGAGTGGCTACCAGCTGTGGCAGCATATCAAGCATGTCAGTCAGTGCAGAAGCACAACAAGATTGTATTTATTGTATACCAATGGCATCTCCAAATGTCTCCGTTGCGTTCTTCATCACTGTCTGGGGCTGCTGCTGCTGCTGTTGTTGTTGCTGCTGAGTCTTTTTACTTAACGCTGCACGCATTCAAGACAGAACAATGAGACGGTTTCAATCTGAAATCTGTATGATTCTCTAGACGGTAATCTAACCTGCTATACTAACCTGTTTGATTGTTGACAGGGAGCTCATTTGAAGACAGGATTCAACTAAAAATCTTGAGCTAATATACAAAGCTGGTAAGCGAATAAGTTATCTGCATTAAAAATTTACCCTGTAGTTAATTTTTCCACTGTTTGTTTACAGTTACAATATTTAATGCTTAAAAACACAATTATCCAGTACACAAAATACAATAATTAATAAAAAAATGGAGCAAAAGAAAAAAATTAACAGTTGTCTGTTTTTTTATTTTAAACATCTTGTTAGGTATAAATAAATGCATGCAGTAAAACTCACCACCTTTCTAGTGGTAGTGTATACATAAATTGTATGAATGATTGTGATTCATTATGATTAAATTTCTCAGCATTAAAAATTATTCACATAAACAAATAGTATTGTATTCACCTCTGTGACACATGCCCGGTATATACATTTACACATATCAAGCCGAGTTATTTGTGCCAGAACTGGTTGGACACCAGTGAAAACATCATTCAGTATACTGTATACTGTACTGCAATTTGTAGCACGTCTGATTTTGAGTGGTTTTCTTTCTCCCCAATATTTAGATGCAAATATAGTAACAATGTGAAAAACATGAAATAGTGTATTTGGTATGACGATAAACATTAAAATCAATATCATAAAGTCACGCTTGTATCTGTGATGGATTTAGTCACTTTAAATGCACGATGCTATACCCTAACACCCATGGAGACATATTATACCAAATTCAACCCTTGATTTGAAAATGTAACTAAGCTTCTTCTACACATCCACAGTTGCTAGACTTTCAATGCCAGTGCCATTTTACTGGAACAAAAGTTCTTGAAACCTGCCCATTTTCGCCAAACAGCATGTGAAACCTGCATAAAAGGCATACATTTCTAAAAAATATAAGCCTTGAATTTGCACGAAATTATTCCTGGAATGTTATGATAACAATTTGTGCATTAATTACGAAAATAACCAATCACAGACACATCTGTAATTTTATGGCATTCATCGTAACATTTGTCCTAATGATGACATTACCAAATGCTGCATACAAAATTACTCACAGACACAGGTGTGAGAACTTAGCAATCATCAGCAATGAAATAAGCAATCAGTTAACGATAATGATCTCTTCATTCTAGTGTGCAATCAAAGGTGCCGACAAGAGAAACGAGTGCGTACATCGAGTGCACCACGTATGAGAAACTTAGTGCAACACCATGACGTGTGGAACAGGAGAACAGTCAGCCGGTGCGTCAAAGTTAAGCACCATCTACTGGCAGACACAGGAACTTTGTGGCAGCAGCAGATGGATGTTCGACAGGCTGACGGAAACTGCTACTGAAAACAGTTTGTCGACTAGGCTTGACAACGTGTGGTTTGTGGGCACTCTCTTGCCGATGTAATTTTAACTGAGCAAACATCAACAGAGAAATAACCTCATCTGTTTCTTGCAGTACGATATTGTTTAAAACAAGAATAAAATTATATGTTGCATCATGTTAACAGAAGATTTCATTTCTTTGGTTATATATTAGAATACAATATTTGTAAGTATCAGTGCAACAGTATGAAAATGATCCAAAGTGAAACTATGGATAAAGATAGCAACTACTCTGTTTTATTTAAAAATAACTTTCTTTCTTCCACATTTGCAATGCAAGTTTAAGTGATACGAAAACACTTTCCTGAAATTGCTGGATTTCTTGAAACCAGTCAGATTTATAAATAAATCCACAACTGCATCTTTTTATTGTAAATGTCATACTTCCCTTAGAGTTGTATGATGGACAACAGCAAACGGAATTTAAATCGAACTGATTCGCCTGCAGCGACGATGTGTGTGCATAATCAAAACTACAGACATTTGAGTGACCACAAAGACAGGCCCTGCAAGCAACCGACCACAAATTGTGTGAAAAATCGTTGGCAGTGATGACAAAGGAAACTGGAGACTCACCCGCATCTAGAGAAAGAGCAGACAGAGAGAGTTAGAAGCACACGTGGGAACAAAGAGAGGAATGGGAAGAAAACACAGATATGCAGTGAAACGCCATTTCATCAAGCTCTTTTTATACTGGTGATGGTAAGAAAGGTTACGATGAATCTGCTACCGCTGATATGCCGCTTTCACAAAAATCTGAAGAAACTTTTGTGCAGGAGATCTATATTCTAAAACGCTAAGTTATTTCATCGGTGCAGTGCAAACAAATTGTTAGAAAGGTTGCTTTTAGTGAAAACTTACATTTAATCAAACGATAAATTCATGCACTGAGAATGAGACACTGACTGTGGAAATATTTATGCACATATTATCCAATCAACGACTGTTTTATATGATGTGATGGTCACATACGTAGCCGAGCAAAACCGTAATGACAGTAGTCATTGGATAAGCAACAGTAGCAGATTAATCAGTGCAACCATTGTTGCCAATGTGAGTAAACATGTACATTACACTACGGCTGTCACTGAAACGTTATGGATTACATTTTTTGTTTTAAATGACCAAAAATCACTAATGCACTACACAATTTATGATATAGGAATTTATAAGCCAAAGCAGCCCAATATTTGTTTTACAAAAGATACAAAGCACTTTATGGTATTCTGAAATTAACAAGTTATAAGAAGATTATATATACAAGTCAAGAAGTGCAAATGTGAAAGCTATATTGTAGCAAGGTGAGAGATAAGGTAACGTCTTAGCAAGATGAAAGGCTAATTTCACACACAACAAGCAGTACACTAGACATCAAACACAACCATATATGTATAATATGTCTTACACATAAAATACTTACATAGTTGCACATACACAGAAAGGTAAAAGAGAGAAATTTCCAAGGTCAATATGGCCACCAGGTGTGATGATCGTTGTTTTTTTTATCATTCATTATTCCTGAATCAAATTACATGTACTTGTTTTATTAAAACGATCAGAAACTGACCAATCACACCAGCCACATTCTTTGACGCAGGAATTTGTAAAACCAAAAACGAGCATTTCACAGTATTTACTAGTATCTGATAATTATATGAACAAGATTTAGCCTTCAAATCCAGTGACAACAAATGACACTGTTAGATTCTTACTACGGATAGATCACGCAAATACTGTAAAATGCCATAAACGATACACTACCTATCAAAGCAGTAGCTCCCTTTTTGAACATTTTCACTGTTCCAAGGAAAAAAATTAACAAATTCATGTATTAGTTCGGGTGTGCAACCATTCCGGATATACAACGCTGCACTTGCAGTCAGCGATAGTGCCACCTGTTGGGAAACTAGTCGGAAAGTAGATCACTTCGACAAAATGCAAATGTCATGGACAACAGAAATGTCATATTTTGCATTATTTCATTAGCGCATTCTGCTAATATCAACAATTCAGTAGGAGTAGGTGATTCTAGAGACTTTAAATGGGTTAAACATAACTAACAGATATGTACAAGTAATACTCTCATTCTGTTTCTAGACTACTCTCTGTCTATATTTAAGTCATACACTGAACAACAGAAGCACATGGGGGTAGCATCGACATAGCAAAACACAGTTCGTCTAGGGGAAAGTGGGATAAAAACCACACAAGTTGCAATCACATGCAAAACTATTACTGTCTGCAAAAATTGTTTGCTACCAACATACAAAAAAATTTAGTTTTAAATGAAGATAAAGCTACTGTTATAGATAAACAAGTATTGTCAAGCTGTTCCCATTTTCCCCCATTTGTGTCACGGCCCTGCACTAGGTCAACACACACTTAACAAGTACACACGTTTTCAATATCCACATGAAAACATTACATTTGCAAAAACGTAACATTTCTTATTCACACGTGGAGTTAATTAGTACCCTGGCTCTACAAAACCGCACATTTGCAGAGAATGCACCCCATGCTAGGATCAGCTTAATTCATGCAGAATCTGGCCATTTTCACATAACATACACAGGCCATAAGACATAACGCAGTCAACTAGTATTTAGCCTCTGATGTAATCTTGCAGGTACTCACATGTTTTGCATCGACACTTCTTTATGGCACGGAAGTCTACGATATCCCCATGGCACTGTTTGCAATAGTAGCATGCTCTGCAGGCAAGAGGTAAAAGGAGAGTTTTGGTGCGTCTTACATGTGGCATGTTCACAATATGGGTTTTAATTTATGCTGAGCAGCACTTTTGATATAAAAATCTTGCGCTCTTCTCTTTATTTGGCATTTCACATCTAAGGTTCATGCACAAAATCAGTGGACACTGGTCACTATATTTTTTCTTGGAATAAACAGCACTTCACAAAGTTTTATTAACATTACCTTTTGACTTCTTCAGCTGACTGTGCAATGAAGAAGCCCTGTGTTTGGTGGGAGATCTTGACCGTATTGGGAGGGTTGATGGCAATACAGCTGACCCCGCTGTCATCAGTGCGTGCTTCGATGGCCACCAGGAGGAGCTTCAACTTGAGGAAGCAGTGTCTACAACAGGGTAGCGATTAATGAGAAAAGACGAAGTTATTACAATAATTGTTGGTATATCTTTAACGTACCATTACATATATGCAAATGTTTTGGTTACACATTTGCAAATGCATTTGAATTACTTTCAAATGTTTTGGCTACAAACACATTATTAATTTATTTAATAAATACAGTAGTACATTATTGCAACCACTAAGTCCCACTACATACCAGTCCCCTACATGAACTGTAGAGTCATACACTGAGTCACACAGTTCCAGACCTGCAGAGGTGGTAGAAATTGGAGGTGGGGGAGGGATAGACAATTGACTATTAACTGCTGGAACTATGGCAGGGAATAAAAGGCTAATCGTTCAGGTAGGCCAGAATGGAAGGGGAACAAGACAATAAATTGTCCACTGGTGGGGTCACTGGGATGATAACCTTGTGGATAATTACAGCTACCACTAATCAAGCTCTCTGGCTGTAAATATTTAGGGCTGGCATTGCTACTGTTTACTCCTAATGAGCTGCCACCCCAGCCCACGCCAACAGTGCCACCCCAGCCCACGCCAACAGTGCCACCCCAGCCCACGCCAACAGTGCCAACACAACCCACCCCAACAGTGCCAACACAGCCCACGCCAACAGTGCCAACACAACCCACCCCAACAGTGCCAACACAGCCCACCCCAACAGTGCCAACACAACCCACCCCAACAGTGCCAACACAACCCACCCCAACAGTGCCAACACAACCCACCCCAACAGTGCCAACACAACCCACCCCAACAGTGCCAACACAGCCCACGCCAACAGTGCCAACACAACCCACCCCAACAGTGCCAACACAACACAAGGGAGTCATTTGTCTGCATTGTTTCATAATAATAATAATAAAAAGACTTCTTTGGCACCAATATCCTCGGAAAATCCGAGCTCAGTAAATACACAGCAATAAAAAAAATCATTATATAAATGAAAACATTCATACCATGAGAATGGACACAACTGCCCATTAAAACAATTAATAAAAAAATATAATCATTAGCAGAACAATAACAAAAAGAGAAAGACTACTATTTAGTTTGTACACAATATTATAAATAACAAATATCTCAACAATATATTTTATTTAAAAAACCACCAATTTCAACAACGCGCAACAGGTGTAGGCCCAC
This sequence comes from Lamellibrachia satsuma, assembly GCA_033239005.1. Lineage (NCBI taxonomy): Eukaryota > Metazoa > Annelida > Polychaeta > Sabellida > Siboglinidae > Lamellibrachia > Lamellibrachia satsuma. The sequence goes on from BSQZ01000023.1 coordinate 7,468,479, forward strand.
TCACTCGGCAGCCTCGGGAAAAGACATGCCAATAAAAGCAGCGGACAGGTATTCCGTGTACATCTCCATTCCTGTGCCCCGCATGTAGTCGTTCTGCCACTTGGGCATGTCAGGTGACTGAAACGCAGAAAGACAAAATGTCATTCACAGTGAAGCCATTCGCTCTCATCACAATTACACTGGCATGTGCTGGTAAAGGTTCATCAAGTCATACATACAAAAATGAGTGAAAATTATTTACTGTTGGCATTTCAAGTGTTGTGTCATGTAACCAATGTGACAATGACATTTCACTACACATCATGCACTAGGTAAAATCAGGATAAACAGACTCCAGAATATACAACTATTTCGGGGGTCTATAATGGATAATAAAACAGCAATCACCGGTTGTGATGGATGTAAATCTACGTTTGACAAATTTCATGATACCCGCATTAGAGGCTACTACGCCTTGACTATGTATACGTACTGTCTTGTATGATCTCATGGTAAACAGGTTGGCCATGAGTGTAGAGAAGCCAGGAGCAAGACAGCTCTGTGCTATGAACCCTAGCTTCATCTCAGCCAGACAGACGGCATCGTCTCCCCGCTTCCAGTCCCAGCTCGGGATGTTCAGGAGGTACGCCTGCAACAAGACACACAGATGTGTCGTCATATGTGCAACAAGCCCCACGAGGAGTTATCATGTGACATCATGTTGCCCAACAAATCAGGGCAAAAATCACTTGTGTAAGCAACCTCTATAAATTGTGGCACACATTATGATCAGCTTGAACTTATGAATTAAATTCAAATATTTGTTCATTGTCTACCAATTTTAACACTAAGCTTTTATCTGGGATAGCCCAATTTAATACCTTTGGGCTTGGTGGCTAGTTTTGTGCTAGGTTCAAGTTATCTACAGCCAATTACAGATGCTGCCCTAACAATACTTGGCATTAAACACCTAATGTTTGTTTGATGTTAACAACAATTAGACAAATTAAACATTATTACATCTATTACATTGTGTTTCTATACAATGATGAATTACTAAAAATGTTAACGCTGCAACATTATTACATCTCTTAGATAATTAAAAAATGAACATTACCACATTGAGTCTCACAGTTGATAAATTACTAAAACATTAATGCAGCAACACAGACTTAAGACCAGGTATTCTCAAATTCAAACATGTTCATGTCTTACAGAACCCCGCTATAAACTCTTATAATAATTCATTAAAACCGAAAAATCTACACAAATTGTTCGGCACCCTAACACGAGAAGACAGGGCGATAGAGAGGGCACGGACCTTGTTATGGTACTGAAGCAACTGAATGATGACTTTGATGTCGGCGTGGTAGTTCTTGATGGAGATGACTCGCATGATGTTCGCTGCGTCCTCGGCGTCAGGGTCCTCACAGTACTTGTTAGCCAACACAAGACAAGCGTCCGCCTCCTTCACCTGAGGACAACATTTGGTGACAACATATAATAAATGATGGTTATTAAAAATATGGCGAACAACGACCAAGAAATAAAGCAAATTTGTACTAAATGATAGCTATTAAAAAATATGGCCAACAATGACCAAGAGATAGAGCAAACTTAGAAGACATAAGCTACATTTAAACCCATAAAAGTGAAAATAATAAAGCAAATTTAGGGAGAGACTAAACAGTCATAGGGACCATGTGAGAACTGCAGAGGTAAAAAAAACTTTTTTTTTGTATATATTGTATTTCCCCCAAATAAGACTGAGACAGAGGTAGATGGAGCATCTACCCGTAGTCAAATGTAACGGACATTTCTGACACTCTATATTGCTTTCTTACGGGTATAATCTTGTAACAAGAACTAAGAAATTCAGACAGTGATTCCATAACTGATCCTAAAGCAATATTATAACTGTAACAATTACATCAACATTGTAGTAGTTAAAGGTGCTTAATCAATTAGATTTTTGCTAGTCTCATTTCAAATAAATTTTACCAAAAAACAAGCCTAAATATTATCAACTGCAACATGCTAGTTCGTTTGTGCAACTTTTGTATGTAGTTTTTGTGAAATTATCAGACAAACTATAAAATTAGTTAATGCTTGTTCAAGCATTAACTGAAACGAAAATAGAATTGTTGAAAAATCATGATTTTCTTAATGGTGAAATTTCGCAACTTTGTCATGTGATCCGCGAGAGGATGGAAGTCACGCACATGATCAGCATTGACCCACACAGTGTTTACCATTATGGATATCCACTATTTTGATCCTTACCAGATCTAACGACTAAAGTCAGTTCTTTCGTTGATTTGATAAAAAATAGGCTTTTTTATTAAACCGACTGCAGATGTTGCATAAACTATTCACACACTACATATTTGGACACCAATGAACCAGATTTGCGATAGGCTTAATCAGTTGAGGAAGCATTTTTAATCAATATTACATCCACTTTCCTATCGTAATCAATATATACATTTGATTTATTTAACACTTCTGGGAATTATTTTAGTTTTTATGGTGCTGTATATTTTTTCACTTTCGACACTTTCAACGTTTTCAATGACCGTTTGCTGCTGCACAACTCACATTGACGCGATCAAGGTCGTTGGAGTCCATGATGGTGCCCTGGAAGAACTCCACCTGGGTGAAGTGGCGCTTGAAGAGACCTTCCAATTCCAGGTCTGGCTCTTTCCTGCGGTCACGACCACATGCAACATGAACTGTCATGGTCACACTTAACATCAAATGTTTGATAACCAAAAAACATATCAGCTTTGTAACTGCACGGTAGGATTGGCGGCTCAATTATTGTTAATTCTCATGTTTTGGTAAATTACTATATTAGGTGACCGGAATGGCATGGAAAAACACCTGAAGATGAAAGTAGCCGGAAGCAGAATGAGATGGACAGGACATGTGCAAAGAATGGCTGAAGACAGACTGTCAAAAAGAGCATAGAAAGCAGAAGAGGGTGGCAGAAGAAGAGGAAAGCCAAAGCTGTGATGGAAAGACTGTGTCAAACGAGATCTTAAAAGGGCAGGTATGAACAGCCAAGAGTGGAAGACCATCCCAGAAGACAGAGGGAGATGGAGAGAGTTAACAACGAAAATGGAAGAAGCTACCAAGTGACTTGGTAAACAGTCATGTTTTTCTAGCAAGATATAGTGAATTTCTGAATGCAACACAAAACGGTAAATGACAGATGGCTAACAACTATTTACTGTCTCATAATCTAAAACCTATTAAAATATATATTTCCTGGTCATTGTAGTAGGTGAGCAGCGATGTAAGAATCTTCATTGTGGATCAATATAAGATTTTAGAATCGTACAAACATCAGAATCTGATGCTGATACATCTAGCCAACCTGTGCATGATGACGAGTTCGACGTCGATGTCCTCGCGGTCTTTGTGTACAAAGTCAGACATGAAGTTTGACACTGACTCATAGGTGATGTGTCCACACAGGATGACGTGTCTGTGGAACACAATCAGACAACAACCTATATACAGCAGACGATTCTAACTGATCCTCTATACTCTGAGGATACTCATACTGTAATGTATCTATCAAGGAGCATGTCTGTACCGCTGGTATTATTTTGCCAGAACATGCCTTCATTAGAAAATTCATTACAGATTCATTCATATGTGCACCTAAAATTAAATAGTACAATATCTGCATCAAGCAGCCACAAACAATGGCTATGGCATAAGCTGTTGATGTTGCTTCAATACCCACAGGAACATGTATTCCCAGTTCATATGCACTGTGGAACTATCACAGAAATCGCATCACCTCAAAATCAATAGAGTGAAAGTGCTATTGCACTATGTATTTATGCAGACAAATTTTTATTGTTTTTTTGGCCAAAAAATTTACATCCGCTATATCAGAGATTTTATGTTTCAGAAAATTTTTATTAACAATTTCCTGGCTAACAACATGCCTTCAACATTTCTGTTTCTCCAAAGGTTAGTCAACATTAAAAACATCATCTTCCAGTGTGACAAAATCACCATGGACACCGGATGCTTGTGCATCATCCGAAAGCAAACGTAATGTGTTTTATTTATTTTATTAACTACTGTCTTTTTTACCACGGTCCACATACAACAGATTTGCCAATGGTACATGTCCCCTGATAGCAACAAGCCTGTGGTGGGTGCCAAGAACCCTGATGAATATTTGATGTGCTCTCTGTATGTGGAAGAAAAGACCCAAGTGATGTCACCGTCTCCATGGCAGACACAATGTTGAATCAACAATGAATGAACAATATGAAGGAAGGCATTAGGACGCAGTAACCATGTAACTACGGCTGCCAGTTTAACATACATCTGGTGAATGTAAATACACATGCATGCATGCGCATGTTCCTGTACACTAATGTATCAATACACACAACAACCATAGATGTGAACTGCTTCACCTGACTGGTGATTGGGATCAATAAAAATTTTAGCACAGTCAACGTTACCTTCTTTGTGTGAACTGTCTCGACAGTTTTCAACAGACTGAATAATGCTCGATGGCAGCACAATAATCATCGTGCTCAGGTGCTATCACTGGTGTGAGGGCTGGTACAGTCTCTCCCACGTCTATGACAACCTCCTGAGGATCCATCCAGCCCGAGGCCATGGCCCCTCACATCAGTGATAGCACCTGACATGATGACATACGTACCACCATCTAATGGTCGTCAGCCTGATGAAGACAGCTGAAAGCTGTACAAACGTTGCAAAGAAAAAAGGTGATATTGATTGTGCAAAACAGTCAGACGTGCCAGACCAATTCATGATTAATTTAAATTTGAACTTTTCTGACGCATCAGATGTGGTCATTATCTGCATGTATTCGAGTACATTCTACAAACCTCTTGCCATGTTCCTTCTTGTAAGAACCACCGTAGCGGGTACGTGTACCCAGGATGTCAGCAATTTCTGGTATAAAACTTGCAAACATTGCCTGAAAAGCACAAGAGAATTACTAAACAAGAACAGACAAGATAGTATTATACTTTTATATTAAGGGTTTTGTCAAAACTGAATGTGACAAATTGCAATTGCAGTGGGTCAATGTGTGAGTGCGTGAGAGTATGCATGCACTTGGTGATTTGAAAGGCTAACAAATTGTACACAGACCAAATAAAACTGAACTTTTATTCTTGGTTTTAAACATTCAACTTTAACAAGATTGCTATCCAAGGCAAAGGCCCAGATGGCAAGTGGACAAGGCAGCCATTGGCTTATTGAGAGTCCAACATTTTTAATCTATGTGTAATCAGCTCTCCTGAGATATGTGTCAACCTTGTTTTTAAACATATTCACGCCGCTAGCAATAACACAATGTGTAGACAATTTGTTCCATTCATTTATTGTCTTCTGTGAGAATGAGTGCTTCCTGATATCCAATCTACACTGATCCTTTACTAATGTTACCTCATGTCCTCTAGTTCTATTATCTTTCTTGAGTTACAAAAAACATTTGTATCAATATTTTCAAACCCATTCAATATCTTAAAAACTTAAATTTCATCTCCTCTTAACCGCCGTGTCTCTAGGGTTGTTAAACCACATTCTTTCATTCATTCTTCATAACTAAGGTTTCTCAGTTCAGGAATAATTTTAGTTGCTCTCCTCTGTATTCTTACGATATGGTCTCCAAGCTTGTATACAGTCCTCTAAATGAGGCCTTACTACTGCTTTATACAGAGGTATAATTAGTTTTTTCCTTGTATGTTATATTTCTCCTAATCAACCCAAGAATTTGATTACCTTGTCAAGCTGCAATACCACACTGCACACATATCAGCACTTACTGTGACTCCAAAGCCCTTTTCTTTTACAGTAGTACCTAGAACAGTATCTCCCATTTTATAATTTACATCCAAGTTCCCATGTCCTGTAGGTAGGCATTTTCATTTCCTAAAGTTGAACAACATCAGCAATATCTCAGACCATCTAATTTGTCTAGATCATTTTATAAATGTTGTTTATCACCATCATTAATTCTTCTAAACACTTTTGTGTCATCTGCAAATGTCAAGTCGTTGATATATATATATATTAAGAATACTAAAGGTCCTAATACTGATCCTTGTGGTACCCCACTCAAAATTTATTTCCAGTTTGAAACTTCCCCATCTACTACAACACATTGTCTTCTGTCAGCCAGCCATTGTTCTATCCAGTCGATTATGCCATCCCCGATACCATGGACTTTTAATTTAAGTAGTAATCTTTTATGTGGCACTTTGTCAAAAAGTTTATGAAAATCGAATAATATAATATCTACTGGTGATTGTTCGTCATCCACTTAGTGTTTTTGTTTAAAAAAAAAACATAACATTTGTTAAGCATGACCTCACTTTTAGGAATCCATGTTGAGATGGATTTAATAATTTATGCCTAACAAGGAACCACCATAATGTCTTTAATTAACCTTTCTAATAGTTTACAAATCACTGATGTTAAACTCACTGGTATGCAATTTTCTGACTTATTTCTCGAACCATTTTAAATAATGGTATGATGTTTGCTTCTTTCCAATCAAAATGAACCACTCCCTCTTTTAATGACAAGTTGAACAGTGGAAGTGGAATACTAATTTGTTCTACTGTTTCCATTAGTAGTTTTGGAGGAATTCCATCCACTCCAGGTGATATATTGTCCTTCATTGCCTTTATTTTCTTAGCTACGATTTCTGGAGTAACAATTAATTGCCCCTAAATAGTCCAATTTAGCCTCCTGAAATTTAGCTAATATCCTCTCTGGTAAACACTGAACTGAAGTATCCATTTAGGTCTTCCACCATTAAAAAACCTTGTGATATTATATTTCCAGCGCTGTCTTCTAGAGGTCAGACACTGTCTTGTACGTTTTGTTTATTCCTCTCATATGCTGATATATAAAACTCTTCCTGTCATTTTTTTATGTTACATGCTAATTTTTGCTGGTAGCTTCTTTTAAATTGTCTAATTTTATTGGTAGGTGCATTATGTGCTACTTTGTAATTTGTGTAGTCTTCATCCTTTCTAGTACGCCTATAAACCCTCCACATAGTTTGCTTGTACGCTATTTTTCTAATAGCTTCTTTTGACAAGTGCTTCATTCTAGACCGTTTTCCTTGTTTTCTCAAGCGAACAAATTGATCAATGATACTCTCAATTACATATTTTAGAATGTTCAAACATTCAATTGTGGTCTTATTCCTTAGCATCTTATTCCAATCTAGCTCTGCTAAGTATTTTCTCATATCTTTATATTTACCTTTGTGGAAGTTTCTTCTGCATTTTTTTATTTGTACCTTCTGATTTTACTTTGATGTCAAAATGTATATGATTATGATCACTGTTACCCAATGGCTCATGTATTTTTACATTATCCACTAATTCATGTTATGAAGACAAAACTAAATGTAATACATTCTCTCCCCTGGTTGGTTCTAGCCCGTGTTGAGTAAAGAAGCTATCCTGAATTAAACGTAGAAACCGTTGGTCCTCACCCCCTGTACTCTCTAGATATTTCTATTATGTGTCCGTGGTTAAAATCTCCCATTATGATACATTCCCATTTACTCACTTTCTTTATAGCATTTTGTATTTATCTGTTATCCTCTTCATTTATGTTTAGACTTCGGTAAACTAATCCAATAGTTAATGTTGAATTTCCTGTAACTATTTTCCACCAAACAGCTTCATTGTAATCTGCTTCCCTTTCTAACTTTATTCTGTAAGCCTGAATAGATTCTTTAATATATAAAATGACCCCCCCTCCCCTTCTTCCTATTTGATCTCTCCTAAACATTACATATCCTGTCAGTCCTAATTCAGCATTTGATATAGCTTTGTTGGCCCACGATTCAGTTATACCAATTATGTGAGGGTTAATATCTACGCATATGATATGATACATTTGAATGCACAAGGCAAAGAAGACCATATCAACAGTGACCCAGTGTGACCAAGATATAGTAACACAGTACTTACAAGGTATAATACAAAAGTACATCTTCAAATTCAAAGACCAATGGATTGGCGAGGACTCACCAAGGCACCAAGAATAAAGAAGACCATGAAGGTCCTGCCAATGACGGTCTGGCAGAAGATGTCCCCGTAGCCGACTGTTGACATTGTGACGAGCATGAAGTAGACACTCTCCCAGTATGTCATACGGTGTGGATTGCTGAAGTTGTAGAATGGGTCTCCAGAGTTCTCCACCTGCAAGTGTTATAACACAGAGAGATAAACCATCAAGGACATTCTAAGACATATCATCAGCAAGGACATGTTAAGATATATCATCAGCAAGGACATGTTAAGATATATCATCAGCAAGGACATGCTAACATATATCATCAGCAAGGACATGTTAAGATATATCATCAGCAAGGACATGCTAACATATATGATCAGCAAGGACATGCTAAGATATATCATCAGCAAGGACATGCTTACATATATCACCAGCAAGGACATGCTAAGATATATCATCAGCAAGGACATGCTAAGATATACCACCAGCAAGGACGTGCTAAGACATATGATCAGCAAGGACATGCTTACATATATCACCAGCAAGGACATGCTAAGATATATTAACACCAAGGACATGCTAGGATGTATCATCAGCCAGGAATTGTGATGAGATCATCAGCAAGGACAAGTACAGATATCATAGGCAAGGAGTCAAGAACATGCCAAGAGTCTAAAGACACCATCACAAGGACAACAGGAGATCTTCATTTACCTTTGTTCATTAAATATGATTTGAACTGATTGCGGGTTTACATATTTGGAAACAACAGACTGCATTCTAAAACAAATTAATTCATTGGTAAGTTCTAACACTGGTATGGATGGACAAGGTAAGTACAGACAGATTATTGCACTCACAAGATGAACAAATCCGGCTGCCGTGAACCAGATGCTGATTAGGGTAGACACGAGCTGGCATAGTCGAATGCTGTTGCTTGTCTTCAGAATGTTCAAGTACTGCAGTACGTCTGGGATGGTCATGAGGCGCAGCACTCGGGTGAAGCGCAAGCCTGCAGGAACAGCAGCAGATGTGTGTGCAATCACAATGGAAGAGTTGCAGAAATGTCAGCAGCAGTTGTATGGACATAGTTTGTGTTCACATTTTTGCTTAACAGCCATGTACATATGAAGGTTTCAAAGCAAAATGTGATAAATCCATTTTTGTTTTATAGAAAAACTCATTTCTGTGTTTCGTACTCAGAGTGTAAATGGAAACTTGTACGAGATATTGGAATATCTGAAGAATCCAACATTAAAGCAAATGGTAGCTGAATTATAATTTCAATTATGAAATTTTGCCCAATCAGAAATGTTGCCTGAATTGGCATTTATCACATCTTGTACTGAAACCCGTCATATATATCGAGAAAGACATTGTAGTAAAGTACCTTGAAGTGCTATAAAAGACTTTATTGTTATTAAGAAAGAAGAAAAACTATGAAAAAAGAAGAATAAAAAAAAGAAGGACAAATTCCTATTTAAACATCTTGGATACAAAGAATATTTTTGCAAACATTTCTTGCAAAGCTAATAACATTAAAAAAATTTTGTTTTTCAAATATGATAATAATATTGATCAATGTGCTTATACATAAAAGTGAACATTTTGTAGTCATTCACCACCTATTTAATACAAGATTTGCACAGTACATGGATTACAGACAACTGGCATCACCTGAATGCACCTGAAAGCACCTGCAGGTAACTAATTGCATTACTTATACACCCAATGTGGAAGTGTGTCTCTAATTCTGAACGTTGAATCAGAATTCCAAGAAGTCGCTTCAGGTCATGGCATTGAAGGATATATTTAGAAACACAACGGACTTTCGGGCCATAAACTCAATCAGTGACAACTGGTTCTAGCAACAGTTTCCTTTAACAAGTCATCTGACTCATCTTTATTCCTTTGTTTGGTGGTTAACCTTTATTTTTATGACACAAGTGGACTTAGGATTACGTCAACATGCATGACACAAGTAGCTTGATGACCAGGTCAAGGCGCCCAAGAAACAAAGTGCGGTAGACAGGTGTATTAGTGTATTTTAATCAGTAATGAGGGTGCACCAAACCAAGTTTTGATAGATTTTATTTCAGCACTGGTTACACATCACATCAGGAAAATAGATACGTGTTTAACCACGATGTCACCATGACTTGATCTACCACAATGACGAATTGAGTGTTGATAACGATAAAATTGATAAATCCACATTTCATATTAGCTATGATGTCTGGAAGAGTTCACCTTGTATTATGTGTATAATATGTATAATTAGTTGTTACTGTGCAGCATCAAACCCCTGGAGATCTGTGGTAGTTGTGATTAAGCTGGCATGTGATTGCCAGATGCCAACTTCTCAGAAAAAATATTTGTTCACAATCTGAGGTGCAGAGACAAATTGCCAATGTGCTACATGACCCATGAGAAATTAACCGACATCAGTATTCACATTGACTTGGTGAGTTCCCTACTTGGCACAAGATGCCTACTTACTGACTCAAATCAAAATCATGCCACACCAAGTGCTTTGACCCTTCAGGCCAAGAAAACATGATATAAAGGCGATCAGACAGTTAAGAATTCACTAAATTGCATTAAAATCATATGTTAACTCACATGACAATAATGAGCAGAGATGATGTGGTACTTACCTAGCCAGTTTCTGTTTAAGTAGATTGCTACAAACGATGGCGGGATCGTGAAGTAGTCGACAAATGAATAGATCTCGACTAGGAACCATAACTTGTCTGCAGCTGCCACAAACTACAACATACAGACATGGTCTGTGAGAGTTCACCTTACACAGGAGACCAGTGAAACTACAACATACAGACATGGTCTGTGAGAGTTCACCTTACACAGGAGACCAGTGAAACTACAACATACAGATATGGTCTGTGAGAGTTCACCTTACACAGGAGACCAGTGAAACTACAACATACAGATATGGTCTGTGAGAGTTCACCTCACACAGGAGACCAGTGAAACCACGATATTCACACGTTGTTCGAATAAAAAATACATAAATATGTGTTCTTCGAAATTTTATATCACAAATCTAAGTAAAAAACTGAAAACACCAGCACAGCCCATTTAATCAAGATGGACCAGTGGCATATTTAGGGGGCCATGGTCAATTTTATATTTTATCCATATGTAATATGTTGGGCCACTGCACGGTGGCGTCGTGGTAAACTAATGAGTGAATAAGCTTGCCCCCCTTTGTGAGATCCAAGATATGCCACTCAGAAGACACATATTCAAAGGATCTTCCTTTTTAGTTTCCTCGCAGAGTATCAGTTTAGTTTACATTGTTCAGACATATTATATGATTCCAGGGAATAACAATACACAGCCACAAGGAAAACACATGGCCTGCCGAGGCTGATCCATCAAACTACAACACACAGACAGCCCCAGAGACATGTGGAGACATACATAATCAGTGTCAAGCAGCAGTGAACACACAAACCACATTGTATGCACTACTGCAACATGAGGACACACAAACCACATTGTATGCACTACTGCAACACGAGGACACACGATATTGGTGATTAGGTGAACACACAAACCACATTGTATGCACTACTACAACACGAGGACACACGATATTGGTGATTAGGTGAACACACAAACCACATTGTATGCACTACTGCAACACGAGGACACACAATATTGGTGATTAGGTGAACACACAAACCACATTGTATGCACTACTGCAACATGAGGACACACAAACCACATTGTATGCACTACTGCAACACGAGGACACACAATATTGGTGATTAGGTGAACACACAAACCACATTGTATGCACTACTACAACACGAGGACACACGATATTGGTGATTAGGTGAACACACAAACCACATTGTATGCACTACTGCAACACGAGGACACACAATATTGGTGATTAGGTGAACACACAAACCACATTGTATGCACTACTGCAACACGAGGACACACGATATTGGTGATTAGGTGAACACACAAACCACATTGTATGCACTACTGCAACACGAGGACACACAATATTGGTGATTAGGTGAACACACAAACCACATTGTATGCACTACTGCAACACGAGGACACACAATATTGGTGATTAGGTGAACACACAAACCACATTGTATGCACTACTGCAACACGAGGACACACAATATTGGTGATTAGGTGAACATTTCCATTTTTCATATATTGTGCTACTTCGTCAAATTGATACCGTTCTTTCTGAAGGTTGTATTTTAAGTCAATCAGTAGGTCCTTCCATAGGAAATTAATCAAATATGTTGTTGCTAAGGAGAATTTGGAATTCAAAATGGCACTGTTTTGAGAGTTCAGCAGGTTTTCGTGATTATTTCAACACTGACCATAGATACAGTAGCGAGATCAGTGAATGTGGCAGGATACACACTGATTATCTGGTTAAAAATGATGAGTGTTTAACCGGTGTGCGCCAGCGTTTGTTGAAAAGTTCAAGTGACGATTATCTTGGTAGCACAATTATCAGGTTATGACCTGCAGCCTCCAGGAAAACTGTGACTGCCCTAGTTAAAACAAATTTGGTGCAGGTTTTCTTGACTGTTACAATGTGGTACCAGTATCAGCAATCAGCATAAGGCCTACGATCAGGTAATGGAATGAACCCGAGATGATTACAGAGTAATCTGAAAGCAAATGGAAACAAATCATGACCTCATGTACGTCACAAACCAGCTGAGTGGAGATGTCTTGTAGCCTTAACAGTCTGTCATGGCTACTTCACTTTCCGGCACATGTGGCCATAGAGCCACTTTGTCCTGGCTCGCAGTGGCCATTAGCTGGACAATATTAAAACCTTGCTTCAATCCAGCACAGCTATGTGATCAGCACAAAGCTCATTCCTTCTATGTGAGACAGGCTTCTCACTTAACAGGATTCTTTAGTTAGGTCTGTGAGAATTACTCACCCACTTTGTTAATCTATTTCTTTACATACAAAAACATTGAAAGTCAACTCAAGTAATCATTTTATGATAGTGTAAAATAAATAAATAATATATATTTAAGGCAACTACTTTTATGCTTCTTGCTGATTGCAATACCTGCAAATATTTAATCACCATGTTAAACCAGAATTATTACATCCTCTTAATAATACACATTATGCAACAGGCTTCAATACACACACACGCACACACACACAGTTGAGATTACTTATTTTACACTGTATCACAAAAAGATTTTATATATATATATATATATATATATATATATATATCAACACTGGTATTTTTACATCATATTTTTCAAGCCATATTTCAATGTTTATGCACAATCCTTAAATCTTTTGTTTTTATCCAACTATGATTTCTCTACTCAACCTCACAGGCACTTCTCATAAATCTACCTGGGCAGACATGATTCCCCACCTGTTAACAAGGCCACAGTATTTCTTGCATCCTTTCATTTTACGTAGGTAGCACACAAATCGCCCAAGGTTGTATTGCTGTTGACCAGAAAGAAAATAAACATAGTTGTTGGCTGCCAACATCTATTTGTCTTGTTTTAGTTTATGTACAGTTTATGATTCACCTACATTCCTAAACCACACAGCCACTTACCAGGAGTGACATCCCCCAGAGGGTGACATCCCCCAGAGAGTGACATCCCCCAGAGAGTGTCCGGCCAAGTCACTGTCACTCAGTGTTGTAAGGACATTTAAGCGTTTCATTGCTAAGTGTTTTATTGATGGTAATTGTACAAACTGTTGATTGTTCATAATATAAACAATAAAATACTGTCGTTGAAGTACATTTGGTTTTCTTTTTAATTGAGCCCCCCTCCGATTATGATAACAGGACAGACAAACCATGTACTACATACAACTCCAGCCCTGTGCAATCAGCAAGAAGCATAAAAGTAGTTGCTCTACAGGCTATCCAATCAGCCCAGAGAACTAAAGTATCTCTGAAGTCAGTAATTACAATGATTATCCCTCATAGACCCACAAGACAACTTATTAAATGCTGGCAATGAGTGAAGTTTGAAATCTAAAATTACAAGCCAAAAATTTTTACTATTTATACTAATGAGAGATGCTTTGAACATTCTTAAAATATGGCCACATTAATAATATGGTTTGACAGATAAGGCAAACTACAGTCTAAGTGCAGCTCAATAATACAAGAAATTATCAGGAAATAAAACTAATGTGGAATAATAAAACTTAATGGAAGTTACAAAATTAATAAGTATAATCACTTTACCTGCAAATATTTAATCACCATGTTAAACCACAATTACTACATCCTCTTAATAAAACACATTATGCAACAGGTTTCAAAGAATATGGAACATTCCACATTTCATACTTTCCTATTCTCAGAATACACTAAACACTTCTCTAGATGAAGTCTTTGCCACAGTGATTCTGCTGATCATGTCATAAATATTTTATCAGTACTTTGACGCACATAACCAGCGAAAAACCAATCAACATGATTTAATGATGCACAGTAAACATGAGTCAAGATCACAAATCTGTGACTGTTGTTTTGGGAGCACCGTATCATAAATACACAAATGTACAGTATACAAATATTGATTAATTATGCACTATATGAGCGTTGAGACACTTCAGTTCAATATCTGTATCGATGGCGCCATCAAAGGTCATCAAAATATTATTACTGGGTCACAAAGATGGTACCAGTAGCCAGCTAAAACTCCATCCTCACCTGATTTAGCCTGTCACGAATCAGGTTTGTTGATGCTCGAGTCTGCAGTGTGTGAATAGATTATATTACGTGCAGTCAGTATAAAAAAAGTGTGCGTACTTTGAAATCATCGAATGAATTCACATTGATCATTAGATTTAACTGCAAAAATGTGAATACCAGGTACACCTGTAGCTAGTATAAATACCAGGTACACCTGTAGCTAGTATAAATACCAGGTACACCTGTAGCTAATATAAATACCAGGTAGCTAGTATATAGAGACGAAACCACTTTTTCAACTGACTGCTCACCAGACCCGATCAACAATAATTTATTAGCGTGTTTGATGATTTCATCAAACCTAAAAAAACTAAGACACTTTTGTACATGTCATAGTCGATACTAGACAGGTTCGTTTGTTCTTTGCAGACATGGGGTCACTTCCATTTTGTCAATTCCAATTTCAGTCAATTAAAAAAATCAATTCCAATTCTGCCTTGCAAAAATTCCAAATTGTCAATTCCAATTCCCATTTTTTAAATTCTAGGCTTAGGCTATCTATATGTCAGGTTTGCTATAAAAAAACTAAAAATAGCATTCAGCCATTTGATATATACTTTCTGCTGCGACGGGAGCAGGCGTAGCCTAGTGGTTAAGGTGTTGGACTCTAAATTCTTTTAGTTTCCAGCATCCTAATCACCAACATGTATTCTCCATAGGGAAATAAACCTTGTCCACTGAGAAAGAAAATGAGATAAGGCCTGAATGGTCTGACTTTGGTTTTACTGTCTGTTACAGTCAATAATACCAAAAAAATCAATTCCAATTACCCCAAAATCAATTCCAATTCCCCAAAAAATCAATTCCAATTCCAACTTACTTAAAAAATCAGTTACAATTCCAGAATGTGATCTGTGTGTAATGATCAGCAATGTGATCGGTGTGCAATGATCAGCAATGTGATCAGTGTGCAATGATCAGCAATGTGATCGGTGTGTAATGATCAGCAATGTGATCGGTGTGTAATGATCAGCAATGTGATTCGTATGTACTGATCAGCAATGTGATCGGTATGTAATGATCAGCAATGTGATCGGTGTGTAATGATCAGCAATGTGATCGGTGTGTAATGATCAGCAATGTGATCGGTGTGCAATGATCAGCAATGTGATCGGTGTGTAATGATCAGCAATGTGATCGGTGTGCAATGATTAGCAATGTGATCTGTGTGTAATGATCAGCAATGTGATCGGTGTGCAATGATCAGCAATGTGATCGGTGTGTAATGATCAGCAATGTGATCGGTGTGTAATGATCAGCCATGTGATTGGTGTGTAATGATCAGCAATGTGATCTGTGTGTAATGATCAGCAATGTGATCGGTGTGTAATGATCAGCAATGTGATCGGTGTGTAATGATCAGCCATGTGATCGGTGTGTAATGATCAGCAATGTGATCGGTGTGTAATGATCAGCAATGTGATCGGTATGTAATGATCAGCAATGTGATCGGTGTGTAATGATCAGCAATGTGATCGGTGTGCAATGATCAGCAATGTGATCGGTGTGTAATGATCAGCAATGTGATTCGTATGTACTGATCAGCAATGTGATCGGTATGTAATGATCAGCAATGTGATCGGTGTGTAATGATCAGCAATGTGATCGGTGTGTAATGATCAGCAATGTGATCGGTATGTAATGATCAGCAATGTGATCGGTGTGCAATGATCAGCAATGTGATCGGTGTGTAATGATCAGCAATGTGATTGGTGTGTAATGATCAGCAATGTGATTCGTCTGTACTGATCAGCAATTTGATCGGTATGTAATGACCAGCAATGTGATCGATGTGTAATGATAAGCAATGTGATCGGTGTGTAATGATCAGCAATGTGATCGGTGTGTAATGATCAGCAATGTGATTGGTGTGCAATGATCAGCAATGTGATCGGTATGTAATGATCAGCAATGTGATCGGTGTGCAATGATCAGCAATGTGATCGGTGTGTAATGATCAGCAATGCGATCGGTGTGTAATGATCAGCCATGTGATTGGTGTGTAATGATCAGCAATGCGATCGGTGTGTAATGATCAGCAATGTGATCGGTGTGTAATGATCAGCCATGTGATCGGTGTGTAATGATCAGCAATGTGATCGGTGTGTAATGATCAGCAATGTGATCGGTGTGTAATGATCAGCAATGTGATTGGTGTGTAATGATCAGCAATGTGATCGGTATGTAATGATCAGCATTGACTCACAGTGTTTACCATTTTGGATATCCACTATTTTGATCTTTACCAGATCTAATGACTGAAGTCAATTCTTTTGGTGATTTGAACAAAAATAGGCATTTTTTTATTAAACAGACTGCACACATTACTTAAACTAGTCACACACTACAAATCATAAATGAACAAGATTCGTGATATGCTGAACCATTTGAGGAAGCAGCTTTAAAAAATGGCTAGGTTCACAGAGCCTTTTAGTGGCATCTAATTGCGTCTAATATTGAGCCAATGTTGACTGCCAATGGCAGAGATAACCCGGTCTGAAATTTGTAATGCAGAAACATCCAAACATCCATGCAATCACAGTTGACTTCTGTGAGTAGTTAGCCTTTCAATCAATATACATAGACTATTGAATCAGCTAATCTCATCACTGACTACTGCTTACTTATTCACGTGGTTGCCTGAGCTGGGGCAATTGAAACCGAACATCACAGCAATGGCAGCAAGATGATTCTTGGTTGAGCGAAACAACACTAACACAGTTGGTTTAGGTTCACCACCTGTGTTATTACAAGGCATATCACACTGTTTGATATGTGTGTGTGTATGGAGCTGAGTCGTCCGTACATGAGCCGTGTGCTTTCAATGAAACACTGGAAGCACATGATTTAGAAGCAAGGAGGTAAAACACAGATGAAACGGCTGCTGCTGATAATGAATGAGGACTGGTGATAATTGCAGCACCTCAGCCACCATGCACCTGGAAACCTTCAGGGGTCTGTAAATAGGGCATATGTAAACATCTCCATCCGAGAAGAAGCCGTTGTTGTTTATGTTACAACCTATGAACAGCTCATCTCCTGCCAGAGAACGTTCTGGCAATTTACAGAAATATGACTTCTCCAGTTCTAGCTTTTATTTCATGGGTTGTGCTATGCTGTTAGATAACCCTATGTCAATAGTAAGGGAACATATTACTTTTATTTCCTGATAATTTCTTGTATTATTAAGCTGTACATAGATAGTGGCTTGCTTTATCTGTCACACCATATTACTAATTATGGCGTCATGCTAAGAATGTTCAAAGCATCTCTCATTAGTATAAATAGTATCCTTCTGTGGCTTGTCATTTAAGATTTCACAACTTCACTCATTGCTAGCATTTAATAAGCTGTCTTGTGGGTTCATGAGGGATAATCATTGTAATTACTGACTTCAGAGATACTTTAGTTCTCTGGGCTGATTGGATAGCCTGTAGAGCAACTACTTTTATGCTTCTTGCTGATTGCACAGGGCTGGAGTTGTAGGTAGTATATGGTTTGTCCTCTTATTATAATTGGGGGGGAGGGGGGGTTAATTAAGAAAAAGCGCTAACAGTCAATCTAAACCAAATCTACTTCAATGACAGTATTTTATTGTCTTTATTACCAAAAAAAAAAACAGTTTGTACCATTAATCCTTAACTGTCCTTACAACACTGACTGATCATAAACTGACTTGGCCAGACACCCTCTGGAAGCTAGTCACTCCTGCTGACCACCTCTGTGCTCTGTGTAATGGACACAGCTGCATTTCTATCACATCTCTTGGCTGTATTGCAGAGTATGTCTTTGATATTTTAAGGAGTAAACAGTGGCCTTCTGGCCAGGGAGGGAAGGGTTTACCTAGTAAGGAGGTGGAGGCTTTCAACTGCCCATCAAAGGAAGTCATTCTTAAAGGGAACAAAAGTCAAGTCATGGTTTTGGGCCTATACACCTGTAAAAGCTACTAAAACAGTATTCAGATAGAAAGTAACAGGATAAATAGTAATGGAAAGAAACTAAAAATTTTGACTAGGAAAGAAAGAAAAAGGAAATAAAAATAACGGAACCAAAGTAACAGATTTTTCAATATTTATTTATTTTTTATCAGAATTATACAATATAAAACACATGTGACTGCATCATAGCATAATCATCACAGTTCACATAAGCATATAACCATGGTTCATGTAGGGATATAACCACCGTTCAATAATGATTTTTACAGTTAATAGTTTGACACAAGACAGATCACTGACGCCTGTTGGGTCTGATGTTATACACAATATCCGATAGGAACTCAGGGATTGAGTCTGTACCATTAACATGGTCTTGGCAGAGATATTTGAGTCTCTTCTGGAGACGTTCCAGACCCTTGTTGGTACATCTCTTAGGAGGATTGCCAACTGTGTCCTGTTCCAGTACTGTCTGGACTGTTGCCTGTTCCCTCTGGAGCCATGTGATTGCCTTCCACGCTGAGGGGTGATAGTGGCCAACCAAGCTGAGAAACTTATTGTTCCATCCCTCACAAATGTTGTTTGTTCGGGGTCCATCAGTCGGGGTCGCAGCATGTACGTTCCATATAGCCGGTGGGTACAACAGTGGCATTCGGTGGGTACAACAGTGGCATTCGGTGGGTACAACAGTGGCATTTGGCAAAGGCTGAGGTTGTTGTTCTCGTTTGTCGCCACCCATCACACGGGAACTTCCACTGACATAAGTACTGTCAAAGT
This sequence comes from Lamellibrachia satsuma, assembly GCA_033239005.1. NCBI lineage: Eukaryota > Metazoa > Annelida > Polychaeta > Sabellida > Siboglinidae > Lamellibrachia > Lamellibrachia satsuma. The sequence continues at coordinate 7,487,988 of BSQZ01000023.1, forward strand.
AGGCCAGCAGATCGGCAGCCTTCAGCCTCCAGAGGTTCAGTATCCTTCAGGCCATACCCTCAGGAACCTCATCTGTCTGGTAGGAAGGCAAGTCCATCCATCATTCCACAGAACAGACCGAATGGTTCATCACTGTTGTAATGATTCACTAGTCCGAGGTGTTACTTTCTTTCCGTTATTTTTAATCCTGTTACTTTTTCTCTGTTACTTCTTTCCAACAACCACTAAAACATAATCATTTGCAACTAAAATTAAGAATATCATGCCAGTGATTGACTAAGAAAACCTTGTTGAACAGAGCATTTTCATTTCATGGGCCACACAATACTGTTAAATAACCCTATGTCACAAGTTCGGGTAGTCTTGCAAAGTTCACTTGCCAAATGAAAATATATTTTCATAGTGTGTGCATGTGCTTATTGGTCGCTCTGGTTAAAATGTCAGCCCTCGGTCAACCAGAGAAATGACTGGAATCTCCGACTCACATGATCCTCGCTGCTAGAGGTAGGACTACATCACTACCCTGGCAAATCGACCTGCTGAAATATGAAATTTACTATTGCTGAGTTAACCAATAGCGGCCATTGCAAAGATCTTAGCGGCTTGCATACAGGAACTTAACTTTAATTGACCTGTCATCGCTGGTCGGACGGATAGTGATGAACATTTTAAGGGAACACTGAAGTTTGGGTGCGGGTGCTTCTTGTTACCATGGACACATTGACCAAGACAGGAAATGGGACAAATTACAAATGATTCAGCCTACATCCAGACTAAGCATGGGGCAATTAACTTGAAAAGTTGATTAATTAAATTACAATTAACTAAGAAATTATCCAATTAAATTAAATTAGCCTCACACATTTCTCAGGTCAATTAAATTAACTTAACCTCCCAAATTCTTCAATTAAATTAAATTAACAATTCATTTTAATTCAATTAACAATTAAACGTTGTGTTGGTAGAAATGTCTACACATTTAAAATAGTTCTAAAATCACAAGACTTTCTCCATGGGGCATTTGGTAACATTTTAAAAGTTGTTACTTTTTAACATCTACCTGTTAAAAAGTAAATGATTTTTCTGAAAGGATTGAAAAGTTGTGGCTGAAGATTAGCTGGTGTGGGGTTTCTTCCTATATTCAACCACCAAATTAGCAAACCCAGGAAACTACATACATAATTTCTATGCACCAGGTTGTTATCTATGCAGTGTTTTATACTAAATCATTAGGTTTCCCCTTTATACACTTAAATATGTATACACTACTTTGTATGCATCACTAGAACTGGCATGCCTTGATTTAAGTTGGCACTGTTAACAGATCCCAAACTGAAGCTACATTACGTTTCTCAACATCTTAATTATTAATGGTTATATGCACACATGAACAAATTATAGGTGAGGGCTAATGGCCCCTCCCCCAGTACAGTGTACTATGTACCCTGTGATGTTCTCTGTCCCAGTCACACAATCCTGAACCTAATCCCTCTCAGGCTAGTGACTGGAATAGTGACTGCAGGCCTTCTGGAAACACCTGGATAATATGGCTGTGAACTATCCAGTAAAATCAATTGTTACATGAGCACTTGATTGAGAGTTAACTGGGAATTTGTCAAGAAAATAAAATAAAATTAACCCATTTTGGTAAAGTTAATTAATCAAATAAATTAACCTTTCTGGAAAGGTTAATTAATTAAATTAAATTAACTTAATTTAGTTAATTAAATTGACAAATAACAACTGAAAATAACCCATGCCTGATCCACACTTAGCGTGGAATAAACTGACAAATCCACGTTTCAACAGGTCGATCTAGCAGGGGAATTACTACCACCCCTGGCTAACGAGGATGGCTGGCATGACATTCTTGATTTTACTTGCACATGGTTTGTTGTTATTATTTCTTTGCACAGTGCATAGTCCCAAAACCTTGACTTTTGTTTCACTTGAAGTCAAACTATATTATAACTGTTCAGAATTGGTCATGCATTCATTCTAGTGATGTAACAGTAGGTTTTATTACATTACACCTGCAAATATAGTCATTTTAACAGATTTGGGACATGGGCGCGTATTGGTAGACTATTTTAAGGTGGCCATACTACGGTTTTTTTAATGAGTAGTTCCGTTTTTTTCACAAAATGTCTGTGTATGTAATTTTGAGAAATGTAGTTTGTAAGATGGGAACATTTGTGAATTTGTGCAATGAAATTTAGAATTATGTAATTGGAGTTTAGTTTTATGCCTGTTGGCTTTATACCCACAGATGCCTGGCCATTGAGTGGATAAAAAAAGCGACTAAAAGAAAAGGAGTTGTACCAGTAACAATGCCAAACATTCTGCGCAGGTCACGGCCCAGAGTATGTTTCATTTGTGACTGCCAGAAATGGCATGGAGTCATAGAAAACATGAAAACTGCGGTTGCCAAAGCCTTCCAGTGATTGAACGTGGCTACCTGGTGCTGACTCGGGAATATTTAGCTGGATTGGCGCTCGACAATTTCTGGCAATACATTCTTAGCCATGGAACACATGCTTACAAATGCAGCACACACACTGTGAGTGCACATGTAAAAACAGTGTTACTGTTCTAGTACAACAATGGGAAAAGCTTCTGTTTGATTGACACATTTTCTATAACACTAGTGCATAATGACCATGAGTGACAAAATGACCACTGTTACTTTAACAAGATTTAACAAGACTGCCATCCAAGGAAAGGCCCAGATGGCAAGTGGACACGGCAGCCATTGGCTTATCGAGAGTCCAACATTTTTAATCTATGTGTAATCTGCTCTCCTGAGATATGTGTCAACCTTGTTTTTAAACATATTCATGCTGCTAGCAGTTATACAATCTGTAGAAAATTTGTTCCATTCATTGATTGTCCTCTGTGAGAATGAGTACTTCCTGATATCCAATCTACACTGATCCTTTACTAATGTTGCCTCATGTCCTCTAGTTCTACGTGACTAAAACATCAGTGTTAATTACAGATCGCAAAGATGTTTTTAAACTTTTAAAGGTACTTGACAATGACAGAAGTTGGACTTCAAGTAAACATACAAAACATATAGCAGTACTGAAGTATAACAACCAATGCATCGAGACAAAAGTGGTCTTTATTCTGTGATGTTCTTTAAATTCCATGACAATCTTAATTACATAATGGTCATAATTCCGTGACGGTCACAATTCCATGATGGCCTTAATTCCACAATGTTCATAGTTCCATGAAAGTCTTAATTCTGCAATGGTCATAATTCCGTGACGGTCTTAATTCTGTAACTGCCTTAATTCCATGACGGTCTTAATTCTGTCTGTCTTAATTCCATGAGGGTCTAATTAAATCCATGATGGTCCTAATTTTGCAATGTTTGTATGGGTGGATCAATAACACCAATATCTCCGGGAATGTAAGAAGTTGGTAATATTTTGGAGGAGATTTTAATACCAGGGTTGTCATTAGCTATGGTTCCACAGTAGTTACAACATACACATCTCTAAAGGCCTAGGTATAATATCATAGACAGATAACTGCTTCACACGTTTCTAAATGTTGTCCACTGCAAAAATTTTGATTTTGAGAAGCTAATTTTTGAGAAACCCCCTCCAGAGATGCCCTACCAACAGGTGCTGTTGGCTGTCACTGTAGTTTTACGTATAGGAATGGAAAAGGCGGTCCTAAAACATGGCAGGTGTTTTGGCAGTAGAGGCATCTTAATCAGACATGCATCTACTGCGCAACATACCACCAAGACAATGGCATTGCATGCATCTAGAAACTAGTTCACACGATCTACTGCACCTGTTGTCTTCAAGCATAAGGTCAACGATCTGCTTTCCGAAATGTTGATAAATATAGAAACGTGGGTGGGTACCGAGAACGAAAACATACCGTAAGCCATAAAATAGACAGGAAGTAAAGGCCAAGTGAGGATAAGATAAGAAGTGACGATATTGTAATTATGTAATTTGTACATGTCGAAAGAATCACGGATAATGCAAGGAAAGATTATAATGGATACACAAGAGTAGGAGAGGAAAAACGGACCTTGTAAAAGCAACAAGGACATATTCTTCGGCTTCCATCTCCTTTCTCTGTGTTAGTCATAATAGGATGTGACTACAGTGTTGTCATGCTGGGTGCATTTGCACCAATGGGGTTAGAGAGAGAGAGCACGAGTTCAACAGAGATTACGTATTATTCACCCCATGATCTTTTTACTGTAAGTGGCTACGAGTCAGAGTATTTATTAAAAGGATGGATGCACTTCATTAGAAGGAGTGCACCATCCGTGGCTCTTCCTCAACACTGGGAATAACAACACAAGGATTGGACCTCACGGGTCATGTTTTCCTCTAACATCAAAGCCAGTGATGTTGTTTTCTTCTTAGGATAAAAGCCAAGGGTTTCATAATGTGGTCCCGGTACTGTACAGCTAAAAAAAAAATCTTGGCGTTACTACGTTCTATCAGATCTAAATGGTAATGTAGTACTAAGTACTCCTAGCAATTCCAGTGGGTCTATGATCGATACAAACTGCTTAACGTCCACCTTTATTTGTCCATGTTTTATGCTGTCTTTATTGACTGCTGCTTTGTAATGGTTAGATGTAGAAGCACAAAAAATTATCAAAGTCGCGGTCCCCTGTAACGATCCCCTGTGGCATCGATGTTGGTGGATAATGCAGCCAGCAATGGGCAAACACAAAACATACCAATCTGATCCCAAGAGTTGAGAAAAATGAAAACATTTATGAAAAAAGGTAGGATGACCATGAGATGCTAAGACAGGAAATGCGGAATTGCTTTTGCAGGATTTAACAAATCACAGGTGTCAACATTACCGTTTTCATCCTACTCTTTTGCGGGAGATTCTTGGAGCAGCCGTGAATTTGGTGCAGTAAATTGTCAGAAAAAGCATGGAATATTGGTTAGAACAAGTATTACTATTTCACATATATTATACACAAACTTGCTATAGCCATATATTAAGAAACCGTTTTTGTTAACATTTAGTCAGTGGCAGTATTTTTGAGGTAGATATTCCTGGACTCAAATTCAGCGAGTGATAAAGGGGTTTGTTTACAGTTTGTGAATTAAATTAGTATATATATATATATATATATATATATATATATATATATATATATATATATATATGAGATAAAGTAATAAATTTACTTAAATTAGATGCATAAGGTAATTTTAGCAGGATTTTAGCATAAGTTGGTAAACGCGAAGTTTTATTGTTTTGTTTACACAGTGTTCTGCATATTCGCTAGGTGGCAGGATTTTTTGGGCTCATGCGAGGTTAGTAGATAGAACATAGCTAGGAAGTATATTATTGTCAAAATTAAAATAAAACCTAAATAATCCAGCCTAAAGTGTTCTTTTGAAGACAGAAAACAGCCTTATTCAAAGCTAACGTAGCAATCTAACTAAATCTAAATTCTGTGATGGTGCCACGCAAATGGCAGGTAAAGGTCATCAGGGATTTAGTATGCGGGAGTTGTGGCAACTGGGTTGACTTTGTCAAGTCCGGGTGTAAGAAGTCCTGGGCTGAGGTTCAGGTGGATAGTTTGGATGGGGGGACAGTGGATGATAAAGTGGGGGAAGGCAGTGAGAGAGATGCTAGGGAGAGCTAACGTCAGCTTGGGAGGAGGCTGAGAGGAGGTAAGGAGATAGGATGGAAGGAGACAGGACATAAGCGGGGGGATGGAAGGAGGCGTGATGGAAGGAAACAGGAGCGAGGGAGACGGGAGCAAAGGTGACAGGAGTGAAGGCGACAAGAGCACAAAACAGCCAGGAGACAGGAGGGAAAGATTACAAGTTGGTGGTACAGGGGAGATGGACATCAGGCTGCCAGGTGACATGACTGCAGGACAGAATGCAAGACCTACTCTGAGGTAGTCATAAAGGGGGTGAGGAGGACAGCGAGGGTATTTGTGGGGGATTCGATAGTTAGGAAGACTGAGCACTAAACAAGGGAGATGACATGGTGGCTTGCTTTCCAGGGGTAAAAATACAGGCTACGAAAAAAATCTTGGGTCCTGGCTATTAATTTTTAATACAAGTAGGGACTAATAACGCAGAGAGGGAAGATACAACTGCCATAGTTAGGAAATACAGGCAGTTAGTCAGAACACTTAAGCAGACACGGCTTGAACAGATAATTCTGTCAGAGACTTTACCAGTAACGGGAAGCAGGGGCATGGTTATCGAAATTGCCGGAGTATGACAATTAACATGCTAGTTCAGCAACTAGGAAGGGAAGAGTAAGTTGGATTTGTGGGGATGTTTTATTGGGAGGGCTGATAATTTCATGAGGGATGGGCTTCATCTAAGTGGAAAGGGTGCAGCAGTGTTTGTGGATGAACTCTCAGCAGCAGTCGACAGTGGCATGGGTACCATCAACAATATTTTTGGTAGCAAACATTATTTAAACTAGAAGTGCAGTGGGGTTACTTTGAGGTGCCTCAAAGAGGACAAGAAGCCACTAGTACACACAAACCATTAACAAAATGTCCAGAAAACATCTCTGAAGCTGGTTATAAATGTGTATGTTTAAATGCAAGGAGCATACTAAATACGAAAAACGAATTAAACCCTCACATAACTGGTATAACCGAATCATGGGCCAACAAAGACGTATCCGATGCTGAATTAAGACTGACAGGATATGTAATGCTAGGGATAGACTGGAACAACATGCAGAGGAATAAGACAGCAACTGAATGTTGGAACATTCTAAAATATGAAACTGAGTTTCATTGATCAATATGTTCCCATAAAAAAAACAAGGAAAACAGTATAGAAAGATACACTTGTCAAAAGAAGCTATTAGAAAATAGTGTAAAAGCAAACTATGTGGAGGGTTTATAGGCGTACCAGAAAAGAGGGAGGGCTATACAAATTACAAAGAAGCACTTAATGAAATTAGACAATCTAAAAGAAGCTATGAGCAAAAATTAGCATGTAACATAAAAAATAACAGCAAAAGTTTTATGTATATGTTTTATGCATATGTCAGGAGTAAACAAAATGTATGAGACAACATTGGACCACTAGAAGACAGCGTAGAAAATATAATATGTCAGGAGTAAACAAAACGTATGAGACAACATTGGACCACTAGAAGACAGCGCTGGAAATATAATATCACAAGGCTTTTTAATGGCGGAAGACCTAAATGGATACTTCAGTTCGATGTTTACCAGAGAGGATATCAGTTCACTACCAGTTTCAGATGCTAATTTAGACTATTTAGGGCAGTTAATTGTAACTTCAGAAATGGTAGCTAAGAAAATGAAGGCAATGGAGGATAACAAATCACCTGGAGTAGATGGAATTCCTCCAAAACTACTAATGGAAACAGTAGAACAAATTAGTATACCACTTGCAAGAGTGTTTAACCTGTCATTAAAAGTGGGAGACTTTCCTGTTGAATGGAAAGAAGCAAACATCATACCATTATTTAAAAACGGTTCGAGAAATAAGTCGGAGAATTACAGACCAGCGAGTTTAACATCAGTGAGTTGTAACTTATCAGAAAGGTTAATCAAAGACCATATAGAGGACTTCCTTGTTAGGCATAAATTATTAAATCCATATCAACATGGATTCCTAAAAGCGAGATCATGCTTAACAAATATGCTATGTTTTTTGGAAGAAATCACTAAGAGGATAGATGAGAGATCACCAGTATATATTATCTACTTACATTTTCAGAAAGCTTTTGACAAAGTGCCACATCAAAGATTACTACTTCAATTAAAAGCCCATGGTATTGGGGACAGCATAAATGAATGGATAGAACAATGGCTGACTGAAAGATAAAGTGTTGTAGTAGGGAGGTTTCAAACTGGAAATCAGTTTGGGATGGGGTACCACAAGGATCAGTATTAGAACCTTTATTATTCTTAATATATATCAATGACTTGGACGAAAATATAACAAGCAACGTACTGAAATTTGCGGATGACACAAAGGTCATGGTGATAAACAACATTTACAAAACAATCTACACAGATTAGTTAAATGGTCTGAATAGCAGATGTTATTCAATTTTTGGAAATGTAAACGCCTACACACAGGACACGGGAACTTGGATGTAAAGTATAAAATGAATTTTAGAGAAAAAACTACTGTTGTTCAACACGAGCATTGCATTGTTTACATATTGTCAAATACTGAAGTATATTTACTGTCTACATAATTGCAATCTTGGCTTTGCCCCCTTTTTAGGAGTGAACTGGATTTGCCAGACATAAATAACTTCAATAGTAACAAAGAAGCTCTTAATGATATCTAATCTGCGACTCTGACAAAGGTACGTATTAATCAATGCGTTTAATTAAGGAAAAAGTTGATCTAATTAAACAAGGCACAGTGGGGACGTCGCAAGTGATTATTTTAAAAGGCACACCATCATCGGCAAACTCCCTAGACATGTGAAATGTCTACGGACCTACACATAAGACCAAAGTAGGTATGCCTAGATCACGATGTCATGGACTAACTACGCATTATCAACAGACATGTTTCCAGGTGTAAACATAAGCTCTGTGCTTCGCAACCCAACTGCGTCACAGTACTGTGTGGTATGCACAACAACATGAATATTTAATTCAGCATTTTTTTCCGCCTAATGAACAAATGATTGAGACATGCACATCCTTTGATTTAGGACTGATTAATATGAGAAGGCACTATGCCGGACTGTCGGTTTTATTTTGTGGGGAGACCATGACATGGAGGAGACTGATGCACCCACCACAAGAACTAGATATTGTCTGGGCAGTCTAACGAAATTAATGATCTATCCATAACCCCAAAACCAGGACTACTGCTTCACTTTAAGTCTGTATTTGCATTGTTATAGCTGAGAATATCAAGGACACGTACAATGATGCTGGCAATAATTTATAATCCAATTATGCCTTTATTAATGTAGTCAAAACAAAACATGTTAATTAATAAAATGTGGGTGCAGCCATTTCAAAGAACACATGCTTCGAGACGTGGGTCCAAGATTTATGCCAGAACCAAATATGTAACATGGCGACAATAAGGAAACTATACTGGGCCCATCATATCACCAATAATATATCTTTGAGGTACAGCTGCATTCAGGTTTGAGCCAATCAAGTTCTACTGTACAACAATTACGTTGGTATACTGCATCACTGCATAGACCATTCCATTAAATCACACCTCCAAGAGAATGAACGATACATCAATGGCCTTGACACTGAGTGAAGGTAGAAGTCGGACTGTTTATCGTTTTAACTTGCAGTGCTGCTGTGTTCACACTGTTTTACAAATTATAAGTTGCATGTAAACTATATCGCACAGAAGATGATAATATTCTGATATACACAACAAGGATTATGTTTTCAGTGAAAACCTCTGATGAAGTGTATATACATTGGGGATTACAGCAAGCGTTGACTAATGCAAACCATTCTGCATTCGTAATTATTATATAGAAAAAATTTGATTATGTTTTGAGCAGGTATATAATGATGAGGTATATAATCTGGGGGATTACAGCAAGTGTTTGTATAGTTGCGTGTCGTAACTCCGTGCATCGCATGACAAATCGGTATTGTGTCATTGTTTCCACCTTCGTCTGACTCCTTTCGTACTCAGGGCATGGATTAGTATTATTGTGTTATAGTATGCACTTACAAGTTTAAAATCTTTAACATGTTATCTAAATTACATATTTATTGATGGATGTTGATGATAGCCAAGGATCGGACGTGGGTCTACACATTGCAGTACTAGTGTGCCCCATGATGGGTCCCCTCTCTTCAAGGACCTTGTCAATGTCAGACAGAACCCACAGCAACATCTCTGACAATAGACCCTCCAGGTTCAGCTTATTCACTGATGTGTGAAATTGGGGCAGTTCAAACAATTGCCTGGGTCTGAAGGCCTTCTTTGATGTCAATCTAGTCTTGCACAATAAACCTGCATCTAACAGAGAGTAGTTGTCTAACTTGGGACAGTCAAAAAGCCTGGAACTGGATGGACATCTTCGTTGAGTATGAGCATGCATAATGAAGTTGTAACAACAGGTGGTTTGAACCCTGCATGTAACTGCATTCAGTAAGAATTGCTTAATATGTTCACCATCTTGAATGATAATGAGAGAAACATTGTAATTTGCAAGCAATAAATTAATTATGATATATTTCAAAACAATACAGGCTACTGTATGTATTGTGTGTAGACAGCAGGTGTCTTCTGGGAATCAAAAACAAGAATTTTACACCCCCATAAATATACGGTTCTTCATTATATCACATATAAAGATTATAGAAATATGTACTGTCATTATTCACTCATTGTAATCGCAAGATAATAACGAGTGAATAATTATAACAGATGCAAACTGGGGTTTATAAGTAATATAGTCGACAGCAGACTTGAGAACTGATTAATGCAAATAAATTATACTTGCAGCTGAATTCCTATTATTGGTATTATTCACTACAGTAATTTCTACATTATCATAAATAATGTTAATGTTTTTGAAGTAGAATTTGACTCACTTTATGCCCCATTTTATGAAGTTCAGTCTGAGCATTTTATTTGGCACGAACATATGACCACCGCCACACAAGGATGTGTGGTATTAAAAAATTCTAAATTCTAATCACAACTGCCAATCGTTCATTCCTTTGAAGACAGAACACTGATCTATCTGAAATATGTCACATTCAACCACATATAAATGGAGAAAACTTCCATGAAGATCGCAGCACCGGCTGATACATGTGCCAACAAGTAGGACAGTTGACGTCATAGTGGAGTTATGGCTGTATCCGTTAGAGATCGCTGTGTGTATTTCTGGAAAGGTTTATAACAAGTGACAATTTCACTTACCCGTATAAAGAAGTATATCATGAAGAAAATATTGAATGCTAAATCTACTTGTTGCGTCGTGCTTTCCGACCAGTTCACACATGTTTCTACTTCGCTTCTGAAACAGAAATAGAAATGAAGTAAGAATTCTGACAGGATTCTCACAGATTATTACCCTGTATGCAATAATCCACCGAAAATTTACAGTACACATATTGACATAAATAATCATTTTAACTCGTAAATGAAAAACAATTACACACAAGATCCAGCTGATGGCATGAAAACCAGCATGATCTATTGGGAATACACACTCTACCCACTATGATTTAATACACAAATCCACATATGTAGCCTCATCATCAGATACTTTACAAAAGCACAAGAGAAAGGTACACACAGCATACACACACATTTTCAATATTTCTGATCAGTTACAATGGTTGTCAAAGCACATTAGCCTGTGTTTAACCTATAAAGCAGGCAGTAGTTTTCACTACTGCAAGACACTAACTGAGCCTGACGTCTCTACCTGAAATACCACTGCCACTAACGTCATCAATGGATGAAGAAACAAACACCTCCTGGGGCGGTGCATGGCGGTGCAGGGACATAGAGCAGTGGGTGTTCAACTGTGATGCCGGGTCAACAGAGGTAAATTTTCGCAATCATAACCCAATAATAGGATGCAGGACATTTCTTTCTCTTTGTAGCTTAACATTACAATATAACATACTGAAAGATTAACATAAAGTGTATGCCCTGGATAAATACTTCTGTTTTAATCACCAGCCAGCGTATCTGCTTTGGCCACTGCAAGATGTACAACTGGACAGTAGCTTTACATCAAATAAAGTACATTTTGTCCTGTATCTGGTGTGTGCGTGCGTGCATGCACGCATGTGCTTGAGTGTATTATTTGCTACAACTGCAATAGCAGCTGCTGGATTATCAAACGTGCTATGGTAGCTATGGTAGATAATTAAATTGTTTTAGGCTGACAATCAGAGGTACCCAGGGTACTTCAATTCTCATTTACACTGAAACTATAGATTCATTAACTAAATAAAATATTTATAACAGTGTCAGCCTCTAAAGTAGGGTTGTTTTAACTGTTATTGCATAATTTATGGCAGGCTGACCAATCTCCACTCCCCTATAAGTACGTTGTAATACAATTAATGTATGTGCTGTTTACAGTGAAATAACAATAAACGACTCTGTCTAGATAGGAGTATGTATGTAAATGAACCCAATAACAGGGTTAGATGGGAGGGTTATATGTATATATATCATAGAGTTACATAATTAATTAACCCCTATAAACAAGAGCGACAAGCCAGCTCACTGCAGTGAAGCGGACGTGGACCACTGGCCGGCATTTCATTGCACGGCAGAAACAGTTGCATCCACTGCATGACACATAGGGTAGTACTGTTTATAGTGTGAACATAGCATGTTACAAATAGTTGTCTAACATACGTAAGTAAGTAAGTAAGTAAGTAAGTAAGTAAGTAAGTAAGTAAGTAAGTAAGTAAGTAAGTGAATAAGTAAGTTAATTTATTTCCTACTCACCATCATCATGTACAATATAAGGCAAACAAAAGCAATGAAGATGAGGTGGCTACCTGAGAATTATAAACTTATCGGGCTAGTAGCCAGTGAAGATGACACCAGAAACCAATTAACTTGAAGATTTGTCATTGGCATTTGTTCTTAATGGGGCATGGCTGCCAGACTGATAAATAATTTGGGTGAGTGTGGTCCCTGCAATTGTGTTGTAAGTCTAGGCAGTTGGGTTGTTCATACTGGAGTGAACATCGTGCATTAGTGTTAAATTCTTCAAGACGAACATTTTGGAGGCTTGCTGGAGAAAGTTGTGGGACAACGAATATGGTTATTTTCTGTGTGACTGTACGAATCGACAGAAGACAGGATCTAATGAGAGAGCACATTTCAGGAAATTTATGTCGCAAATGTTTGTGCTGTATTAGTGTATGTGAATGAATGTAACAGTTTCGAAAATGTTCTGAAATATCAATATATTACAGATACGTTTGTTTTTCTTGGGAGAGCGTACATTAAGTGTTTCCCAGTAGTCACATTGATTGTGTGCAACATAAAATGTTATAGGGGTAGGATTCAGTTTTATAAATAATGTGTGTGTGCGTGTATACATATTTGTAAATCTTTTTTAAAACTCTACTAGATGTCACCTCATTAATAAGATTTTTTTCTTTATTAAGTCATCTGCATTTAATGAGGCTCTCCCTTTTTGGTCGTCATTTGCCTTTTCTTCGTTGTATGAACCACTATCATATAACTCATTCTGTACACATTGCAACATTCATTGCATTCTATGCATTTGTTTGACAAACCATGTGAAAGGTTGCCTACTAAAACAATTGACAGCTTAAATGAGAGAGCACATTTCTTTACATTAGGCGTGTCCTTGGGCAAGTTGGCCAGATAACATTCGAGAAAGATCTTGATCTGCAGGTGGAAATGGCTGTGATGGAGCAGCTGGGGAATGTGTTGGAAGATGGGAAAAGAATATTTTTGGGACCTTAGAGAAGAATGTCCAACAGGGCTTAACCTGATGCACCCTGAACACCGAAATTTCGGTGTTGGGATGTAGTGTTCATATTGATCGCTATGTGGCGCCATGCTCGTTCGCTTTGGTTATGCTGTTGGTGCCCGGATGAAAACAACACGTGCGGACGTTTTGAGCCGTTTCTCGAATCGATCCGTCGATTATTAGTATTTTTGCGAATTTTTTTAAAGTGACCGATATTTTGTCAACGTTTTACGATTCATGGTTATGAAGACTATGAGCTGGCATTGCATCTGTTGGGTTTTACATCCGATAATTCGGATGTAAATGACATTAGTAGCGGCCAAGACAACAACATCGATGTGTCAATGATGTGTTTTTACTGTATTCATTGTCTTTTGACGTAACATTTGACTCACATTTGCAGAATTACTGCATTTATATTCTTTGAATTTTTCTTTTCTTTTCCATCAGTTATTATACTACAATACGTGGTGTGCTCTGGTATATATGTCAATAGATTACATGTACCTATGAAACATTCATTATTATGCATTTTGTGAACAGTTTTGTGTGCTTTATATGTATACATGCGATCAACCAAAATCATAGTACTTGCATGCTAATTGTAATATTTCACAGGTAAATGCAGATATTATTATAATTTCTCTTGCTGCTCATAGAGGACATGTAGGCCTACCCTGCAGTACTAAACTTGCCTCATTTTGTGCTTTATTGTGTCCATGAGTGACGAAATAAAACTAGATTTCGTATTTAATTTTTCACTTTGCGATTGTTTACATATGCTAATTATATGCCAATTAGCCACAGTTAATCAAAACATTGATAGTGTTATTACCATTGGTATATATTGTAAGGGTTTTGATGAAGACTTTATGTCTTACAGTGCATTTCATAATCCCATGGGTTGAAACAAAATCAACTCCCCCAGAAATTCAGGGCTTATCAGGTTAATGAGATTTTGACCATTTGCAGTCATTAGCTAATACATGTATAGAGCACTTCAGAAAGTTCAGTTTTGATCATGTTTAGTGGTGCTAGTGTTATAGTTAATATGTTATGATATTTGATATACAAGGTGCATGGATAGATCGTGCACGTAATAAGGTATTAGGTATATATAGCTATATGGTAATAATCTCTTATTAGTACTGTATATCAATAGATATATGATGAAGACTGGGTGCTGTACAGTATAAACACTGGGCCTCCAGTGGGTTCTTGCCGTGCAGCAGCATGAATGTCACTGGTCCATGCCGGCATCACTTTATAGTGTGTCAACTGATAACAGCTCAGCGGTCTCTTGTTTTACTAATGGGTGTTCTATTTACGTCTATGATATATATGTATATATATATATATATATATATATATATATATATAAGTAAACAAAATAAACTAGGCCACTCAACTAGCCAGGTAGGCCTACTCCTGTACACAGCTGAACGAACTCATACAATGATGACTCATAGAACTGACTAAATTCCATATCATACCATGAAGTTGCTGTGGTGCATTTAGGAGGGGGGAGCATTGGGCTATGGCAACCACTACATGGTTGCATGCTAAACAAATGGGTGACTAAGCTTGCCCTTAATGAGATCCTAGACATGTCACTGCGCAGTTGAGAGTATAACACTTCAACTGAACCATATGCTGCTATCGTCCACTGAAGCATTTATACAAAACACAGGTCTACACAAGCTCTCTGACATCTACATCAGCCCCAGGTCTACACAAGCTCTCTGGCATCTACATCAGCCCCATGAAACCATTAGCCAAGTTGGTGTTAATCTGAGCAACCTGATATTGACACTGTGTGATTGGTAGTGGTAGCACCAGAGAATAAACATAGCAGTAGCAGCAGGTAAATCACAAATATAGGCCCAGAAAAGTAGGCTTACCCAATTACATTACATACATTCCTATTTCTCGCTGAAAAAACAAAACTATGTTTAATGAGAAAAATAAAAAGACAGAACATCACGTCTACTATTTGACAGATCGCCTTCTTAACTACCAAACAATCTCATAAAGGTATTATTATTGTAGTGTGGAATCCCAAGGACCATTTCGCTTAGTCAAATCTAGCATCTTTGATCTTGCATGACTCCAAAATCAGAAAATCAACAATGCCGATAAAATATTAACACCTAGATCAATTGTACTGAGATTACGCTGAATCAATATTTGCACGATCATGAACGTTTTGAAACAGGAACAGTGCAGAAATAAAACAACAAATTCTTTGTCCTACTGAACATGGAAAACTAGGGGGGGTCACATCACCTTTTAACACTTTCCGAAAAAAATGGCCACTGCCGAATTTCCTCATAATGGCTGCATCCAGCTTTGTGTAGCGACCAGGACTGACTTTGGTATACAAATTTTCCTTTCCATCACTAGTCTCTGACACGGGAACAAACAGCATCAATCGAAAGCTGATTGATTCTTCTTTCTGTCTCATATTTAATCATGACTGGATTCAAAGATAGCTAATGATAGCTATCTTTGAATAAACCTGACTCTATGCAGCTAATGAGAGCCGTGATTACAAAACACGTGTTGTGGCCCAGATTTCAGCCACTTTTGTTGACACATGTCCACCATCTTGTTATGTCGCTGCATTTCACCTCAAACATGTACATTGCATTATTTCAAGTTTCTGTGTCAATGGCTTGACAAAATGTCTGACAGCATTAGTGAATCATGTTATTATATCAGTGTTAAAAGGTTAACATTCACGATATACCCATCGATTGAATTTCAGACAATCCATAATGTTTTATGGTATAAACATTGTCCATTACATGGGCAGTGATGCATTTATGGATAACACCACATCTGCTGAGAATCAGAGAGATACTACAGTTTTGGCTGTGCTTCTGTATAGGAATGAATTAACAGTTGTCTGTGATTTACCCCAAAGCAGGCTGTATTCTGGGATGAAACCACAGTTAGTTTCCCTGTACTCATGGCGATTGTAGAATTACTCTGGCTTCTTGGAAAATGTTGTCCTACATTTTCTTTAAACTTGCACAACATAAATATCAATAGATCTAAAATGATCTACGGTGCGGTGGTCAGTTCAACACTGTAACAACCATTAACAAACTGTTTGTACAACAATGCCAATGCATGCTCAATCTTAGTCAAAAAACATTTGATCATTGATCACTCCAACAAAGAATATGTCATTACAACAATAGTGAATACTGCTATTTAACTATAATCACAACAATCGTTCAATAAGACATGAATATTTACAAACGTGATTGAGCATGTTGGCATAGATATGCGATTGTTTGATGTAAAACAAAGTAATCAAGGGATTGCAAATGTGTCTAATTATTTACTTTATCCAAATGACGTCAGCTATACAACAACAATGAACAATGTGCATCACCACAGTGAAATCAAGACTTCTAAGACATGAATGAAGATATTAAACTCAGTGTTGATTGATGATTAAATTTTTCAGTTTCTCTCCGTGTCTCATTCTGCCAGTCCTGTCTTGTTTACGTCTACTGAGAAATCAGTCAACTGTTTGCACACAAGAGTAGAGGTTCTCGCATAGGTTTTATCCTGGCCTGAAATGGCACATTTACCAAGTCATAGAAGGTAGCCAGTCAGGCTACCAACCTTGCAAAGTGAAGTAGCCTGACAGATTCTTAGGTAGCCCACTTGTTAATAAATACTTTGATGATAGAAAGTAAATACTTTGAACATAGTTTGCATAAACAACATCTTCAACAAATAAAATCATCAAAAACAAACAGTTTTGAAACATTTATTTTCAAGGTAGGATCAATACAGTGTAATACATAATACTAAATAAAATACAGTATATAATTGTACACATGTGACAGGTTGTTTTGTTTTCATAACATGGTACACCAACAGTCTATGCGAAAAGTCTCCAAGCATCACAGGACATCAGGTACTGTGAACAGTTTACAGGACCTGCTGAATTTTCACAGGACCTATTAATTCATTAACATGACCGGTTATTATTTTCAGTGTAGAATGACCGTTCAGTTACATGTTGAATGACCGTTCAGTTACATGTTGAGCATCGATTTGTTTGATTAAAAAATCAATGAATGCTCCCTAATGATATCGCTTCAGCTACGGTTTGGCAACATTTCTTGCAATGTCAAACATGTCATCAACACACGATTTATGCTTAACATCAATGCGATATAGCAAGGACAACACTCTTGAGATGTTTATTATTATTCACCAATTTTTTTTTGCTGTGTCTAAAATATTGCAGGTTCATAAATATTTTGAGTCACCATGCAGGCCACTGTAATAAAAAAATTGAAGTCGCCCGTAGCCATTTTTGGGCGCCATTGGCGACTGGGTGACCACTAAATCTCACCCCTGTATGTGTAACCTGCCTTTCTGAGATATGTGTCAATTATGTTTTTAAATGCATTCACACTGCTAGCATTTGAACAATCAGTAGATCATTTATTCTATCTGTTTATCATCCTTTGTAAGAATGAGTGTGCTGTCTTAATGGAGTGGTTGCTGAATTAGGATTGACAGGATATGTAATGTTTAGGAGAGATCGAATAGGAAGAAGGGGAGGGGGAGTTATTTTATGTTAAAGAATCTATTCAAGCTTATGAAATCAAATTAGAAAGCGAAGCAGATTACGATGAAGCTGTTTTGGTGCAAAATAGTTTTCAGGAAATTAAAAATTAACTATTGGATTAGTTTACCGAAGTTCAAACATAAATGAAGAGGATAACATAAAAATACAAAATGCTATAAAGGAACTGAAGTTAGAAAATCTAAAAGAACCTTTGAAAAAAAATTGGCAGGTAATATAAAAAATGACAGCAAGAGTTTCTATGCTTATGTAAGGAGTAAACAGAAAGTTCGAGATAAGGTCGGACCACTGGAAAACAACAGCGGAAACATAATTTCAGACGGGTTTCAAATGGCAGACGTCCTGAATGAGTATTTCAGCTCAGTTTTTACCACAGAAGATATCAGCTCACTTCCAGTTCCATTTAATAAATTTGAGGGAAATACATCAGAACATTTAGGGCAGTTATTTGTAACTCCTGAAATGATAGCTAACAAAATTAAGAAGATGAAAGATAATTATCACCTGGAGTTGATGGGATACCACCAAAACTGCTTAAGGAAACTGTTGAGCAAATTAGTACACCACTTGCAAATTTTTTTAACTTGTCACTAAAAGAAGGAATAGTTCCTTCAGAATGGAAAGAAGCAAACATTACGCCGCTATTTAAGAAGGGATCGAGGAACAAGCCAGAAAATTATAGACCAGTGAATTTAACATCAGTTGTATGTAAATTACTCGAAACATCAATTAGAGACCACATGGTGGAATTCCTTGTAAAACATAAATTAATAAATACATCTCAACGTGGGTTCCTAAAAGCAAGGTCATGTCTAATTAATCTCTTATGTTTTTTGAAGAAATTACAAAGTGGGTAGATGACGGGTCACTAGTGGATGTTGTCTACTTAGATTTTCAGAAAGCTTTCGATAAAGTGCCACATCAAAGATTGTTACTTAAACTAAAAGCCCATGGCATAGGTAATGATGTAATCAACTGGATAAAAAAGTGGCTTACACACAGAAGACAGAGAGTAATAGTAGATGGTGAGATTTCAAACTGGAAATCTGTTTTGAGTGGGGTACTACAGGGATCAGTATTAGGCCCTATACTGTTTTTATATATATATATATATATATATATATATATATATATAAATGATTTGGAAGATGACATATCTAGCAAAGTACTCAAATATGCAGATGACACAAAAGTATTCAGAAAGGTTACTAATGATACAGATAAACAAAGTTTACATGATGATCTAGATAAATTAGTTCAATGGTCAGAAAAATGGCAAATGTTATTCAATTTTGGGAAGTGTAAATGTATACACATAGGACATGGAAACATGGACGAAGAATATAAAATGGGGGATGCTGTATTAGGTAGAACCACACAAGAAAAGGACTTAGGAGTAACATTTAATGCTGACATGAAAGTTTCAGAGCAATGTGGGATTGCTGCTTCGAAAGGAAATCAAATTCTAGGACTAATTAGGAGAACTATCACGTATAAGGAGAAACATCTAATTGTACCCCTGTACAAAGCAATAGTTAGACCACATTTGGAATATTGTATTCAAGCATGGAGGCCATATCGTAAAAAAGACATAGATAAGCTAGAAAGAATACAACGAAGAGCAACTAAGATGATTCCAGAATTAAGAGACCTTAGTTACGAAAGTCGCTTATTACAATGTGGTTTGACAACACTACAGACCAGGAGACTAAGAGGAGACCAAATAGAAGTGTTTAAAATAGTGAACGGTTATGAGGATGTTGATAGGAATATGTTCTTCCAACTTAAAGAAGGCAGTAGAACCAGAGGACACAAAGCAGCATTAGTTAAGGAGCAGTGTAGGTTGGACATGAGAAAGTACTCTTTCTCACAGAGGGTAATAAATGAATGGAACAAACTGCCAAATTTTTGTGTTAATGCTAGAAGGCAGATAAATGGGCACTGTCAAGCACATGCCACGCATGTGTGCATGCACGCACGTGTGCATGCACACACGCTCTCTGCACGCATTCTGGCTGTCTCACATGAGAAGCAGCAGCTGATGGCAGTAGACAAATGTTGGCCTGCACACTGCCAACCTGCCAATCAATACAGTCCTGCAATAGACGAGACTGACCCATGCTGGGCAATGCCAGCTATCCAAATGGCTCAATCATGTCTGCCACCCAGTGTGAAATACACATACTAATCAAGAGATATGATACAAGCTACTGGTGCCACTTTGATTGTCTCCTCGAGGGGGGAGGGTCGTCATGCAACTGGGTTGATGATATCATCATAAATACATCATGGCAGATTGTTGGTATAAATAAAAATGGAAATAAGTGGTTTTAACAAACAAAAAACAACACTCACAATATTAAAGAAAGTACATAATATCATATGCATTTAACTGTATTAAAGAAAGTACATAATATCATATGCATTTTTCATTAAATGTCACTGCTATTTATCGAGTACGCAAAAACCAATATGGCTTGGATATCATCTTTGGTAGCATTTGGTAAATATACACCAATCAATCAGACACAACGACAGGGGCCAACATTACCAGCTCAACAAAAACATGTTGATCATTTTGCAGCAATATTAAACTGACTTAAGCTACTGATGCGACTACGGGGTCTTGAGAACCTCCCTGTCTCGCTGTATGAGCATGTCAGCACAGTTGCCTTAGATGATTGTTGCCATGGTTTCTTTGACACTGATCAATAGCTGGCAGGAGGTTCTCAGCCAGTAAACATAATGGCCACCTATCATCACCTACTACCCACCTACCACTGCCACAGTTCCTACTAAACAGTCCTACTAAGCATGTCTACTTCACAGAAACCTGTGCACCTAAATGTTTGACCACATTAACCGCTTGTTTGTTACCATAAGTAAAAGTACCTGGATTTGGTAAGTCAACAAACATGCTAGGTACAACAAATCAACCACCTTTCCCCTAATACCTGGCCTCCACCTCAACAGGTGTGCCAGCCTTCTGCCCAACAGCTGGGGTGAAATATCTGCCCTGACCAGTATCATATCGCCTTCCTAGGGGCTAGCTAACAAACTCTGCCTATAAACAAATACGTCTGACCAGTGAGGGAACTGTCACTCCACTTAAGAGGCACACATTTCACTGAGAAAAGAACCCCAAATTAGATGATACACTATGTGTTTCTTTTTGTAGACCCCAGAATTCGCATCCACCTGTGGCTGGTCTGTCAAGCAGACAGTCAAATTGGCATGGTTGAACATCTGCCTGTGTTCTGCATTGTCAAGTGAACATATCTAACTCTCCAGAGATAATTGTGAAAACAGCCACTGGTCAAAATCAATAGCAATCATTTAGTGATTCAACGAAAGGAAACATTTAAGTGCATGTAAAAAAATGGAATTTTAGTACCAAGAAATTAATAATGTGGCATTTTAGTACCAAGGAAAAAATCCAAAAGGTGAAGACACCTATTTGTGTACTGTTAGTTTACAACCTGACATGGCATGTGTCATCTATATTTATCTCTGATATGTCTATGGACTTTTGCTGGGGAAAAACTTGCAGCGAATGTTTGCTGTATATAACATCAGCATAGCATGCTTACTGGCATGCTGAAGGGGGCATATTCTAGCAGGAGCTTTCGCTGGCACAAGGATGTTCGTGAACATAGGACTTTTATTAAGGACATAGTTGGCACTAGACTTTTGCTACAATAGTAATTTTAGCTGGCCTAAGGATGTCTAGTGGTAAACAGGCATTGCAAACACAGGGACATTTGGTAGAATAGAGATGTTTACTGGAATAAGGAATAGTGATGTTTGATGGAATAGTGTCATTTGTTGGAATTGTAATATTTGCTGGCATGTGGATACATTTGATTGCACACAAGTGCAACATATGAACGGCGTGCCATGCCAATGAACTTGGTCATGATGTGAAAAACATTTCCTTCAAGGAAACCAACTAGTAGGCATTCATACTATTTAATATCCATACAGGAAATTGAGACTGATGGTTATATAAATTACATTTGTTAAATATTAATACCAAGTTAATAGTGATCATTTCCCAAGAGGCGTGGTTACTACCAACATGTGCAGTCCATGTGACAAGTAGCGACTACATACCTGTGGTGACAACAATGTAACCATGGATTTGCAGGCTAACATGTCTGTCCATGTCAACCATCCATTATTCAGTCAATAACGCTTTCTACCAGCTGATATTGGACTGACTGGAACTATGGAAACCACCGTTATTTTAATAGCATAAATACCCACCTTGCTACAAAGTTGCTAGTTTGTAAGTGACTCTCATGACAACAACATTAAAAAACTTTCAGGATACACAACATTATCACAGAAATATTCATCTATGCCTTGGTGTTTGGTGCTTCCAGTGAACACCTTGATGGCTTCTTGGAATCCACTTCTAAAAATTGCGGCTTAATACTGGCAGCTATAGTAACATCTACCAACACCTTGCCCTTGTATTACGTAACTGAAAGTTCGGCACCCAAAATGCAAAGCATCTAAAAGGATAGCATATAGTGTGACTTTGTAGCATTGTTTTGTTGCCTTCCAGATTTCATGTAACAAGGACATTCTCTGTGTCCATCTTCTACCAAGGTAGGAGGTGATGGAGACAGAGAAGGGGATGGATGGGCAGGACATGTCTAGAGACAGAGATTGCCAAAGTCAGTGCGGAATGCCAAATAACAAGACTAAATTAAGATGAAAGGTTCGTCAGAGGACAGGGATCTGATAAGGGCAGGTGTGGGCCCAGGGAAGTAGAGTTGGGAGGGAAGCGCAGAAGAGGGGGCGAGATGGTTAAAGGTCACCACAATGGCAGACAGAGGGAATATGCTTAGAAACGTCCGATGTTGCCTCCATCTCAGAAGGGAAGGGAAAAAAAGGTGTTTTGACCCTCCAAACAATCACTATGACATAAACCAATGGTAGATACAAATATGTCAAGTTTCAACAATCTGCTACAGTAATAAAATACATCTATACTGATTATGTTTATATATGTGTAACTATTTGTAGTGGCAGTATTCATTGTACAAAGAAGTTTGTATGATACTGGAAAAACTGACGAAATGTTTGCACAACAAGTCAATATTTTTAATCAGTAACAAGTGTTTGATCAATTGAATGCAAACAAATTATTTGAAAATTTTTTGTTGTGATCAGATCTCTGCTAGGACAGTTTTTAGAGATGGAGCACCTTGTTAAAACAATTACTGGGTTCTGGCAGGAGCATTCTCTGGCCCACATTACCTGATTATCTGCAGTGACAGAGAACCAGATGCCCTCTGCCTGACTGATAGCCCATATCAATCAGTGCTGATTTCTGCCTAGCTTTCACCAAGCTACCTCTGTGTTACTGTGCACTGCAGTACACACTGACATGCCCCAGACCAGCCATTACACAACTACAAGATAAGAATGTCTACTATCATACTATGATTTATTTTACATTTAATTGTTGTGCTTTTTCTTTGAGCACTTGCTTGTTTGTTTATTTTTTTAACCCTTCTTGTTATCTATATAGAAATAGTGATCTCATTAATTTTTAAATAACAACTTGAAAAGTTTACATGTTCCATGGTTCTCTCTGTCTTTTGAATTAGTGAGCTTACTTCAAAATGTGCTAATCTTTAGTTCAGATCATTTCAACTCACCTGATCAAAATAGCAAAGTTGCCAGTTACGAAACACAAAAACAAATAGGACTCACTAAGATGTTGTGCATAAGTTTGGATCTACTCTTCAAGAACATTCAAACTACTTAATTAAAAGCTATTTGAAATAAATGATTTTTTCCTCTTAAAAAGTGAAAGATGAACACTATAAAACGGGGAACACGTAAACTAGTTTGTAGCAGGCCAATGTTCAGTTTCTTTACATTGGGAATCTAGTATGACGTCTAACTACTATGACGTCAATTACAACGACTGATCAATATGCCAATGTAAATTTTTTATTAGTACAGAAAGAATGTTTCTGCCATAAAATGCTGAATGTTTTTGCATATGTGTACTATATAGTGTTCTGGGAATGCATATCAAATGGTGGATGATGCTTGGGGCGGTTATATCTTAGCCCTGCCATCATATCTTGCCATCAGCGAGACAGACATTGGCTTCAGCTGGTTGCAGGGTTATTCAGGAAGCACAAAAACATATTCCCTCCAGTCAGGCCAATCACTTTTTTATCTCACAATGTGAATAATTTTGGAGATGCATATTGTGCAGCACCCAGCTGGGGTCTAAATAAAACATGTGCATTTGCTGGATGACTCTCAGGATATGTATAGGAAGTTTCTCATGAATCTGTAATTGTTAGTACTAGGTGATTGCACAATGATGTATGCTTTTTAAATGAACAGGATGATTGCTTTAGCATAAACCCAGCACCAGAAGGAGTTCCATGGGTCCCTGTGGTACAGGAAGATAACCTCTCATTTTGGACTATTTATCTTCCTTCGTTGTTAAGCTGTCAGACTAATATACCACTATACTGAACTACATAATTTATACAGACTGTATAGTAAAACTGGTTGGGCAATTTTGTCAAGCGCCAAAAACTTAAATACATTGCAAGCTTTCTTCCATGAGCAGGATATTGCTAGCCCAGTAGCTGGCTTAGATATGCTCCATTTTAAATCATCCTTGCCGCTTCTGACTCCACCAGTACCCCTGGCAGATCTACCCTTGCCACCAGGGTCTTCTGACTCCACCAGTACCCCTGGCAGATCTACCCTTGCCACCAGGGTCTTCTGACTCCACCAGTACCCCTGGCAGATCTACCCTTGTCACCAGGGTCTTCTGACTCCACCAGTACCCCTGGCAGATCTACCCTTGTCACCAGGGTCTTCTGACTCCACCAGTACCCCTGGAAGATCTACCCTTGTCACCAGGGTCTTCTGACTCCACCAGTACCCCTGGCAGATCCACCCTTGCCACCAGGGTCTTCTGACTCCACCAGTACCCCTGGCAGATCTACCCTTGCCACCAGGGTCTTCTGACTCCACCAGTACCCCTGGCAGATCTACCCTTGTCACCAGGGTCTTCCGACTCCACCAGTACCCCTGGCAGGTCGACTTGTTGAAATGTGGATTTTTCAGTTGCTGTTAACCAATGATACTGCTCGCTCAGATTTACATGGTCCGCATACGGGAACTTAAATTTAATTGGTAGTGGACAGACAGATATTGATGAACACTCTTTGAAGTTTGGGCATAGGCGCATCGAGTTCCCAGAAATACATTGACCAAGACAGGAAGTAGGACGAAGTACAAATGATTCAGGCTATGTCCACACTAAGTCTTGGTGTAGGAAAAACTGACAAATCCATATTTCAAAAGGTCCACCTGCCAGGAGCACTGTAGTACTACTACCACCCCTGGCTAGTGAGGATGTCTGCCAGGGGTACTGTAGTACTACTACCACCCCCAGCTAGCGAGAATGTCTGCCAGGGGTACTGTAGTACTACTACCACCCCTGGTTAGTGAGGATGTCTGCCAGGGGTACTGTGGTATTACTACCACCCCTGGCTAGTGAGGATGTCTGCCAGGGGTACTGTAGTACTACTACCACCCCTGGCTAGTGAGGATGTCTGCCAGGGGTACTGTAGTACTACTACCACCCCCAGCTAGCGAGAATGTCTGCCAGGGGTACTGTAGTACTACTACCACCCCTGGCTAGTGAGGATGTCTGCCAGGGGTACTGTAGTACTACTACCACCCCTGGCTAGTGAGGATGTTTTAAATACCAAATGTTGTTTTTCTCAAACATGCATTCATTCGGAAAAGCTGGTAATTATCACAATTTGACAAGAGAAGAACAAAACGGATGTAAATATACCTAAATAAGACAGCCCTGTGATTTCTGTTTTTGGTGCTGCTTAAATAACTGAAAAATTGCATTATCTGATCAGAACCTTATGCAATAATTACTTATTTCAATGTAAAAATGACAGTAGAGCTGAAACTTTTAACCATAGTGGATTACAATATATTGTTTTGCAGCCAAAAAATACTGTTTAAATCTGCATTATATAAACAGGATTTTTGCCTATTATGCAATATTATGTAGATTATTAGATGTATCTTATTCATTGCACCTATTACACTTGCCACATAATCTTAATGTATCTTATTCATTGCACCTATTACACTTGCCACATAATCTTAATGTATTTATTCATTGCACCTATTACACTTGCCACATAATCTTAATGACAATTCTCTCTAATCATGATTGATGAATAATTCTACAGGATGCACAGCACTGTATCCGCCTGGGGTCTAAATAAAATATGTGTCATTGTGAGCACATAGGATGCTGTTTCTGTTGCTTTTCTAAATGTTTGTGTTGGCTGATTGCATGATACTGCAGGGCTGGTGACGTTAGACATGTGCTCATGTCCAAATGTGCAGTGGTGAATGGACCGAGTGTGCTGTACAGGTTGTCATAATTCAAGGGCTTTTTCACCCACAGGTCTTATTATAGAAGGTCTCTTAACCAACACAAACTCTACAGAGTGTTTATACCCAAAATGCTGTAAAATGTGACCCCACTCTCTCTTATCAGTACTAAGAGTAATGTAAAAGCCTGATACCTGATAATTTTGGTCTATAAAGTTAACTCCAGTCTATCATTATTCATAACATCAGCCAATCCCCAAAAGCTGAGGCACAACACTGCCTATACAACACCAAAAACACATCTAATGGTTTCCGAAAACTATTCACCATGATTATCACCACTGAAGACTTAATAACAATGCCAGATGCTCTAGACAGTTCTAGAAAAATATTTCTTTTCAAAGTGAATAGTTGTGTGTAAACAAAATAAAACATTGAAATGCTGCTTGAGATACTATAATATACAGGTAGGTATCCTTATGACAATATTAAAATGTACATCTGTGGTCAGACGACCCATAATAAAACACGCTTAGCAGATAGCAGGACACATTAATCCACAATATCCTACCAGAGTAAGATATTAATATCTCTGCATAAATGGACCATTTTTGCTGATAACAAAATCTATCAGCATTATCGACCATTATTTCGGCTGACTGCTTGAAGCTGTCATGAGTGTGAGTGTCATCAGGCGAGATTTGTAAATGCTGCAGTTCGGTCAACTGTGCATTTATGTTCACTGACAGGCTGCAAGATTGATGTTAAATTGTGTCCGTTGTCAATCTCTGGCCTTCTTGCATTCCTAGTGGTGATGTATCACAAATCAGATTTTTATCTGCAGCTGCTGCCTGCTGCAGTTGCAGCTGAATAAAGACTGACTCTCAACTAGTGTAGTTCTGACAGGAAGAGAGAAGACTTCTGATTGGCTATTCAGCTCCCTACTGCCAGTTACTGGCCAATGAAAACCTTTATATTATTAACTCTGTTGATAATGGTGTCAACAAAGTCAGAGTTAGGCATGTACGTACGCCGTGATGCTGCTTCATAATGAATTGTATATACACCTGTATATATATATATATATATATATATATATATATATGCATATGAATTGTTTCATCATACATAATAGAAATGTGAACTTTGGTTTCAACTGACCACTTTACAAGAACATCTTGCTGAACTGATGCACTCATCTGTATTGACCGCACAGACAACTTGGAGTGGTATGTGAATTCCGTTGCTAAAAGGCTATACTTAAAACCACTCCTGAACACTACTTTGTAGATGTAGTGGCCATCTTCATAAGTGGTAAATGAACGACTGGTCAATACTCAAGTGCTACAAGTCCAGCCATTGGTCACCTCACCTATTACTTGACTTGGTACATACTTACGCTCGAGGTACAAATGGATTCCAACAGCCAACACCAGATGACACCAAATGGAAGATTAAATGGAAATAATGCAAACATGGCACATATAAATAATACCTTTATTAATTTTCTTAGGAATACCAGTTTATATATATATATATATATATATATATATATATATATATATATATATATATATATATATATATATATATATATATATATATATATATATATATACATATATATATATATATATATATAAATTTTATGCAAAGCCAACGTTCCTTCTACCCCATCAGAAGTATTATCTTACCTATACTTTACACATACAAATAAAAAAATGCAAAATTAATCAATTCGGTGTGACCCCTATTAATAGATTTAATGTTAATATCAAGAGAACCACACGGCAAAGAAAAATCAACATCATGTGACCACCACAAGTTTTTGTTAAGTCTGATAATTCACCAGCATATACCGTATTCGACCTATTAAGCGCACATGCCCTAATTAGCATACACCCTCTTTTTTAATCAGCAGGATCCATAATTATTGGAATTTGACTAGTATGGAACAACTGAAAAGTATCACCATCTGGAGTTAAACAGTTGACACCACTTTTCAGTTGTTCTACATTAGTCACCAAATGACACCACTAGTGTTAAACAGTTATCTTATTGTGTAGAGAAAGAATTCTGGTGTTCACTTATAAGAACAGATTCTTAGAAATGTTTCCATGACCCAACTTTTTTCGAGTGTATTGTACAATTATCTATATTGTACGGCATCTATTTTAGCAATGGAACAAATATTAAATACACATGTTTGGGTAAAAATGCAAACTCACTTCTTTCACATCTGTCTACTCTTTGCATACGTAACCTTACAAAAATTATGTGCAATATAGGATGGTGAACCTACATCACTGACACCAAGAGCTTCTTGAGGGGGCTTGAATGGGGGAGTAGGTTACAGCAACCAGTGCAGGACCCCAAGAGTATATATATATATATCCCTCTCTCTTGTTATCTATACATCATGTTTGTTCATTATCCAAGTCGATGTACTGCGCAGTTTAGTACATAAAATTAAGTCTTCAAACATTTCAATACCATAAAGTATCTTATAGACATGGAAACAAAAGAAAGTTGTAATATTTCCAATACTAGTTAATATTAAAATAATTTTATGTATATAATTATTATGTAATATTATGAAAGTGGAGAAAAAAACTCCAGAATTATTTACTTTTATCTATGTCCAACTGTGTATATTTGGAAATGTACTTAAAACCCTTCCACAGGAGGTAATATTACTCTCTTTAATAATAATATATTTTTTGTCTCATGGTGATACAACATGCTACTGGTTTGCATTGCAGCAACACATTCATCAAAAGTTTTAAATCCAGTATATGTGTTTTGTGGTTTGGCAACACATTATGGTGATAATAGGCTTCTAATAGGCAGCCTCATCCTGTCGTCATGACACTGAACGTTGAAGTAATCCACACAAAGTAGCGCCTGGTTGGTCATATCCATCTCAAGTTATCACTGCCATTATCATACAACATCCGCCATCCTGTCATCAATTGATGCCCACAATAACACTGGCGATCAATAACAGTTGGGTTATTTGATTGTACAACTATGAATAACGACACAAGCAGATTAATAACATAACAAAGGAAGACTCATTATGCTTGGTGCATGTGCATGTAAAAATTTATAGTAGCACAATAACTATTGTAATAAACATCTAATTAGTAATTCATGAGTATTACTTAATATTATTTAATACTAACTAACTAACTACTAACACTAATTAACAAACATCACACCTAAGAAAAATATAAACTAGAATAATAGTATGTAAATTATTCTAATGTTAAAATAAAACTGACTTTTATTTAATTTAATATTCACACATTATCAAACTACTTATTCTATACAACCAGCCAACACTAACACCAATTAATATTAATTAACTGGTTCATATACCATATACATAATACTTAGCTCTAGACATCTTTCAAATACTAATTGTATAATATGCAATTTACTTCTACTACAAAATACTGTCATGGAAAATCTTTCTTTAAAGTTACAACTAACTTTTTATTTTCAGTTAGTACAAGTATAACCGTTTGGGATAAAACATTCAGTTTCACAATTCCTTATGAAGTATTTTTTACAGAATGGGAGAGAGAATGGGTATAAATCTTTACACGGTACATTGTTAACAGTGTGAGTAATTGAATGTCTAATGCAATTAGTATCAAAATTATGATATACCTGGTTTATGTAGATATCATTACTGTTTCTGGTACAATGGGTATGAATGTTTGAATTACAATGGACATAGCATTAAAGTATTCTCCAGGGTAAGTTTTTGTTTACTAGTACCAAAGTAGCTTTTGGGCAGGAAATACCACTTTTTCGCATTATCTAGCTTTCTTCCTTTGTGATAAAATGTCCCAGCTTTTTCGTAATTTTCAAGACAATTTCATAATGTGAAATCAATCTGTTTGTTGCACACAGGACTGTTCTAAGCACACATTATTTCTATGGTCTGAAGTGAATCATAGTTTTAGCACATGTATACCTTCACCACAACCGAGAACGGCAAATCAAATTCAAAATGGCACCCCATAAAAAATAAGGAAAGTTGAATAGAGGAACGTGTTTCCTGCTTTTCCCCGACCACTTTCCCGCCTTCCACTAGCATATGTTGACACCGATGTGCACTTCAGTGGATTCTCTAGGCCTGCAATATCATTCAGTGGACAATAATTATTGATGATGTGCACGTGTTTAAATATCACGATCAATAAACCTGAAATATGTGCCAAGTAGTACCAATTGCCCTAGACTTCTCTAGCTCGGTGTAATGTCCAATGACTTAATCCACTCAACACTGACCACTCATGGGTGTCAACGTCTGCTTGTGAAAAGTGGGAAACGCTCTCCTCCACAAATTTTTTCAGTTTTTTAACATGTTGTTTTAAGGGTGGTCATTTTAACATGCTGTTGCTGTTCGTGGTGAATGCAATCGCTAGAAAATTAAATCAGTGAAATCAGTTGAGACCAACAAAATTAAATGTGCCTAGAATGGTCTCATGGGCAATAGATCAATTTCACTGTGATTTTTTTGTTTTAAAAAATGACATAAAACCAGGACATTTCATCCAAAAAATGGGAAAGCGCGAGCAAGGGGAAAAAGCAGTATTTCCAGCCCAAACACAGTAATGGTGACGGCTATGCGCGTAATACGAAATCCTGGATCTGCCCCTGAACATTATCAATTCAACAGAAAGTCAACATTTTTGTTTTATGCAGATTATCAATTCCAGACAATACTGGGTTTTTTGGAGATCAACGTTTTTCCACAAATGTAATTTTGGGACATCCAGTAAAGGAATATAATGACACCCAGTGCCGACATGTGACATTCAAATAACCGTGTGCTGCAATCCCTAATTCTGCCTGGCAGAGCCTGTGTAATCCGTCATGCTGAATCACAAAACAAGACAACCTTATTCAGAATGTCTGCTATTTCTGTCAGCTTAGCAAAAATAGCCATGACACCTGTCAAGCACATGATGGCTGCTCTATCACGATGATGATGGTAGGCACACAGCAACCCAAAGTCTACTCGCATTTATGTCGATTTCATCAAGTAATCATTCACGTTTTACGTCATGAAAATGCCGCCATGGCTTGTGGTGGTAAACGTAAAACAGCGTACCTGTTGTACACCTGATCCGTAATGTATACAGCCACAACCAACGGCTTGAGGCAAACCACAAGGAATTAATACATCATATTTATATCATGCCTAGGATTTTCATAAAAAATCCAATTTTGCAGTTTGTGGTATTAGAGTGTATAAAGGATTAATGTGCTAAATGTAAATTTGTTGTAATGTTAAAGTTTAAAATGTGGTATGCTTTTAATAGGGCATGCTCTCATATTAATTAAGTAGCATAAATATCTTTCTGGTGAAATATTGCAGTTCTATCTAAATCTGGATTCACACAGCAAAATTTCCAAATTAACTCCAAACAGCCATGCAACAAGTATGTTAGTCACTAGGAGCTGAAAAACATTCTAAATAATAATTATATTAAATATACAAATAAATATGTAGTAAGAGAAAAGTTTAACCAATTAGGAAACTAAAAAGTTACTATACAACGAGACGCCAGTCAAACTAGCATTGAACAATAAAAAATATCTTGATCTATATTGTAGTTAAAATGTTTCCCCCTAAATATAATAAATCTGCACCATCTGAATATTTGTCGTCTGTGTTAATTTTTCATAATAAGCATGTTTCGGATTAACTAGTGCGTTCCCTGATGAAGAGACGAAAGCGATCGATCTTAGATAGGACTACCTCAGGTAGTTCAGACCAATTACATTTGAGCATGGTTTATAATGTCCTACAATGTCCTACAACTACCCCACTCAAAGATGCACAGCATGATCACCATGGGCAATTCTCGCCAAAGCAACATATTCACATTTAATGCAAGGCATCATGTAGTTCTTCAAACAAAACATGCATAAAACTGCCAAAAGGAACTGCACTGAGTAATAGGTGTCCCAGCAGGACTGTTGAACATGCTTACAGTGGCTGCTAGCGTCTTGTGGAACGAATTCCAATACACCTTGTACAGTGTACAGACAAACAGCAAGCTAGCTCACTGTGCTTGCTGGCCAACGATGGCTCTTCAAAAGAACCACCACAGTCATCCAACACACCGAGTAATCGTGACCCTCGTATATAAACCATGAATATGATATCCTGTCATGTCCCAGTGTAAACCATAAAACAGGTGTCATTCACCACATGACTAAAAAAATTAAACCAAAAATGATATATACTATTCCAAGGTAAACTATAAAATAAACATTCAGATGATTGTTGAAAAACAGTTTTTACTAGCTCCAGCTAACTTAAATCTACTTAACTTGAAGTAAATTAATACAATTTCCTTTGATTGTACAATAATTGTACAATTATCGTTTAGTGGCTATTGTTTAAGGTATTCTTGCACTTTGAAAATACCATAAATTCAAAAAAGGCTCCTTTTGTGACAGTTACAAATGTTGACATAGTAGCAAGGTCCATTGCCAATGTGAGCAATTAACTAATTAACCTAGCCTGTGAGGTAACAACGTGGGACCACTTTATAGCAAGACAAATTCCAGCTGGTGCATTTAGTAATGGTACCCTGCCACTTCCTCCTGTAATTGTGTCCATAGCCTCACACCCAGCAGACTCCCCCCTCCCCTGTCCCCCACTGGTTATAACCTTGCAGATCACTTTGGTCTGTTCCACAGACATACCTGTTAGTAAAATGTATAGGGGGATGACTAATGATGTAACTCTATGGTCTGTCCACACTTCAGGGAATTTAACTCAAGATCTTATTTCCAATTTTGCTGTGCTGCACGATTTCGCATTAAATTACACTGTTTGGGTTAAACCAAATTTAATCAGATTGAAGAATTAATTTTTCATTATGTTGACTGAAATGGACTAGACTAATACAGTTCAAAATGGATACTTGACTGTGTGATTAATTATTGAATTGACTTAATTGGCCCATGTGTGTGTTGGATGAGGTGTAATTTTTTTAGTACACATATATGAATATGGATTATAATGTGAAATAATTTGTGGCAAATCACTGAAACTGAGAAAACCTGCTTAAAAAATTGTGATTCATTATTTTCAAAACTTAGATAGTATTATTGGATTTCCATAAATAATTTCAGATTACGTGTAGAAGTTTCTCAATCAGCTAATGGCATCTCAGTCTGTTGCCAGGCTCCAGTTTATTGCATGTCACTCCTACTTGTAGCGCTGAATGGTCTGGGCAATGATCACTGAAGAAATTGTCCATGCATCTAACACGAGATGATAATTATTACACGGATCACCTTATTGCAAATTCTCACATTAATGTTATTTATATATGAGACAGCCAGGTGCTGGGATTGCTTTACCTCATGTGACAGCAAAGCAGAATTTCTTTGCCAGTAACAATAGTGAAAGACGTGCTTGTGACTTACATATGACAAAACCTAATAATGCAAAGTGGCACATAAAAAGGCTGAATGTGCTGAGAATAACGCACAGAATCAATGAGAACCAACTGCCTGTGTAACTACCATCTCCAGCATTCTCATTAACAGGCAGACGGTGGCCCAGTGGAACGTCTACTAAGATTTTTTAGTTGTCTACTTATCCGTGAAATCACATAATTTCACCCTAAAATTCACCATAATAAAATCTAGAAAACTACTCTCTATACTAGAACATTTTAATCAAACAAGTGAAACAACTGCCCATTTACTTAATTTCATGTTCACATCGTTGATGCATTTGAAATGTCAAAGCAACAGAAATTCTTGTCATCAAAACAGAGGATGACGAGCAATTCATTATTTTATTTTGGGGCAAAACGGTGCTATGCACATAAAACAGATAATAAAAACTAACCATGTGTAACTAAAATCAAGAATATCACGTCACTGGTTTACTCAGTATGTGTTCTAAAAGTGGGAGATTCCAGTCATTTCTCCAGGTGACGGAGCACTGACATGTTAACCAGCGAGACCAATAAGCGTATGCGCAGTTCTATGAAAATCAGGTAACCTAGACTAGCCTGATGTATTAAGTGAGGCCGTGTTATTTTGCCAGAGAGAGAGGACTAGTTTAGTAAACAAAGGCCAAAATATGTTACATAAGTTGAGTTTTGATGCAAACAGCAGGTGTACAGAAATATATTTTCATTTGGCAAGCAAATTTTGCTAGACTTTGATGACACTAGTATGGCATGGCCCATGAAACTAAGATGATGTGGGTTCAACAAGGTTGTCCTAGTAAACCACTGGCATGATATTCTTAATTGTTCTTGCAGCTGGTCATGTTTTATAGGTGCATAGGCCCAAAAGCATATAACTCTTATAGGTGCATAGGCCCAAAAGCATGATTTTTGTTTCCCTTTAAACCGCCATGCATCTAACTATAATTAAGCTAGCGTATGTACATTTGTATGTGATTATGTTAACATTTTCCTCCTAGACGGCTTGCACCTCCTGCGCCAAACTTTCAGGGATTAATCTACGACCCCACAAATGAAATGTAACACTTTTTTTAAATATCCCATATATCAAGGGTTCTAAGTCATTTTAATGGTAAATCAAATGTTCGCTACGTAAAACGTTAACCTCGCAATCGCAGAAACCACGCACATGCGCATGCTGTGAATACTTCGGTATGTAAACCGTTTGAGAGTACTTAGCGCCATCTGGGCAGTTTAAATTATAGTAGAAATCATGCATCCACGTACTGGCCCAAGGTTGCAGACCCGAGGGCCAATACACAAAAAGATATTCTACTATTCTACAACCAACACAAGTATTCTTGGGTCTAAATTCATGCGATCTTCAACATTTCGAACATGCAACGAGTATTGCATCACGTGCGTGACGTGGTTGTTTCTGGTAATAACCTTAAACAATCTTGAGCGTATTGATGGCATATTGGCCTGAGGCATTTGGTAAGCATTGCTATCATGACTGTCACGTATGAACTACCAAGTTATCCCATCCTAGAGATGGGCATTTTTGCTAGTTTAAATAAATCACCCACAGTCAAACCACATGTGCCACACTGCAGTAAAGACCTGGCCAATTGTAAACATACCTGGCTAAATGCCAACTTGACAAAAACATATTCTAAATCATTTAAATGCTGAAGTAATGTTTATGAAGCAGTGATCTTTCCCTGTGAATTCATCTGGTGGTAGAAATTGATAGCTTGACATTTTGTCCAACAGCTGTTGGATTTATAACATGGTTCAGTAGTTGATTTTTGGTGGTTTACAAGTGGTATGTACTCACAGGATAGAACATAATACTTAGATTGTAATAATACAAGATTTCAAAATATAACTGGATAAGAAACAGATGGTGAAAAAATATAATTGCATCCTGTGGTCTTCTGAGGCTTAGAAGCCTCAGTCTTTTATTGATTAACAGGGACAATACCCTGTCAAATAGAACTCTAGAGCAGCTGTTTTTTAACTTCCTGCTTCGGGTTGAATGCTATAATATTTGTTTTTGGCGCAATCTAATAACTATCCTCCAGCCAGCTGACTCGTCAAGCTTTTCCAAACCTTCACGCATAATTTCCCACTAACTTGCTGATCAGGCATAAAGAACTGTCTAGAGTGCAAAGTACAGATCTGCAAATGCATTGTCAACTGGAATAATTGATACACAGTGAGACATAATAACATAATGTTTGTCAGTGGTTGGTCGTTAGCAAAGGAGATTGTTGAATTTACCGATTCTAGAAAGTGATCAGAAATGTACAGAAATCATACACAGTAGATAGTAGGCGTATATAATTACACTAATTGTCAATCACAACTGGTTTGTAATATATTCTGAAACATACACCTTGTGAGTAATTCATTGAAGACCCAAGTAGGTGTATTCAGATTGTGTGTGTGAACCAGCACTTTCTGACCACCTCAATCCCCGAATGTTAGCTTTTCAATTAAATCAACTTTTTAAATCAACTTATGCATTTTCCCGATAGTAATACAGCTGTACACAAATTGATATCTAACAAATGTGCAATAATTATTCCTAATTATTGCGATGGAATTTTTTTTCAAAGTTTTTGATATGTATAAACATATAGGACTTACCTCTCTGAAGCATCAATGAAATAAATGATGAGTGAAGCTATACTCAGGAAGAAGACCAGGACCACCTGCAAGAAAAGTCAAGAGGAATTAAATGATATCAAAGTTGAAATAAAATTGTACTTACCCACACTGTATCACTATAAATTTTAATGTATTAAATCAACATGCATAAGTTTCTGTTTAATGTAGTTTTCAACCATCAAACCCAAATATTATACTCTCTGTGTAGCATTTTGAGAGACATGAAAAATAACATAAAGATACATGTACACGTTTACTAGTTTACACGACAAAAAGATTTTCAACACAGGGTATGGGACAATCCCATCGCAGTGAGATTATTTTTTGTAAGTGTTTAGTATAATTTGTAGTTTTCTTCTTTCTATGAATAAACCCAACTCCTGAGGGCTGTCCCAGTTTTTCACACATGCACCTGCATTTAACAATCAAAATCAACAAGTACTTTGTTTGTACAGGAAGTGCACCTGTCCATGAGATAACAGATATAAGTACCTCAGCTAAGACATAACAAGTAGGCTTGCTAAAGTAATCTGAGAATATCAACTAACCAAGTTCTCTACTTTGCTACTATTCTAGAGATAATTATTATGTTGTGTTAAATTATTATATTGTGTGAAACAACAAAGCCTGTCTGGTCATAATTTCTGCTGGCCTTGGGGATAGCACCCTTGAACATGCCAAATTCATTATTGTAAGGGTGACAGACCTTTTCTAGAACAAAATCTTAGTATCTGAAGCATTTAAAATTTAATCTTCGACAAAGATGTTGTTTCAAATGTTATCTAGATACTTTGTTGAGATTATTTAGTATATCTTGCCTGAATACATAAAACCATACATTGATAAAATTATTGTAGACCTTGGTTAAACTTGAAGTCATAATACAAGTTTGACCTCTGCACTAACCACTGGTTTCAAAGGAGTTCTACTCAGCTGGCTTTAGGTGGAGCAACTTTGTAAAGGCAATGAAGGAAATACAATACAACTGAGCCAACAACACCAGAACAATGTCTGAATAGAGTTGTGTCCCACCCCCCACTGAATAGAAAGCCAATTGAAGTGCCAATCAATGATTTCAGTGCACTGTATCTAGATGTACATGATTCACATACTTCTTGTGTCACTGATTCAAGGCTAAGTCTTGCCAATCGATAGTGTAAATGTATGATAAACTGAATAAGTTTTTAAATCACATATAAAATGCCCATGTACCTATGGAACTGTGGTGACAATATTCTTCACTACACCACATACTTTATTATGTGCACAGAGCCACATACACAGTACTACAGTAGATTGTTGGCAATCCATGGAACATGTTTTATTCGCACCACCTGTAGGCCTGTACTCGGATTCTTAGCTACAACACACATGCATAATTATTACCAGTCTGCATAAAATCATCAACTTGCTGGCGCATCCAAGTAAATCACTGTCACTGACACTTTGACTGTGACTGCACAATTTGTTTCGCCAACCCTGTTAATGTTTGGCCTTTCTGTAAATATCCATCCGTC
Organism: Lamellibrachia satsuma; assembly: GCA_033239005.1. Classification (NCBI taxonomy): domain Eukaryota; kingdom Metazoa; phylum Annelida; class Polychaeta; order Sabellida; family Siboglinidae; genus Lamellibrachia; species Lamellibrachia satsuma. The sequence continues at coordinate 7,526,135 of BSQZ01000023.1, forward strand.
ATGCGGTCAACTGGCCAGTCAGTGCGGCAAACCGTGAATGGAAATAGATGATCAAAGGATTCAAGGGCAAGGCGCTTCAAGTTCAATAGCATCAACACAACAGACGGTAGACAATTTCGTAAACAAACTGGTGCGGTGTTTGGGGTCGATCGGTGTCAATTCACAACTGTTATTGCTAGCATACTGCAATCAGAATGGTAAAAGATGTACGAAAGCAATAAAATAAAAAAAACGACACCTACCAATATTCTACCAGTCGTCGTTTGACCAGATATCAGTTCACCAGCCCAATCTTTTGCTTCCGTTACCCATCCAATTTCGGCGTCCGCCGCCTTTTTGGTGTGGACCACAGTCTTTTGCGGACCGCCCGTTCTGCCGTGTTTGTAACACAGCCACGCGAATATTCTCCAAGTCAATACGAGAAGCAACCCGGCGAAGAAGGTGATGAGGCTAGAGCAGAGGAAAGCATACCACTGCCGAGGTCCCGTACATTCCCAAATCCTAGAAGACATCGTTGTTGTGTTCGTGTCTGCAAAACCTGGCATTTTAAGTCGTGACTGATCTCCGTATTCCTGGCATATCCCGTGAAAGCGGAAGAGCGCTCATCCTTTCTCCTTTCCCGACAACATCCATCGGTCCAGCTTCAGCAGCCACGTTTGAATATGGCAGCTTTTATTTGGAACGAATAATGAATGCATGGCATGACGTCACGAGAGCGGCGCCCATTCACTACTGGCTGTCGCTGTCAGCCAATGGGAGAACAGGCGCGACCGACGATCGCGGGACAAGAATAGGATCGGGAAACGTCAGGGTATTCCAGCCACTATTGTGTATCGAACTGATTAAGTGATTGGCAAGACAGTGGGGGAGAAACGGGTGAAATGGAAGGCAAACTGGAAGACATGCGTCGAAGTCATCCTTTGCTCTAGAACTCGGACTGCATTATATTGATTAACTGCAAAATGTAGCATTTAATTAGGATCATTCCTGATAAAATAAAATATATTGTCTACAGACCAAAAGGAATCGATACCAGGGCATTATATTAACTATGAATAATTAATCTATCGTTGAATTATATGTATGCCTACATGCGCATTATGAGGCCTTACATTATCCGTGTTTTATCGAACTGATTGTATTCATCACCATCGTCTCGCTTATTCGACTCTTGCTTGCCTTCGTGAGAAGAGTCTGACCTCAGAGGCGTGGTTTCGTTGTTACCCACTGTCACCACTCCATTTTGTATAGTATGTGTAGGCTTTCCAGTGAAGCGCCTGCAGGCAATCAGCGTCACTATCGAGATTCTACACTAAACATTTTGGTGGGCCTGACCTAACTTTTCAGTTTGACAGTTGCGTCAATATAATAACAGTTTAAAGTAAATTCGAATTGCATCGTATAATTTACCAAAAGTTCACTGTTACTTTAAGAATTTGCCAGATGACAAGGATGACATCGTAATTACTGAATTGTGCAGGGATAATTTCCGTCACAATGAAAAGTACACTTTGCATCCAGGCGATGACGTGTCGACAAACGGTGGCGCCACAGCACGAGCCTGGATAATCGAGGCTACATCTACTATGTCTAGTCATCTAGTATGATCCAGTCCTGTAGAGGACAGGGACTTCCATAAAAGTTGTTCGCCAACTTCTCCATTAATGCCTGTCCTGCATAGCTATTTTTAAATTCATAAAGTGTTATCGCGAATTTAGACGCGAGTATTTTTTATAAGTTAGACGTAGTCTCCCCGGCCTTCTCTGTCCAAACTTTGGTTGCCAAGTATCCAGCTCTCCTCATCCACTTCCTTACATCTGGAATAGTGACCCGCAAATTGGGCTCGCCTCCGTCTGCTTGTCTCTGATGTCATTGTTGTTTCCATGAATGATTATGTAGATATTTGTCATGCGTTGTGTCCAAGAGATGTTGAGTGCTTTATGTACAGTAGGGCCTACACGTGTGTAGCATCTATCCAATCGGCGTACTTTTGGTGATCGTCTATGTTTCTTCTCTATAACTAGGACTGATTCAACCACTGCTCTAAAAAATCTCCGTTTATGGTGACCAGTTAAACTAGTCTTCCACATTTTCAATAAACGGTTGCAGGCTATCCAGGCGTTTGACATTAATTTATGTTTATGGGACAATAACCTCACACAACTGTGAACTTTACACGCATGAATGCCTATGTACAACACTCCCTTGTCAATTATACCTTCATACATTAAATATTGGTAACTAATTGCCACATCAGCCCGTTAGGACTACGTTCCATCAATGATTATGTAATGATAGCTGAATAGAGTGCGTTACCTGAAAACAAAATAGGTACACGCGGTATCTGGTAACTATACGCACGCACGCACGCACACACGCACGCGCGCACGCATTTAAAAATTATTCATCAATATTCGTCACGTTCCGATGGAAGCTGTCCTCATTCGGATTCATGGAAACTAGTGCGTAAATCAATCCACGCAATGGACATATACGCGTGGTGCCATCGTGTGATTGAGCCATGTTAAATTATTTGGTGGTCTTGCGGTTCTGCACAAATGTAAAGATCAGACTTGCCAAGTTGCCACGTGGTGAGCGGTGGTTTAACTGGTTCGAAGCTTGGGCAATTTCGTTCACCCCACTTTGTCCGTGTCTTTCGGAAGAGACACTAAAAGCCGTTGGTCCAAACTCCTGCGTTAGCTCAAGATTGGGCTGTTTGGAGTATAACTACTTGAGACTTGAGACTGTACCTGTTTACGTAGTAGTATACGACCGGGTGTTCGGGTTGTACCCCGTCTGACCTTTGTGAGATCCTACGCCACTGCCACTCTACTCTTACTTGCAGAAGAAAACTATAGCATATTAGGGTAGAATGGGACAAGAAGCCCCCCCGTGGGGTAAGACGCCCCCTCGTATTTCCAACATTATACATGCTTGCTGTATGTCTCTGGTGGATGAATGCAGTGCTGCTACCTAGTGCCTATTCTGCCTAAAAGCACATGCAGGAAAAATTTGGATTTACAATTTTTCTCTATGTTGTGCTGAAACACATAGATAACATCGTGCAGCTTGTTTTATGCTCATCATTAGGGTATACAGTTCCACGCACGCACGCACGTACGCACGCACGCACACACACACACACACACACACCCACACACACACGCACATACACACACGATTATTTCAATTTATCGTCATGATTAGGAAGTGATTGTTTTTATTTTGATAAAAAACTACCTGTTTTTAAATGTACGATCTATCATTTCGTATAAGTGGTATGATATAATTCGGTATACAACCCATTACCAATGTCTTAATTGAAATGAAACAAACTGTTGTTGAATATAGAAAAGCACTGTGTTTTATTTTATCCAGGCATCGAACAAGAATCATTTAATTACTCTCTGACTCGCTGTTAGGGCAGATAAAACGACGCACTCCTGTACAACTGACACTGTACCCACACCTACCGATGTCTACCGGGCTCGCCGCATATAACAGACGGCCATGCTTCCTCCTCGCCGCTGCTTCTCTTTTGTTCATTCACTGCGTCTTTGGTTCTGCTCTGTGTTCCTCGTCTAGCCGCCAGTGTGTGTCCCTTTAGCTACCCCTTCCCGTGTGCTGACTCACGATCAACGAATTCAACGTGTGTGTGTGTGTGTGTGTGTGTGTGTGTGTGTGTGTGTGTGTGTGTGTGTGTGTGTGTGTGTGTGTGTGTGTGTGTGTGTGTGTGTGTGTGTGTGTGTGTGTGTGTGGGTGGGTGTGTGTGTGTGTGTGTGTGTGTGTGTGTGTGTGTGTGTGTGTGTGTGTGTGTGTGTGTGTGTGTGTGATGAATTCCAGTTTATTAGGAAACAATAAGAATTTAAATTAAATGGTTGTCATTTTTACGACGTGGCACCTTTATAACCGAGGATAACGTCTATTGTTGAATATGTACTTATTAGTGAACTTAAGCGTTCTCGTTCCAATCTTTCCACTTATCTATGGGAGTCCAACATACAGATCTGAAGTCTTAATAATGCCCCCCCCCATAGCTGAAGTTCTTGGTGCAACAGTCTTCCACCGAGTCAGTTTTCTTCATATTTATTTAGCATGAATGATTATGCAATACCATTGAATAGAGTGCGTATAACGAGTTAACTGCACAGTTTGTCATTCACAATTACAATCATACTAATTATAATTCTGTGAGGTTTACATTTATATTATCTTTCGTAACATATCCTATCATGCTGATATTTGAATTTTTGGTCGTTTAAATAACAATGGTGCCTTTTTATGCATGCACATGGTTCCATCATTAATAGTATACATATTTCATACTACGGAGAAATAATGTTACTGTTATGGGGCAAGACGCCCCCGGGGTGTATATCCCGTCCTGGGGACGGGCATTTTTGCTAGTATATTTAATTAACGATAACATTATTTGGTGTTGTCAATCGTTACTTATGTTTTGGTATTACATACTACAACCACACAACAAACGTAGGGTCTATGCCTGCATAGATACCTTAAATAATACGTTCAAGAATAACTGTAGTTATTTTCCCTTAAGGGAGGATCCTTACCCCACCCTACCCTATTCTGTGATATTTTATTTTAGTGCAATAATAAATATAAATATCGTATTATTCAATCAATTTATAGGCCATGACATATTATAACATATTTGATTGATATGAAATAAAGTAATAAAATACAACTCTGTTAAGACTCAAATTACAGTCAATTTGGACAACATTTAGTAGCCGACAACAAACAGAATCGTGCTGTACTCCTTCGCATGGGCGGTCACCAGTTACATAAAATTTAATTATTCCAGACTCTGCCGGACACTGGGAAGGATAATGACTATAACAAATGTTTCCAGGAACTAGACAAGTATTTGAGGTCAAGAAAATGTTCCTAAAGAAAGACAACATTTCCTGTTGACGTACCGGAATGGAGAGAGACGATCAATAATTTCATCGTACGACTAAAGAAGACGGTTGGACACTGTGAGCATGGAACAGAGGAAGATAGACAAATAAGAGACCGAGTTCTCTATTTTATTCGAAATAAAATGTTGAAGAAAAAATTAACATAGAGGGACATCTGACTCTGAACTAAGCTGCATCTTTGACAAGCTAGTCGATTTGTTGTTGACACCGTCTGGTATAAGGGAAGAAACCAACACTATCTACACCAAACATTCTAGTAGTTTCAACTCTCCAGACAGAACATTTAAAGGAAAATGTTGGAGATGCGATGGCATTGGTCACACAGCAAGATATTGTCGAAAATCTAAAAACCACACATGTGAGAAATGCTGCAAAATCGGACACTTACCGGCCTGTTGACACACAAGGCAATCACAAGATGGCGCCACTGTTGGCGGCAAGCCTTATCGTGGTCGTGGAGGCAGAAGCCGTGGGCGAGGTCGTGGAAAGCAGAATGTTAGAAGCATTGAGAAACGAGACATTGGAGTGGAGGAAAATGATACATTCTATGTATTCTCGATGAACCCCAGTGCTTACGTGATGCCGATCAATACTGAGGAGAAATCTGTGAGGAGCGGTGGTCTAATGGTTAGAGCACCTGCCTGTCGATCGAGAGGACGGTGGTTCGATTCCACCTCCGCCGTTTCGAAGCTTGGGTTATTTCGTTCACCCCACTTTGCCCGAGTCTTTCGGAAGAGAGAAAATAAACTAAAAGCCGTTGGTCCAAACTCCTGCTGCGTTAGCTGCGTTAGCTGCGTTAGCTCAAGATTAGGCTGTTTGGAGTATAACTACTTGAGACTTGAGGTTGTAGACTCTGGTTCCAACTGCAATTAACATATACTCCCAGAAGCCGCAAAATGCCAGGTTTGAAGTTGAGAAGCTGTACTAGCCGAGTTTATGCATACTCTGGAAGTGATGGGCAGCAGTGAAATGCGCATGTCAGTTCAAGGAGGTGGAGAAGTAGATGCTGCAAAATTGTTGGTGGTCAAAGGCGACCATGCTGCTCTGTTAGGAATAAAGACAGCCGAAGAGCTCACAGGGCTGGCAGCAGACGTGTATTTCACAGGCGGGTTAACCAAGGTGAAGTTGAGAGAAATGTATCCCCAGGCGTTCACTGGTCTCGTCAAGTTGAGAAACTATCAGCTGAACATATATTAGAGTGTAACAACTGCGGCCCAACCAACCAGAAGGATACCGTTCAGCAGAAGAGAGAAGGTTGTGCAAAAGCTGAAGGAGCTTGAAAACTTGGACGTCATTGAAAAAGTGGATGGTCACTTAGTGACAGTGGAGAAGCCGAATTGAAATGTCCGGGTATCTCGACATGCGAGAAGCAAACAAAGCCATAATAAGGGAGTCGAAGAGACAGTACAGGAGATGGGGAAATGAGGGTGTTCACAAAGCTCGATCTGAACATTGCATTCCACCAGGTGGAGCCACATCCAGAATCCTGAGATGTCACCACGTTCGCAGTACCAAATGGCCTCTACAGGTACAAGCACCTTAATTGTATTCGGGTTGAACATGACCTCCGAGAAATTCAATCATATCATGAGACAAGTGGTTCAGCACTGTCCCGGAGCGTTCAACATCCACGACGATCTCATCGTTCGAGGTGTGGATGACGACCGACACGACGAGCGCGAGTGTTAGCGGTCGTGAGGAAGTCTGCAAAAAGCTGACTTACGTTCAACTTCGAGAAACTGAAGTTCAAAATAAGGAAGATCAATTTCATGGGACATACAATGTCAAACAAAGGTCTGCAGGTAGCAACATACACAGTTGAGGCCACGGCGGCAGCGCCTAAGCCGAAAAATGCGGTTGAAGTAAGATGTTTTCTGGGTTCAGCATTGTTCAGTTCCAAGTTCATCTCCGAGTTTGCTACGATCACACAGCCGTTGTGGGAGTTGACACATGATAAAACCAAGTGAAAGTGGACCAAGGATGAGCAAATAGCGTTTGACGAGAACAAACGAAGGCTCACAAAGGCACCAATAATGGCCTACTACATGCTAGATGCAGACACTTTGGGAGCTGTTTTTCAACAAAAGCAGGAAGATGGACGGTATAAGCCAGTGTATTACGCCAGCAGGAAGCTGCGAGACAAGGTATTCTCAGTTTGAGAGAGAAACTTTAGAAGTGCAGAGAGTTTGAAATACACACAGATCACAAGCCCCTGATACACGTATTTGGCGGACAGGCTAAACCACCAAACGCGAGGTAGGAATGATGGCTGCTAAACCAACAACAGTGCAGTTTCAAGATCAACTACATCCCAGAATGGAAGAACTTGGCAGATGGGTTGAGTAGACTACACATAGACGGGAGTGAGACAGTGTCTGGAGTTGTTGTCGAAGAATACGCCTACTCAGTACTGATGGACTTAGTGCTTGCAGCCACGACAGCCACACAAGTAGTATGTTGGTGTTTTTGAGGGATAAAAAATGAGCAGATTATGGAGCTCATTCTGATTGGACGAGAGCCGTCACGTGACCTATGACGTCACAGCTCATTTGCATAAATTTGCATAAATTAGCATAAATTGCACCCTTTTATGGTGAAACCGTCACCAGGGGGCGCTACGGTTCAATTGTGTCGACGGTTCTGATTGGTCGAGAGAAGTCACGTGACTCCACACCTGCGAAGTTGTGTGAAGTTGTGCAAAGTTGTACAAAGTTGCGTGAAGTTTGCGAGTTGGAAGTCTGCAAGTTGGAAGTTTGTGCTTTGGAAGTTTGCAAATTGGAAGTTTGCTTCACCACACACACATGTTTTGAAAGTTTATGTTATGAAAGAATTATGGACAAACTGTAGGAGTTATGGATAAACTGTAGGAATTATGGGTAAACTGTAGGAGTTATGGGTAAACTGTAGGACTTATGAGTAAATTGTAGAGTTATAGGTAAACTGGGAAAACTCGAAAAGCGCGCCATAATCGTCAGTATTTAACCGAACCGCCACTGTCATCACAACAGTTCTTCCTGCATGTTCTTTTAGGGTTAGGGTCAGGGTTCGTATTAGGGTTCACTACAGACGACAATATTAGGGTTACTAACCATAACCCTAACCCTAACTGACAATTATTCCTAAAGTTTACTAGTTTTTTCGAATTTTCCATTAGGGTTACTAATCCTAACCATAACTGACAATTGTATCAACGCAAAAGGTCGGTAATCTTTGACCTTCGACCTTGCCCCGCAGCGCCGTCTGGTAATCGTATGAGCACAAAACAACATGGCAGCAAAACAAGATGGCAGCCTCCATAGAGAGGTCACGTGATATGCAAATGAGGAACAGTGACGTCGTAAGTCACGTGTCTGCTCTCGACCAATCAGAACCGTCGACACAATTGAACCGTAGCGCCCCCTGCGACGGTTTCACCACAAAAAGGTGCAATTTATGCTAATTTATGCAAATTTATGCAAATGAACTGTGACGTCATAGGTCACGTGACGGCTCTCGTCCAATCAGAACCGACGACACATTTGACTCGTAGCGCCCCCTCGCGGTGAAACTGATCTCGACCAATCAGAAAAAACTCCAAATTCTGCTCGTTTGAGCGATAATAGGGGATTACCCAGTGACGCCCCCTGGTGGTTAAATGCTCTCGACCAATCAGAAAGTACTCAAAGTACAAAATCCGCTCATTTGAGCGATAATAGGGATGACACGTGGCGCCCACTGGTGGTGAAACTGCTCTCAACCAATCAGAGCCGTCGACACTTGACCCGTAGCACCCCCTAGCGACAATATCATCGCAAAGGAGTGATGTGACTGCTCTCGACCAATGAGAAAGTGCTCCAAAATCTTCTCATTTGAGCGATAATAGGGGATTTTCACGTGGCGCCCCCGGTGGTGAAACTGGTCTTGACCAATCAGAGCTGTCAACACAAGTCACGTGACTGCTCTCGACCAATCAGAATGAGCTCCAAAATCTGCTAATTTTTTATCCCTTCAAAACACCAATATACTACTCACACAGATCGAGTGAGAGTCAGCCGAAGACCCGTTGTTGATTCAGGTGCGACATGCGATTCGAGAAGAAAAGTGGGCAGACCCAGAGCACACAGTGTTCAAGGCTGTACGTGACGAGTTGTGGGTGAATGGTCAGATCATAATGAAGGAAGCCGTATCGCTCTCCTACAGAAGATGCAGAAACGAGCCGTGATCCTACCTCACGAGGGACACCAAGATGTGTTACGCAGCAAGGTCAGGCTGAGAGAGAAATGTGGTGGCCAATAATGGACAAAGACATTGACGCTTTCGCCAGAGTCTGTTATCCATGTCAACTAGCGGGAGTTGTCGGTTTCTGTGTTAAAGCATAGGGGAAAATACGCCATTTTAACTCGAAAATGACCTCATGGCGCCTCCCTGTGGTAAAGTATAGGAATGAAGAGGGGCCATGTGTACGATTGCCTGCGCACAGTCTTCTGGGTAACCTCGTTTTGGGAGGTAACGGTTCTGATTGGCTGTACGCATGCACGTGACCTTGCGGGTAGCCTAAGCGCCCCCTGGCGACTGTAGTACTACAATAGGGACAGCATCAGCGCTCCATAGCGACTAAAGGACTGGTCAAGGAGTCCTGTAATAAGGTCAGAGATCATCGGACGTAAGGGAGCAGCAGCCCTAATTCGAACCCCAACCTATTGTCGGCTGTATAACCCTAACGTAGTGAACCCTACTACCCAGACCCCCTAACCCTGGCGACTGAAACTAACCTTAACCCCAAATCCGGTGACCATGTGCACGATGGGCTTCCGCATAACATGCACACACCCTTCTGGGTAGCCTGAGCACACCCAGGCGAGTGAATAAGCGCCCCGTGATGACTGTAGCTAACCCTAACCCACCAACTCTTGACCTCACAACTGTACAACATCGACCATTTGTATATAACCATAGCGAAGTCGTTGCAGTCGATAATGTGGTTTCAGTAAGTTCTACACATGTTTGGTTATTATATTAATATAAAAGGTGAACACATATTTTGCAGTCTCCGTGTACTAGAATTACTTTAATTTACGGGTGAATAGTTGTTCTAATGCGTGTTTAGGAGGACGTTACGGTTAAATAAGTTTTATTTGTTTTCTGAATCCTTCTGTATAAAAATTAGCGTTACGCACTTCCATATTTGGTATTGCGAACGGGAGCGATAAGCCGCACACAGAACAATACCGAGTACGGACATGCAGCTGACGTAAGCCGCACACAGAACAATACCAAATAAGGACATGCAACTGACGTAAGCCGCACACAGAACAATACCAAATAAGGACATGCAACTGACGTAAGCCGTACACAGAACTTTCAAGTGCGATATCTAAGTTTATCTGTAACACCTACACCTACCCGTAAATCCTACAGTATAACCATTAATCCTACAGTTTACTCGTGACTCTCATGTTTTACTCACAATTCCTACAATTTACCCATACCTCCTACAGTTTACCCATAACTCCTAAAGTTTACCCATAACTCCTACTCACACGCACACGCAAACGGAAACGCAAACGCACGCAAGTTTCCAAGTTGATGATTTGGAAGTTTGCGAAGTTTATTATTTGAAAGTTTGTAAATTAGAAGTTTGCATGTTGAACGTTTCCAAGTTGGAAGTTTGCAAGTTGGAAGTTTGCATGTTGAAAATTTGCAAGTTGGAACTTTGTGAGTTTGAAGTTTGCAAGTTGGAAGTTTGTGCTTTGGAAGTTTGCAAATTGGAAGTTTGTAAGTTGAAAATTTGCAAATTGGAAGTCTGCATGTTGGAAGTTGATGATTTGAAAGTTTGTCAATTAGAAGTTTGCATGTTGAAAGTTTGCAAGTTGGAAGAACCACAGAACTTCCTGTTCCTGTACCGGACGACTCCTCATACCGTCACGGGTGTAAATACAGCGGAGATGCTGATGGGTCGAAAGCTACTGAACAAGTTGCCGAAAATGCAGATGAGAGTAGAGTCCATGCATGAGTTACAATGGCAAATACAAATTCGTGAGAGAGATGCGAGGAGAAATAGGTATAGGGCAAGAGTATGCAGACAAGAAGAGAAGTGCTAAGGTCAGTGACATTAAGGTTGTCGACAGAGTTATCCTCAGGCAAAGTAAGAGAAACAAGCTGACCACGCCATTTGAGACAGAACCACATGAAGGCAATGCTGTAGTTATTCAAAGCGGAGAAGACCACGAATGACGAGGAACGTAGCACACACAAAGAAGCTGAACAGCAGCTCAGGGACATCCGGTGGACAGACGGTGAAACCCGTTCCTGTCAACGTGGGTTTCAGCGATGCGGATGAGGAGACTACACGAAGAGATAGACTGTTCTTGTTTTAGTTTGCATCTGTGGATGTTTGTTCATCTTGATCCATAGAATGAATATTCACTTTGAATTCATTCATATATGAGATGCGGTGGAAGTGTGAAAAAATTGCATTTTTGCAAAGTACCATGTTTAAGGTCCACAAAATAGCACGTATGCATTATTATTATTAAAAGTCCATATATATATATATATATATATGTACATATATGTACACACATATATATATATATATATATATATATATATATATATATATATATATATATATATATATATATATATATATATATATATATATATATATATATATATATATATATATATATATATATATATATATATATATATATATATATATATATATATATATATGTATATATATGGACTTTTTATCAGAACAAAAATAATTAAACAATTTAAGCATTTTTTTCATAGTCTTTTGTTACGTTTAAAACGAACACGTCTACTTTCATTGTCGTACAAAGAAAGGACCGTGAAGAGGAAAAATCTCTAGCAGCTTGGTCGGAGTCTCACGCCAGGTCGTTCCAGCCAAGAAGGTTATGCGTAGAAAACACGTTGTTGGCCTTAGTAAGATTGCTTCGGCAGCGTCCTTGAGTGATTTTATGATCTTTTTAGTACAGTAGATCAATAGCAGATAAAAGCAAAACAATTTGTGTATGGTATCTATGAAGATCCTGGGGGATGGCAGCATTCTACATGGGACAAGGTGGTCGAATTTGTTCCTGTGTGGGGACCTCTGAGGAAGGTACTCACTTGGCAGATATGGTAAGGCATAGAGGTAAAGGTCGGAAGAAATATAATCATATTTAACTTCCATATCAGAGATTGATGAATGACTTGAGTGGGTGCCGACCACGTGGTCGAGCCAGCTCCTCGAGCCGTGCCTCCAAGGCCTTTGACAAATCAATCGTAGTAAACTGTTCACTAAGCTAATTGGCCGTGGCTGCCCTTTTATTGTGCGCATTCTCGTACAGCACTCAGAAAGTTACTGCCAGGTGGTGTCGGAGCTTCTCTGAATTGTTTACTGTTTCAAATGGTTTTAAATAGGGTGGAATCATTTCTCCTCATAAGTAAAAACATCAGATGGGAGAAGCAATGTGTCACTTGAAATAAGGTGGCAGTCGTTTATAAAAGCATTGAGAAATGGAATAAAAAGACTGGATTTCTTAATATCAGCATTAAAATCGCCAATGATGAATATAAATAATAATAACGTTTTAATTCAGACAAAAGTCCATAATAAAGTACAGGTAGACAAATGTATGTATAATATATAAACACACATGATGAGCATAGAAAAATACATGTACAATTATGTCAGATAAACATGTAGAATATATTGGCTGATTCAAATTAATCGCTTGTAGCCTGGATAAGGCATGTAGACATTAAGAAGAAGAACAGTGGCATTAAATCTCATAATTTTTATACCCATGAGTCTCTTCTCATCATCAAAGATCAATGGTTCAATAAAGGGGTCGAGTGAACGCCTCCATAAAAAGCAAAGCCCGCCAAAAGAGCGTCTACTCAAACCATCAATGAAACTAATTCCTCTATCATTAAAGTAAGTGTGAACAGAATTAAGAAACGAAAGGCTCTGTTTAGAGAGACGTTGTTCATGTACAAAAAGTATATCTAGAGTTTCAAATGTCAACAACATCAAAAACACTGTTCCGTATGCTTCTGCGGTTAAAGGCAGCAATACGGAGAGGAAAGTCTATAAGTGGGTCAAATCTGTGTGTCGCATCCTTGTCTTCTGCCCAGCAGTCAAGTAGACGATGTTTGGTGACTCATCTCTCTTCCAGGAGTGCTCCGTGATCCACTCTTTCCTCTGCTTTTTTCGATGTCCTAGAAATGACTTGATATCGTCCATGAAGGCCTCCTGAGTTTTCTTGCATTGTTTGTTAAGGTCATCTACTGGGATCTACAGGCGTTGACAACGTTGCGAACAGTCATTGGCAAGCAAAGTCCGCTTTGTCATGGCAATTCAGAAAGTACCGAGGTCTTGGTCGATGGCCACAGCAAAGTGACATTTGGCAGTGGGGTCCTATGATACTTATATTTTGTAAAAAAAACATCTTGTTGACATTGCAACGGGTAGACATTTTGTTTTTATGATATCGAAAGAAAGCAATGACTTTCCACACTTTGTTTCAAATGGCAATCTTTCGTCACACTATCCTTGGAATGTAGTCGGTACGATCGTTTTTCTTTGCTGGGTTTCCTCGATCAGGCGACCAATTACGCAAATAATCATCGAAATTTGAACACACAAACTGCTCCGGGTTCCCGGATGATGAAATAATCGGACTTTTTTACTAGAAAATAACACCAAACTAGACATTTTTTTGTAGAAAATAACACCAAACTGGACAATTGGAAGTCTTTATTAGAGTGCATGTTAGTGTGTTTATGTTCACAAGTGATCTTGAGCATTTTACATCAGATATCCTAGGGACAAACTTGCCCCATAGCACATAGGCGGAGACATATTTGGCGGAGATATATCTCAGTAAGTCGTAGTCATGACTCGTGTCACATGTTTCGTTCTGTACTTACATTAGGGTTAATATTAGCCGGCTTGCGAATAGTTCAGTCTTTACATTGACACTAGTTCAGATGTAGACTTTTATAAGGGGGACCAGGACTAGTCCGCCCCCATGGATACTCTAATAGATCTGGAGATTGTATTTGTAGAGCTAGAGGATCCGTTTCGGCCTTAAATTGAACGAAAATATCTTGTCCACATTTGTGCTATCAACAAATGCCAAAACTGTTACAAGCCAATATCCAAATCTGACTTTTAGTAGACCTTCCCAAGCATGGACAGACTTGCCTCATGTATGGGGCAAGTCCGCCCAGGGGCCGGGGCAAGGTCGCCCCACACGTAAGTAGTAGGTAAGTCTTTTTCAATACGCAAGAGAGGTGGTTACTAAAAATAGACACTGGGAAAAAACCCACATATCGCTGACGTAACGGTTAATTGGGGAAAACCCACATATCGTTGACGTGACGGCTAGTTGGGGAAAATCCACAAATCGCTGACGTGGCGGTTATTGAGTACGGTATCAATGAATGAGAGAGCTAATCAATCAGGATTCAGAACGTTATCGGTGAATGGTGTAAAGAGCTGTGATTCGTCGGTTATAGTTTCATAAAAGTTATGCGTATGAGTTTCATAAAAATCGTGGATGATTAATGAGGTGAGGAGGATGAATGACTCGTGTGTCCATCTCGAGAGAGATGGGTATATGCTCGCATTTCGGTATGCGAATAATTACCCTCCGATGTGGACATACTTGCCGCCGAAACGCGGGCATCTTAAAAACGGAACAAACGCAGTCGGTCGTGTGCACACACACAAAATCATCTTTTAATTACATCGCAATACAGATACTATCAGCTGGTAAGTATTACCACTACATCGAAGCAATAAATAAGCTATGCTGTATTACAGTTTACCCTATCTCAGGGTCTTAACCCAATCAAACACGCGACAATCGTTTGCTACTAAATCGCTACCAAATGTATTGACGAAAGCCTTCATCGGTATACCGTTACAACGAAGCACCAAATAAGCAATGCAGTATTGTCCGCACACGTTAGATAGAGGACTCTGAAGTATCTTGGCATTGTGACTCCACTCGGAACAATGTTCGTTCAGGAACACGCGAAATGCGCCATGTAGCGGCGGTAGTCCGTACGAGCAGAAGTATTCACCGCGTCTGTCGGCATCCACGTAGAGAGCGATCCAATGTTGACCGGGTTTATCGCCGTCGTGAGTATTGCATACGAAAGCGAACGGGAAAGCATCGATCATCGTAGGCAGTCCGTCTTTGGGTACGACGTCGCGAACGATCGAACGAGTTCGTGCGTCTCTCGCCAGGAGACGCGCAATCTGGCTTGTCTCCATCAGAAATCGTAGATGACGTTCCTACTCTTGTCGATTTCCAGCACCGATTCGAATTCTGCGTACACGACGACGTTGATGGTCTGTTGGAGCGCTGCAGCGAAATGCATCTCGATGCGCAGGTTGCCCTTACCAGATGGAAGCACGATCCATCACACGCGTCCGGGGTCAGGTCGAAACTAAAGAAGGTGTACCCATCACGGAAGTCGTCACGAGTCAGACCGTTCCCTTCGTCCTGTGATACCTTGCCAGTCGATGTGAACAGGTTGAGGTAACTTCTAATGAATCGATTCTCGTCGAAATTCTGCTGGAGTGGTTTGGAAGGTACCTGTCGACCATCCACGTAAACGGCGAGGAAGTTGACGTTGCTGTGTTTGGCGTGAAACGAGTTCTTCGCGTACGAACCGTTGTACGCGTCGTTGTCGATGCAGCATAGTACCAGACGTTTCGGTGGGGTACCGAGGAACAGGTTTTCGTGCGTGTACGACATGGCCCCTGTGGGAATGGAGTATACTTTGCAGTCGACGGAACGCAGCGGGTACTTGGCCGTGCCCTTGTCCAGTGCCTTGATGTGCGCCATCTGAACGGTCGGATTCAGTGTGGCTTTCCTCGCGAACATGGTGGCGTTGACGATGTGTACTTTATAATCGAGGTTGCCACCACCAGCCATAAGCGCGAACGTGTCCTTGCTTCGCACCAGTCGTATCTTGACGTCGACGCCGTTGAGCAGGTAAAGATCTTGTAGGAACAGGTCCACGTGTAGTCGTCCCATCATGTCAACGACACGACTCTGCGTGACGTGCGCTCGCCGAGACACCAACCCTCGGTTCATTACGTCCTCGTCGACAATGTTGACGGCGTCCATGCGACCGGCGGTGTCTTTGTACCACAGTTGACTCGTCAGTTGAGTCTCTTTGGCCTCGCTGCCGTAACTCAAAAGCGTTTCGATATAGGCGCGATACGGGTACGTGTTTGTCGAAGGAGTCACGAGCGTGCCGTTTAGGTAGACGTCGACTTGACTGAATAACGAATGCAACCAATTATTCACCGGAGCCACAGCGTTGTCGGGGTCGAGAAGCGTCCCGTTGCCTTTGGTTACCTTCGCTTGCACGTGCAGGTAGCTGCTGGCGAGATCCAGGTAAGTGTCTCCCGATCCGGGTAGCAAGAATTCTATGGGACCACCCGACTCGAGGGAGGCCATCGGTTGGTGTTCCACCCATTGCGCGTCTTCGATGCTGGTCTGAGTCGGGGGCACGCCGAAGAGATCGAGTTCGCTCTTGACCCCTTCGCAAGATTGTCTATGCACGAAAGCCATCGTCGAACACGTCACGTTCACGAATCGTCTGCGCTTTACGACGTCTTTTCACTGCACTGACCCGTCGCGGTGCTGTCGCGCGTTTTATACGTTTTTGGGGTCGCACGCCAGGAGTCGTCAACAGACCGCGTATCAAATCTTTACCGGCATCGGTGGCGCGTCGTTTGGCCGCCGTTTTTATATTCTGACCGGACATGACGTCGTCGGCTATGCGCAAGCCGGTCTTCAACGCAACCTTTCCCAAAGCCACGGCTCCTCGCTTGATGAGTGGCATGGCGCTCCGAATCAGACCTCCGAACAGACTACCCAACCCGTGTCCTCTTTGCACTCTGGCACCGACAAAGTAGGGTAAAGCCCCTCCCGCCTGTCGGGTGTAATAATCGTTGTAATTCATTCTTCAGAACAGACCAGTCTTGCGACGTCGAAAATGAAGCGTCACCGTCACCTTGCCGCGTTCGAATGGCACGGCATGCCCGGTATCGTCTCTTATATCGATTTCGATTGTTCCAAACTCCTTGCGCTGCATGGGCAAGTACTGAACGTGCTCGAAATGTCTCGAGATCGTATGTCCGTGTTCGCCTTGTATCGGAACAATCCTCAACAGCGGTACGAGACTGTCGCCGACGACGCGCGATTCCACGACGTTCGTGTACACGTAGAGTGACTCGAACCCTTGCTTCATGTCCACCACGGAATCCCCCTCTTTCACGAAGGTGTACACCTCTCCATCACCATCTAGCGGCACGTGACTTTCAGGACTACGGATAGTCCTTGCGTCGAGACCTAGTATGACTCCCATAGAACCCTGGGTTGTGAATTCGGTACTCGGTGACATGCGTACGGATACTTTTTGAGTGATGTCGCTGTAGCTTAATTTCACTCTTTGACGTACCGCAATACCCGCTAGCGAGCGGTTGATGGCTCGTATGAGTTTACGAGTTCCGTCGTAATATCCCGTTGCTATTCCTCCAACAGAATGACCATCGCTAGAGCTTTCCGAGAAGAAGAACCAGGAATCCTTCTCTCTGACATTGTACCAATCGTGCGGGTACTGGATCTCCACCAACCCGCATTCCCATTCGCCGGACAGACTGATGCGTTGCGGTAAGGACGTGACGTAATGGGTCAACGTGTTGTCGGGATGCAGGTGCATCGACGCGTTGCTAGGCAACGTCAGGTAGAAATCAGCCGTCATCGCGTTTCACGGATGGATTGGGTAGCAGGTAGCCCAACGAACTACTCAACAGGGCCGTCCAAAGATTAGAGTCGGTGTGACCGGTTGTCAGATTGTAGATGCTGATCGCGATGATCGTGTACAAGACGACGACCTGACACAAGAACACGATTTCCGCCTTGGGACAATCGGTGCCGAAGAGGTGCCAACGCGATGCAACAACCTCGTTGTCGTTGTCGTCCGTAACGTCTATCCCTTCGTTGTCTTCTTCGACGATAGACATCGTTGGAATGAGGAGTCGACCGGCGCGTAACTACTCTTTATACCGAACGAGCGCCTTGGCATCGATCCAGCTGTTGAACGAAGTGGGGTAGCCGTACCATTTGACTAACGCCTCCGTTCATTTTCCCACCTTCCGTCGCTGCAGCACCGATTCCACGCGGTACAGTTTATCTTTCGAGACCAATACTTTCTGCAGTTCCGGTTCGTAGAAGGTTCCGTCCAGCACCTCACCGAGATCGTCGACCAAACGGTACACGGGTGGATCGGAGGCGTGAACTTCGCGTATCGTGAAGAGCTCCTCGCTCCAATTTGCCATGTACCCTTTCTCGAACCGCCGCTTCGCTTTGCTGATGCGCACGCGATCATCCACCTTGAACTTTGGTACACCCTTACCATCGTGACCGTACAAGCGCTGCCACACCTCGTTCACTTGCGAAGGGGCCATGCCTATGCTTCGATGATAGGTGTCGTTGTACGACTGCACAAAATCCTGTAGCGCGTCGATGTACCGCACCGTCTGATATTTCGTAAAATATCGCCACATACGCGTCTTCAGCGTTCTGTTAAACCTTTCGACGATACTCGCCTTGGTCTCCTCGTTATGAGTAGAAAAATGACGGACACCGTGCTCCTTCAACAAACGCCTCACGGATCTGTTGAGGAACTCCAAACCTTTGTCTGTTTGCAAGGTTGTAGGCGCGATGTTGACCAACAATCCTTTCAATGCCGTCATCAGAGACGACGCCGACTTGTTTTTCAGAGGAACGCACCAGGCCCGTTTTGAAAAGACGTCGATCACCGTCAACAGAAACACGTATCCGTCGTTGTCTTTTTTCAGTTTTGACAAGTCGACGAGATCGGCCTGCCACTGGTGGTTGCGTCCACCCACGATGACACTTCGTCTCTTGAATCGAATTCTCACCGGTTTGTGTAAGGTGTACGCGTCTTGTTCCGACAACCATTGCTTGACGGCTTTCACTGGTGCGCGCGTGACACGTCTCAGTGCGTTGACCCCACCATAAGTTCCGACGCGTTTCGGATCGAAGTAGACGCGTTTGAGTGATTCTTCGACTCGACGTCCCATGGTTCACACCACACGACTAGAGGAGACGAACTGAGGTAATATCTAACGACGAGTGCGATCATGTGTAGTAGGATACAACACACTACTCCCAAGACGATAGGTCGATATCCTACCATCGAAGTAGCGGCAAGACTTTTTTTCGCGAGCGGGTAGTAGTCAGCGGTCATGTACAGCACGGAGACAAGTACTCTTGTCAGTGGGTAGTAGTCGGCGGTCTTGTACAGCACTCCTAGGACTACCAAGCGATATGTGTCCACTACCGATACCATGGTTAACTGCTGAATCGTTGTAGCGCACAACTCTTTTAAAACGACTCCCAACCATCCAGTGACGGTAACCGACGATGACGTTTTTTTCGAGGACTTTTGGACTGTTCCACTTGCCAACGACTGTAGGGGATCCAACGCGGTAACGGACGATTTCTGGGTGTCACCACCGCCGGTGTTGCCGCCTGTCGTATGTAGCGTCTCCGTTCGACGTTACCGACCAATTCCATGGGTAGGTTGATACGTTTGAGCTGCTGCGCGAACGCTTGCCATCCTACAGGATCGCTCTTTCTTCTTTTTCGCAATACTTTGTTTATGAGATCCACCATGTTACTTCCAGGCACCGGCGTACCGCCGTGTATCAATTCGCCTCGATCGGTCCACGACAGCTGGGTTTTGAGACGATCCATCAACTTCTTGGCCTTAACCTTCATGGTCTTTGGAACGCTGTCCACGATGTCGGCCTCTACGGCAGAGGGAGCTGCTGTTGCCGGTGCTGCTGCCGGCTTTTCCGGTGTCGCTGTTTCTGTCGTTGCATCATCGTTCACTACAACCACTCGTGTCGGCTGTTTGTCGCGTCGATCGGACAAGTGGTTGTATCGCTGTAACACCTGATTGTACAGTTTCACTTTGTCCCCATCGTTTAGGTCTTTTTGATCGAGAATGGAGGTCATCTCGGCGTCGAGTCCTTGCATGACCTTACCAACCGTGTCTGTAGGTGGTGGTGGTGGTGATCGAAGGGTCTCCAACACGTGGATCCACCAAGGCCATTTTTCGCGCGTGCTCCATCTACGCGAGCACCTGTCTGAGCAAGGGAAGGATCACCGAACCTGCCAACGGAGCTAGTAAAGCCGATAGGAAACCACCGGTCTGTTCTTGTAGGATGTGTCTCCTCCTCGCGATGGGCAACTGTCTCTTAGCCAACTCGCGCAGTTCTTTCCTGTATTTTTTCAACCGCCTTCTATGTGTCGGAGTCAACGGAACGTTCCCTTTCAAGATGTTGTAGGCACACTCGGCCAGAGCGCAAATGAGATCGGCGTCAGCGTTGGCGAGGATGGCTCTTCTCAATTTGTTGTTTTTGTATCTATTCAGCGCCTGTATACACAGGATGTGTCTTTTCACCAGTTCGGACATCGTGCGAATGAAGACTCGAACCAGCGCTCAGCGTTTTTATACCTTCGGTAAGTAGACGTACTGGACGGGGTCGTCCGGAAAAATGGTCGTACGTAAGCGTAGATCTTCGGGCGTGTCCTGTTTCAGATCGATCAACAGGTAGCCACATGGTACCGCCGTTGCATCTTTGAAAGCTTCTTGCACGAATTTGACACGACCCGGATACATTTGTCGTGCCAAGTGCGTTATCTGCGACGTGTCACGGGGATTCTTGAACACCACCATGTATTGAGCGTTCAGGCTGATGGTGCGACTTTCTTTGTTTTTAGGAAACAGGTTCTGTACGAGATAGAGGACGGATGTGTTACTGTGATGACTCTTTTTGGTGAACAAGGTCGTGACCCGACCGTCCGTTTCAGCCATCAGATCATCTATGACGACGAGGTTCCTCGTCTTGGGATCGAACAATGACGCATTCGGTAAGCCTTCCTCGAACTGCAAATTGGGCATGCTCATCGACGCGTAAGCCGATTGCCATTCTCCGTAACACCACGTCATTTTCTCGGGAGGAGGGTCCATCGTCATTGATGCGTGAAGTAGCAGACGCGTCACGAAGGTGCTCTTACCACACCCCGTCGGTCCGGCGATGACGCACGTGAATGGATGCTTCCATCGCGCGTCCATGGTCACTTACGAATGTCTTCCGTAGTGCGTCATCTTTTCTACACGTTCACCGGACCCGTGCTCACCCCGTCTTCGAGCACAACGCGTTTTGCATAGAAGTAGGTGAGGGCGGCTCGTTCCTGCACATATGTCAACACGGACGAGTGGTTCACTCGGAACCCGCGATTCTTTCCGCTACCGCTCCTTCTATTGGTGAGTACCTCGAGGAACGCGTCTTTGTCGATCTCGTTGTGACGTTTGCTCAGACCTTTCGTGCTATACTTGTCGGTGGGTCCGAAGCAATAGTATGTTTTGCTGCACAACCCCACGAACCCATCGCCAGACCACTCCACCTTGAACAGACCGGGTGTCCTCTTGTCATATTCTTTGCGCGCAACACAGCATGATGCATAGCCGATCCAAGGATGATCGGCGAGTCGACAGCGCACGTACTCGGATTCGTGGTCGACGCAACATTCGGATGGGAGCCATTGGGATCGGTGTCGGAAGTAATGCTCTCGAAGTTCCGGAGTTACGAGATCGTCAACGGACTCGCCGGCCAAGGCCAAATAGGCGCTATCCGTATCTGTCTCGCAGTACTGGAACAAAGGTCGTTCCAGGTACCTGTCGATAAAGTCGTAGTAGAACTGCAGCATGCACATTTTGGCATACTGTAGAACGAAAAATCCCACGTGTATGGGCAAGGCATACGTCACTGTTCTCTTGCTCATCTCGATCTCATACGCGTTGTCGACGACGACATCGAGTTGACGGAATCGACGATCGTTGATCATGCGCGACGCTTCAACCTCCGTGCAGTATTTCACGTCGCGATGTCGGTCTACGTTGGTGATGGTCTTCCCGTACCCCGAATTCCCCAGGAGTTTCATGGTGTCCGCGATGATGGCCTTGTGGGGGTGGACATCTCCCTCGCGTCGGGCAGTAGATACCGCGTCACCGAACCGACGGAAGCATGGGTTGGGTTCGTACTCGATGACCTGATAAACGCGCGTCACCTCGAGTCCGTGGTCCAGGTACCACCTCAGGAGCGGCGTGGCGAGCAGCATCTTATCGCCGCGGAAACTACCAACGAGCATGCGCCTCGAACGCGTCATGATATCGTGATCTTCTGCGTATCGACGCATGAAAGGTCCGAGATCGTCGCGGGTCATGTTGACGTTTTTGAACACGGGCTGCATCTCGGCGAAGTGCGCGCGCAATTCTTCCGGTACGCGAACATCGCACTCAATCACACCGAAGAGAGTACCGGTGCGCACATCGGTCAAGATCTGCTGTTGCGTCATCTTCCATTTCGTGTGTCGTCGACGAGGAAACGCTGCGTCTAGACACCTTTTCACGGTCGTATCTTTTCTGATGTTTTTCCACTGACATTCCCACAACTCGACAACCTTGACGAAGTGACGTAAGTATGCAGTGTTCTTTCGGGTCTCGGCGAGAAGTTGGGTCATGGGTTTCCCATTAACGGCGTTCGTTTCTAGAGCCAAGCACGGGTGTCCGTGGTAATAGCAACCATGGTACTGATACGCCGTCTTCGTTGTGCTACACCATCCGTCCACCGGAAGTTTACCTATCCTCTTCTCCCGACCGTTGACCTGATGCCGGATAGAGTGTCCCGTCCGTTCGGACTCCCACGTCAACCATTCCGCGGCCATCTGCCCGTGCAGCTGCGCCGATTCGGGTCGGAACTCGTTCTCTTCGCGTCGACGCTTGTACCATCCCGTCGGCATGTCTTGCATCAGAGACCACAGGTATAGAGCGTTGGCATCGTAACCGACGATCGATCCACAAGGTCGAGCGGTCTCCCCGTACTCGCTCTGACGTATCTTGGTGACCCCTTTCTCGTGGTATCTTTGAAAGACTATAGATGGACCACCCACAATACCGTCTTTCACGAGTTGATGAAGATCTTTATTCTTCTCGTTGAAGATCGTAAAGTAGGTCTTCTCCGGTAGGTCGTTGAACAGGTAGAGCAAGGTCAGTCCGGGTACGCTGATCCCTTGCTTGAACATGTCGATGCCACGCTGCTCATAGAAGGCGAACTGTCTGTGAATGGCTTGCAAAAAAGGCACTACGTCTCTGTTGTTGTACCAAACGAGAAAGTCTCGTAAAGTCGTCATGCCATTATCGCGCCACGCCTTCTCGCAACTAGCGTAATCGTCGTCGGAAATACCTTCGTTCTTCAGTCGACTGTAGAAGGCCTCTTTCGGTGGAAGCCTTGTGTCGTCGAGCTTCTCCAAACAGTCCATGTACTCGTACGGGAAATGACCTTTCGTTACCTCGCATCCGTACGCTTTCAGGTACTTGTCGTAGCTGAAGCCCGGGGTAAATGTAATTGGTCATGTCCAGGAATTTCAGCTGATCCGTCGACAGGCACATGAACGTGTTGTTTCGTTTGATGACGAAAAAGGATGCGATACCTTCTTGATCTTCCTGTTTCGCGCATTCTTCCGTTGTTTCGGTGATGAAGTGGGGAATCAGAAACTTTTTTATGGCGTTGAGATCGTACTTCCCCGAATTGAACCCGATCACGGGTAATTGATGAAGCCACCCGTACAGTTGTCCCATCAGCGTTTTGTAGGGATTGGTGGGTGGTCGCGACTCCTTATCGTTGGCGTCATCTGCCCCAGGTGATCGTGCGGCATGCTCCCGTTCGTCCCAGTCCGTCTGTGCTTCCGCGAGTTGTTCCAACACATCCTCATAAGAATCTTTTAGATCTTCGTACGCTGCATCGCTCATTGCTCGTAGGATGTTCATCATGTCGGCCACCAACTTATCAGGATTTCCATCTGTGACGAGACATTGCACTTGCTCGTGTCCGGGCACGTTCGACGCCACGCTGACGCTCAACGGGACGTGACGTGCTACCCACTGGACCTTGTCACTGTCCGACGGAAGTTGTACGGTGTCAAACCAACACTCAAAGTCAAACGTGGCACGGTACGGATAGTAGCGCAATGATTCGGAGACTCGAATGTTCTCATCGTCCAGTTGCTGGAATATCGATGGGGTGGAGTGGTAGACGCCTCCCGGATACACTCGTTGTACGCCACCCGCACACGTACGTTCGTGTCTGTGCAGTTTATGTGCATCTTTCCATAGAGAGTCGCCACACTTTTGACACCGATACGAGTGGCAGTACATGCGCACGTCTCGTGCAGGTTGATATGCAACGTGTTGTCATAGTGACACAACGATCGTCTGACGAGTTCGGCAGTCGTCTTTCCATCATCATCCGACTTGACAAGCTTGTATACGCACACGTTCGTTTTGAACGTGGTTTCTACGCGATAAAGGTCATCGAGTGTAACTCCTGTAAAGTCTTCCATGGGTACGCCGTCTTGGTCGTAGTCTGCGTAGAGTTTCGCAACCGCAGGTTCCAACCGACGCACGTCACCTCCTCGATGCAGGGCCATACATCGGAAGAGACAAACGTTGTCGGTGTATGTTTTGGAATGGTTGGGTTCCCTTTCCAGACCGATGACAGCTTTGTTGTTCTTCACGTAAGCGGGGAGAGTCAAGCCCACACAACCAATGGGATGATCGATGATACGATTGACGAAGAAGGTGGCATTTGTCACGAGTTCGCACACCCATGCTGAATCCGGTCTTTGAGCGATGGCCCACTGCAAGACGTCGGTTTCTCGGATTCGGTCCAGAAACTCGTCAAAGTCACTGCGGTTTGTGATGGGTTCGTCCAGGTACCGTCCGCAACAGTTACAAGACGCGTGATAATACCTGTATCGTCTCGTGTCCTTGTTCCTCAGAATGAATCCGTAACTGAGATTAATTTTGAATGCAGTGGTTTGCTCCTGGAACATTCTATTCAAAGTTTCCTCTAGAGCGGTCGTGTCTAGAGTGGTCAATCTGTAATTGAACCTGGTCTGAACAGGTCCTCTCGCTACGCGTGTTCGAATGGTAGACCAGTGCTCACGAACGACGTCTAACAAGTCCGTCGATAGAGCGTCTGGGAAAGGAAGTCGGTCGGGCGGTTCGATGGGATCTCCGACGATCGGAACATTCGATGTTTCCACCCTAGGTCGTTTCGGTACTGGTGGTCCATCACTGCATCGTCTCGTGTGTTTCTTCAGATCGATTCGTCTCCCAAACGACAGTCCACATTTCTGACACGTACCACACGAGGTTCTCACGTGTCGCTGCAGACTGTCCCGTCTCCCGAACGACAACCCGCAATTCTGGCAGACGTGTGTCTTGATGTGTTCGCTCGATGACGGTGCTGTCGTGTCGTTAGACAATGTTGCGTGGCTGTCCAAGTGACGTCGTAGATGCGCATAATCTTCAAATGTAGCAGCACAGTGACGACAGTTATACAGTCGCATGGTTGTGGTGCGTCTACAACTGATATGACGCGCGAACATAAGTGCCACTGTTATATATAATGTACGCGCGTACGCGTGTGTACGTATGTATGTATGTGTGTGTGTGTGTGTGTGTGTGTGTGTGTGTGTGTGTGTGCGTGCGTGTACGTGTGTGTGTGTATGTACGTATGTGCGTGAGTGTGTGTGCGTGTGTGTGTGTGTATGTACGTGTGTGCATGTATGTGTGTGTGTGTGCGTGTGTATGTGTGCGCTATTGTGTGTGTGTGTGTATGTGTGTGCGTGGGTGTGTGTATGTGTGTGTGCGTGTGCGCACGTGTGTAATGTGTGCATGCGGGCTCGTGTGAGTGTGCGTCTGTGTGTGTGTGTGCGTGTGTGTGTGGGCGTGTATGTACGTGTGTGTGTGTGTGTGTGTTCGTGCGTGGGTGTGCGTGTGTGTATGTGCTTTTTTTCTTCTACTACACCTACATGATGAATTTCTATTACAACATTGCAATTATAATAAATACATAGCATGTTATATTAAAGCGTTACATTACTTCTAAGAATACATATACAGTGTATATATTAACGTCTACCTAACTTGTTTCTATTACACAGAAATATAAAGACTATTTTATTTTAGCTGTTCCGCTGCTGTTATTATGTCAAATCTCCAATTGATAATGTCCTGTTTCAGCCTCCAATGGTTCACCACATCAGCCAGAATGTTTTTCGGTTGGTTCCCCGATCGCCGACTTTCAATGTTAACAAAATGCGCAAGTTCACAGTCTATGGCCTGTTCCATTTCTTGCCAATCTCGTTCGGCTGTGAACGATTTCATTGTTGTTGTTGGTGGCGCTGACGGTGGCGACTGGTTCCACCAGCATACCTTCATGTCGGTAGAATCACCACGCTGTTCGGATTGATGAGGAGAGCGTGGTGATTCCACGTGTAATTGTTTCAAGAGTAACACACGTGGAATAAGCGTTGGGGGTGGTGCCGGCGACTCCATCTCTCCGAAGGCCTCTTTAATGGCATCTAGGGCGGTTGGGGTATTGGTATAGACAAATTCGATCTGTAGTAAAAACAAATGCAATTAAAGACATGTTCAAGTCACTATCCACCGTGTTCATGACGCAACATGGTGTGTATAGTATGTGTCGTAGTGTCACGCCAGTATTGTGTGGACCATCTGGCATTCATCATACTGGCGACCCGTCTCAACATGTCAACGACCATACTGTTAGGTGGTGCTTCATAATCTGATTCATCGATAGGCCATTGCATAACGCGTTCGATTGCATGTATTACATGATGCATAACGTTCGTATCTACTGCAGTCATGAGTTCGTGATTTTCGATAATGTCAATGGCTCTGTCCGCGATGTCTTTCATGTCACAGTTTGATGAATATATTATGTCTGCACTGATATTACGGGCTGTCTCGGTGACGTTGGAATCGCTAGATGTCGATGATATTATGCTCGATTCGGGAGATAAAATAGGAGCTGTCTCAGTAAAGTACACTGTATCGTCTTTCGTCAAATGTATGGCGTCATGCACTGTTGTCATCATAGGGGCTGTCTCCATCAAATCTATGAAGTCATAGTTGTCGTCACTTGTCACCTGCAAAGACGCCTCCAACACTTTGACATCTGTCAACACATAGTTCACAAAGGACCGACTTCTGGATTTCCTTATCTTTACCTGTACGCTCAAACCACACATCATGGACAAGGCTTGATACTTCTCATCATCGGTTTTGAGACATTCAAATATGTTAGCGTCGAAAGATACAAGTTGTTGCATTACTTCATTAAACGCCGTCGTCCACTGGTCATTTGTGCCATCGCTCAACAACAGACGGGTGGAAAAGCGAAAGTTGGGTGAACTTTGCCATCCGTGCTCCATACATTCGTAACCCCCGGACACTTCCTTCACAGCTTTCTTACAATAATGACAAGATGCATATGTTACATTTCTCCTCCAACTATATGCACCAATAGTAACCGGTCGTAAAACGTATTCTCCGAAACCCACCTGTGGGAGTTGATTCAGTTCCACTTAATTTCTTTGTTGCCGACGGGCCATGTCCAACATCTGTTGTCCCATGCTTATGAACTTGCGGATTTTGCTGGAACGCGGGTGGATTGAGTGTTTTGGACGCTCCCGGGGTATATGTACCCGTACCCACAACCGCGGCAGCCCTACGGATAATCCACTCAGATAAGAGTTGGGTGATGTAAGCACCAATGACATTCGACTACTGCAATGAGTGGCAGCTAATAAAAATGCTAACCAACTCTTACGAAATCGCCAAATAAGCAAAAACAACCATATATATCATATGATTACCGTTATGGACTTTCTGTCGGCTACTGACGTATACATCCGTCACGCTCGTTTCATCTCAACGGGTCTTACGGGCTCGTAACAGGTGCTTCGTAGTTGGTATAGACTTGTTTGTTTCTCGTTGGAATTTTAATGGGTTTTTTGACATCTCTTATAAATGAACACGCAGCTGGTGCAATGTCTCTGCCACGAAAGAATCCCATGTACGCCTTCATGGCGTCTTGTTTATAACCCGCTGTTTGGTCTTAATTTCTTGGCTGTTCCGTTGTCAGAGTTGATAAGTGACCAGTTTGCTTGGGGTATGATTCCCACGCCTTGTGGAACATGTGTGTGTCAGAAAAAAATTCCAAGTACACTTTCATGGATTCAAGTTTATAACGCGCTGCTGGGTTTTACTTCCTTCGTTGACATGTCTGAGAAATAACAACTTATCCATATGTTCATTGTCGACCACCAACGTTGTCCCCTGATTGCTTAAATACCCAGCCTGGTTGGAGGGTTAGTCATTCCTGCTCTCCATGTTACCATTGTATATGCATTTGACATTTGCCTGTTACATCCGACGACTATTCGTGTTCTGCGCTGCGATGTCTCAAAGTATGATGATTGTGGACATGTTACAAGCTTTCACGGAACTTGCAAACACATTAATTGTGTACTTTGGGAAAACGTGAGTTTTACTTTTCATCATTTGGTTCAGCTTATCGTTGCGTTTCACGACAACGAAATGGTGTATACTTGTTAATGCAAATACGCAATACTAGAGTCGCTTTTGATATACTTTGTAACCGCGTAGTTGGGTTAGTGAGAGACTAATCAATTAGTTAAGTCAGACATTACTTAATTTGATTTGATTTATTCAATATGGTCTCCAGAGAGACTGTATTATTTTTCTTTTCGAATAAACGTGTAGATTGGGTACTTTTTCTAAATGTTGATTTGTTGATATATTAGCTTAGTCGCTGTTGCGCGCTTGGGTTTCTTGCTAAGCGACACACTGGTTGTTGTCTCATAAGCATTCCGTGTGTAAAGAATAATGATTGCGTCCTCCTACTAGGTATGTTTAATAGATATTCTCCTAGTTTTTATAGGTTGATGATTTTACTATGCACAACACGTTGTTCGTTTTATACTTAACCATATTTTCCTTCTTCAGACGTCACCGACATTCATGGTTGAACGTGATGGCAGAATTACAAGAAACGATCCTTCCGTGGTGCGAGTATTCTGAGGTTTCGATGGAAGAAGAAAATTGGATGCCGGAAATTGAAGAAAATATAAGATGTATTGAGAGGGCGAGGGAAGAGAAACGGAGACGCTGTGCTTTCGAAGCCGTGATGCGAGAGGTACGACTTGTACAACCAAAACACCCGCGACGACCGATTAATCTTGCCACGCGACGTGGAAAAGTACTACCTCGTCTTCGCCTCCGTTAACGGGACTGAACTGCAGTGACGGACAATAAAAAAACACGATATATATCATTTATTTAGACAATGATAAAGAACAATAAATAATACAACATTTATATAATATATTTAGACACATAGTTGCGCATGTAACCGTCTTTATTGTGTTTTATCTGAATACCTATTTGATAGTATCTGTATTGCGATGTAATTAAAAGATGATTGTGTGTGTGCACACGACCGACTGCGTTTGTTCCGTTTTTAAGATGCCCGCGTTTCGGCGGCAAGTATGTCCACATCGGAGGGTAATTATTCGCATACCGAAATGCGAGCATATACCCATCTCTCTCGAGATGGACACACGAGTCATTCATCCTCCTCACCTCATTAATCATCCACGATTTTTATGAAACTCATACGCATAACTTTTATGAAACTATAACCGACGAATCACAGCTCTTTACACCATTCACCGATAACGTTCTGAATCCTGATTGATTAGCTCTCTCATTCATTGATACCGTACTCAATAACCGCCACGTCAGCGATTTGTGGATTTTCCCCAACTAACCGTCACGTCAACGATATGTGGGTTTTCCCCAATTAACCGCTACGTCAGCGATATGTGGGTTTTTTTCCAGTGTCTATTTTTAGTAACCACCGCTCTTGCGTATTGAAAAAGACTTACCTACTACTCACGTACTGTAAGCAGCAAATACACAAGAACAGTGCAGTTTTGTCTTATTTTTATGCGAAAAACGTCATGTTTGTGACACACATTTGTTAGAAACTTCAGTCATCACAAAGTCTGTGGTATCTTTGAAATAAACCAGGCAAACAAAAAAACAAAGTTTGACACTGCATCAGCTAGAAAATGATGAAATAAAATCTGATTTCGTCACTTTTTTACTAGAAAATAACACCAAACTGGACAATTGGAAGTCTTTATTAGATTGCATGTTAATGTGTTTATGTTCACAAGTGATCCTGAGCATTTTACATCAGATATCCTAGGGACGAACTTGTCCCATAGCACATAGGCGGAGACATATTTGCTGGGCGGCAACTAAATACCACTGACACTGGATGGAGCAACAACGCAAGATCCAAACAATATCTCTGATAAGGGCCTTACTGAGCACTCTGAATGTCTGACCAATGCCACTTATAAGTACTGAAATTTGATCGAAACAAAATATAAACAAATACTTTGTCATCAAAATCAGTTTTCTAGTTCACAACTTTCCAGCCAGCAACGTCAGTTTCCCGCTGCATCAGTGTTCGAAATGAGGGTGTCTGAGGGGTCCTGCCATAAGGCAAGAGGGGCCTCCCATAAGAAAGAAAAATGTAAGCTTGGGGGGTCCCACATTTCATCGTAGTACCGATGTAATTACCCTTCCGCTGTTGCACCTTTTGCTGCGTGTGAGGCTACTCTGGTTCGTCTGTGCTAAAACTCGACGGTTTTCGCAGAAGTCGACAGTTTTCGCAGAATTCGATCGATCTCGCAACAAGAACTCGATGTTTTTTGCAGCAAGAATTCGACAGCTTTCGCAGAACTTGACGGTTTTTGTAGGACTCGACGTCATCATATTGGTAGTTTAGCTGATTCATTCAGGTCACTCTATTGTCAATCAGTTAATCTCTGTTAAAAACATCTTAACTCATTCCACTCATATCATTGATGAGTGCGTGTTCGGTGGTTAAGGGCGCCATCTGTTGGGTGTCTGCAGTAATGCCACCAATGAATATGAGGCATATTTTACTTCTCAGAATTACAGAGCACTGTGTCTGCGAACGCATTACTCCAGTAAGAATGGTTTAGACCACAATTTACAATTTAGTCATTAGCAGACGCTCTTATTCAGAACGACTTACAACAAGTGCATTTAATCTAAGTTGGTAAAATAACTACAGGTCGCTATGATAGCAAGCAAGTTAAAAAAGGCGTTAATAGCTATTACAGTGCCTGAAAAGAAGATTTTTTAAGGACCCCCAAGAGTCAGTGGTAATTTCGAACACTGCGCTGTATGTAGTTTGATGGTCATGTGACGTAATCGTGTGACCGAAATTACTAAATTCAGCAACGGCACGGAACAAAAACCAGTTGGCGGACATGCCCTGGGGGGACTAGTCCCGGTCTCCCCTTCGTGTTCCTTTACTGTAATATTTGCCACGGACACAGGGGGGGTCTACGACCTCCCTTCATGGCCTAGGGGGGTCTTGAGGCCCTTAAGACCCCCCTGGATCCGCTGCTGAGCAGAGCCTTTTCTATTTCATATGTCATTTTTGGAACGGTTAAAGCATAACTCAAAATTATGTTTTTTTGGCTGCACGAATATTTTTATATTTTTTCTTTAATAGCGAGTTAAAAGCGAGAATGACCTCATAGTTATACATTTTAATTGCTTATAAAGTTAATCTCAATATTTGATAGATTTTAGAAGACCCTGTGTTATCGAATGTTTATGCTTATATATGTTGGATTTCATGATTTTTATTGGCATATGCTTATCCTTTGCTCGCATAATTTCGTCATGTATTATGTTGTAATTTAAATTGGTATTAGCCTTAGGACATTTATTTAGTTCGCTTAGATATGAACTGAGAATAAATCATTATTTTCGGATTTCCATATTTCTTGTAAACATATAATGCTAAATTTAAAGTTTATTGTATTGAGGAACTCAACAAATACTTCAAGTTCATCGAATTTAGCATTTATGGATTGTAGGTTTATTTATGGATATATTTTAACTTGTCAGACCGGAAATAAACCTGTTTTCGGTTTGCCAGTAAAATGTATTGCCCGTCAAGCGAAATCGACGTTTCCTAGCCCGTTCGATTCCCTACGACGATTGTTGCTCTGGCCCGGACTCGTGGTATTAATATGGTAAGGTGATAAATAAACATTTCGATTCCTCATGAGAATTGTTGCTCCCAGTCTTGAGCCCGGACTCGTGATTTTTGCAAAATGTCAGAACAGAAATAAACTAAGTCCGATTTTCAGTATGAATGTCTCAGTTAACTAAAGAGCAACTCGGAGTCGCGACGTTTGAATGTTTTTAGAAAATGTTTATTGTACCGGATAAAAATTGCCGGGAAAAAGTTTCTTCTGAGAAAAATAAAGATTTCTTTAGATGTTTATAGAATCGTGTTGACCTAAGTTCTAGTAATCAGGCATGGATAGTTTCGATGGTAGTGGCGAAGACCGTTCATCGCAGTGCTTGATGTCGTATCGGTGTTTCTCGCATCTGTAATTGAAATTATAAGAAAGAATATTAATCAGCAAGTTGTGAAAAGGTGTATATGTCCAAATAATATCAATCACATCAAAGACATATCAGACAAGTTTCCTTTAAGTAACAATACTGTTTCAAAGTCTTGATATTTGTTGCAAAACTTTTTGGATTGAAACCTATGGAGAAGGAGTTTGTGTAACATAATATAGAATAAATAGAACAATGTACATAACGGTTTAATAACAGACGCTGATATGTTAAAGAAACCTACGCTTTGCGCCGATCCTTTTTGCAAGTTCGTAGGGCCAGTCGAGCAAAAATCAACTCTCCCTCGACTGAGCTGCACCTTCAAACAATCAATGATTTAAAGGAATTAATTAGGAATGAATCAGTTACTTGTTGTGTATAAATCCCTAAAATCAAATCAAGACATCAGAACAATCAGAATCAGAAAATGTTTACTTGTCCGATTTACATCCCAACATATAATACAATGATAAAACATATTCACAAAACCAACAAAATACATATCAATCACTGAAACAATTATTTATTAGTTTTAATTAGTAAAGTAATGAATAAAGTTAATAATGCAATGTAAAATTATAATTACAAATTAATTTATTGGATGGGAGACTCCCATTAAGAACAATCTGGTCGCTGTCACAGGAGCCACCCACCGACAAACATCATAAATGATACGTTTACTTACAGATGGGCGTATCTCTTCACGATCGGGTCTTGATAACCTCAGGACACTACTTCTCGGATTTTGGTCTTGTACTTAATGCGTTTCATGTTGCTCGGGTGGTTTATGCAATGATGCAGCAGTGCGTAATATATCCTTTAAAAGAACATCAAAACAAAAACATTTTATAATACAATCACAATATGTAAGCAACATGTGAACTGGACTGCCAGATGTTTAACGCAGACATGAACATTAAATGTTGTCCTATATGGACACGAGAATCCTGACAGGCCTGCACACTGGCGTTCTGATACATCCAATGTTTTCTGTGTGTCCTGTTTAAAACAACTAGAAAATGAAGCAAGAGCAACATGTACTCACCAACGCTCCCGGAGATCGGGGTCTTGTGAGATGTTTCGCAGCAGCAGCACTGTGAAGGGTCTAGCAACCCTTCAGTTCATCATGATGTTCATTGCAGTCGTTGTAATCACGTCGCTCCTGCTGCACGCCAACGCTAAGAAAGGATGGTCTAACAACTTCAAAAGTAGATCCATGTCACGACCCAAGATGGCAGAGAGATCACTGCCAACATTGAAAATATGACTTGAACCCACAAACAAATAATATCGCATTGCATTTAGTTTACAGTCTCTGCATACAATATGATTTGCTGAGTGTAAACAAGGGAGGTGGCCAGAGAGACACGATGCAATAAGTAACAAATTATCTATTGATTGGGTAAATGCTAGCAGTGTGAATATGTTTAAAAACTAATTGACAAATATCTCATAAGGGTGGGTTACACATAGATGAATAATCATTGGACCCTCGATAAGCCAATGACGTCCTTGTCGACTTGGGTTTTTCTGTTTTGGATGGCAAATTGTTAAATCTTGTTAAAGTAGAAAACTGCACTTACGCGAGAAGGATACAAGACGGGAAGGCCAGTTCACGATGGTAGTTCAGCTGTTCAGAATGCCAACCCATCCGCCCACATCTATGAAGAATGGACATAGCGCACATCAGAAATCCTAAATATCTGTGGCGGGTGTTGATTAGGCTGACCAGGTCTGGTACAGCTAGCACCCGTCCAACGTAGGATGGCATCTGTGAACGAAGCAACCCACAAAAATGTAACAATGCTGTTTGGCTTTATGCATAATCAATAATCCAGGTCAAAAGACAGTAATACATATTAAAACATGAAGTATAACATTGCTAATTTACATGTACTTTGCAAAAAATAAGATAGGCATTTTAATTACACGCATCCCCAAATAGCTGTGTATTAGTTAACCAAATCATTATGAAATAAAAATAATTATTATATTCCTTTTAATTAAGACTTGTTTTATATGTTGGTGACGAATGTTTATTTTAGCCAGAGTTTACTACAAATCCTATTGCAAAATCAGTTCTGAATGAGAACTAATTTTGCAACTGGACTGCAGTGGGGTTGTTATTACAATTATTCTAAAGACCTATTAACTGAGATGTTTTCTAATTATTTAAATAACTCCAGTTTTAATACCGATTTTCTGGTAAGGGAAAAGTGTCTAGCAGGAATAGTAAGCTAAACATTACACCTGTCCCTTCTTCTTCTTTTAATTATTACTACCCAGAACACGCTAAACAGTGTCGTGGTTGTTACTTCTTGTTATGTTTTCTAAACACTTATTAACACATATTATCTTGCAGTCACTATCACTCATGGTAAGGTCACAAGTAAATACACAGATGACTATAACAGACTTTCCTGCAAAAATATATGTAAAGGAGAAATATTATAACTAAATGAAATTAGTAATAATAATTGCACGGATCTCAACTATGGCCACTGTGGCATGACAGTGTTAACAAGATGTGCATACGGTGGCGCAATGCTTTGCGTAAGGTATGGAAGCTACCATATGGTTCGCATAGAGATTTAATACCATTAATTGCTGAATGTATACCTTTAGATGATGCATTGGTCTATAGGTTTATAAACAGAACAGTAACCTTATCAGACAATATGGTTGTTAATTATATAGCAAATACAATGACATTTGCTTATAAGTCCATTATGGGCAAGAATGTAAGACACATTATGCCCAAATATAACATGAGCCACAATGAACTGTTGTATACGCCTATGAGTGCTGTTAAGCATAAATGTTAAGAAATGTGGAATATCAATGTCAATGTTACATACTATGACAAAACAAAAATGATTCATATATTGGTGGTAATGAAAAATTGTAACAATGATGCTGTCTTAAATTAAGAAGAATGTAATGCTTTGATGTCATATCTCAGCACAATATAATTTGTTTTATAGCTGCTATTTCTAACTTATGATATGTTTAATATGTACATGTTTGTGGATCTTGAGTCCGAATAAAGATGATGATAATAAAAATAAAGCAAGAAAATGCGGATGAAAAGATTTTTTAATGATAAATTTAAACCAGTAGTAGTCTTAACTAAGCTAACTCTAGCGCGAAAAACTGTGGTATATATCACCTACAATTTCTTCAGACTGACATCATAAACACGTATGAATCCTGATATTTTGGCAGCTAGAGATTAGGTCGGGTGGCAGATTTATATTTTTCCTTGTACTTTGGTTTATGCTGGGTTGCAAATAAATTATGTATTTTCCATGTCATGTCATAAGAACTCAGGGTCGGCTACATTTAACAGGGTTGATCGGGTAACCGGAAACACAAACATTAATCTGGTATATGGTATGCTTATCTAAGTCAAACTTTCAGAACAACTTAGCCAGTTACACGATTCAGATGTATTTAATAAAATCAATATTATGCATCAGAATGAAAGTGAGTACTTACAAAGCAACCTCTCTTGAAACGGGGGATTTACAACAGGAACGGACCTCTCCTCAGAAGGTACGTCCAGTTCTAGTTCGTCTACCTGAATGCAAAAGAACAGGGGCACATTAAGAATCCACTTTGCAGGTCCTGGAAATGCACAAATGTACATCACATTAACATATTATGTTTAGGAAATCTACCGGTACTACAAAACAACATTAGCATCAGCAACTTGGGAACTATATATAATGTAGAATAAAACATAAATTCACAATGTTTATTTGGCTGAAATTCCAAGATGAATTTGGTCATGCACATGTATGTAAGTACTGAATGTGAATGTATGTATCATAAGTTAATGGATTCACAAAAGAACATTTACTCTCCACAACCATGACTGGAGTACACTTTCGCAAATCTGCAAGACAGGAAGATATTAACCATGCGTCTATGCCTAGGCTATGGTTAAACGGTACCAGTATTTTAGTATGTCTAAGACTAAGTTGAAGTGACATGTTGTATTTGTCACTGTATGGCTGTCAGCTACAACACGTACACTAGTTATTAAAAAACCTAAAGTAATGATCAGTAATTTTGAAAAGTCTACATTTTTGGTCGACGTCTTCGGAAGAAAGACACACTGTGTCTGTGTCCCACAGTTAACTGTTAAACTTAAAGACAAAGGCAAAGTCTAGGCGATCTTTTACTTTCTGACACAACCATGAAAATGACAACCTAGGACTAGGTCCTAGAGCACCCAAACCTCTCCTCATATATCTACTATACATATACACATGTCACGTGGCCAAAAAAGTACATTTACTTTCTCAAAACGATCCAAATTTATAAAAGAATTAAACCAAAATATCGCCCTCTCCTACGGCGCCTACGCGTAGCGCCAAGGCTACCGTAAAATTGATGCATATTATGACAAGGCGTCGTTTAGTTTCACCAAAACTCTGTGCAGGGGCGTTGCTGATTGAAATCAAACAGTACAATTATGTATTTCTGTTTGAATTGTGCGTGGGTGCGTGGGTGCGTGCGTGCGTGCGTGCGTGCGTGCGTGCGTGCGTGCGTGCGTGCGTGCTTCATTGCTTGTAATTATGCATAACTCAGTATTATTTGTATTTTTGCTATATGTGACATGTCATGTTCTTAGATAATTAGTTTTATTCATATTATCATCAGATTGTGTTATATTTTTTAGATGTATTTTAAGAGCCTCTGAATGGACTTTGTCCAGATTTACGGCGCTGTTTTAATACCAACTGCTTTTTACATACAGTAATTACGTTGGCACCAGTATTAACGCATAATTTAAAGCGTACTGTCGAATCTAATACAAGTGAGATCAGCTGTTGTTACCTCCCATAATCAGTATGAAGTTAAACATTATAAGACACAAGCGCGTATATTGCAGCATATAACGCATTATTCAGGAAAAGCAGCGTGTTTCAGCATGTAGATGTTTTACACATAAAAAAATAGATTATTAAAACAACATCACACCCAGACATCACACCCAGACATCACACCCAGACATCACTCAATACTAATTAATACATGTAATCATCACCATTTATTAAATTTACAATAACTTCAACTTATAACATTTTACTAGTTGCACAACACATACACGCATGCACACACATAATAATAATAAGTACACTTATATAGCGCACATGCTTAAAATAGTTTATGAAATTAATGAGTTAAATAAATTAGTTAAACATGATGCACGTGTGTGTGTGTGAGTGAGTGAGTAAGGTGAGTGAGTGAGTGAGTGAGTGTGTGTGTGTGTGTGTGTGTGTGTATATATATATATATGTAATGTATGTATCTATGTATATATATATATATATGCATATATATATATATATATACATATATATATATATATATATATATATATATATACAATATATATATATATATATATATATATATATATATATATATATATATATATATATATGTATATATATATATATATACATATACATATATATATATATATATATATATATATATATATACAATATATATATATATATACATATACATAATATTATGACAATATGAATAAAACTAATTATCTAACAATATGACATGTCATATATAGCACACAGAAATAATACAAGTAATACTGAAACATATACATAATTACACGCAATGAGGCAAATTTTGGTTGAATTCTTTTAAAAAAAAAATGTTGGAGAAAGTAAATGTACTTTTTTGGCCACGTGACATGTGTATATGTATAGTAGATATATGAGGAGAAGTTTGGGTGCTCTAGGACCTAGTCCTAGCCTAGGTGATCATTTTCATGGTTGTGTCAGAAAGTAAAAGATCGCCAAAGTCTAAACTATCGTAAAGACGAAGAGTAATTTCCTGAAATAGAAACTTGCTTCTGAAAATAAACCAGACTTCATCATCTATAAAAAGTAAGTACCGGTGCAGTTTTTGACCCACGCCCGTTTTCGATCCATTGAAATATCGCTTGATATCGCATTACGACAATAACGATGCAGAGTCTTGTCTGAGCAAAATATATTTTGATATATAATATAACATGGAACACCTTTATGATATACATACCTTGATAAAAAAACCGACTTTGCATGCTTACCAGACATTATTATTGAGCATCTGCTTACGCATGTCTCGTTCTTGGCCACGTGACAATAATAACCTTTTTTGTGATAGATGTATGGCAAGCTAATCTTGTCATAAAAGTAAGAATAATTAAAATGTGTTAAATATACGAGAAAAAATGTACTACATTACAATTATATATTCAATACAAATATATGTGTATGTGTGGAACAAAGTAGTAAAATTAAAAACGATTGTCTGTATGGCTTGCCATAAATATAGTTCGAATTCTGCCGGTTTCCTCGACATGGTTCAGACGTTCAATATTCGTAAGTTTTTCATTCAAAACAACTGTTTTAATAATTTTGTTTGTATTGAATAATTGAATTAGCTTTTGCTGATTTGGTATATCGATCTCTTACACAAAATGCTTCTTTAAATTTTTTTAAATGGCATATTCTATTAAGTAGGTCGAAAACGACACCGACCAGTATAAGCCCGCATTTGGCAACTTCAGAAAAATTATATTAAAAGCCCCCAAATACTTAGTTGGAATTGAGCGAAAAGAAAACGCGTCTTACCTCGCCGATAAAGCTTGAATCTGAAACGTCATCATGGTCGTTAGCAACGCAATGACAACAACATTGTTGTTGTCATTCCGTTGGCGTTGCCGTTGTTGAACAAAGCAATGACGTGTTCGCTTAATACTAACGCCACGTTATTACAACAGTCCGGAATAAATCCAAATAACGATTGCTTTCTTCATCATCATTATGCAATAGTAAATCCTTTGAAATAGATTCCTTCCCTGCTAATACTATTTAATAATTTTAAGCCCATATATCATCAGATTCAAATTCAAACAAACGCAACGTTCCGTGTCCGACTCGCACCCTGCCGGACAACAGACACAACCGAACTATCCGTTAGGTGGCGGCAGCATTTGTAGTATATAATACTCTGCCGTCATAGCTATATCAGCCTTCCGCAAACCCTGGCCCACGGGCCAAATTTGGCCCCCCGACGGTTTTCAGTTGACCCGTGAGACATTCGCCAAAAGTAGGAAATATAAAAAAAAGAAATTGTGAATATAAATTTTGATTTGTTGATTTTATGCCTACTGTAGAATCTAGAGTCTAGACAAAATGAAATTAACGTGGAGTTAACCCATTTTCAAGTTGGGGCAGTCACTATCGTAGGAAACGCGTATTGATAGTTATGGTGTGCGCGTTTAATTAATTCTGCGCTGCATAGATGTTGATCGCTATGCATTTTAAATTAGTTAGCCTTGATTTTTATTTTGTATCGAAGAAATGCATTATTCGATTTTTAAATTGCCGATGGCACAGGAACAGGGCGTTTTTTAATGAATTTTCACTGGGGGGGCAATGTCCTAAAAGGGCACTCCAAATGTTTAAAAAGGGCAGCTTACGCATTATTAATGATTATTTACATAACCCTTAGGAATGTATGAAAGCTTTATATATATATATATATATATATATATATATATATATATATATATATATATATATATATATATATATATATATATATATATATATATATATATATATATATATATATATATATATATATATATATATATATATCAGTATCTTTTTATCCATATGGTTGCACACTGACGACTGCATCTCGGTATAAAATTAATGTTACACATATATCCCAGAAACATTTTTTATTACAAACTCATGCAGTAGTTAGAAAACACGTTTCTAGCAACTTGCAAGTCAGTACGTTTGACCGTCGTCTCAAATTTACTAGACGAGCCCCGTTGCGCAGGTGAATTTCCTAACGAATTCACGCTGCCCGTAGATGTCCAAATCTGGAGCCCCCATCTTCTGGTCTTCTCCAGGAATTTGACGACAGCGGGTCGAGGGTCAAAGTAGGCGGTGCCCACAACATTCAGTGCCACAATGAGGCGGGCGTTTGTCGTGTCCTCACCCATGCTGGTGCGGTGATTGTCGACCACGAGGTTGTGGTGGCTCACGATCCTTTCGGTCTGCATAGAGTGTGGACTCATGCAAGCCAGAGATGCCAACACCTTCTGAACTGAACCTGTGGTGACTGGCAGAAGTTGCCGCAATCTGACAGTCATCTTACAACCGAGATCACAGCCATCAGGCAGGAACGGCACAATCATCATGTTCTCACATTGCTCGGCTGCCCAGTCCGCAAAGTCAGAGGCTTCGTCTGGAAAAAGACGCCTGACGACACGCACGCCATGTTCAACGAATGATCCCAGGTTGCGTGATATCCCCAACCCCTTCATGTCTTTGATGACGTCCTCCTGCTCCGGGTGGATGCGTTCAGAGAGGTATTCGTGGGATGCTTGCACGACCTCCAGCCTGATTGCTCGTGCATTACGGCGGTTCGTACAAACGAACTGGTGGTTCGACTTTCGCTGTGTTAGGTCCTCACTGGTGCTATCGGTTGGGCAACTCTCTTTCTCCTCTCTTCTTCCCGGGAATAGTCCATCCCTCATCAATCTCAACTTCTTGACGGCAGCGCCAGCCACAGTGAGAAGATCGCTAATGAACAAATCACTCCTTTGCAACTTCTTCTGGAGTGTTTCAAATATATCCAGGATGTCGCCCATCAGTGAGGTGATCCACTTCTGTTGGTGGTTCCAGATTTTCAGAAACCCTTTGGCTTCAGCCTTCTCCTTTCTATCGCTGGTACTTTCTGGTGTCTGCACCTGTTCCCACACCTTAATGCAGACTGGTAGGTTATTCAGCACAGCATCCACCAGCTGCAGCTCGTGCTGGGCAAACCTGACATCGTGGTGCCAGGGGAACTGTTTGACATTCCCGGCTTGCGCTGACAACATCTTCGTCCTTCTCGGCGTCCGGAAGAATCGTACGAGCCTCAGTAGATTAGACTTCCAAATGCCCAGCTCCGGTACGGTGCTGACGACCGACTCAATGGCTAAGTCCGACCGGTGAGCAGCACACCAGAAAGTTGGCAGACCTCCCT
Source organism: Lamellibrachia satsuma (assembly GCA_033239005.1). Lineage (NCBI taxonomy): Eukaryota > Metazoa > Annelida > Polychaeta > Sabellida > Siboglinidae > Lamellibrachia > Lamellibrachia satsuma. The sequence continues at coordinate 7,567,690 of BSQZ01000023.1, forward strand.
GCACTTGGTCAGCAAGCAAACGCCATAACCCACCATGTCTGCCAGTGTTTGCCGATTCGCCGTCAGTGGTGACACCGATGAGCTTCGTGTCTTTACATCCGGTCAGATCCAAAGTTTTGTTCACCGCTTCCAGTAGTCCTGGGGCGCCGTTCTTCTCTAGCGAATGCATGACGACGAACACACTCGTTACGCTACTATCACTATTAGCCATCCGTCCACTTACAAACTTGTGGTCCAACATTTGCCTGTCACAGCTGCCATCAATCTGCACACGTGCATCGGTTGAACATTTGAGACAGACGCACTTTCTCTAGTTCGTATATGACATCCAGCATCTGCTTGTAGTAGTTCCGATCCCTGTAGTGTAGATCGCTAGACGCGGGCGTGAATGGAACAAATTCCATATCTGCGCCATATTGTCGCATAGTGGCCAACAGATGGTCCGACGCCAAACAAGCCAGAGATCGCATCGGCCACGATCGGGCGGAGACCGTTTCGATTAGACAGTCGTTGTATACGTCGACGCCCATTCGCAGTCTTATTATAAGCAGTGAGTGCGCATAGCCATGGATGCGACGTTGTGCACTCTTCCCAGGCTTCGTCCATCTTCTTCTTGCTTGTAGCTGCCATGTGCGGTTCAGAGGTCACATGGTCAATGACCCTTTCCAGCTTATCACTACAGTCCGTCCTGACGCCTCTTGCGATTGGCATAGTGCCATTTTTAGAACTTTTCTTTGCCATCTCTTCATACTCCTGACATGTTGTGCATAGAATGTGAGCCCTTGTTCGGCCACATTTCTTTGCCGAATATGAGCGAAGCTCGGGGAATTTGTTGACAACATCTGCAATAGTTAAAGGAATTCCTGTGTACGTTGGTGTGCGGGAACTTGACGGCCTCTGGTGTGAAGTTGCGTTGTCGGTTTCCAAGTGTCTGGGTAAGGTGGTGATCTTTGTCGCCAGGAGTGTGGTCAGGTGTGATGGCAGCGGACGGGTCATAGTTCCCTGGCGGCATTGTGGGTATTTCTGGCAATGAGTCATTGAAGCTGCGTCGAAAAATTGTGTCTAGGAGTTGACATTTTGCGGCAGATTTCTGTAGCTCTTCTTGTCTTCGTTTTGCATTTCTGTCTCTCTTAGGCATGACTGGCAGGATATCGACCGGGATAAATTAAATGGTTAAATGTAATAACTAACTCAGGAAAAGCATGTCTATTTGAATTACAATCCGAGCGGCGACATTCTCTAGACTCTAGACATAAATATACTGAAGATATAGTCTTAAGGCAGAAAAGAGAGTAATACAAAACATGTATACCACGTCTATCAATGAAATGGTTGGCTAAGTACATAAGTACAAAATATAGAAAATACGTACTTCCAAAACTGACATGTGCAAATGTTGATTACATTTTATGTTAATATGTGCACCACCAACTTTTGAGTAACAATTTTCCAAAGTTGATGTCCCTGCTGACCGCCAACTTTCCATCTCACATGTAGAACACTATCAACTACTCATACATTTTAAAGTTTATTTGTTTAGTATGTATACAATATGCTTATTTGAGTTACCATGCTTAAAATTTCGATTTCTCAAAGATGCGGTGAATGAATTGGCTAGGTTATTGCCTTAATCAAAATCAACCCTAACAGGTTTATGGCTGTTATGATGTTTGTATCATCTTACCTAAAAGAGGGATCATTATTAAAATGTGATTATTTTGTGATATTTGTTAAACGTTTCCAATTGCTTTCGTTGGACACTACACACACTTTGCCAGGTTTATTTATTATTTGAGGAAAAAAAAACAGCCGACTGACAAGTTGTTGATACATCTTTAATCCCCGCCCGCTCGCTCTCGACCAGTGGTAATAGCGAATGGGCGTGGTTTAGTCTCGCCTGTGCTATACCGGGTACGTTTCGCAATTTCGCGGCCAGGACACCGGTTTATGTTAACAGCTATTTCAACATCACTGTAAAGAACTGGATTGCACGCGGCTCAATCGTGTAAAATGTTTTGGCACGTCTTGTTGAATTATACACAATTGAAACAAACAGTAACATGCAGGTACACATGTTTACATATACATAATCATTAGCTATTCTAGAACCGGAACACTGACGTCATAAGTAAACACTTGTATGGCTATGGTATGGCTATGCCAAAACACGTTTTCAGTTCTTCGCATGAACTGTATGAAGAAGACAATACGTCACTGTTATTGCTATGATGCTATTACATTCCCATATCAATAAATTGATCTTTTGTAGACATCATGCCCTTCTTTAACTTTGGAACTTTTTTTGATTTGCCGCCAAATAAAATTAACTAAAACACACTAACAAAAAGAATACAAATTAAGACCTACATTAATACAAGGGGCTGGTTAAGGAGAATGGGGGCACGCATTGGGGGGCAAGTTGGTTTGACTGGGGGGTAGGGGCAATTGAAAGGGCTGGGGGGCATTGCCCCCCCCCCCACTTTGTATGTTAAAAAACGCCCTGCACAGGAATATCACCCAACGTTTCTTCCGGGAGCATGCATGGATTCTCTAATCATTGGTTTGTTGAAATTATAATAACTTTGCTTGTTAAATAGCGATACGAGCAATGGCACTAATAATTATTATTTAATTGCAGAGCGCCACCAGTCGATTGGGCAGATCAATAAAATGCGTCCAACGTTTATGTTACATTAAAATCGTCATTACTGTATGCATTTCGACTCCGAAGACCGTAGCGGCGTAGACCGTAGCGGCGTAGACCGTAGCGGCGTAGACCGTAGCGGCGTAGACCGTAGCGGCGTAGACCGTAGCGGCGTAGTAGCGGCGTAGACCGTAGCGGCGTAGACCGTAGCGGCGTAGCTGTTTCAACCGTTCTAGCCCTTGTAACATCAACCTTGACTATATTGGTGTATCACAATAATTACACTGTGAATCGTGTTTTGTTGCGATCCGGAAAACTATGGCATCTGCTGAAAAGAAACGTCGAACTGATACTTCTGGCAAACGACTGTTCGATGAAAACTAGGAGCATGAATTCTCTTTTTGCTATATATAGAAGTGATATTGCTCAGCTGCTGGTATATGTGCGATACTTCGACAACGGCTTTTCGGAAGACACCCTGTGCCTTATTCCACTGAAAAACACAACGACAGCTGCGGACATTTGCAGTGCATTACTGCAATTCAGTCAAGAGAACGAATTGACATGGGACAACCTTGTTTCAATTTACACGGATGGTGCCCCAAGTATGCTTGGCCGTCGAGCTGGGTTCGTTACGATGTTTCGTCAGCGAATCGGAAAGCCAAATATGCTTTCTTATCGCTGCATTATTCATCAGCAAGCTATGTGTACCAAAGGAGGCTGGGGTCTGCAGGAAACGATGCAAACTGTTGTTGAAATTGTGAATCTCATTCGCGCCCGTGCTCTGAACAACCGAAAATTCCAAAATCACCTGGCCAAATTTGACGCAGAATATGGCGATGTTCTGTTTTACAACAGTGTTCGCTGGCTGAGCCGTGGAGCATTTCTGGAGATATTTATTGCACTGCTCCTTCACATCATCAGCTTTCTTGAAGAAATCGGTCGTCCTGTCGCTAAGCAGGACACTTAGTTTCAAATTCGGTTCTTCGTCCTGGCAGACATTTTTGGACACCTGAACAAGCTGAATATGTTGCTCCAGGGACGAAAGAAGCTGCTGTGTAATCTGTACGAAGCAGTAAAGAGGTTTGACGGCAAACTTTCTCTTTTCAAAGTTCATGCAGAGGGGCAACTTTCTGCATTTCCGGTTCACGAAAGAAGTCTGCGGCGAAGACGCCAAACAGGTGCTTGTCGGTGTGTTGGATAGTCTGCAGACAGCCTTCAACGAGCGATTCTTCGATGACGTTTGTTGCTTTTTTGTCAGTCCATTTACCTCCCGGCCTGACGTACGTCACAAGTTATCGCAGACGTTTGGAGTTGACGAAGCTGCGTTGCAGGAGGATTTCATCGATGTAAAATTGTGCCGGTCCAGTTTCTAGCGTTACGCGAGGCTGCGCAAAAAGTCCTGGTACTTTTCGGTAGCACGTGGTCATGCGAATCTGGATTCTCCGCGATGAATTATATTAAGAACTCACTTCGGTGAAGGCTGACGGACAAGCGATAGAATGAGCTTCTGCGACTTGCGATCTCCCCTCTCGCTCCAGGCTTCAGTAGGTTATCGAAGAATATGCAACATCACCCTTCTCATTAACTTGTTCGTGTCGGTGCGCTGCACTGCCTGCAGATCGCCGTCAACGAACGATTGGCAGGGGACTTTCTGAATATGATTTTTAGATAGTGTGATTTGTTCATTGTCCTAGTGTATTTCAGACAAACATAAAACACTGTATATGAGTATATTTACGTATGTTTGTTCCTTACTTAAAAACGTTGACCCGCACAGAACTAACTGGGGGAAAATGGCCCCTAGCTAAAAAAAGTTTGCGGAACGCTGACATATAACGCTATATATATATATATATATATATATATATATATATATATATATATATATATATATATATATATATATATATATATATATATATATATATATACTCATTCGCAGAGGTCAGAAAATTAATGGAGCAAATTATCGAAAGATTGTGTAAATGCTAACAGCGTGAATAATTTTATGTTTAAAAACAAAGTTGACAAATATCTCAGGATGGCGGGCTAAATAAATAAATTATATATGTTATTGATTAGACATATTCGTGCTGCCTTCATATTGGCCACAAGGTAGCCGTATTGGCCCTCGGCTGCGTTAGTATTGCCTTCGTATTGGCCACAAGGTAGCCGTATTGGCCCTCGGCTGCGTTAGTATTGCCTTCGTATTGGCCACAAGGTAGCCGTATTAGCCCTCGGCTGCGTTAGTATTGCCTTCGTATTGGCCACAAGGTAGCCGTATTAGCCCTCGGCTGCGTTCGTATTGCCTTCGTATTGGCCACAAGGTAGCCGTATTGGCCCTCGGCTGCGTTAGTATTGCCTTCGTATTGGCCACAAGGTAGCCGTATTAGCCCTCGGCTGCGTTCGTATTGCCTTCGTATTGGCCACAAGGTAGCCGTATTGGCCCTCGGCTGCGTTCGTATTGCCTTCGCAGCCGAGGGCCAATACTAATATTAATTGACAATTCTACATTATCATGAGTAAATGTATGTGTGATAAATTAATTTCCTCGCCAACCGACGATGACACTTCAACAAACAATCGGTTTTGGAGCGCATGCGCGACGCGGTTCTCTTTGATTAAACAGAAACATTATCGCCATTTTTGCCGTGCGCTGAAAAAATCTCGTGTCCATGGTAACAAAAAGACTATACGAACGTGAACAATTTATAACATTTTATTAATTGACAATTGCGATTAATCACGAGTGTGTTTATGCTCGCTGCAAAACGAAACACAATTGTGTGAAGGATGTATACATTAAAACTATAATGAATGCTATACCATCCTGTATTTCATACATTGGAACAAAGTCTCTTTATACCATATTTACTGCATACATTGATGAAATCTTCCCAAAATAACTATCCAGCTGTTTAGACGGTATTATTTCGATAAGCTTATGTTCAGCTTGAGTAGCGAGCTAGGTCTTGAACAGGGTCGTGTCTGATCTTGTTTTTGTGGCCGTATTCTTGTTTTTTGTTTTGTTCCAGTTTGATGATTTTATTTGTATCATCTTCTCTGACGATTTGAAACCGGGAAATCGATGTTTGATGGTTGCTCCAGCTCCAATATCCTGTTCATTGACTCTATCACTGGCATGCGCCATGATAAACAGAAACGTTCAAAACCTATGGCCACGTGCGTGACACGTTTGCCGCTGACTATAAATTCCCGCGACCTGTTTTGACGTGAGTCATAACAAACGCGTATCTGTACAAACGCGTGATGGCGTTTGACGATATAGCCGGACGTTCTTGGTGAACTCAGCCAATACGGATGAACTCGCCACAATACGGGATGAACTCGCCACAATACGGGTTGAACTCGGCCAATACGGAATCTAACTATGCGTCACGCAGCAATACTATCGGGAAAGCGACGACGTTATTAATCGGTCGTTTACGTCGTATTCTGGCAATAACTTACACAGTCAATTAATAAATAAATAAACGTTATTTTACGCGCCAGTTTCTTGCTTACGCTAATCACTACGCGTACTAACGAAAAGTTCATAAAAATATAAATAAAATTTGCGATGAACTTGCGATGATTGCCACTTGCGATCTGGGCCTTAAATCTCTACTTAAGCGCATGGAGTACCGCCGCCTAGGTTTTTGGTGTACCCGAACACGAACTCGTGGAAGGAGAATCGACGGCTTTGTTCGCCCGCGCGCTTCTATCCGTGGTGCTTCGAAAATGAAGTGCCTACTGTTAAAAAGGCTGGCTGTGTAATTAGAGGGCCGGAGGGAGCAGTTGCCTCCTGCGGCACTCGGGAGTGGCACTTGTGACTTATGACGAAATTTCAACCATATCCATGCGAAACTGACGGAGATATGAGGGAACAGTAAACTACTTCCGGCTACTTGGACTTGGTGCAGCGACTTGAATTTGGTGTAGATCATTTACAGAAATACGCGGAATATCAAATAGAATAAGTATTACTATTGCATATATATTATACATAAACGTATTGTAGACATATATTAGGAAACAGGTTTTGTTAATTATTAGTCAGAGGGAGTATTTTAGAGTAAGTTAGTTTCGGATTCTGTCAGGGAATTCAGCGAGCGTTAATAGGGGTGTTTACAATTCGAAAATTGAGATAACATAGTGAATAGTCAGTAACATTGAATATTGGTTAGAATAAGTATTAGTATTATACATATATTGTTCACTAACTTCTTGTAGACATATATTAAGAAACCGTTTTTGTTAACAGAGGTAGTATTTTTTTTCCCGGATTCAAACTCAACGAGTGATAAAAGGGAGTTTGTTTACAGGTCATTCAACCCGTGCATCGAGCTATCGTTTACATTGGCTAATATATATATATAAGATAAAGTGATTCATTTACTTAAATTACATACATAAGGTAATATCTGACATAGTGGTAGTAAACGTTTTCGGTAAAAAGGAATTAACAGCAGGATTTTAGCGTAAATTAGTACACACTGACTTCGTTGTTTTGTTACACAGTGTTCTCCGTATTCGCTAGGTGGCAGGATTTTTTTCTCATGCGAGGTTAATAGAAGACACAGTTAACAAGTATATTAGCCTAAAGTGTTCTTTTGATCACAAAAACAGCCTTATTCAAGGCTAACGTAGCAAACTAATTAAAACTAAATTGTATGATGGCGCCGTGCAAACGGCAGTTAAAGGCCACAAGGCACTTAATTTGTGGCAGTTGCAGTAACTGGGTGGACTTCGTCAAGTCTGGGTGCGAGAAGTCCTGGGCTGAGGTCCAGGCAGATAGTTTTAGTTTTGAGTGTAGGGGATGCGCGAAGATGAAGGAACTAGAGGTGGAGTTGGAAGAGCTAAGGCTGCTCGTTGTGGCAATGGTGGGAAGGGAACAGGGGAGTTGTGCCAGTAGTTCCGGTGGGGGAACAGTAGACGATAAAGTGGGGAAAGACATAAGATATGCTAGGGAGAGCTCACCTCAGCCTGGGAGGAAGCTGAGAGGAGGGAAGGTGACAGGTCATAGGGAGACAGGACGTAAGGAGACGGGAAGGAAAGGAACGGGAGGGAAGACAACCGGAGTGAAGGAGAGGGGAGTAGGGGAGACAGGAGGGAAGGAGAAGGGAGTGGGGGAGACGGGAGGGAAGACAACCGGAGTGAAGGAGAGGGGAGTAGCGGAGACAGGAGGGAAGGAGAAGGGAGTGGGGGAGACGGGAGGGAAAACAACCGGAGTGAAGGAGAGGGGAGTAGCGGAGACAGGAGGGAAGGAGAAGGGAGTGGGGGAGACGGGAGGGAAAACAACCGGAGTGAAGGAGAGGGGATTCGATAGTTAGGAAGACGGACAGAGTCTTAAACAAGGGAGATGATGTGGTGGTCTGCTTGCCTGGAGCCAAAATAGAGGCGATAACTGAGAGGGTAAAAAACATCGTAGGCTCGGGTAAGGGTGGATCTGTTTTAGTACACGTAGGGACAAATAACGTAGAGAGTGAGGGTACAACTGCCATAGTTAGGAAATATAGGCAGTTGGTCAGAACACTAAAACAGACGCGGGTTGAGCAGGTAATACTGTCAGGGATTTTACCTGTAATGGGCAGGAGGGGTCACAAATATCGAAATTGTCGGGGGATGGCAATTGACATGTTAGTCCAGAGGCTGTGTAGGGAAGAGGAAGTTGGATTTGTGCATTTATGGGGAAGTTTTGTTGGGAGGGCCGATATGTACATGAAGGATGGGCTTCATTTAAGTGGAAAGGGGACGGCAGTATTCGCGGACAAACTTTCAGCAGCAGTAGATAGCGACTTGGGTACAATGACAAATATTTTTGGAAGTAAACATTCTTTAAACTAGAAGTGCAGGGGGTTACCTAGAGGTGTCTCAAGCAGAACAAGAGGCCACTAGCACAGATAAACCAATATCAAATCATCCGAAAAACATCTCTGAAAAAGGTTATAGATGCGTATGTTTAAATGCAAGGAGCATAGTAAATAAGAAAAACGAATTAAACATTATGGTAGAAGATATTGACCCTCACATAATTGGTATAACTGAATCATGGGCCAACATAGATATAACAGATGCTGAATTAGGACTGACAGGATACGTAATGTTTAGGAAAGATCGAATAGGAAGAAGGGGCGGGGGAGTTATTTTATATGTTAAAGAATCTATTCAGGCTTATGAAATAAAACTAGAAAGGGAAGCAGATTGCGATGAAGCTGTTTGGTGCAAAATTGTTTCAGGAAATTCAAAATTAACTATTGGATTAGTTTACCGAAGTCCAAACATAAACGAAGAGGACAACACAAAAATAAAAAACGCTATAAAGGAAGTTAGTAAAGGGGAATGTATCATAATGGGAGATTTTAACCATGGACACATACAATGGAATTCTCTAGAGAGCACAGGGATTGAGGATCAACAATTTCTATGTTTAATCCAGGATAGCTTTCTTACTCAGCACGTACTAGAACCAACCAGGGGAGAAAATGTATTAGATATATGTAAAATCAGAAAGTAAAAATAAGAAAACGTACAAGAGAAACTTCCACAAAGGTAACTACAAAGATATGAGAAAATACTTAGCAAAGCTAGATTGGAATAACATGCTGATGAATAAGACCGCAATTGAATGTTGGAATATTCTAAAATATGAAATTGAGAGTATCATCGATAAATTTGTTCCCTTCCAAAAACAAGGAAAACGGTGTAGAAAGAAACACTTGTCAAAAGAGGCAATTAGAAAAATAATGCTAAAACAAACTATGTGGAGGGTTTATAGGCGTACCAGAAAGGAAGAAGACTATGCAAAATACAAAGAGGCACTTAATGCAGCTACAACTGAAATCAGACAATCTAAAAGAAGCTATGAGCAAAAACTGGCATGTAACATAAAAAATGACAGCAAGAGTTTTTATGCATATGTCAGGAGTAAACAAAACGTACAAGACAAGGTTGGACCTCTAGAAGACAGTGCTGGAAATATAATATCACAGGGGTTTTTAATGGCGGAATACCTAAATGGTTACTTCAGTTCAGTGTTTACCAAAGAAGATATTAGTTCATTACCAGTTGCTGATGCTAAATTTCAGGGGGCTAAATCTGAATATTTAGGACCGTTAGTTGTAACTCCAGAATTGGTAGGTAAGAAAATAAAGGCAATGAAGGATAACAAATCACCGGGAGTGGATGGGATTCCTCCAAAATTACTAATGGAAACAGTAGGTCAAATCAGTATACTACTTGCAAGAGTATTCAACTTGTCATTAAAAGAGGGAGTTGTTCCGTTTGAATGGAAAGAAGCAAACATCATACCATTATTTAAAAAGGGTTCGAGAAATAAGTCACAGAATTACAGACCAGTGAGTTTAACGTCAGTGATTTGTAAATTATTAGAAAGGTTAATTAAAGACCATATGGTGGACTTCCTCGTTAAGCATAAATTATTAAATTCATTTCAACATGGATTCCTTAAAGCGAGGTCATGCTTAACAAATATGTTATGTTTTTTGGAAGAAATCACTAAGTGGATAGACGTGGGATCGCCAGTAGATATTATCTACTTAGATTTTCAGAAAGCTTTTGACAAAGTGCCACATCGAAGATTACTACTTAAATTAAAAGCACATGGTATCGGGGATAGCATAACTGACTGGATAGAACAATGGCTGACTGACAGAAGACAACGAGTTGTAGTAGATGGAGAAGTTTCAAATTGGAAATCGGTTTTGAGTGGGGTACCTCAAGGATCAGTATTAGGACCTATATTATTCTTAATTTATATCAATGACTTGGACGACAGTATAACAAGTAACGTACTGAAATTTGCGGATGACACAAAACTGTTTAGAAAGGTTAATACTGATGGTGATAAACAACATTTACAAAACGATCTAGACAGATTAGTGAAATGGTCTGAGAAATGGCAGATGCTGTTCAATTTTGGGAAATGTAAATGCCTACATACAGGACATGGGAACTTAAATGTAAACTATAAAATGGGAGATACTGTTCTGGGTACTACTGTAAAAGAAAATGACTTAGGAGTTACAGTAAGCGCTGATATGAACGTTTCAGAGCAGTGTGGTATTGCAGCTTCAAAGGGTAATCAAATTCTTGGATTGATTAGAAGAAACATAACATACAAGGGAAAAAAGTTAATTATACCTCTTTATAAAGCAATAGTTAGACCTCATTTAGAATACTGTATACAAGCATGGAGACCATATCGTAAGAAGGATATAGATACGCTTGAACGCATACAAAGGAGAGCAACTAAAATGATTCCAGAACTTAGAGACCTTAGTTATGAAGAACGCCTAAAAGAATGTGGTTTAACAACTCTAGAGACAAGGAGGTTAAGAGGAGATCAGATTGAAGTTTTTAAGATATTGAATGGGTATGAAAATATTGATAGAAATATGTTTTTCTCACTCAGGAAGGATAGCAGAACTAGAGGACATGAGGTAAAATTAGTAAAGGATCAATGTAGATTGGACATCAGGAAGCACTCGTTCTCACAGAGGACAATAAATGAATGGAACAAATTGTCTACATATTGTGTAACTGCTAGCAGCGTGAATATGTTTAAAAACAAGGTTGACACATATCTCAGGAGGGCGGGTTATAAGTAGGTGAACATTGTTGGACCCTCGATAAGCCAATGGCTTCCTTGTCCACTTGCCATCTGGGCCTTTGGCTTGGATGGCAAATCTTGTTAAACAGGCAGGCAGGCAGGCGGGTTCTTGCCGATTATTATATAAACATAGGCATGGAACATATGTCATTATTTGTTGGCGTCCACCATTTTTTTCCTGAAAGAACGTTCGCATTGATATGCGTCTACGAAGCATGACTTATGACTTTCGCATGCCCAAGTGCTGTTAAACGGCACGCACGAAAGATTTTCCCGACAAAGCTGGTCGGCTGAATAGCGAGCGCCTCAATCGGCGTCAACGACGTTGGAATCATGGTATGATACAATGGCACGATGCGAGGTAGCGATGTCACTACTGCATCATTTGGACATTACAACGTCGTTCCACCGTACCATGGCATTGCACCATCGTTACATGGTCCTTCTATCATTATAGCATCGACCCACCTCATCGCATCTAATTTTAGGTTTATGGAATCAGGTTGTTTGAGAACCATGCACTAAACAGGCAAAGTAGACATGATAATATCTAGTGCTATGGTTTTGTTGTTTTTTATTTTTATTTGAACGAAAAAATAGGGCCTACAAAAATCATGTAATATCTTAGATAAATCCAGCGAAAGTGCGTCTGCGCCGTTGCCGTCTGCTTCCGGCACTAACGACGGTGCGACTGCGCCGTTGCTGTCTTCTTCTGTCAGAAGTGGCGTTGCGAGTGCGCCATTACTGTCTACTTCCGGCACTAGCGACGGAACGATTGCGCCATTAGCGTCCTCTTCCGGCACCAATGGTGTTGGGACGACATAACGCCGATCCTAAAACAGGTAGAAAAATGGGTGGCCTTCCAACGTATGGTTGCATGCGGGTGTCATCCGAGAAAAAAATATCGTCCGGGAGGCAACATCGACAAAAGTGGGTGGCACGGGAAGGTCATGGTTAAGCGGAAACATCAGATATATGATGATGATGAAGAAGAAAACAAATGCCTCTACTGCAGCGAATTCTCCGCGGAAACAGCTGATGACCACTGTATCCGGTGCGGTACCAACTATAGATGGAAACACAATGAATGCACAGGTCTCCTCGACAACACCAGCTTGCTTGCATGTGCGTTAGTTCACTATTAGTTTCATGATGGCATTACATAACGATTTTCATTCAAGTGTTCTTCAAGAAAGGTTGTTTTTCGTGTAGATGACTGTAGGAGCCACAAAGATCTGCCCCATCAACATCTAGGCACGTCCTGTAGACAGTTTCAACCATTGCAACGAAAATCGCAATACAAACTTTGCTTCTCATATTACCGACAGGCAAACCCCATTTGCTCGATTAGGGCAGATAAAATGGGAACCAGTCGGGCAAAATGAGTATATTTTAATTACCCCATCTCAATGTCAAAACAACAATGCGCCCCAAACTACTTAATGAATAGAGCAAGCGAAACATAATTGTCCGACGTTAGGGTGCAAATGTCACAAAAGGTCTCATTTTGCTCACCTTTCCCCTATAGGTTCCCGTAACATGGCATCGCGGCAGTAAGCTTTCAGTCTAGCTTATATTACATTAGCTACGCTAGATGTCACTACCATGTTTTTAGACTGAAACAACAATTTAGCCTTAGATCTAGAATTGTAGGAACTATGTTATGCCGATATTAACTTTTGGTGATGATTAGGCCTCGCAAACGTGGGCCGTTTTGAAATACGACTTGAAACCACCCCACTGCGATGATCGACATTAAAAATAATAACTCATTTCTTATGTAGGTATATTAATTAAATGAATACATTCCGGGCTGGCGTATATTAAGAAATATATTATCAGGTAGGCATGGCGCCTACACGCACGCACGCACGCACGCACACACGACCGCACGCATGTTGAAGGTGCTACAGCATAAACAAATGTGTGGGTTTTCTAATGGTTGTTTTAACAAATCACAGTTGAGATCACCATTGATGATGAACTCCAGTTTAGTGATAACAGTGGTAACACTAAACCGGATTAGTATCAATGGTGATCTCAACTGTGATTTTTTTAAACAATCATTAGAAAATTACACTAAGCACGTTGTACATACTTGTAAGTCAAATAAGTTAACTCAGCTTGTTAACAAACCCACTAGAGTAACACCCACAAGTGGTGCCTTGATTGATGTGATTATGACTACTGAACCAGATAAGATAGTGGAGCATGACGTCGTATCTGGTGGTATTGCAGACCACCGTCTTGTCTACTGTGTGACCTCTTGTAAGTCCCGTACACCTACTCAGACTCACAGAACAGTAGAAATGAGAAATTAAAAAACTTTAACATGAATGACTTTTGTAATGATTTAGACCTTTCTGAGTGGGTTTCTACTGAGCAGTTTGAGGATGTGGATGAGGCTTACCAGAGATTTAAGGATACCTTTACACAAGTATGTGACAAGCACTGCCTGTTTGTCACCAGACGAGTGAGGAAATACTTTGTTCCTTGGTTAACTGAGGAAATTAAAGAAGATATTAAAATGAAACATTATTTAAAAAAAGGCACACACTAAGGGTTCAGAAATTTTCTGGCAGATGTTTAGGCATTTTAGAAACGTTGTTTCAAATTCTCTAAAAACATGACTATTACACTAGTCTGATTTTGGAGAAAAAAAATTAACGTGGAAGTACTTAAAAGAGCTCCTGCCAGAAAAAATTAAATCCAGCCCTAAAGGTGTACTTGTTGAAGGTCAAATAATTACTGATCCTTAGTGTAAGGCCAATGCCTTCAACAAGTATTTTACATCCATTGGAGAAGAATTGGCAAGTAGCTTCCATAAGCAGCTTCATTCACTCCACATGAACCACCCAATATACCTGCTTTTACTTTCCCTACTGTCTCACCTGATTTTAATGAGAAACAGTTAAGGAACATGCCTGAAAATAAATATGTTGTTCTGGGCAGATTTCTACGAGAAGCAGCACCAGTCGTATCACAACCAGTAGCATTCATTCTAAGCCTCTCTCTGAAATCTGGCGAGTTTATCACAGAATGGAAGCAAGCAAAGGTGTTGCCACTTTACAAACCAGGTCCATCAATGGAAACCTACAACTACAGGCCAATTTTAATTCTACCCGTTTTTTCTAAACTACTTGAACGTTTTATTCATAGTTCCTTTACAGATTATTTGGAAGAGCTCAAACTTCTCACGATTGCCCAATCAGTGTTCAGAAGATTGCACTCTACCATAACCTCACTGGTCAATGTTACAAGTCGATGGTTACAAAATATTGATAAGGGACTTGTAACGGGAGTAGTGTTTATTGATCCCCGGAAGGCCTTCGACACCGTGGACACTGATATTATGCTGGCTACACTTAAAGGACTTGGGGGTTACTGGCCTAGAGCATCAGTGGCTTTGGAGCTACCTCACTGGTCACAGCTACCTCACTGGTAGGTCACAGTAAGAGCCGGTGGATGGCCATCTCTCCAATCCCTTGCCTGTCAATATAGGGGTGCCCCACGGGTCAATCTTGGGTCTTCTTTTGTTTTTGCTCTTCCTGAATGTCCTGCTGAATTAGAATCCGACGTTAACAGTGATCTATGTAAAGTCAAACAGTATTTTGATATTAACAGACTTAGTCTTAATGTACAGAAATTGCGAATTTAGGCAAATTGGCACCCATCAGTCCATTGCCAAGATGGCTTATGTTAGAATTCATATCAATAATGTACCACTCAAACATACATCAGTAGCCAAGTACCTTGGTATGTATATGGACTAAAATATCAGATGGGACGACCACATTAATAACATGAATCCTAAAACATCAGCCAAGATATGAATCCTAAGATATCTTCGTAAAATAGTACCAAATGACACTCTTAGGCATTTATATAATGCAATAGTTCAACCCCACTTCGATTACGGAGATGTAGTCTATGCTTTAGCTTCAATAACAGACAAAACCATATTCCAGAAACAACAGTCTAGAGCTGCTAGACTCATATCCGGGTCTAGTCCTCGACAAAACAGAAACGCTATGTACAAGGAGCTAGGCTGGCTATCATTACAACAAAGAAGGGATTTTCATAAATGTGTTTTTATGCACAAATGTATGAATGGTATAGCACCACAATATTTGTGTGATATGTTTACATCAAATAGTCACTCCTATAATACAAGAAATGCCTCACAGCCAAAACCACTTAAAGCCAGAACTGCCTACCATCAACGCAGTTTCAGTGTGTCCACTTTGAAGTTTTGGAATAGCTTACCACAAGACATTCAAAACAACCAGTCTGTGGCAAACTTCAAAAAGTCACTATACAAATATTTGAGTGCTACACCACCATTTAAAATATTCTCTGTTTTTATACATTTTTATTATTTTATTTTATGTGTGTTATTATTTAATTTTTAATCCTATGTACAAATGTAAATGTGTTGTATGATTGACATGTAAATGATGCATAAATGGCTCGGCCATCTAAAATAGTGCACAACTAAGTATGTTACCGAGTGAAAATAAAATTATCAATAAAAAAACTGCGACACGCCTCCTTTTGAATGCTTTCTCAAACACATCAGATTGTACTCGTGGTGACGCATTCCGTCACATAATACGCAAGGTTGCGTGATTAAAGTTCAAGTGTATTCGGAAGGTGGCGCCTCTCTGCAACACATTTATCCACGCTCCACAATATCACTACTACCGCACACTGCAACAACTCGATAGTAAAGTCACAACGACCAGTTGCGGAGTGGTATAAACGTCAGGTTGATTGGACAAGCTAGTTCAGCAGCTATGCCTATGTAGGGAAGAGGAAGTTGGATTTGGGGATGTTTTATTGGGAGGGCTGGTGGAAAGGGTGCAGCAGTGTTTGCGGATGAACTCTCAGCAGCAGTCGACAGTGGCATGGGTAGCATAAAAATAGGTTTGGTAGCAAACAACTGTTTAAACTAGAACTAAGTAGAAGCACAGGGGGGTTACTTAGAGGTGTCTCAAACAGGACAAGAGGCCACCAGTACACACAGACCAGTAACAAAATGTCCGGAAAACATTTCTGAAGCTGGTTATAAACGCGTGTGTTCAAATGCAAGGTGCATAGTAAATAAGACAAGCAGACTAAATATTATAGTAGAAGATACTGACCCTCAAATAATTTGTATAACCGAATCATGGGCCAACAAAGACATATCAGATGTTGAATTAGGACTGACAGGATAGGCACTACGTAATGTTTACGCGAGATTGAACAGGAAGAAGGGGAGGGGGGTTATTAAAGAATCTATTCGGGCTTACAAAATAAAATTAGAAAGGGAAGCAAATTGTGATAAAGCTGTTCGGTGGAATATAGCTACATATATTTACTACTGGATTAGTTTACCGAAGTCCAAATGAAGAGGGTAACACAAAATTACAAATGCTATAAAGGAAGTGAGCAAAGGGGAATGTACCATAATGGGAGATTTTAACTATGGACAATGTCAAAATGCATGAACCATTGGGTAACAAAGATCATAATAAAAAAAATACATTTGACATCAAAGTAAAATTAGAAAGTAAAAAAAAACATACAGGAGAAACTTCCACAAAGGTAAATGTAAAGATGTGAGAAAATACTTAACAAAGCTAGATTGGAATAACATGCTGAGAAATAAGACCGCAACTGAATGTTGGAACATTCTAAAATATAAAATTGAGAGCATCATTGATCAATTTGTTTCCTTGAAAAACAAGGAAAACGGTCTAGAAAGAAACTAGAAAAATAGTGTACAAGCAAACTATGTGGAGGGTTTATAGGCATATCAGAAATGATGAAGACTACACAAATTACAAAGAGGCACTTAATGCAGCTAAGACAATCTAAAAGAAGCTATGAGCAAAAATTAGCATGTAACATAAAAAATGACAGCAAGAGTTTTTATGCATAAAGGAGGCTAAATCTGACTATTTAGGGCAGTTAATTGTAACTCCAGAATTGGTAGCTAAGAAAATAATGGCAAATGAAAAATCACCTGGTGTGGATGGAATTCCTCCAAAACTTAGTTAGTATACCACTTGCAAGAGTGTTCAACCTATCATTAAAAGAGGAGTGATTCATTTTGAATGGAAAGAAGTAAACATCATACCATTATTTAAAAAGGGGTCGAGAAATAAGTCAGATAATTACAGACCAGTGAGTTTAACATCAGTGGTTTTAAAATTATTAGAAAGGTTAATTAAAGACCATATGGTGGACTTACTTCTTAGGCATAAATTATTAAATCCATCTCAACATGGATTCCATCAAGCGAGATCATGCTTAACAAATGTTTTTTCTTCAAATATGTTATATTTTTTTGAAGAAATCACGAAGTGGATACATGCATGAGGGATCACCAGTAGATTTATCAACTTAGATTTTCAGAAAGTCTGACAAAGTACCGCATCAAAGATTACTACTTAAATTAAAAGCCCATGGTATCAGGGACGGCATAATCGACTGGATAGAACAATGGCTGACTGACAGAAGACAGTGTGTTGTAGTAGATGGAGCTGTTTCAAGCTGGAAATCGGTTTTGAGTGGGGTACGACAAGGATCAGTTTTAGTACCTTTATTATTCTTAATATATATCAATGACTTGGATGATAATATAACAAGCAACCAGGGCTGTAACAAGTAGACAATTGTTCTACAATCTAGTAAAGGTAGAAGTAGATCCTGAAAAATCTACTCAAGTAGAAGTAAAAGTACCAAAAAAATTCTACTTGAGTAAAAGTAGTAACTGATGCTCAAACTCTGCATCTCCGATGCATGAAGGCCTGCTGCACTAAACATACGCTCGCAGGCTGCACTGGCAGGCAGAGCAGTGTTCAGTTCGACGAACAGGGTGCGGAACTTCGGATGACAGATCACACAGACGGAAAGTCAAAAGAGAAATGGCGACTATCCGCTACATTCGACTTATATAGGTCAGCGATCCTGCTCCGCGATAAATTTTTAAGAGATAGTGCAGATTTCTTGGTACTTTGCAATTTGTAGTTTTAAACAACTTTAGTTAGTTGTTTTTTAAATGACAGAACAACACCCAAACAAAAAGAAAAGCTATGAGCAATATCTAAGGAAACTGCACTGACCTACACAATTAACATGAAACAGACAGTTGTTCTCATTAAACTTTTGTGTTTCATAGTACTTTACAAATGAATACATTTGATGTTTTATTAACCAACATTATCACGATAGAGCAAAAGTCTGTGAACTGTTGAATCAGGTTTATTGGCACATACACACTAAAGACATCTGTGGTCACACATGGTTGCAAAAATTTTTCACACATGGCCGTACATAAAATCAGATACTTGCAGTACCCAAGTCCTACAATACCCTGTGTAGTACAGTACAGAATGCATGCATTATGAGACATGCATCACTAAGCAGAACTGTGCCAACTTGGCAGCCAGATATTACTAATTAATGTCTAACACAATAAATTGTGTTAGACATTAATTATCAGCCAACACACTGGGCCAAACCAGTGCACAATGAAGCTGATGCATATGTATGATTACAGTTCATGGAAAAGAATATCTTGATAGTTTATCAGTTCATTTCTGTTACATTTACAAGAGATAACACGCCCTGCGCAAAATACAATGCACCAATTGAAAACTGTGCATAACATGGGTAAAGAAACAACTACATGTGTTTGTAAACAAACCTAATATCACAAATTCGTGCACCTGACAGCAGTGTGGAGAACAAAGGACAGACTGGCAGCCAGGTGTGGAGCCTCAGTCCTGTCTTGCTAACCACCAACACAAGCACAACTGTAGATGTTCAGCCATAATTACTACCCAGAATACCAGCAGATCATAACGATTTCATAATGGTTACATGCAATGTTGACGTTACATTGAAGGCACATTTTGCTGTTTCATTTTGTCTGTTCCTTCTATATACATTTTTCGGTTAACTCTGCATTGTTTATTTAGATAAAACTACATCCGCAATCAACACACCAAGCATGCGTTTGCACTGTTTATTCAGTAGATTTATGGTGCAAATATTGCTAACTAAACATTTTAACTAACACCACAGCAAACAAAACCTAATAATGGTGCATACTACTGTCTTGCAATGGGAGATGTCTGCAGTTGAATCAGGCAATGCTCTCCATGTATGATGTGGTCAAAATAACACAATAACAAAACACATAACGATGATCGTCTGGTAATACTGTAAGACCTCATGACCACACAAGATTTTGGCAATACTGTGCTTACAGCTTGTATGTTGGCATCGATGTTCCACTCTTCAACATGCGTTTTGTCTCTTAGTGAAACAGTCAATATGGCACATTGAGACTAATGTAAAAACACTGCCTGAATCACTTCCATCAGCAACTTCTACATGTATGTAGAAAACATCACCTACAATATCCGTTTCTCCTCAAATCAACATGCACATATATACAAACCAACTCAATCTAATGCATGACAACGTATCTATTTTGAAATGCACATCTTCACTTCAAAATTGTTTTCATTTGATAATATAGCTGCCAAACTTTGTCATACCTACACATGTAAGTATGATTCCCAAACAACACTGCATACCACAGCACAAAACACAGTGAGTTACTGTTTCAATGCGATCAAGCTTTGATATTTGTAATGCCAATTCTAGCAGTACTACATATATTACACTTCACAAATTTGCATTGCTCACAAGTTGAAAAGTTAATTCATTGACAGGTTATCAATAAAACTTCTAATATGTACGGTTTGTACGTTATGGAGGCAATACTTCATAGGACCACTCATGGTTGCATAGCTGATTTTAGATCTGCATTTTCATGTGTGCTATGCAAGAAGAACTGCATGTTCAGTTTTTATCTTCTCATTTGTAGTTTACTTCATTTACTAAAACACCTGTTGAATCTAAAAGTCAACTTTGTGCTCAACTTGTTACATTCAGTAACAAACCAGAATAAACTGACCGTCACCGAAGAACTGCATATTGCAAATATTATACTGTAGAAGACACCTCTAACATGTTGCGTAGCCAAACACAAGCATAACGAAAAACATTCAAAAACCGTAGTAGTCATGGCGGATGTGTTCACCAAAAGTGGACTTAAAATACAACCAATTTCACTGGATTGGAAGTAATCAGAGTGAATCTTGGCAGTTGCATTAACAGGTTTACTGCTCGTTCTCTGATGCAAGGTCGGTCATGGCAGACAGTATGTGGTAGCACTCTGTATGACCTGAAACATGCAAATACACAATGTCTCAACAATAATAACAACTATGTAACCTACACTTCTAAAACTACGGGGTGTTGAAAAACTAAGGAATAATTCCAAGTAAAATAATACCTTTATAGAGATATAATTAAAATATAATAGAAGTACAGGTTGTCCAGCATAGGTGGATGGATCAAATAAATGGATTCAATGGACTGTCAATGGCAGAACTGAGAGAGGCAGTGCAGGGTCGAGATGGCTGGAGGAAGTTGATCATGTGAGTCACTACCACGAGTCGGCTACGACTTGACGGAATATGAGACATGAGAAAGATGCCACTCAACACAATCAGGCTGAATTAGGTAATAAAAACACCAATGGGTGGACCGTGTTGTGAAACCCAGTTACCATGCAGCTTAAATAAACAAAGATTATCATAATGACTTTCGTGTAAATACTGGGGTAGTGAGAGCACCACTAACCTCTGACTTGTGCGAGTTCGGAGGCACTCAGCTTCTCCAGTTGGTTGTCGCTGACGTAGAAACTGTGGCGGTACATGTCCCGAGGACCCAGCACATTCACCATCACCTTGACGCACTGCGGCTGGTTGTACTCGACTGCGGCAAACAGCGCCGCCTCGTAGCGATTAGCCTCGGCCAGGGCGTTGCAGTCGAAGAAGGCGGCTTTGTGGAATGAAATCATGTAGGCCCGCTCCACCACATCTGATGTTACAGAGACAGGAATGTGTCGGGAGTGGCATAGTTTAGTTTCAAATACATACAAGGAGGTGGGGTGGGAGAGTCAAGTATATACAAGGAGGTGGGGTGGGAGAGTCAATACAAGGAGATGGGGTGGGAGAGTCAAATATATACGAGGAGATGGGGTGGGCAAGTCAAGCATAGACAAGGAGATAGGGTGGGAGAGTCAAATATATAAAAGAAGATGGGGTGGGAGAGTCAAATATATACAAGGAGATGGGGTGGGAGAGTCAAATATATAAAAGAAGATGGGGTGGGAGAGTCAAATATATACAAGGAGATTGGGTGGGAGAGTCAAATATATACAAGGAGATGGGGTGGGAGAGTCAAATATATACAACGAGATGGGGTGGGAGAGTCAAATATATACAAGGAGATGGGCTGGGCAAGTCAAGTATAGACAAGGAGATGGCGTGGGAGAGTCAAATATATAAAAGAAGATGGGGTGGAAGAGTCAAATATATACAAGGAGATTGGGTGGGAGAGTCAAATATATACAAGGAGATGGGGTGGGAGAGTCAAATATATACAAGGAGGTGGGATAGGAGAGTCAAACGAAACATGTACAAGGAGATAGAGTGGGGAGGTAAATACATACAAGGGAATGGGTGGGGAGGTAAATACATACAAAGGGATGGGGTGAGGAGGGAAATACATACAAGGAGATGGTGGAGAGATGGAAGCAAAACCCATGCAATCCACACTATCAATCAATAGTTGTATTCCAATAACTTTGTAGCCCTTTCTGATTTACCTAAAAGTCGTTTATAAACAATTTGAACGGTGGCACAATGAATGGTTCATTGTTAAACATACAGCAAATCAGAAGAGGACCAAAAAACCGCTGTACATAAACCAAAACATATAATAAACTAACTGTTGTCTAAAATGTGTTATTTGAAACTTTCCATTGCAACTGAAAATAACTCACCATTGAGGACAAAGTACTGTTTCAATGTGGCAGCATTAATGGACATATCAATGAGGTGCTGTAGAATCTGGTGATAGCCCATCATGGCGGCATACTCGATACACGACATGTCCCCGATCTTCAGCTGCGCATGCACAACGTGCCTTTCCTACAACCAACACAACATATCTTCCACATTTGATAAACCAAAATGCCTAATGTTAAAACGTCAGATGAACTGCATGTCCCATGACTGCCTAGAAGCTTAATTACGCGCACAGATAGGCACGTGGCATTTCCTCCTATATTGCAACAAAATATCTATGTTGATTTGTGAAATAAAGAATCTAGTTGTCCAGCTTCTTGCTTTAGTATCCAGGCTTGTTGACTCGAGTCATAGGGGCTGACTCAAATTGCACTCAAGTCACCCATTTTCATGACTTGACTTGATGAGATAACTTCAGACTTCAAGATTTGGACTTAGTCATTGACTTGAAACTTGACTTGAGACTTGACTTGCTAGTTTGTGAACTGCCAACAAATTTGGTGGCTCAAAACGTATGCAAAATGAGACCATGTTGTCGAGACAGGTCACACCAAATACAATAATTATTAAGAATGTATTATGATGACTGAATTTAATGATTGGCTAATATACTGTGGCAGGTCCCACTAAACAATTACCGCAGACAAACCACAGTAATCATGGCCATTGGTGAACCTTGGTGACTTGGGATTTGACTTGAATTCAGAGAGGTGACGTGAGACTTGACTTGGAGTTCATTGACTTGAGACTTGACTTGCCACTTTATGACTTGACAACAAGTCTGTTAGTACCTAATGTGTTTGAGAAGAATATATTTTATTTACGCAGCTATATGATAACAGTTGCAGGATTTTCACAGTTTCATAGGGGAGATCATCACTTGTTACTGTGTGTGTGTTTTACTGATATATTATATACAGTTCAGGGGCGGATCCAGGGTTTAGAAAAAGGGGGGTCCAAGGTAATGTATGAAGCGCAAAGAGCTTTGTGGGGGTGTGGGTGGGAGGGGATATACCCCTTCCCAACCATTTGACGTTTTTTAGATAAAACAGTTGAAATGGTGTAATTTTGGACACGCATAATCTGGTTTTAAGCGAGTTAGGGCCTAACGTAATCGACCCAAAATTCAGACTTGCAACGTCGTACGAATTGTCCGTATACAATACAGATTTTTGGGAGGAATATGGCCTTTGGCTGTGCCCCGTTTTAATATGGATTTGCTGAATATATAAAAAACATGATTAAATAATCCTATGTATTTTCTTGTATTCGTCACATAAGTGTAACTTCAAATGTCAAATCTACAGTAGACGAGGTGTAACTACTTTTGAGTCTAGAGTTTCGGCAAAACGCAGCGGATTTTGTTTCGTTTAACCTGTAGGTAGGCCTGTTTAACCTGTAGGTAGGCCTGTTTAACCTGTAGGTAGGCATGTTTAACCTGTAGGTAGGCATGTTTAACCTGTAGGTAGGCCTGTTTAACCTGTAGGTAGGCCTGTTTAACCTGTAGGTAGGCCTGTTTCTACGAAGAAAATGCGGTGTGTCTGAAAATGTCTAAACAAAAAGACAACACTAAACATCTGTCATGTGCCATTTATTGCAATATTGACTAAAACAACTATAGTAATGGAAATGTTTAATAAAAAACGAGTATGCTACAAATGACTAAAACAACATGCAATCGTCTTAATTTCTATATCGGCATTATTGTAAACTAGAGGCACGGTAGTGTAGTAATAGTAAAATTATATATTTATTTGTACGACAATGTGTACAATTCAATTACAATTGAAGTATCTTTGCACGTAAAGCGACTAACACGTCTTTGACTAAAACGTGCTACACGCATTCTCTATGGTATTCAGCACATACTTTGCCAAGGAAACTGTGTTTAATAGTTTCTCATCCAACTCCTTCTGATGGTGGTTCTGATTGATATAATAAAAGTAGCTAGGTTTCATATTACAGAAAGTCGTGGCATCATGTCTGAAATGAGACAAGGTGTAACTGAAACTTTTAGATATATATGAACCAAAACCCCAAAGGGCTAGATTGTCCACTCAAGAGAGCTATCCAAACTGTTGTTGCATTTTAAACTACTCTGTATAAAGCGCACCATTCCATTCGTGATCTGAATTTGAATCGGGAGATATTCTGCTAAAAGTAGTAGTAGTACCATATAACAACAGTGAGTACAAACTGGTAGATTAAAATGTTTCCTGATACCTTTGCGCCATGTAAATTAAAGCGCATCATAGAAATACATACACCATAGAACGAGGAACAGTATGACATAACTAATTGAAGTTGTGTACTTATATTACAAACCCAAAAATGTAAATGTAGTGATTAACACATCCGCCTTTCATGCCAAAGTTCTGAATTCAAGACGGAAACCGGACATGGTACATTTGGTGTAAAAACCTGGCTCTCAACATTGTTGACTGTGTGTCCCTCGTAACTCGGGGGATCACGTTAATGTCGGTCCCGTCTCAATTTGGGACGTTAAAGAATCACTGAGGTCAGTTTTGCGATAAAGTTCTGAAAAGGCTAACAAATTGAATAAGACCTCAAAAGACCATAACTTTCTAACCACAATATAGTTGTAAAGACTATAGTCAGTTAATAGAATGTTGCCGGGTGCTGGGAACAACTAGATACTAGAAACTCTGTTTATATTAGCTGTGTTTTAATAACTGTTGTTCATCAGCAGATTTGTTAACAATTACACAACAAGCTCCATAAATAGGTGGTCACAAAGCAGGATTGCAAGATCGCACAGGTAGTGCTTGGGCGATCATACTGTAAGCTTGATATATGTCTGAGTCCCTCTTTTAAAGCTTGGAGGCCATGGGCCTGACAGTCTCCAAAACATTCTTGGTGACGAGGAATGCGGTGATGGTATGTGATGAAGTGAGACTGGTTAACAGCCCTTGACCCTTCGTCCCAACTGCCAGTCCATGCAACCTCCTCGTAGATGTCATATATCCAAACGGATTTAGTAGTACGGCTTCCAGACATTCACACAAGAACTCATACACGTCATAAAACATGTTGTAGCATGTGTGACGCTCCAATCACCTGGTCTTGCACATTCCGACAAGTTCCGTTTTCGTCATCTGGTGCCAGATGTTTTAGGATTCGTTTCAGGAATCGTTGTCAAGCACACTGACATAATCTCCTGGTTACCATGTGGATATGTGACCTCATCTGCCATGATGGAAAATAGAGCATTTGCGTCTTCAAGGCTTTGTATGTTTTCCTTTCTAATGTAGTCGGCTATTACATCAATCACTTCATTCTGGATGATTCCTAATGTATACTGCGCATTCTTCCTTCCGGTCTCAAGGTGTTTTCGGAGTGTATCGTAGACTTTGGCCATCATCTCCATAATTGTCCAGAAGTTCCCCTGTTGGACGATGCACTTGACTGATCATCCATGTGGCCTCAAAGTGGCAAGTTTTGTTTTCCACAAAATACAACTGTTTCTACACTGCTCTTCAGGATGTGAATGCTTTTCTTGTACATCTTCTGGTTGGACTGGCTCAATCAATTAATGAACTAAGCTCATGGGGCTTGCTTTCCTTCTAGCATAAGTCTGGCTTAAATGAAATATTTAGTAAGGGTTACTGCCATAATACCAACCAGACAGCACAGATTCTTGAAGTATGGCCGACAGGCTATTTTGAAAATAGCTAAGCCTAATCGTGTCATTAAAAAAAGTACATCACTCCTCTTGGTGTTGTGCTAAAATCAGCTCACTGACAGCGAAACGTAATTTTAAAACGTGTATTACTTGTTATAATGATGAAGATATTCAAATACATTGATGATACGATAGGAGAGTTTAAATTGTTACCTGTAAAAATGCCAATTGTTATCTTGAAAGTCCGGTCCGAAGAACTGATGCAGACGATTTTTATCAAACGACCAGCGCGTCTGTTGGGCGCATTTGTTGGATCTGCACAATCTGCTGATGGGTGCACAATCTGCAGATTTTCGAGTATCTGAGGTTTGCGCAGCGCAATCGAGCCCAATCTGCAGATTGCCAAGATCCAGTAACTGCGCCCAGGGATCATGCTTCAGTTAGACTTCCTGATGTGTTACACACGAATGTAGGGCAAAGCCATTTTAGATATGTGTAATTTAAAAAAGAATCATATCATCTGACATAACTGCATTTGAGCAGACACATTGGCAAGTTTGCTGGTAGAACATGTTGACTGTGTAACTGAGGATTTTTAGATGATTTCAATAGGTAGAAGGATTTTTGGCAATTTTTTCGCCACAAGGCGCATGTGCATAATAATTTATGCAGAAATTTGTAACCATTGATGGGTATGACAAGTTCAGGCATTTTAAAAGAGTTAGAAATAGGTAATTTTTACTAAACTCGACCAGCATGTCAATGAGATGATGACAACGGCAGGTAAGAAGCTTAAGAATTTTTGATGGTCTCGTTTTCTTATAATTGTGCAAAACGTTAAAATGGTCACCAATGGGAAACGTAACAGTAGGCTGAACCCCCCAACACGTCTATGAGCGCCAAACATTCCCATATTATGTTCATTCTCTCGCGGGGAGACATGGTCA
Source organism: Lamellibrachia satsuma (assembly GCA_033239005.1). Classification (NCBI taxonomy): domain Eukaryota; kingdom Metazoa; phylum Annelida; class Polychaeta; order Sabellida; family Siboglinidae; genus Lamellibrachia; species Lamellibrachia satsuma. The sequence goes on from BSQZ01000023.1 coordinate 7,594,499, forward strand.
AACTCGAGGTGGGCGTGTTGTGTACACGTGAGTGCGGTGACTGTGTGCAGTGAATCTATGAACGACGTCACCGACAATGCAAAGAATAACTTTGGGGATCACCTGGACGCCACGTATATGGCCTGTCCTAGATCAGTGTCTGAAAACGTCGGACTGCTACTAAAGACTTTGTACGTGGTAAGTGACAATTTTGACCTTGTGTTGTTTCTTGGCAATGCCTTTGTCCTCCGTTGACATGCAATTGCAGTGGATTTTTTGGTACTCAAAAAAGGGGGGACCGGATCCCCTGGACCCCCCTTTGGATCCGCCTATGCAGTTCATACAAAAAATTTTATTTATTAAAAATAAGTTCCTACTAAAAATTAAAAGTCCCTTCTTAATTCATTTAGTCCATAGCGAATCAACGCACAGTTGACTAATAAAAGACTGTATACTTTTGTTAAAATCATCGAAAGAATTGACTTCGATCATTATATCGGGGCAAGCTTTATGTAATGGTATAACTTTTTAGCGATGGAGATAATTTTGCCCCTTTTTTGCAGGATTCTGGCTGGGCCCAGTCAAAATAATTTAATATACCAGATAGCCATTGAATCTGTACTTGTAACATGTTATCGTCTATGGTATCAGGTTTCGCCAGTCATCTAACAAACACATGGCAGGGTGGGTGTACGGTCATTTTGATTGGCCCGTTATCCCTTATGGTCACCAGGTTACATACGTGTCGGCATTTCCGTTCGTGTCAAAGGCACGATAAACTATGTTAATGCTCACTGAATGTTGATATATTCTGGTTTAAGTATATGATTTAGTTAGATAGATATAATACTGATGTGTACTAGCATTACAGTAACCAGACGATGTGGTCCGCTTTCACAGCGAACGAATATAGCTGGTTCAAACATCGTAGCACACATGGTCATTACTATGGAAACATTGTCGCATTTCCGGGAACTCAAGGGGATTTCCAAAAGGACTGCATTATTAAAGGATGGATTGGTGAAATATGATGTCAGTGCTGAGTGATCTTTTGTGGTGTCGATGTTTAGTTCAGTATATCCTAGCATGTTGAAGAAAAAATCAAAAAATCAACTGACATGCTAGCCGCCTCAACCACCTTAAGACTAAACAGTTTGTCTGATGGCTTCATGAAAACTAAATAACACATCTGCACAAATGAGCAAACATGTTGTAGATAGGTTTTTGAGAGATAATTAAAAAACAAGACAAACAAAAAACTGAATTGGAGAAGGAGATTTAAGTCATAAACATGAAAAACCCACATTGTGCACCGTTTCTAATTTTTCCACATGTATATGTCAAAATCCTTCAATGGCGTAACACCAGGCCAGTCTTACCTCAACCAGTTTGTCGAAGCGGGTGACATCGTTTTCGAAGACAGCCTCCTCAAGGGGAGAGTTGAAGGTGATTGCTCGGTACGACGACTCGGGAATCTTGCCGTAGTACTTGAAGATGCAGCCAGGTAGGCAAGAGCTGTGTTGTCTGAATCAAGGGGATTGTTGTGAGATAGATGTCGCAGAATCAGAAAAATATTTCCAATGATTTAAAATGAAATTTCTTAGCTCATTCAATATAATAAGGGCTGTAATTATAACAAAATAAAATATTGTTTACACTTTCCATATTCTTGAAACTTTGTAGGATTTAAATAAGTTCTCTAGAAACCAACAAAAAGCTGAGGGACCATATGTCTCTGAAATAATTAATACCAAATTATATTTATGTAAAAAATAGTAGACAAAAAACAGAAAAGAAATGAAGAACAATCTGTTTTCTTTCAAATTTACCATTATCCTATTGAAGAAATTTCTTGACTATATCACTGAACAATTTCAATTTAGATAATTTGTAGGAAAGGCCATTTGGACTGACTGCTGAGCCTATTTATACAATAAATCTGATTTTGGCCTTTCAAGAAATTATCACAATTTCATCTTCTGGTTCTAGATGACATGAAATACATACGAAACATACCTGTCTGCATGCATCTGTGCATTCGAGTTGCTAGGCGCATTCCTGTTGAAATCCATCTGTTTGGTGACGCTCTACGGAGGCTGGCCGTGCGAGATGTGAGCTGTACAAATTAATAAGTTGTATTCATTATTAAAACAACAACATTACTAAAGTGCAAATTCCCAATAAATCAAACCAAAATCAAATCTTGAAATTTATAAGGCGCCATTCCAACAGTCGTTGCTAATGGCGCCGTACAGAATGCTTTAGAAAACAGGTGAGTCTTAAGCTTCGATTTAAAAACAGCATCCGCCATTCTAGTCAATATGGTGTAGATCAAATACGAGACTTAATATGGATAAAATAATCAGGTTATGATATAAGTTTTAAAAAAATAACCTGTTTGATTGATAATATAGTTAAACACAGATAGAATTGACAATATATTAATAATAGCTAAAACCCAGTTATTAACCAAACATTCCAAGGTAATTAAAAGTAATAATATAACAATTATTAAAATATTAATAATTGCCACTGAAATACAGGCAGTATTAATATAGGTCAACATTAATTACAACAATTTTTATTTTAAGCATATTATTGTTATAATGTCTTGTACAGATATGACAAGTATGTCAACTATGAAACACTCAAGTTGTGTATCGTAATGTGCCAATATATAGCTGTTACATATATATATATTATGGAAAACAAAAACATAATATACTGATATCTGGCAAATAATTACAAATTTGTTTTTATTTGGTCTACCGTGCAACACAGATTATTTCATGCCTTTTGTGCGTCCCTGTTTATGTTTATGCCTCTGAGCTCAGGTTCCTGAGGATAAAGGTGCTATAGAAGTTCATTATTATTATTATTTAACCATATGGATATTATATGGTTCCATGAATATACTACACCAAAATGATATGTAGAACAAATGTTGACAAAATATATTTAACAAGGTTGCCATCCCAAACAACAAGTTCCTGATGGCAAGTGGACAAGGAAGCCATTGGCTTATCGAGAGTCCAACAATTTTCTCATCTATGTGTAGCCCGCCCTTATCAGATATCTGTCAATTCTATTTTTAAACATATTCACACTACTAGCATTAACACAATCATTTGGCAGTTTGTTCCATTCATTTATCACCCTCTGTGAGAAAGAGTACTTTCTCATGTCCAACCTACACTGTTCCTTAACTAATGCTGCTTTGTTTCCTCTGGTTCTACTGCCTTCTTTAAGTTTGAAGAACATATTCCTATCAACATCCTCATAAACATTCACTATTTTAAACACTTCTATTTGGTCTCCTCTTAGTCTCCTGGTCTCTAGTGTTGTCAAACCACATTGTAATAAGCGACTTTCGTAACTAAGGTCTCTCAATTCTGGAATCATTTTAGTTGCTCTTCGTTGTATTCTTTCTAGCTTGTCTATGTCCTTTTAACGATATGGTCTCCATGCTTGAATACAATATTCCAAATGTGGTCTAACTATTGCTTTGTACAGGGGTACAATTAGCTGTGTCTCCTTATACATGATAGTTCTCCTAATTAGCCCTAGAATTTGATTTCCTTTTGAAGCAGCAATCCCACATTGCTCTGAAACTTTGATGTCAGCACTAAATGTTACTCCTAAGTCCTTTTCTTGTGTGGTTCTACCTAGTATGGCATCCCCCATTTTATATTCTTCATCCATGTTTCCATGTCCTATGTGTATACATTTACACTTCCCAAAATTTAATAACATTTGCCATTTTTCTGACCATTTAACTAATTTATCTAGATCATCCTGTAAACTTTGTTTATATGTATCATTAGTAACCTTTCTAAATACTTTTGTGTCATCTGCAAATTTTCGTACTTTGCTAGATATGTCATCTTCCAAATCATTTATATATATTAAAAACACTATAGGGCCTAATACTGATCCCTGTGGTACCCCACTCAAAACAGATTTCCAGTTTCATATCTCACCACCTACTATTACTCTCTGTTTTGTGTGTAAGCTACTTTTCTATCCAGTTGATTACATCATTACCTATGCCATGGGCTTTTAGTTTAAGTAACAATCTTTGATGTGGCACTTTATCGAAAGCTTTCTGAAAATCTAAGTAGACAACATCCACTGGTGACCCGTCATCTACCCACTTTGTAATTTCTTCAAAAAAACATAAGAGATTAGTTAGACATGACCTTGCTTTTAGGAACCCATGTTGAGATTTATTAATTTATGTTTTACAAGGAATTCCACCATATGGTCTCTAATTAGTGTTTCGAGTAATTTACATACAACTGATGTTATCGATATATGTTATCAGCGCATCGATCCGCCATGCGGGAATTAGCGCTATAGAAAAATAGTATTATTATTATTATTATTATTAAACTCAGTGGTCTGTAATTTTCTGGCTTGTTCCTCGATCCCTTCTTAAATAGCGATGTAATGTTTGCCTCTTTCCACTCTGAAGGAACTATTCCTTCTTCTAGTGACAAGTTAAACAATTTTGCAAGTGGTGTACTAATTTGCTCAACAATTTCCTTAAGCAGTTTTGGTGGTATCCCATCAACTCCAGGTGATTTATTATCTTTCATCTTCTTAATTTTCCTTGCTATCATTTCAGGAATTACAAATAACTGCCCTAAATGTTCTGGTTTAATGCTCTCAAATTTAGTAAATGGAACTGGAAGTAAGCTGATATCTTCTGTGGTAAAAACTGAGCTGAAATCCTCATTCAGGACTTCTGCCATTTGAAACCCGTCTGAAATTCTGTTTCCCCTGTTGTTTTCCAGTGGTCCGACCTTATCTCGAACTTTCTGTTTACTCCTTATATAAGCATAGAAACTCTTGCTGTAATTTTTATATTACCTGCCAATTTTTTTTCAAAGGTTCTTTTAGATTTTCTAATTTCAGTTGTAGCTAGGTTAAGTGCCTCTTTGTAATTTGCATAGTCTTCATCCTTTCTGGTACACCTATAAACCCTCCACATAGTTTGCTTAAACACTATTATAAGTGTTTCTTTCTAGATCGTTTTCCTTGTTTTTTCAAGGGAACAAATTTATCGATGATACTCTCAATTTCATATTTTAGAATATTCCAACATTCAATTGTGGTCTTATTCATCAGCATGTTATTCCAATCTAGCTTTGCTAAGTATTTTCTCATATCTTTAGAGTTACCTTTGTGGAAGTTTCTCCTATGCGTTTTTTTATTTTTACTCTCTGATTTTACATTGATGTCAAAATGTATTTGATTGTGGTCACTGTTACCCAATGGTTCATGTATTTTTACATTGTCCACTAATTCCTTTTGTGATGATAAAACTATATCTAATAAATTTTCTCCCCTGGTTGGTTCTAGCACGTGCTGAGTAAGGAAGCTCTCCTGAATTAAAAATAGAAATTGTTGGTCCTCACTCCCTGTACTCTCTAGAGATTTCCATTGTATATGTCCGTGGTTAAAATCTCCCATTATGATACATTCCCCTTTATTAACTTCCTTTATAGCATTTTGTATTTTTGTGTTATCCTCTTTGTTTATATTTGGACTTCGGTAAACTAATCCAATAGTTAAAACTATTTTGCACCAAACAGCTTCATCGTAATCTGCTTCACTTTCTAATTTTATTTCATAAGCCTGAATAGATTCTTTAACATATAAAATAACTCCACCTCCCTTTCTTCCTATTCGATCTCTCCTAAACATTACGTATCCTGTCAATCCTTATTCAGCATCTGTAATGTCTGTGTTGGCCCATGATTCGGTTATACCAATTATGTGAGGGTAATACGTTTTACCATAATGTTTAATTCGTTTTTCTTATTTACTATACTCCTAGCATTTAAACAAACTCATCTATAACCTGCTTCAGACATGTTTTTCGGACATTCTGTTATTGGTTTATCTGTACTAGTGGCCTCTTGTCCTGCTTGAGGCATCTCTAAGTAACCCCCACTGCGCTTCTAGTTTAAATAGTGTTTACTACCAAAAATATTTGATATGCTACCCATGCCACTGTCTACTGCTGCTGAGAGCCCTTCCGCAAATACTGCTGCCCTCTTTCCACTTAGATGAAGCCCGTCCTTCATGTACACATCTGCCCTTCCAACAAAGCTTCCCCACAAGTCCGCAAAACCAACTTCCTCTTCCCTACATAGCTTCTCGACTAGCATGTTAAATGCCATCCCCTGGCAATTTCGATATCTATGACCTTCCTTCCTATTACTGGTAAAATCCCTGACAGTATTACCTGCTCAACCCGAGTCTGCTTTAGTGTTCTGACCAAATTCCTGTATTTCCTAACTATGGCAGTTGTACCCTCCCTCTCTACGTTATTTGTCCCTACGTGTACTAAACAGATCCACCCTTGCCCGAACACACAATGTTTTCTACCCTCTCAGTTATCACCTCTATTTTGGCCCCAGGCAAGCAAACTACCACGTCATCTCCCTTGTTTAAGACTCTGTCTATCTTCCTAACTATTGAGTCCCCCACAAATACGCTCGTTCTCTTTCTCACCCCCTCTATCACTGCCTCGGAATAGCTCTACCGATGGATCCCCTCCATGACATTCTGGCCTGCAGTCTTGTCACTTGGTGGCAGACTGTTATCAGGCTCTCTCTCACTCATCAACCTGTCACCTTTCCCTCCCGTTGCCTGGCTAACTTGCGCTCCTGACACCCTCCCTCCCATCTCCCTCACTCCCATTGCCTTAACTGTTGTCTCCTTGCCCCCCGACTCCTTCGTTACGGTCTCCGCCACTCTCCTTTCCTTCGGTCCATTTGTCTTCCCTCCCATTTCTTTCCTTCTCGTCTCCTTTCGTCCTGTCTCCCTACGTCGCGTCTCCTTATGTCCTGTCTCCCTACGTCCCGTCTCCTTATGTCCTGTCACCTTACCTCACCTCAGGCTCCTCCCAGACTGAGGTGAGCTCTCCCTAGTATCTCCCTCATCATCTTCCCCCACTTTATCATCTACTGTCCCCCCACCAGAACCACTGGTGCAGCCCACCTGCTCCCTTCCCACCACTGCCACAACGAGCAGCCTCAGCTGTTCTAACTCCACCTCTAGTTCCTTCATCTTCGCGCATCCCCTACACTCAAAACTAAAACTATCCGCCTGAACCTCAGCCCAGGACTTCTCGCACCGGGACTTGACAAAGTCCACCCAGTTGCTACAATTGTTGCATATTAAATGCCTGGTGGCCTTTACCTGCCATTTGCACGGCGCCATCACAAAACTTTTAAACTATTAAACCAAACCCTCCTCTTGCTTAGTAACTGACTTTGTATAACTATACCACCTAGACCGATTTTTTTTTACAAAAAAGTAATAAACAACAAGCACTGAAATGAAAGATATGTGGTTTTGAAATTCGTCTGATATCAGCAATCAATGATAGAGATTTTACTGACCTGTAGAGGCAGCACTAGCTGTGCCCTGCGCATGTGACCTCGACTGTGGACAAAGGTGTTGCTGCCGTGGTGGACGTCGACACATCAAACTGAAAGATGAGTTTCGCAGCTGTTGTTATTCAGCATCAAACTTCTGGTTATATGCCAAGCGCACGTTTGTTTATGCACACCGAACTTTTGAGGCATTCTTCAGGAATAGGACACCTATTGGCTAAGAATAAAACTACGGTTGCGGGTCGTGTCTGTGATGTAATTGTGATGTTTGTGATGTCACTGTAATATATTTGCGACATCACTGTAATATGTTTGTTACATCACTGTGATATGTTTATGACATCACCATAATATGTTTGTGATGTGATTGCAATGCCTGAAACTCGTAGATTTTGAAATTGGTCATAAAAATGTTATACTTTTAAATTATAATTTCTGACAGGGGTTGTGTTACTTAGGTAAATGCGTATGTAGTCAGTTTATTATCAACACCTGTTGGCTAAGAATGAAACCATGGTTGAGGGTCATAAATGCTAATGTGCATGCGCCATGAATACTGTCTATTATTCACCCAAACAAAAACTTATGCCCATGTAATTTTTTTAAATGTTCACTTTTCATTTATGCCAGGATATGTTACCATGTTAATATGTTGAATATGGTACATATATTTTAGTGGAAACATAAAAAATCATATGGTGTTAGGCCCAGTAGTAGGCACAAATACGCATGTGTACACGCTAATAAAGACGGATTTTTAAATGTAATATTCATGCAAATCTTGATTTTTTCCTGTTGTAATTCACGTTGAGATTATGGAAGAATATGAGACCAAAGTGTTAAGTGACAAAACATAGTCAGTTGTAAACAAACATGTGAGAACACACAAATGAACGTCCTTTGTTGTATACAGTAGGCATTGTGCCTTTGACACACAAATCATTGATCCATGTATATAATAACTATTGATTAAAAGACTATTCATCAGATTCACATTCAATTCTGACAAACTCAATGAAATGCCAGTAAACAGTAATTAACTAAGTCCAAGGAACATATTCATGATCAATGATTATTACAATGACATACACAGATGTCCCATATGCACCAAATGACCATCGGTGCATTACCTATTTACGTATATGAAATAACATGTACCGATATATTGTCACAACATGTAGACTGAATCTCAGGTATGTCACCTATCCATTGTTTAATAAAAAAGTGGGTAACATTCAGGGCTGGTATAATATATTCAATTATGTCCAATTACATAATTGTAACTGATTGCTAGACTAGCCAAATTTTTGGGTTGAAATCTGTATTTTTTATTTAAAATTCTGCATAAAGCTATAAAAACCATATCCCATTTTTATTGGTTAATCGGCCTTTAGCGTTCCTATTCTGATTGAGTGGCATCATCTATCAGGGTACAAAGTATACCTAGATCAAAAGAAGATTTCACTGGAAATCTACCTAGCATCAAAAGTACAAATATATGTACTTTATCAGAGATTTTTCCATTTGAAACAAATCCATATAAAAATGGAATATGGCTGCATACCTCCGAAAATTTGTTTTGCATACAAATGATTTTAAAGTGATGGAGAGTTTGTTACTGATTTGGGACGCTGTTACAGGAAGAAAAAATAAAACCATTGTGATGCTTACTTCTGTATGAATGAGTCTGCTTGGCATGGTCAACAGAGGTGGCTGTGGACAGTGGAAGAGTCTGTGGTGTTGACCGGACCACGTTGCCTCATCACCCGCAGTCTGTACAACAGAAACATCACTGTAACGTCAACCTCAATGTGGACATGGTCGTATATGGCAGGTAGCGACTCTCACTAAAAAGGTGGTCACATAAAATAGATCTGGGAATGGGATATTATATTGATATGGTTACTTGAATGCAGGACATAAAGTCAGGAGTTGTAAAATAATACACAGAAATAAAGACATACGAACACTAATGGAAACGTAGTTACAGGGAAAGGTAAAGGGAATTAAGTCACAAGAATAATTCTGAAGATAAAGCATTATATCCTACGGATATTTTCCCTTTTACGCTTTTCTTGTAACTTTGTTCACTTCTCTTTGACAGTAACTTAATTTCCTGGGATTCTAACATATTTCCTATTCAAAACATGCACTTTTTCCTGACTTTATTTCTGAACATCAGGTATTCACTACTCAGTACAGGTGTGGTTTCTGGCACTGGCAGCAGTTTCTCAATTGCTACTCTGTAGTAACAACAGTTGAACAAGATGTGGTCTGTAGCAACAACTGCTTCAAAAACAGGTGGTCTTCAATGTGGAGTCATATGGAGTGTGTCAATCTCTCTTTCAAGCAGTCAGTGTAAAGCAGGTTACCATGTTGTACAGGATTCTGAGAAAACCACCGGTTGGATCGAGTCTGGCCCAGATACCATTTGCTAGAGGTCACCTACCTGAGGTTGCCTATGCCTGAGAGGAAACTATTATCAGTGTAACTGGAATCCTTGATGACAATAATAGACAGCCTCCCTCCATGTCACTCTAAGTTAAATAGGTTACTCATAATTCTTAAGCACCTCCATTAATATATTTTTTTCATGCAGTTGTCCACAAGATTAAACAATGAATGGTTATTCATATAACAAAATCAGATGTGCATCAATAAAATAGAATATTTTCTGTCATGAAAATGACGACAAAAATTATAAAACATTTAATTTTTGGACAGGCTTGAAATGAATTGAACTTGCTACTGGCTGGAGAATGGCAGCAGAGTGGTGTACCTGACTGGCAACATTTCCCTAAGGTCAGAGATCACGGACACAGGAGTTGAAATTAGCAGAGGTAAAGTGCACTTATTTCTGGACACACTGTATCTGACATTTTCTCATGACACAACTCCATGGAAAAGGTCACTCAACTCTGACTAATAAATCCAACAGTACTGAACAAAACTTACATCAATAATGATGGGGTATGGCAGGAAGTGGGAGGTTGATCCTAAAAAATGATGGGAGGGAGGTTGGCTTCAAAAATACGTGGGAGGCGAGACTGGTGGGATGTGGACTCTCAAAATTGTTGGGAGGTTGGCCCCCAAAACAGGTGGGGGCTGGGAGGTTGGCAGCAGTACATATGTACATACCTAAGACATCGTTTCTGAATTTGTATTTTTGTTAAGCTTGGTTCACACAACAGATATGATCTACAATATGCATGCATACATGTGCACATACGTTGCTCTGCATGTATGTTCACATGTACATGACATTAACTAGATCTAATCCATGTCTACTCCTCAAAGCAGAGCCCGTTCACTTCTCCTCTATGACCTCTTCTCTAATATGACAAAGCACCAGTTCCTTTGTCAAACGAAAACGTTGCAGAGCCTGGCACAAAGTGCTACCTTATCGGTTTATCACCCAACAGTTATGTGGTGCTTAGTCACTACAGTGCACCTGAAAATAAACCCGGTCCATAGGAGCCAGCAACATTACAGGAGTGCATGAATTTCACTTTCTTATTGTTTCATAATAATACATGTAATAGAAGTGATTTCGTTTCACAGGTTTTGGTCCATCCCTTTAAAAAATATCCACAACAAAAATGCTTATTAATACAATGAAAGGTCATTGGGTGGGTGGGTGGGTGGGTTTGGGGACCAGGAATAATTTTAAAGGACATTGCAATATTTCACCTTATTTGACCTCTCAAGAAACGTTTAGGGATCGGAATGCAAATCCACTCCAGTCATATTGGAATAGTGTCATTATTCTCTATGGCCTGTAAATAGAATGGTGAAAGAATCATAACTGATTATCTTACCAATGCTAATTTTTGTCCTGCAGGTATTTATCTGCCATTTCTCAGATAATTTGGTCTAGATGATTTTGTAATTTTTTATCTCCACCTCCTTTAACATTTCTGAAGTACTTGTTACATCATCTTCCAAGGTTTTGATATAAAGAACACTAATCAATGATCTCTGTGGTACCCCACTGATTTCCAGGTTGAAATATCCCCATGCAGTATTATGTAGCAAAATGAAATTCAAGCTATATGTGTAGTTTATACGGTGGCAGCTAAATCTCTGGTTTCCATTCCATGTCTGGCAATGTATGAGAATTTACTTCCCTTATATACAGTATCTAATGCAAGTAATCAGAGGCAGTTACTCATTGTATTCATAACGAACTGGGGCATTAAGTCCTAGACTTCCCTTGGCAATGTGTGAGGCATTGTCCTAAGGGGTCACAACACTAGCCCCACCACCAAGGTGTCGTCAAGAGCACATACACAAACAGTGAACTGTCTCCCTACAATACGCCAACCACTGACACACTTGTTATTGTATAAAGTACAGAATATTTTTATCAATGACCAACACTGCAGGTGTCATTGAGGAAAAACTCTTCTCAATCAAGTTTCCACACCCATTTAACATCCTCATACTTACGCCAACTACAACCAACAACCCATGCTTCCCCTACCCCGTTTAACATCCTCATACCTACTCCAACAACCCATGTTTCCACACCTTGTTTATCATTCTCATACCTATTCCAACTATAACCAACAACCCATGTTTCCCCCACCCCGTTTAACATCCTTATACCTACTCCAACTACAACCAACAACCCATGTTTCCCCACCCCGTTTAACGTCCTCATACCTACTCCAACTACAACCAACAAGTCATGTTTCCCCCACCCCGTTTAACATCCTCATACCTACTCCAACTACAACCAACAAGTCATGTTTCTCCCACCCCGTTTAACGTCCTCATACCTACTCCAACTATAACCAACAACCCATGTTTCCCCACCCCGTTTAACATCCTCATACCTACTCCAACTACAACCAACAAGTCATGTTTCCCCCATCCCGTTTAACGTCCTTATACCTACTCCAACTACAACCAACAACCCATGTTTCCCCCACCCCGTTTAACATCCTTATACCTACTCCAACTACAACCAATGTTTCCCCACCCCGTTTAACATCCTCATACCTACTCCAACTACAACCAACAAGTCATGTTTCCCCCATCCCGTTTAACGTCCTTATACCTACTCCAACTACAACCAACAACCCGTGTTTCCCCCACCCCGTTTAACATCCTTATACCTACTCCAACTACAACCAATGTTTCCCCACCCCGTTTAACATCCTCATACCTACTCCAACTACAACCAACAACCCATGTTTCCCCCACCCCGTTTAACGTCCTTATACCTACTCCAACTACAACCAACAACCCATGTTTCCCCCACCCCGTTTAACATCCTTATACCTACTCCAACTACAACCAATAGCTCATGTTTCCCCACCCCGTTTAACATCCTTATACCTACTCCAACTACAACCAACAGCCCATGTTTCCCCACCCCGTTTAACATCCTTATACCTACTCCAACTACAACCAACAACCCATGGTTCCCCACCCCGTTTAACATCCTCATACTTACTCCAACTACAACCAACAACCCATGTTTCCCCACCCCGTTTAACATCCTCATACTTACTCCAACTACAACCAACAACCCATGTTTCCCCACCCCGTTTAACATCCTTATACCTACTCCAACTATAACCAACAACCCATGTTTCCACCCCGTTTAACATCCTCATACCTACTCCAACTACAACCAACAACCCATGTTTCCCCACCCGTTTAACGCCCTTATACCTACTCCAACTACAACCAACAACCCATGTTTCCACCCCGTTTAACATCCTTATACCTACTCCAACTACAACCAATAGCTCATGTTTCCCCACCCCGTTTAACGTCCTTATACCTACTCCAACTACAACCAACAACCCATGTTTCCCCACCCCGTTTAACATCCTCATACCTACTCCAACTACAACCAATAGCTCATGTTTCCCCCACCCCGTTTAACATCCTCATACCTACTCCAACTACAACCAACAACCCATGTTTCCCCCACCCCGTTTAACATCCTCATACTTACTCCAACTACAACCAACAACCCATGTTTCCCCCACCCCGTTTAACATCCTCATACTTACTCCAACTACAACCAACAACCCATGTTTCCCCACCCCGTTTAACATCCTCATACTTACTCCAACTACAACCAACAACCCATGTTTCCCCACCCCGTTTAACATCCTTATACCTACTCCAACTACAACCAACAACCCATGTTTCCCCCACCCCGTTTAACATCCTCATACTTACTCCAACTACAACCAACAACCCATGTTTCCCCACCCCGTTTAACATCCTCATACTTACTCCAACTACAACCAACAACCCATGTTTCCCCACCCCGTTTAACATCCTTATACCTACTCCAACTATAACCAACAACCCATGTTTCCCCCACCCCGTTTAACATCCTCATACCTACTCCAACTACAACCAACAACCCATGTTTCCCCCACCCCGTTTAACATCCTCATACCTACTCCAACTACAACCAACAACCCATGTTTCCCCCACCCCGTTTAACATCCTCATACCTACTCCAATTATAACCAACAACCCATGTTTCCCCCACCCCGTTTAACATCCTCATACCTACTCCAACTACAACCAACAACCCATGTTTCCCCCACCCCGTTTAACATCCTCATACCTACTCCAACTACAACCAACAACCCATGTTTCCCCACCCCGTTTAACATCCTTATACCTACTCCAACTACAACCAACAACCCATGTTTCCCCACCCCGTTTAACATCCTTATACCTACTCCAACTATAACCAACAACCCATGTTTCCCCCACCCCGTTTAACATCCTCATACCTACTCCAACTACAACCAACAACCCATGTTTCCCCCACCCCGTTTAACATCCTCATACTTACTCCAACTACAACCAACAACCCATGTTTCCCCCACCCCGTTTAACATCCTTATACCTACTCCAACTACAACCAACAGCCCATGTTTCCCCCACCCCGTTTAACATCCTTATACCTACTCCAACTACAACCAACAACCCATGGTTCCCCACCCCGTTTAACATCCTCATACTTACTCCAACTACAACCAACAGCCCATGTTTCCCCACCCCGTTTAACATCCTCATACCTACTCCAACTACAACCAACAACCCATGTTTCCCCCACCCCGTTTAACATCCTTATACCTACTCCAACTATAACCAACAACCCATGTTTCCCCACCCCGTTTAACATCCTCATACTTACTCCAACTACAACCAACAACCCATGTTTCCCCCACCCCGTTTAACATCCTTATACCTACTCCAACTACAACCAACAACCCATGTTTCCCCACCCCGTTTAACATCCTCATACCTACTCCAACTACAACCAACAACCCATGTTTCCCCCACCCCGTTTAACATCCTTATACCTACTCCAACTACAACCAACAACCCATGTTTCCCCACCCCGTTTAACATCCTCATACCTACTCCAACTACAACCAACAACCCATGTTTCCCCACCCCGTTTAACATCCTTATACCTACTCCAACTACAACCAACAACCCATGTTTCCCCACCCCGTTTAACATCCTCATACCTACTCCAACTACAACCAACAACCCATGTTTCCCCCACCCCGTTTAACATCCTTATACCTACTCCAACTACAACCAACAACCCATGTTTCCACACCCCGTTTAACATCCTCATACCTACTCCAACTACAACCAACAACCCATGTTTCCCCACCCCGTTTAACATCCTCATACCTACTCCAACTACAACCAACAACCCATGTTTCCCCACCCCGTTTAACTTCCTCATACCTACTCCAACTACAACCAACAACCCATGTTTCCCCACCCCGTTTAACGTCCTTATACCTACTCCAACTACAACCAACAACCCATGTTTCCCCACCCCGTTTAACGTCCTTATACCTACTCCAACTACAACCAACAAGTCATGTTTCCCCACCCCGTTTAACATCCTTATACCTACTCCAACTACAACCAACAACCCATGTTTCCCCACCCCGTTTAACGTCCTTATACCTACTCCAACTACAACCAACAAGTCATGTTTCCCCCACCCCGTTTAATGTCCTTATAACTACTCCAACTACAACCAACAAGTCATGTTTCCCCCACCCCGTTTAACGTCCTTATACCTACTCCAACTACAACCAATAACCCATGTTTCCCCACCCCGTTTAACATCCTTATACCTACTCCAACTACAACCAACAACCCATGTTTCCCCACCCCGTTTAACATCCTTATACCTACTCCAACTACAACCAACAACCCATGTTTCCCCACCCCGTTTAACGTCCTCATACCTACTCCAACTACAACCAACAACCCATGTTTCCCCACCCCGTTTAACATCCTTATACCTACTCCAACTACAACCAACAACCCATGTTTCCCCACCCCGTTTAACGTCCTCATACCTACTCCAACTACAACCAACAACCTATTTCCACACCCTGCTTAAAACATACTCATACCTACTCCAACTACAACCAACAACCCATGTTTCCACACCCCGTTTAACATACTCATACCTACTCCAACCATAAAACCAAACTTAAGATAACCTTATTAAAAATCAGTAGACTATTTATCATCTTCACCATCATTGTCTATCACCTAGACAACCACACACTGTTTACAAACAACAGAACCAAAACAAGAGATTCAGGTTTACCTTGTGTGTGCGATGTATCTATCATGCGCCTTCTAGTAGGTCATACCTCCATTCACACTGCCTCTCTCACCGGAGGTTGGCTCCCAGCTAGCTTACTGCTCTGGCATGAAACCTAATTTAACGGGCCATATAAATAACTTGGACTAGCCTCCCCTTACCGGGTGGTTCTCACCAGATAGCAACAGAACTGGAAACATCACTTCCGTGCATGTATGCGCTGCCAAAGCACAAAAAATCTTTACTAGAAAACGAAACTGCCTCGGATGCTTGTTGGCAAGTGCCCAGATAGGAAACTCCACAATCAGATAAATTAGTTTTTTCACATGCAGGTGATTTAAAGAAGTACAGCCCGTAACGTTACAACTGGAAATCAGTATACATTAAATTGTGATTTAATCTGACAAGAATTTCATTGTCATTTAAATACAGGCTCTTGGGCTGAGAAAGTTCCAGTACATATCTGCTCTAGTTCTAGGACATAATGCACTCAGGTACTAAGATGTATCTGCTCTGATTCTAGGACATATCCACTCAAGTTGTAGGACAAAATCCTGGGCAATATCTAAAATATAATACATTTCAGCTGGACAATCTCTGCTGTACATTGGACAAACAAAACAAAGTTACTTAACACAGTGTGTTACAAAAGATACATGGATCAAACAATGTGTTCTATCATCTTTGAAACACACATAATAGTGTTTATATGACTGTGTTAATATAGTCCTGGAATATAGTTGATGTGATATCACCTGGTCGATATTGTCCTGGAATATATTTCCTGTGATATCATCTATAGTATATTGTCCTGGAATAAATTTCCTGTGATATCTGTGGGGATATTGTCTTAGAATATTGTTTGTGATATCATTTGGCATTATTTTCAAGATCTGCACCATTACCTACAAAGCACTTTCATCCAAGCAACTAGCATATTTACATTCACTGCCCACTCCTGCAAGACAGCCTCGACAGCATCAATCATCTAATTCTAACATACTTATCGTTCCCAGTATTAGGACACGTGTCGGAACTAGAGCTTCTTTAGTTGCTGCACTGACTCTGTGGAACTCACTCCATGTTAGTATTAAACATTTGGCCGTAAACCAAAATCCGCCCGTTTAAACTTGCTTATCCTCCATAGCTCCCCAGCGTACCAATCCAACTGTTTACAACTGGAACTGCTTATTGATTAGGAACTGCTTAACCCCTTTTGTTTTGGTGTGCTGCCGAGCTTGGGTCTCCCGAGGATTTTAGCACAATAGAAGTGTTTTATATTGTATCGTATTACAAATTTCACATCACAGATTATAATGTTGCTGGAAATTTCGTACAAACCGTTGTCAGTTAGGAACAACAAACAATCTTTGAGTAAGCCAATGTACAGCTGAAGGCGACCAGTCAACCATACAGCAATGAACCCAGTTACACGCCATTGCACACTGAATGCACTGCCATAATCAACTTTGTTTTTATGTACTCTGAATGGCTGATAATGTCACCTTCAACAAAGTCAATTTCCCTGTGTCATTATACATGTCCTGTATGCAACCTTGTGGGCCTGGCCTGGGCCTACTGTTTGATACAAAAGGTCATAGTGTCCTACAGTACAAATCTTTGTTCATTCAAGGCATGAAGGCAACACATTTCATACGATGTGCCTCAGATAACTCCATTCTCTCAACATTACCAGGTGTTTACTTACCTGGTACAAAACCATAATCACATTGTAAGTGGAACAATCAACGTGACAATAAACAGACCTTACCTCTAGTTCACGATAAGCTGTGTACATTACCTTTATTCACAACTCCAAATCATGGCTTAATCATAATAGACACTACTGCATGTTTAGTAATCCATGTTAATTCAAGGCTTTGCCTGCAATGGCCTCTACAAATCCTGCGGTGCGATTATACGAGTGGCCCGTTCAGCATAATACTCACAAGAGACGAGTGCGCACGTATTCACATACATGCACATACACACACAATTGCGCAAGCACATGTTAGGTGCCAATCATGCATAAGATATTACCCAGCTAATAAAGCATGCAGGATTATGCAGACTATGAAAAACAGGTAGCTGGAACGTGTTCAGTGAGACAGGGTTGGTGTAACAGATATGATACTTTGTCTGTCTTGCACACACATACACAGACAACTCTTGATAACATCCCAGTCTATCACTTCGATCAAGTTGTGTGCTGGCTTCTCCTCAACAGACCCAGACTCATTAGACACAACGTAGCTCCTTCTTCATTTGTTTACCACCTTTACATGGGTTCTCTATTGGCATAACAGTATTTCAGTCTTTGAATATGTTAGATGCAGCACAAAGTGGTTGTCTTCAATTGTGTGACAACTGTTTGACAATGGCACACATTTATTATAATACAAATATTGAATGTGGATAGTTTGTCAACAGGTTAGAATCAGCATTCACTAGCTTAATTACACAACTTGTGGATTGGTATACACCAGAATGATACAAACGAGAAGTCTGAGTGTCGGAACGTGGTTCTGATGGTCAACATTCTCCTCTGAATTAAATTTTTTATGGAACTACTGTTTACCAGTGCAGATTAACTGTAGCACATTTATGTCTTTCAATAACAGCTCCGAGCTAAAATTTGGCATAACATCTGAAACAGAATTCAAACGAAACATGACAACGCACAAGAAATGTGGCCTGCCACATGTAGTGAATACATTGACATAACATTTACATGGAACTCCTGTCACATGATCACAAATGGTCAGGTGACTGCAGAGGATTATAGAGTAGCAAGAGTCGATGCCAAACTGTCATCTGCATTGAGTAAACCCTGTTTAAGGAACAGGCCTATAAATATATAATGTAGTTCTAGAACAAATTGTGTAAACTCAATATACTATGGCTTCCTTGTTTTAGAGCTTGTTCTTTTAGATGTTATAAAAACATTCTTGTCAAATCAATGTAAATATGAATCTCTGGTCTATGCTGTAACACAATGTTGGAAGATAACTATTATTAAATGAGTGTTACACAATAAATTAACACTCCTAGTCCTAGTAACTAGTAAGAATACTATTACACAATGACTTAATATTCTGAGTAAGAATACACAGTGATCAAACACTCCTAGAAAGAATACTATTACATAATGACCTAACACTCCTAGCAAGAATATTGTTACATAATAACCTAACACTCTTAGTAAGAATACTATTACACACTGATCTAACACTCCTGCAAAGAATACTATTACACAATGACTTAACACTCCTAGTAAGAATATTATTACATAATAACATAATACTCTTAGTAAGAATACTATTACACAATGACCTAACACTCCTGGTAAGAATACTATTACACAATGACATAACACTTCTAGTCCTAGTAAGAATTCAATTACACAATAACCTAATATTCCGAGTAAGAGTATTATTACACAGTGAACTAACACTCCTAGATAGAATACTATTACACAGTGACCTAACACTCCTAGTAAGAATACCATTACACAATGACCTAACACTCTTGGTAAGAATACTATTATACAATGACATAACATTCCTGGTAAGAATACTATTATACAATGACATAACACTCCTGGTGAGAATACTATTACACAATGACCTAACACTCTTGGTAAGAATACTATTATACAATGACATAACACTCCTGGTAAGAATACTAGTACACAACGACATAACGCTATTGGTAAGAATACTATTATACAATGACCTAACACTCTTGGTAGGAATACTATTACACAATGACATAACACTCCTGGTAAGAACACTATTACACAATGACCTAACACTCTTGGTAGGAATACTATTACACAATGACCTAAAACTCTTTGAAGGAATACTATTACACAATGACCTAACACTCTTGGTAAGAATACTACTACTACACAACGATTATAACACTCCTGTTAGGAAACTGGACATGCTGGGCTGATGTGAGACTGTCCACTAACATAAGATCTATAAATACACTCAACATGTGGTCAACCTCATGGAGAAGTTACTGGAAGAGCTGACTGTTCATGTAGGTGTGACGCCAATTACTTGGCTCTATAAAGATTACAACAAGGCCAGTTAATTTGCAGTTTCCTTCCAACTCAGTGTCCAGCTGCATTTACGCTACAGACACCTACCAGTGTCTGCGACGGACCACAGTGCGAACAGAGTATAACAAAAACTACACACAACTACACATGAAACTACACACAACTACACATGAAAGTTAGAAGCACACACATGCACACACACTCTCTACACACCTGTGTTCTTGCAGCCGCCGGACGCCAACTGATAAGAGCTTGCCAGGTGATTTTCTCATCTAAGTAGTTACGCAAACTGGCCAGCCTTAAACCTATGACTGACTACAATAGCCGACGTAAGAGAGAAACAGGTCACCTACGAACACAATCACATGAGTTCACCCAAGCCACTGCAGCCGCCACACAGTGGAGCCCTGGCACAATCAGTAGAACCACTCAACCATTGAAGAGGTCTTGCTTGTTCAATGGTTGTCTTAATCCATTCGTATTAACAATTAATTAACAATGTGGTGGTGTCATTAAAATCTTGCGCCCAACTGTGACTTGGACAATGGTTACTTCTGCAGTTCCAGAGCAGTTCCAGCATTACATTCAATGTTACATTAATCTCTACATGGAATTGTTACTCACAGCAGAACTGCAGACACAACAACATCACGAATAGTTTGATTCTCAATTTGTTTTGAGTATCAGCTTGCCTAACCTTTTCAACCACGATCCATGTCATTAAGACTAATGCCTGTGATTTGATATTCAGATATGCAGTGTGACCCAAAGCAACTCTGTGAGGGTTTCTCGGAAACTACACTCAGAAGAAAAAAGTGATGCTTTTATATAGCAAGATATTCAGCAGGACCAATCCGAGTGCTTTATACTCCACACGCTTAGTGAACCTGCTGATTCGAACACCCAGGGGGGCCACAGAAAACACACCCATAAAATGTGTAATTTGTCTCAAGGGTGGCATACTGGCAATGCATTGAGTACCCCCCCACCGCAGTTCAAACACCAATTCAACTCTGACTACATGAGTAACTGGTAATAAAATAGGTGTCTAACAACATTTTTACAAAGGATACGCAACAACTAGCCTAGAATGGTGGTATTGTCAAAGACTATTGTCATGCCCAATTAAAAACTACTGCCACTGCTCAATTACACTTGTGGGCGTAAACTGAGAAATTGTGGACCACTAGATATCTAGGCGAAAATACAATTCTACTTCAATCTGAGATCAGTTCTAATGTAATAAATACTTTAGCTAGAAATAGACACTAGAACCATGATATCTGCAGGACATCAGTAGTGTCCACTTTCGGTTTCTCTACTCCATTCCCAGCATGCATTTTTTAGTTGTAAGATAACCAGCACGACCTGTCAGAGAAGGACTTAAATAAATCTCTTCTAATCCATTTAGGCTAGCAGAGCTGGTGCAGTCCCAGTGCTTAATCGTAGTTTCTTAATTGGTGCAAGCGAATTGACCTACCCCTAAGATCTGATAATATCATACAATAAAAACCCATGGCAACAGGTGCTCATATGGCCGAGTGAACTGGAGCAACATGGAGTGAACAAAATAGTTTTGCGGCCAGTGAAAATGGATGGAATTAATCCCAAACTAAAACACTGAACATTTCTACATGATCTAATATAATTATTATCAAGAAATTATGTGACATTCAACGTCACTTAAACTGTGCACTAAAACTACCCATTATTTTTCAAAAATGTTATGCTTCCAAATTGCATTATTTCACTCATGTTTTCATATTTCATATCTTATCAAAGGGTACGTATTATACCCCTAAAATTCATCAATCTCTTCATCAATGGTAACTGAACCCATTTTCCCCACCATACTTCCAATAGCGACATCTGCACAGCCTCAGATCTTACCATTTGTCCAAAGCAGTGAGATAGCAGGGAAACAACCACTGACTGGTGGAAACATGTACCACTAGATATATCAAAGCCACTGCATTAGGCCAGTACAGTAGGGATGGAAATAGAAAACGACACGTGTGCCTCTGCATCAACAGCACAGATCCGACCTGTCTGCAACTCATTTCATGGCCTGACAAGTTAGGGTGTATAAGGTGGCTTCTGATAAAAATTGATAGGCTGAAAAATACGTGCGTGGATAAATATACACATACTAATCATGTTTTAGTTGTACCATAAATCGATTAGTTTTCTCTAAGCAACTTCTGGTCGAATATATTTCCTGCATCTGCATCATTCTATTCTAGCTATAGCACATCTATGTAACTACTACAGTACTAATAAAACATCAGTACATCAACAGTCATGTCATTGTGTGCGCATGCGTGTGCGTGTGAATTTCGTAAAAATATAGTGCCACACCAGCAAGGGAATTTCTGCATAATATGCAGAAATCCAATAAAGTTGCTCTAAAATAGATGTTAGCTTTTTGGCACTGAGTAATTCTATGGCAGTTCTGTTCACATACCAGGTACTGCTATTTTGATATGGAATTTACACTTAAAATTGGAATTGGTCTTTTTGATGTGGAATTGGAATTGGTATGCTTAATACTAATAGGTATGTAATTGATAATGGAATTGACCCCAAGTCTGGTGCAATATTGCTTTTTGAAGTCTTGTAATTCAAAAAGACAATAATTTCATAATCAGAGTAGCTTGTCAGCTATTTGAGAAAGAAAATGAGTCACACAATACCAGTGACCAGTAACATAATTGTCTGAAATGTCACCTGGGACGAAGGTTTGAGTTACATTTCAACATAACTTGTGAATATACAGGCATCTCACACACTCACACACTCACTCGCAGACTCCAACTGGGATGGTTTCATGTTGGTGGTGCCACCTGCTGAATGCATCACAAACTGCAGTGTGCAGAAACATAAAAAAATTTCCAACAACCGCACACAGCTGTCATAACAAATCACTACAATAAGTCAGTTTTGGTCAAAGAAATCTCACAAAACAAAAATTCCCTGTTTATCAATGAAAGTAAGTAGTGGAACAAACTGAGCACATATACTAACAATCTATTTCTACCTGGACTGTGCCAGAAGCATTGCAGTGGTGCCACATTGTGTATGACTATTAATGCAGCACCTAGTGATCAACCAGAACATTATAAATTTTTTGAGTAATCCATTCCCTTGCTGGTGTGGCAGTTGATATGGCAGTTGAGTGTCATTCTGCTGTCATTAAGGGTGTGGCCCACCCCCAAAGAAATATAAAATCAAATGTTGCAGCTGCAAAAACTTTGATGAGAAGGTTTTCAGTGAGGTGGTGGGTGTCATCCCGTTTCATGTTGTGTATGTATTTGATGATGTGGAGGACATCTACTGGCTCATGAAACCCTCCTCACGGATATTTTTGATGAGCATACCCCAGTAAAAGAAAAATCTGTCAAAACCAAACAAACTCTGTTTATTAAATCAAACCTTTGCAAAGCAGTTTTTAAAAAGGCAATGCTTTTTAACAGATACCAAAAATGGCGTACACCAGCTAACTGGGAATCTTACTGCAAGCAAAGGAATCTTACTACCAAACTGAAACGCCAATCCATATAAACTTACTTTTTTGAAAGGTGTGTAGGAGGGCCCAAGTCTAAAGACTTCTGGCCCACAGTGAAACCATTCCTGTCAAACAAGGGTCTCCTAAAAGACCCCATTATCATCCTGTTGGAAAACTATAAAATCATATCAGACAAGACCTCTGTCTCGGGTATTCTGAACGATTTTTATGTAAATGTCGACCGAGACAGAGGAACCAAACTTACCCCAGAAGATATAGCAAACCACCCCAGCATCCAAATAATAACCACACATGTTCCTACACCCATCACTTTTAATTTCAGCCTCAACACTCCGAAGAGTATACACACTTTCATTTATAAACAAGCTCCAGAAAAGCCACTGGAGTTGACGGCATCCCTGCAAAAATTCTAAGGTCCTGTAGCAGTACAATTTCGGAACCCCCTATCAAAACTTATAAACTTCTCTTTTGCGACCTCAAAATTTCCAAATAGACTGAAAGTTTCCTGGTATACAGGAAAAAGGACCCTCTAGACAAACCAAATTACAGACCGGTTAGCACCCTCCCATTCATATGTAAACTTTTTGAAAAAGCCATCAACCTCCAACTAAGCATACATTTTGAGAATAAGTTCAACCCTTTCCTTGGTGCTTTCAGACTGGGCATGGGGTGCCAGTCCACTCTGCCAAGATTAGTGGAGGATTGGCGCAAGGCACTGGACAACCATGAGTATGTCGTAGCCATACTCATGGACCTGTCAAAGGCCTTTGACTGCCTCCCTCACGACCTGTTGTTGGGGAAACTGCTCTCGGACAAAGCATGTGCTCTAGTCAGTAGCTACCTCAGTAACAGGAAACAGCGAGTTAAGCTGGGACCAAACTACAATGACTGGGCTGAAATCATCAAGGGTATACCACAAGGCTCTATTCTCTAATCTGGCATTTTTAAAGACCGAGGTATTCAAAATTGTAAATAATGTAGCACTTTTATTCAAAATTTCATCATACTCAAATGCTCCCAGTATTCTCTGCTGAAGGACAAACTCGTGGTTGTCCCTAACGCAAACACGTCCAAATATGGACTTAAATCCTTTGCACACGGTGGGCCCCAGATCTGGAACAGTCTGCCGAATGAACTACGAAAAAGCAAAAACTACGGTGCAGTTCCGCAGACTGATCCGGAACTGGGATAGTCCCGTGTGCAAGTGTTCTGCCTGCAGGTAAACCGCATGTTTTGTCTATCATCTTGTCAAAGTTCTATTTATGTACATGTATGTCTTTTGTATTTCTCATTTTACCCTTTTTCATTGTTTTGTGTCTTGTTATTTTACAACTGTTTGTTGAAAAATAGCTCAAATGAGCTAATGTCATGTAATTTTTTGTAAAAACCGACGTTAAGTAAAACTTCTGGTATGTTGTATGGCATCTAGTGTGTAATCACATTTAGCATTACGAGTGTCATTCCTAAGTTAAGAACTACTTCATGTACCTAATGTATTCATGTGCATTATTAGAGGTACCAAGTCTACTGCTTTGGCAGCAGAACTACCGCTTTTTCTTCAATGTTTACATAACCTACCGGTCTACGACATTCGATCCAAAATCTAAACCACAATTTCAAGGTTAATACATATTTCAAATTAAAACATGCCACTAAACCAACAATTCACATAGAAAATATGCGCCGGAATTAAGTAAATAAGTCATAAAATAAAAAAAAATTTCTGCCAGGAGGGGAACTCCTCCTTATGCCCCCTTCGTGACCGCAGCGAGAGGCCCACTGTGGAAAGCAGTAGATCTACCACTTTTTGTGCTACATTACTTGGCACCTCTGATTATTATACTGACATCGTGGAGATAAACCTCTTCAGTAACAGATCAGCAGTACCCTGTACTGCAATAGATTAGGACTCTACAACTTACACCATAATTAAAAAATTCATGATTATTTGATGTTGTCATTCAACAAACCAATGACTTTAAATTGTGTGAAATATGGCTTGAAATCAGCCTGACTATATGCATGATCTTCAGTATTCTGATGTTTCACTCAAGTCTGTTAAAGGGACTAACAACAAGGCACTAGCTAAAATGCCTTTTCGGTGTGTACACAAAGTTTAATATTGTATGTACTACATGCCAAAATAAAAAAATTTGGAAAAATTTATTTATAGGTAAAATTAGCTGTTTCATGCATCTAACTCGCAAAGCGAGCGTAAAAATTTTAAGTTAATGAGATAAGCGATCATGTGGTTTTGTGACGTCAATGATGATATGGGTTTACATTCAGTCAGTGATTTCTATGCAATGCTTCAGTAAAGTTTCACTCACGTATATATATATATATATATATATATATATATATATATATATATATATATATATATATATATATATATATATATATGTATGAACAAATAATATGCCTCTACTCTACTACTGTACTGCAATGGGATAGAAATATATTGAAAACCCCTGACATTTAGTCTGGGTGGAATCTACTTCAAATGTTTTTTTATTTTATACTCTAGGTACTTTTGACAGTTACAATAATTTCAACATTTCATTTTATAGATAATACTACTTTTGAACAATCATGATAATTTCAACATTTTTACTTCCTCCAGCCAACCCCAGGACTGGCTGAACAAAAGCATCTAGATCAATAATAGCTTTTACTTACACTGACAGCCATTATACAAATTCTCTCATCAATGTTGGAAACAGGTCTGTGACTACAGTATCTTTGCTTCCGATAAGGGTCAACCTGATGTTGTTTGCACATAACAAATACGAAAGAAGCATGAGTGATTTATAAGAGATGTAACACAACAACACAACTGGAATGTAAACTGTCCTAATGCATGGGTCGCAACATAAACAAATATTGAGACAAAGACAGTTGGTTATCCTTTCAACTTTTCAAGTGGTATATTAAAGTTGATTATACAGTGGGGATGGAAAGTGATATAATCAAAGTGTATTGCAAGGATGCTCAAAAAATATGAAATATTCAATGTTCAAACAATAAATTTATGGTAAATTATGCTGATGCTGCATGCCAAAATTTATATTGTTTTTAAAAAGAAGAATACATCAACAAACTAGGTCAATGTTTTTTTGGAATTCCAACTGTATAATTCAGTTAAATTGGAAATTGTCCTCTAGAAGCTGGATACTTGCAGAGACAAAGGACTTCTACGTTGATTGATTGTTTTTTAATTTTAAATAAGTTGCAAGTTCCGCACCTGATCAGTTCAGTTTTCGACTTAACTGATCAAAGACAAACAAAGTCTTGAAAGACAAGCTGTCAATACTCAACTTCAAGCTAAGGTCAAGCAGTATGCCTCTGCTGGCTCTAACTTTGCCTCTGGTCTCTAACTTCTAAGGCTAAGCCTAAGGCTAAGGTTACGCTGCAACGGCGCTGGTTAGACGGGCGTATAAAAAACAGTAAAAAATATAATATAATTCATTTTACTGACTGTTTCGTGAACATTTAAATTATTTCAGGTTTTTAATTGAAACATACAACAAACTCATTCATGTGACTGTTTATAAATGAATGAAATAATGATAAAATTAGTTCAATGACAATGAAGGGTCAAGTTGTAAGACGTAAGTTTCACACTCCGTCTCCGAAGTAGACAGGTTAGCGCCGACGGTCAGTTTCTAAAAGTAGACAGGTTAGCGCCGACGGTCGGTGTCTAAAAATAACTATTACTGCCTGCGACAAGCAATTAGGTACGCACGACAAGTTGCCTGATTCACCAATACAAAAAAGTAGCACACCCTTCGTTGGCTACGCACTAATTACCTTCACGGTCCACAGCGCATATTATTAACACCTCCAGTTTACATCTCGAAGCACAACCCTCCGCGAATCTCGTGCAACAACGAGATCCAACGAGATCTAACCATCAATCAACACTCTCGTATCATTTTCATTTCAAAATGGCCTCCCAAGCAGCGATGGCCAAATTTATCGACTTATACGAATTAAAAGAAGAACTTGGCAAGTAAGTAGAGGTTGAAAAACGTGGCATGTCAATGTTGTATACCATTGAGCTTGATGACGGTCTTTTTAGATATATTCTACGTTGTCGTTCGGTTCTGAACGAAGCCTTGACAGCGATGCTATCGTTCTCGGCTACAGCAGTGCCAGTCGGACTTGGAAGATGCAGATGCTAGTGACGGAAGCAGCACTGGCTAGTCTCCTACCATCATAGAAAATAAACAGCGGCCAGAAAGTATTTGCTGTCCGTTGTATTGTCCCGAAACGCGAATATGATCGTAGATATCGCACATCAATCATGCTACTTGCAGTAGAACCAACAGGTGCCCCGCCCTCAAAAAATGTGGTGCCAATGGCCGGTGCTATGCTTATGTTATGGCTATGCCCATGTCTGTGTCTGTGACTGGCGTGCCGGTTGTATGGTCACGGATGTGTCATCAAGTTGTCCAGCAATAGGCGCGGGTGTAGTGACACTACAACGTGGATGAAAACAGCAGAAAGTTAGCGCTTTTAACTAAACATTACATAAACCTGGTTTCACGTTTACAGAAACATTCCAAATTAATGTTTAAATATTTGTTTAAAGTTAATACATTAATGTGCACCCACTCAACGTCATTATAACAGATGATTATAATTTACATGGATGTTTAAACTGAATCCAGTATTGAAACCAGTTATTTATCATTTATAAAAGGACGATGTTACATAGTTGAGCATCATGATAAAGGTCCGAACACTATTAAATTTAGCCTCGTGTTTCCCCTGAAGAGACTTAAACCTTGTCATACGAAGCCAGCCACCTAATTCATTAGGCCACTGAGCCAGACAGCAGAACTGGTGAAAAATTAGCCTTGTGTTTAATGTGAAAATTGGTGCATGCGCATACACTGCTTGAACCTGTATCAGCGACAGACCCAGTTCTGATGCTCAGCTACAGAACCACTTTGTTTATTAAATGGGCCCATAAGGCATAAACCCATTTGCAATCATCTAAGTTGTAATGAATTACATTTCTATAAATATAATAACATAAATATTCTGATTATGAAAATTAGTGGTTACTTTATTTTCTTTATTGCTAATACAACCATCAAAATATTAAAATAATTTTTACAAATGAAATACAAAATATCATGATCGGTTACATACATAATAATAATAATACTGATAATAGTATTCACAAAGGTGGCTGACATTTTGAGGGCAGTGGGTTTGGGTCATGCTTTCCTGGACTACATTCCTTTCACTGTTTAGTTCTGTGTGCCTGGACACCACATGACTGTGTGACTTGGTTCTGTGTGCCTGGACACCACATGACTGTGTGACCTTGCCCTTTGAGCATTAATCAGTTAAGGGTAACCCAGAGTATGTTTACTGTCAATGTTTTTACAGTTGGTAGGGCAAGTGTTTGTGTATCTTAGGGTGAGACATGGTAAATAAAATAATGTGAAATTTCATCATACTGCCTAGTCTTGTCAAATGTAGGTCATGTGAATGTATTTTTATAACATCTCTTGTATGCTATCCATTGTATTGGATAATTATTTAGGGATAAAAAGACAAAAAATTAAAATGTTAGCTGGAGTAAATTCTGAATTGAATTGATAAAAAAAATTGTGACATTGAATTGATCAAATCAAAACAGATTAAATTGGAATTGAAGTCTGCAAAGAAGTGAGTTGAATGAATGAATTGATCAATCCATAAAAATGGTGCATTTTTCTATATAAATTCACACATATAAGCAACAAAATATGTTACAGATTGACTTCCACTTGAAATGATAGGTTATGATGAGCTTATTTTAAAGATTGTATCAGTAAGTGAACATGTATAATTGGTCTACCTGCAGATATCTGAAACTGTGCCCTTTGTAGGGCAACACAGTAAGGGGTAATTGGACTGCTAATCCTTGAGCATATATTTTCTGAAGCTATAAACTTATGAGCCTACAAGTCTTTCCATGTTGTTTGAATAATGGCTCAGCCATTGTCTCTGCAATGCGTACTGCTCTCTGGCTGTTACCATAATAGAAAGCAGTGTTAAGCAGTGATATATAATACAATAGTAATATACCATTATAACTTAATGAAATCATTATAAAATATTGTGCTGAAGATTTGTGGTTGATTTGAGTGTGCCTATATTTTTAACTTGGCAGTGTTTGCACTATGCTGTATCAGATGGTTGGTGCAAATGCTACGTGTGTGCTAGTTTTGTCAAAGTGGGTATACTATCTATAGAGTTTTATATTTAATGCATGTGGGGCATTCCATCTCAAATCATCCAAAATAACAAAATCTTGTTGCACTCCTTAGGTAATATCACCACACATGCAGTCAAAACTAAAACATGTTAGAACACAAATTAATTTTATTTGGACCAATAACTCACCTACATATCTAGGTGCATGAGAAGTTTGAAGTTTCTGAGATACTGATTTCCAAAGTTGTTAACTCCAGGCCACTTTTCCCTTGTGTCAGTATTTTGAATTGAACTGAATTGGAATTGATCCTTCATAAGCAAATTGGAATTGAATTGGAATTTATAAAGATGAATTGACCCCAGGTCTGATTCTGATTTTCTATCACTATTACCCCACTCAGAAAGTTAGCTGTTGTGTCTTGACTGCAACATTGGCACGTTTTTAAAACGATGAAGGCCAACATATTTTGAGATGTCAACAAGTTTCTTGTGAGGTGAAACTTTGTTTAATAAATTAATAATTAGATAAAACTGGGATTTTAAAAAGTAAACCTAACAAAGAGTTAAAGCTTAAATACCACTTTTGCTAAATATGTACTCAAAATGAAACTTGTGGTTGGGGTGTCTTCCTTTAGTATGCTGCATGCTGTTCAAAGTGTATGTAGGGTGCATATGAATTATCAATAATTTGATGTTAGGTGTAGCAAGATGAATATAAATTATCAGTGAAGGTGATATTGTCATTTGTTTCTGCACAATTGATTCATATTGTGATAACACTCATGTATTTGCAAATGCAGCTCGTTGACATTTCAAACTTGATTTCCACGTATCAGAAAACAACGTATTTAATAACACAATTCTGTCTATCTTTATTAAAATGTTTGTTTGTCAGTAAATGTCCATTTGTCATTAAACATTATTCTTTATTATGTTTTTATTATTTGGAGAATGCAATTCATTTGTTAATGCCTGGTTTGGTTTCTGAGAAATCACTAGCAGACAGTAGCTGGGCATGTAGAATTGATCAGAGGAGAACTTGCAACTTGGCAATGCTTCTAGTCTTCCATGGGTGACAACGGATTGTTATAATTCCGTGGGTGCATCTGGTGCAGCTCTGTTTTCAGACAAAGCCTGAATGAGAGGAGGAAAGCCAATTTAGACAGACATTCAGTGGCTGTGAAGATTGGGTTTCACTTGAAATGTCTTTTTGCCTGGTCTAGGTGCATATAAACAAGTAAACACAAGGCACGGCTGTTGGCTCTGGCTCCACACAGTACTCAGGCTATTGGCTAAAATGCTGCAAATAAAATGTTAATGTGTAATAAACCACCTGAAGAATCTAATATATGTGGTTAACATCAATAACATGCCTGTAAATCTGCCACATGTGACCTTAGTCTATGACAGTGTTAAATATCTGCTATTTCAAAGATTACAAGAATTTTAGCCATCCAAAATAGGTGTTGGTAGCTATTTCTGTTGCAGCAACTTTCTACCATATGTGTGCATCATGCTCAGACTGGTTTGTGTTAAGTATAATTGCAACAGATAACCTTTTCATCTTTTTTTGCCTTTGTTTATTTTATTTATTAAACTGATTTAGATGTATTTTATCATAGTTCACCCTCTCATATCTAAAAAAAAAGATATGCAGTAATTAATGTTCTATGTAAATTTATGTAAAACAAACATTATTTATAGTTATATACAGACCTAACTAAATCACAGAATAAAATATAGTGATCCAACTAAAGGCACCGTTTTCTTCCATCTTTGCTTCAAATGCTGGTTGAAAGTATATTTTATAAGGCTTATAAAATGAATTATAAAATTATTAAAATACCTAACTACGTACTGGTTTAATTGAAAACATTTAGGTAGGATGCTGCTATTAAAGGTAATAACATTTTGGGCAATTGCAGTTTATAACAAGAAATAAAAAAGGCCGTAACAGGAATTTAGGAATTGCCCCAGAAACTATTCACCAAATGGCTCCATTGCTTGCTGAGAATGTCACATTCTGTAGCGTTTCTTTTATTCCCTTTTGACGCCTCTTCATTAGTGCTTGTTAAACGTTATGTATTTAGCAGTCTTGGATCGTCAATCATAATGTAGCTACAAGCAATTTGTCTGCCATCCCGAACTAGTACATATTAGGTGACTATAAAATCTTCCCCAGTGTATATTGGCTGCAACGGTTAGCTAGAGATTTAAGTACTGCGTACATGAATAAAACATTGATCAGGGTTATAAAGAATGGCATTAATCAAATCCTGGTTGTGGAAGCATTAAAACTCCTCGTGCATCCATGCCATTCACTGATGTATTTCCTGGTCTGTGCAGGTGTCCAAGATATGTTCTTGAACCATCTATGTATGTTATTTGTTCTTGAACCATCTATGTATGTTATTTGCTCAGATTTCCACATTTTTGTGAAATTCAGACAATTATTTAGCACCAACTGAAATAGTTGACACAATGCTGGAAAAGTTGATATTTCAAAACTATGGGCAGATTTTCAAAAGTTAATCACATTTCCCAAAAAAAGTCTTGAAGTGCAAAGGTTAACCTCAGATTTGTCGTGCATACTGGTCTTTGGATCTACATGATATATGCCAAATGTTTGTTAATTTTTTTGTAGATGTAGAAGTTGGCCAGTTAATGTTTCTGATAACATCTGGTTTGTCTTCTCTTTTTCAGAGGTGCATTTTCTATAGTGCGAAGATGTGTTCAGAAGTCTACTGGTCTAGAATTTGCAGCAAAAATAATCAACACAAAAAAGCTAGCAGCAAGAGGTGAGTGATGGTGGCGCCCTATACCCTTTTTCTGATACATGTGCAGTTTACTCATTCACCTTATTACTTCAGTGATGTTGTTGCCACTGATGCATGATAATGATAACAGTGCAGACTGATAGACTAGCAGGTTATGTTTTAAATAGCTTGACACACCTATTGTGATTCACCTGTTTCGTTTGTGTTAAAGGAAAAGCCATATCTGATGTATTTTAGTTTCTAGATTTTAGGTATTTTAGTATTGAAATTTGCAAGATAATCCAGTATCTTTCCCCTAAATATTGAGTACAGATATACTTGTACATCTTCATACAACTGGCCTGTTCATTCCAACACCATTTCAAATTCTGCTTCAATTGCTAACCACTCCAGTCATCCGAGTGGCCACAGATGTGCTATTTTCATCACATCTCTACTAGCGTGTAGTGGGAGTACAGCATACAACAGCTGAGTGAACTAGAGCAGTGAATACTGAAAGAACTTACATCAGTTGCTAACTGAGGCAGTACTGAATGCCCCACACTCGCTTGTGTGAAAGGTTAAAACCCAAATGTGACCTTGCTGTTAATTGCCATGCAGTCATCAAAATGGTTTTGTTGAATCCGTATTAATTAGCTGTTGTGTAATGTCTCATTGTGGCGTACTACTCTCTGGTATACTCGTGAAATTGTGGTATTTTAATAATGAACATTTGCAGTTAGCCCTTTTTGTGGTAGTTCTAAGTAAAATCTAACAACGATATATCATTCATCAGAGTACTTTGCTTGGGACAAGAAGCATTTGAAAAGAGAATAATCAATAAACCAGAATATAAATAAACCCATTCAGACAGTTTATTCTAGTTTCATTAGTTCTTTATTTCATAGTAGGCATTAAATATCAATGAAAATGTAATGTTTGAGGACAGAAAGCGTTTCCAGAAATCTAGAGGCCCACAATCTGTTTCTAACGCAGCCAGATTTAAGCATATGTACTTGGCGGCTGTAATGAATTCACATGGATAAATACTATTGATGTCATAATCTGATTGAGAGTAATGATTACTATTTAGCTGGCACGTGATGCTCAGGTTTGGAACAATATTCCCGCGATGTAGTAATCCGACTACGCATAAAGTACGACTCTTGCAGCAAAGAGTTACAGTTTTTGTCTGTAAATGCTATTTATGATGTATTTGTTATTTTTTGTCTGACACTTAGTGCACAAGCGTTAATGTCTAAAATGGCAGCATAAAAATACTAAAAACCTCTGTCTAGTCTGCTCGAACAGCTGTGACAGGCGTAGATCGGCAGGGTTGTCATATCTGTTGGTTGTTTTGATGCTGTTATGATGTATGCTCACAAGGTGGTGTAGAGACAAGACTAGATTATGCCGTTGTCCGCCCACGTAAAATCAGCACAAACTAGAAACGGCATGGTATCGATCATGTCATTGGTTGAATATTGATAAAGATGATTGCCTTCAGAAAACAGTTACTGTTTTGGTTAGGAGAAAAAATTTTCCGTCCAATTTAAAATGCTGGTTTTAAATTGGGTACCAGAAACTTCATTCTGCTGGAGATTGCTCTTAGGGTGGGTACCATTCCAATTACAAAGTGTGTGTCGCCGGTCCATTTATTCTGTTCTCACAGAGACGGACCTACTGAACAAATGGGGAATCATGGTAAGTTGGTGGGAATGTCTGTTGCAGCCATTTCAATGCTTGGGCAATTTTGTTCACTCCACATTGCCTCAGTTCACTGAGCTGTATATATGAGTACCTGGCTACAGACAACATGGTGGATATATTTGAACGAATAGTCTTTGTGCAGTAATTGCAGCATGGCTGAATGCTTCCCAAAGAAGTCTGTAGTCTTGGTAAATACTGTTGCTAAGCTAGCGTATCTGTTACAAATTATGATGTTTTATTTGCCTTAGTGTTTTGATTTCTTTGCAACTCTGCGATATGTTTCAGCCTCCAGTGCGAACCACATGGCCATTAATTTCCAAGGTTGACACCAAATCTTAAGCATAACATCCGTATCAGTCGATTCATTTGAGAGTTTTTTTGTTTGCCGGATGGAGCAGCATGTTCGCTCTCCCTTTGGACAGTTGAGGAAACAAAAAACCTGGCTTCTAATCACGCACACCAATCCTTGCCAGATGAAATCAATAATTTAGATCGGCATTGTTTTTCTGTAGTGTCAACTTTGAAAAACCTTGATTGATAATGTTTGTAGGTGTGTACTGCATCAAGTGTAATGGACATGTATGAGCCGTCATGCATGTAGTTCTTGTGTACGAAAATATAAAATATTTACTCATGACAAATCATTCACACTTTATGAATTCACACCTTTGAGTGGAAAAAGTGGTATGCACTTGGCCTTCTGTAAGTCTTTACCTCTTGTTTGGGAATGGTTATGAATTATGCAATAATTCTAGTAGTTGTATGGTAATTCTATGAATTATATGGTATATATATTCTAGGAATTATTCTGTTATCTCTTATTTTTAGAATGCTCTTCTACTAGAAATCATATAAATCTTTCTGAGCATAATCTTTGGTCAGCAGTGATTTAGTTACTTCTCAGTTTTACATATCACAGTCATACTTTACTGGCCACTGGTACGGTGCCATCTGACCAAGAGGTACTGGCTTATTTCAATTGTCTTCCATTCCTTCCTTTCACATCATAGAGCATTGATAACATGTAGCAAATTTGTAAATAAATGAAATTATAGCATCGCTGATGTTATAACATTTGAACATAAGTTAAACGTAATTATATGTTGCCACATGACAAATGTCTAGCAAAGTTCATGTGGACATTTTGCTACAAGGCAGCTTAGTTGGATGACGTTGGTCATGAGACTTGCGGCTTACTGTCATTGCCAGTGCTAGCAGGTAGCAGTCTCTGTGCCAGTGAGAACGGCTGCTGGCGATCAATAATTCAACAAGGCAGTTTGTTGGCCAAGGTAGCTACTGCTCACGGTGGTACAGTCAGCTTGATGCAATACGTAATTTTGCTAATTGTTTTCAGGGAAATTCGCCCAGTGCATTGGTGCGTCGTGCAGTGAACCACTGCTCTCAAGTCGATACGTTGTAATCGATGCACTCGCCACTAAGCGGAGTGTTTTCCTCACTTGCCTTCGTCCTTTGTTTCGCAGATAATGTGATGTTGGAAGTGCATTTATTGTACAGGCATTCGACAGCTGCATCTGTGCTGACCTTGTCACAGGAGCCTGGCAGGCTGCTCCCAGTCACTGGGGCTCACCTTGTCACAGGAGCCTGGCAGGCTGCTCCCAGTCACTGGGGCTCACCTTGTCACAGGAGCCTAGAAGGCTGCTCCCAGTCACTGGGGCTCACCTTGTCACAGGAGCCTAGAAGGCTGCTCCCAGTCACTGGGGCTCACCTTGTCACAGGAGCCTAGAAGGCTGCTCCCAGTCACTGGGGCTCACCTTGTCACAGGAGCCTAGAAGGCTGCTCCCAGTCACTGGGGCTCACCTTGTCACAGGAGCCTGGCAGGCTGCTCCCAATCACTGGGGCTCACCTTGTCACAGGAGCCTAGCAGGCTGCTCCCAGTCACTGGGGCTTACCTTGTCACAGGAGCCTGGCAGGCTGCTCCCAGTCACTGGTGCACAGGGGACGCCTGATGCTAGCTGACATACCACCATACCAGTTACACTGGCACAACCATACCAGTCACTGGGACACCACCATACCAGTCCCAATGGCACCACCATGACGGTCCCAATGACACCACCATGCCAGTCACAGTACCACCATGCCCGTCACAGTACCACCATGCCAGTCCCAATGGCACCACCATGCCAGTCCCAATGACACCACCATGCCAGTCACAGTGACAGTACCGCTTACAACAAAATAGCATATTACACCACCTCATTAGGTAAGACAAAGAAAAAGCGCCTGTCTTTGACATGCCTTATGATAAATAGGCTCAGTGTTTTATACAGATGTGTGTGGGTTTCTAGATTCCAAGTTGAGATGAGTTAGGAGAAAGACAAAGGCAATTTGCTTTGAATTGAACGCCTACACGACTACAGAGCAAGTGGCTGAATTCAATTGTGTCGACATCGATGCAGGAAATGGAATTATTCTGTTTGAGTTATTGATGCTGCTCACTGCCACTCGGCTTTAGAACCTGCCACTTCTTATGTCTGATAGCATCTGAAGCTGCTTAAAACCGGAGCTTTATTACGTGGGTGTGCATGCATGCGTGTGACTATATATGAATGTATTTAACAAGATTGTCATCAAAACAAATACCCAGGTGGCAGTTGGACAAGGAACCCATTGGCTTTTCTAGAGTCCAAAATTTTTTCATAGAACATTTCATGAAACTGGCAGTTTTACATGATATTTGGGCCACGAAGTTGTCATTACCAGTGGCATCTTGCCCTATGATAGGTTAGTTTTTGTAACTCAAACAGACTTTAGTACAAAAATGCCTAAAAGAATAATTGATTTCGTCGACAATTGATTGTGTCATGCTTCCAATCAAGGAATCGATTACCATCTTACAATCTTCATTCCGTATCATTCCGTGACGTAACTGTCCGAAATCATGGCATGACAATGAGTACAAACAGTCAAACAAAACAGGAAGAGGGACGACATCTGATTGGCTATTCTGCCCACTTCGTCAGCTACTGTCGAGTAAAAACCTTTGTATTATTACCTCTGTTCACAATGTTGTCAAAGAAGTCGGGTAAAAATTTGCCCTGGGCACACTGGGAAAAACTGTGATAGATATTTTTACAGAAATACACATAGAAGCAGTGATATTTATTAAACACTAGCTGAGTTGCCCGGCGCTGCATGTCTTAGATCTCACAGCTCTGGAATTAGTTTAGTTTTCTTCTCTGTATTCTGTCTAGAGTATCCACTGCTTTATATAGCCATCAATAAAATCTGTACCCAATGGTTCCTGTTTGGTGGAGTACATAACAGTGGCATGTGATATATAGGAATATGGTTTTTCTTGCCAGATGATCTGAAAGAAACCACAAAAGCTTTCTATTGACAAAACTGGAGTTCCCTATACTTGAGAAACCATTCATTACTCTTAACCCTTGCATAGCTTCATTCTCGTATGCTGCGATACACTTTGTCAGCATCCATGCGTCCTTGGTGACTCTGTGCCAGGTCTAAGTCGTATCTGTCATCTTGGTGCAATTTTAAGCTTTGGAAAACATTTAAGTGTACACATACATTAAAAAAAATTAAATAAACCCTCAACAGAGTAGACATGTGCTCATGTATACAAAAACTTATATTTTATATAACGTATATATTTTACCTTCTCTGACCTGGCTTTTTGCAGCTTATGAGGTTCTTGACTAGTTCTGCTGGTGTTCCAGTACTTTTTACATTGAACTAGTACATATGAATGTTATACTTTGGTTCTGAAAGAAGAGTTGTTACCTGATTGAGTAGTGCTTCATAGAATAATAGTTCTTTTTGTATTTGTCTCCAGCGAACCCTCAGGCATTACTGAAACATGAATGTGTCTGATTGGTGATCCTGCTGATAACATCAGTTTTAGTTGGATCAGATTGGCCTTATTGTAGACATGACAACTTAATGACACTGGCCTGCAGCAAGGTGTTCAAACATTACACCACAGGGCAATTTTGCAGCAAAAAAAAGTTTGAAGTAGAATAATTGGGCAACCTGGAGTAGGTCACAAACATTTATTGTGTGAACATATAATGACGCCCCTGGAGGTAAAAGCATTGCCATTGGACTACTGGTTCCATCATTAATCCCATCTTGTGCATTAAATAATGATTGATTGAGTGCTCTCTATATTAATGCGGGTAATTATTTTTGTATGGGAATGATGCTCATATATTGTGATGGATTCCTTTCATTGCTAATGAATATGAGGATTGGAAGGGAACACCCAGAAATATATATCCACAATTAATACTAACAGGGAAATAGCTCGTGAGCTTGTTTTGTTGGTGAAACGGGCTGCACGGTTTTGTTTTCATGGGCTAAGGAGTTCAAGGACATCAGCCTGCAGATAGCACTTGCCTGCGAGATATTTCAGGGATTTCGCCACCAGGAATAACCTGCCAGGCTCGGTGGCATCTTGCTCACACTGTGGTTATGGCGTGCTGTGCTTAGGTAGTAAAACTGGCAGACAAGATAACCTGGTTACTCGGAATGTCACTTGGTGTTTGTTTATGGCGGTTCCGTTTTCTTGCGCATGCTGATCTGTATGATCTGTACAGGAAAATGGATCAGAGACCTGCTGAATTATGCATGTGATGTACTCGGAAATGATGCACCTATCACCACAGTTGTGGTAGTGGTGTCCAGTTTAATACGTCTTCCTTTGATTTGTCTGTCCTATGACTCCTATCTAAGAATCATCACAGGATCAAGGACTTGCATGGTTTCATCTCAGCATAAGTCATTTATCATACATTGAAGCCTGACAGATCTTCAAATCTTCAAATGGCATATTAGTGGGTTTTAAATATTCATAATATTTCCCCTTTATTGAGTAATCAGTAATCATCACACATGCAACGTTTAATTCTTCATTCACTTGAATGTAATGATAGAAATGAGTTGACATAACCAGAGTTCAAGTATACTTGTTGCTGTTTTGAGGCCTGGGCAATCCCAGTCATTCCACATTGCCTCAGTTCACTTAGCTGTATAAATGGAATAATTGGAATTAATAGCTTTCACGCAGTGATTGCAGTGCATACCTTGAATGCATACCATAGGTGTTGACAATTGTTGACCATAGGTGTTGAGTTTAAAGTGCTTTGATATGTCCTAGATAAAAACATAATGTGTTACATAGGGACATCAACTTTCCTTTCTATCCACAAAAGTTAATAGAGGAAAACAGTGAAAAGGAGAATTTGAAGAAAAACAAGAATGTTGATGTAGGTATCAAACAAACAGGCGCTACACAAGGACTTGGATCTCCAATCTTAATCTTCCAACCAAGCAACATTCCTTCCCTCTCCCCAGTGATCCTACATATCCACTATTCCAGTCCCTCCCTAATCCTTTCATAATCTCTTTCCTGATCTCTATATCCATTTACCCACAAATGAATAATCCCCCAGCCCCATACTGCACTGGGAGGACATGTTATTTCACTATTATCATTCAGATTTGATGGAAACAATACTTACTGCTGTTTTTAATCTTTTTTCTGTCTCTGATCTGCAGCATAGTTTTTGTCAAATATTGCAGTTTCGTTTTTGACATAACCCACCTATAGTACACAACAGGTAACTTAACACTCTTTGTGTCTACTGGCGTATAAAACAAGAAACAAGACTTCAACACTTCTGTTGGTCTGCAGCCTACTTAGCAGCCTTGCCTGAATGGAGATGCATTTATCATAATTCCCCCTACAGTTCTCCATATTGTTTGTAGTCGGCCCTGTTTTCGTTTTCCTTTGGGGGACCTGGGTCCATTTCATGGTTCTTTTGGCTATATTGTCGTCCTCCTTACACAAAATAGTCAGTTCTTCTCCATCTTCTTGTGGTGAGCAAGTCATGTTAAATTGTGCAGTTAGTTTCAGCGAGTACAGCTGTACTAGTAGATATTTCTCATCATCTGGTGTCTGAACAAGCACAATTCTGCATTCATGCATAAAAGATCCTGATGTCACTGTCCTGTGCATGTGTGTGTCACAGCCAGAAATTTGCACAGTTTAAGTTTTTAAGTACACAAATAAACCTGTCTTGCTGTTCATAAACTGATTGATCATGGTGCAGGAAGTCCATGAAAGGGGTACCATCTCAAAAGCACTATAGCCGTAGTACTTTATTTGTCAAACAAGTCAAACCACCAAACCACCAAACCACCCTGTCCTTAGCCCCCAACCACCCTGTGGACCATAAACCACCATGTCTCTGGCCTCCAAACTACCCTGTCCTTCGCCCCCAACCACCCTGTCTCTGGCCCCAAAACTACCCTGTCCTTGGCCCCCAAACCACCCTGTCTCTGGCCCCCAAACAACCCTGTGGCTCTACCATTGTGTACCTCACTCAACATGTGGATATGCATCTTGGTGCTTTATTGTGCACTGATTCTTTTAATGCAATTAATTTCTTTCTTTCATCCAATTAATCTCTTTCTTTCATATGGATATAGCAGATTTTCACAGTTGTATTTTGAGGTTGTAGGTCCACTCACTTATATTTCATATTAATCTCATTAAAAACGTGCTGCAATATGCTCAATATCTTTTTACCGAAGGAATCAGTCAGATTTCAATATTTGGAGGCAGATTTGTTGCAGAGTTTTTGAGTCATCACTTCTCCCTCAGATAGCTGTGCTTACCAAACCACCATTAAAAGATGCAGTTTTTAAGCGATATGCAAAACTGTGATTGATCCATCTTGACGACGACCGTTTCATGCAGTAATCCAGTTATTGTCTTTGTTTCAGACCACCAAAAACTGGAACGGGAAGCCAGGATTTGCCGGCTACTAAAGCATCCTAATATAGGTAAGTCTTATAGATGTTTATTTGATTTTTGGCTATCTTTGATTAATGGGCCTGAAGATATGTGTGTGCGACGTCTTCCTCAGTATCATTGTCATTTACAGGTACCCCGAACAGTGCCTCAGGGAAACAGTTACATTTCTGTTGCTGCCTATTTTTTCATCAAATGTAAGATACTGCTTATTCGCAAAAAAAATGTTTCTATGTAGTAGAAAACTCCAAGGGAAAATAAATTTAAGATGATTTATTTAATAAAATCCTACAGTATATACAGTTGTCTTTAA
Organism: Lamellibrachia satsuma; assembly: GCA_033239005.1. NCBI lineage: Eukaryota > Metazoa > Annelida > Polychaeta > Sabellida > Siboglinidae > Lamellibrachia > Lamellibrachia satsuma. The sequence continues at coordinate 7,635,908 of BSQZ01000023.1, forward strand.
AATCTTGTAAATTTCCATCATGTTCTAAAATTGGTTTAGTAGAATAGCTATAGGTGGAACATGATTGCATGTGGTTTTTAACAAGATTGCCATCCAAAACTACAAGTTCCAGATGGCAAGTGGACAAGGAAGCCATTGGCTTATCGAGAGTCCAACAATTTTATCATAATTGTGTATAACCCGCCCTGGAACATGTTTGTAGGTGGAACATGATTGTAGGTGGCACATGATTGTAGGTGGAACATGATTGTTGGTGGAACATGGTTGTAGGTAGAACATGATTGTTGGTGGAACATGATTGTAGGTGGAACGTGATTATAGTTGTCTTGTGGGCAGGTAGTATAGATGACACGTAATCGAGACTGGTGGGAAATTAATGTCTGACATTCAAGTATCAGATTCTCTCTCCGGCACACAAAACAGTTGCTCGGCCTTTGTTTCATATCTGTTGTGATTTGTTATCATGGCATCGTGATCTTGATTCAGATCAAAGCTGCCCCGGTGTTATAACATCCACGCTGGCTCACACAACTTTTACCTACGTTTTTTACTCTCACCAAATGTTTAATCAGTTGTCATGCTAATGGTGACACTTCTCTGTTTGGCTGTCTGATGTCACTGCCTGAAATAATTGCCCAAATTAATTAGCATTTTAAGCCCTGCAACATTGGTGATTAAATTGCCGCTAATCGTGGACATCTAGCCAAAAGGTGAACAACTGATTGCCAATATTTTTGTTGCACGCTGCCTATGTTCAAAATGCCAAGCCATAAATAGCAACGTCATAGTTAGTTGTTAGGCAGAAATTGCTATTAACCAGACACTTGTTAATGCAGCCTGGGACGTGCATCGACTGGACAAGACCTTCTTAAGATGCAACATTTGCGAGTACTGTCCTGTGTTTTATGGGCTCCCTAGTTCAGTAAACCTGAAATGGTGATATATATGTTGTGTCCACTACAGCAAGAACTGTCTGATTATTGGATGTCAGACAGTTCAGCGCAGAATGCTGCCTGAAATGTACATCTATGAGGAACATTATTAAGAATAATAATATTGCAGGTGCTTCAGCTTATGGAATGTTGACATAACGCACCTGTAGAAATGGACAGGCAGTTAATAATTGAAGATATATTTTAATATTTATTATATTTATAAATTATTAATTCACGATGTCAGACCATGTCATCTGTGTGACATGTGAACAAGTTCTTGACTTGTGTGTAGTGATTGCAACATGACTGAATGCTTCCCCAAGAAGTTAGTGTTACAATTAACAGATCACCAAGTTCTGTGAAATATGGACGGGATACTGCCTGTATTTAAGAACATTCCTCTATCCTTTTTACTCTTTTTATGGGTAGTACTTGTTATGCTAGTTCAAGATTTGTTTATCCTATTTTATGTATTTGGAATGTTTTGGAACTCCTCTTGCTATTTATAGACCTGGCATGTTCTCAAGTCATGTTCTCGAGATATAAGGGGCTTGAGACAAGGCAGCAGAGTTATGTTTAGAAACAGTCTGGACAGACATCTCTTGAAACCTGGAGTAGTAGTAGACCCCCCTCACCCCCATCCCCATCTAGGTAACATTATCTAGGCATGTGTTCTCCTTCTGCTAAATCTGGCCCATGTTGTGTTTATGAATAGTACTGCAGGATTTCTTTGCACATGTTGAGGTTTCGGGCCCCAGTCATATATTGGGTGTCTGTTACTTTACAGTTAGTGGCTCCAAAATGTTACTTCTTCAATGGTTTGACACCATTTACGTGGGTCTGTGGCAACACTATTTACACTGGTCCATGATAGTGACATTTATGAGGGTCCATGAAGATACCATTTTCATGGGTCTGCTACAACACCATTTACATGAGTATGTGATGATACCATTTACATGGGTCTGCTATAACACCATTTACACAAGTCTGTGATGATAACATTTACATGGGTCTGCTATAACACCATTTACATGAGTTTATTATGATACCATTTACATGGGTCTGTGATGATACCATTTACATGGTTCTGTAATGATACCATTTACATGGGTCTGTGATGATACCATTTACATGGGTCTGCTACAACACCATTACATGAGTCTGTGATGATAACATTTACACGGGTCTGCTACAACACCATTACATGAGTCTGTGATGATAACATTTTCATAGTTTTACTATAACACCATTTACATAGGTCTGCTACAACACCATTTACATACACGAATGTGTGATGATAGTATTTACATGGTTCCATTGAAATGCCATTTACATGGGTCTGAAAGGATACAATTTATATGGGTCTGTTACTTTGAATACCAGGTACATGGGTCCTTGATGATACCATTTCAATGGATTTAGGCTGTAATTATGATTGAATAATGTTCATGCACCCATGAAAATATATTTCTGTACACCTATTCCTATATTGGCCAATACAATATGGCAATGCTGTTTGCATCGGACCCATGTAAATGTTATGTGAAGACATGTACGTGCATATGTGTGTATGTTTGTCTGTTAGCGCATGTGTGTGCATGTATGAAACTGTAATTAATTAACATTTAATTGACCAGTCGTGAATATGCTAATCCTGTGTATTTATAAGGATGATGTTCTGATCGGAGTGCCCATGTTGACCCAGTACAACTTTGGTCAATACCCCCAGTCATTTGGGGTGTCTTTTATTTGTCAAGACTGCAGTGTTCACTTTTCCTTTGCAGCAATCGCCCCTATAACCAGATACTGTTATTGCGCAACATCCACTTCACTTGTTTGACACCTGTTGGTCATTGTGCCCGTGATTTCTGTATATTATCACCCTAAAAATGATGTACAATTTCCCATGGAAAACTAAGAAGTTTCATGTACAATTTCCCATGAAACACTAAGAAGTTTATTTATGAATATTACAAGTAAAATTCTTTGCATCAGCCAAAATGTCTGGGTGTAGTTTTGGATATATTGATCATCTGTGTTTGGCTGACAGTCATACTCATGTCACTGCATTGAAAACATTATTTCTGCCACATCTGGGTACCGGTTACTTAGGGTTCAATGACAAAATTACCAAAGTTGCGTTCATTAATCAAATGTGAGAGAAAACCTTGCTTTCTGCTGTTGGATGCAGTGCTGCTATTCACCCCAAAACAAGGCCATAGTGTGCACTAAGGCTGGGTAGAGTTGGCCCAGACAGCTACTACCAGTAGACAGCTAGCTATTGACATAGCAGGAGTAACTGTTGGATGGATGAAGGGACCAATGCTGGAGTGATCATAGTATTTCCTCGACTTCTGGGACCTAGGCTAAAGTGGAGGGGGGAGACTGTCAGCCCATAGTTGGGGAGCTGATGGAATGTGGGAAACAAGGAGGCGTAAGTCCTCCTGCAAGCTGGGAGAAGGACCCAGGTGCATGGTTACGTCTGGGGCTGGGGTCTAAGGATGACAGATTTTTGGTGGCCTGCTGATATGAGGTGTATTATTTTGCAATACAGTTTTTGCCTGAATGTTGGTTCCCACTTAGCATGTATGTGCGTGCAGTGCTGTGCTGTGCACATGTATGTATCAGTGACACATACTCGGTTGCAAACCTGTGTTTGCACACCCAATGCAGGCCTAACGCCAAGTCTGAATTTATACATGTTTGCATATCCTGACACAACCACACATGCAACTTGAAGACATGTTACACGCACATGAGCATGTGCACATATGATTTAATCAGGCAGTTGTTAAGACATTTTATTTATAGCATACTTTGTGACAGTATACTGCTTTTAAAATATTATTTACCAGGTACCTCTTTTTTCAAGCAACTCTTGTATTCTTTTTTAATGTTTCACAGCACCAGATCTTCCACATTTTTTATTGAAATCCGTAGTTTTGATTTTAAATATAAATCTTTTTTCATTAATTATTTGGTCTATCTAAAGCATTCCAACTTCCAAGTCTGGTTGAGTAGCATCATCTATTGTGCTATGAAGTGTTCACATGTAAAAAAAATTTGCTAGGTTTTCGTTGGAAATCTGCCTAGCATCAAAAACAGTTGTGCTTCAACCGCTACAAGTTTGTCATTTGGTGTTGCACTGTTGTGATGAACACAAGAAAATGTGTACTTTACTGTGATGGTTCCAATTAAAACAAATCAGTATACAAACAGGAATTGGCCATCTACCTCTCAACATGCAAAAAATGGAAATGCATATGACAAGACAAGTCTGCCTTCTCAATGTGTAGAGCAGAATCCGTCCCTCTCCTTGTGGGCAGCTGCCCTGGCCAGTTTGTGGTCAACTGGCTACCTCTTATGGGCCCTCAGGTGTTCAGGGAACAAATAGGTTGATTTATGCACTTGCTATCTGCAGCGACATTGACATCCACACCAGCTTTCCCTGGCTGTTTCACAAATCCTGGGGTGGGGGTTGGGGCCTCCCGTATTGGAAGCCTGGTGGAATAAATGATCGCCCCACCTTTGCTACTTTTACATGTCATTTAATAATTGCTTTTCTTGATGAGCTAGTTTGTATTGATGATTAAGCTATATCTCATCGATTTACATGTATATGATATTTTTCTCGATGAACATGTTTGTACCAGCTATTTCGATACGTGTATTTTATTATCACGATGCATTTATTAAATGACCTTTAACAACAGTTACTCTTTGTGTGTTCCTGTAGCAAACAAGCTCAGGTTTCTGCCATTACGCATCTGCAAGGTATCAACATTAAGCATCAGCGGGGTATAAATGAATATTTTTACACTGGAAAAAATAGTATTTATATAATGTGAGAATCTACTTTGCCATGTTTGTTGCAGTCCGCAACACGAGAAACAGTCCGGAGTACGCGAAATGGCTTTAGTCCAAAAACGTCATGACCACGTGACAAGTTAAACCCTGTCCCTTTGTGTTGCAAACTTCGCTGACGCAAGTCGTGTTTTCGTGAAGCAACACATTGGACGTTTTTCCTCCCACCATCCTCCCCTTTCTACCACCAATGTTCTCGTGTTGCGTACCGTGTTATCATGATTATGTACTGTGGGATAAATGATCGCCCCACCTTTGCTATTTTTACATGTCATTTAATAATTGCTTTTCTCGATGAGCTAGTTTGTAATGATGATTAAGCTATATCTCATCGATTTACACATATATGATATTTTTCTCGGTGAACATGTTTGTACCAGATATTTCTCATCGATACATGTATTTTATTATCACGATGCATTTATTAAATGACCTTTAACAACAGTTACTCTGTGTGTTCCTGTAGCAAATTAGCTCAGGTTTCTGCCATTACGCATCTGCAAGGTATCAACATCTGCATCAGCAGGGTATAAATAATAATTTCTGCTGCTGCTGCCAGTACTAGATGATTAATTAAAATTTGTAGAAGTGCTCAAGTATTGCCACTTTGTCTCATTTAGGTTAAAATTCAAGTAAATTCTAACTCTCTAGTGTTGTCAAACCACATTGTAATAAGCGGCTTTCGTAACTAAGGTCTCTGAATTCTGGAATAATTTTAGTTGCTCTTCGTTGTATTCTTTCTAGCTTGTCTATGTCCATGCTTGAATACAATATTCCAAGTGTGGTCTAACTATTGCTTAGTACAGGGTTACAATTAGCTGTTTCTCCTTATACGTGATAGTTCTCCTAATTAGCCCTAGAATTTGATTTCCTTTTCGAAGCAGCAATCCCACATTGCTCTGAAACTTTCATATCAGCACTAAATGTTTCTCCTAAGTCCTTTTCTTGTGTGGTTCTACCTAGTACAGCATCCCCCATTTTATATTCTTCGTCCATGTTTCCCGATTTTTTTATATTTAACACAGAATGGCCCTATAGCATTCATATTCCAGTCGACTGTTCACATGTATCTGGCTGTGAAATATATCTATATCAGACGAAATCTGCTAGGTTTGAGCAGAAATCTGCTAGGTTTGAGCAGAAATCTGCTAGGTTTGAGCAGAAATCTGCTAGGTTTGAGCAGAAATCTGCCTAGCATTAAAAATAAGTTTGTCATTTGATTTTTTACTTTTAAGAAAATATATACTTTATCACGGTTTTTCCATTTGAAACAAATCCATATAAAAAATTACATATGGATGTATGCCTCCAAAAAATCCATATTGCGTACGGGGGAGAGGGGGGGGACATTCATACGATATGGTAGGTATCGTACTGCATGTCAGCTGAGTGGTCTTGCCTTGGTGTTCCCATGCAATGTGTCTCCGTGGACAGCATTCCCAGATGGCTGGCACTGATCCCTGTATTCCCAGCTGTGCTCCAGCGTGGAATGAATGTAGATTCAACACCTCCAAAGTTATTCTGACAACAGGTGGGGCTGCGTGTGGCAGCACAACATTGACCAATCACAGGTCTTGACTGTGTACGGCCAGCTGGTCAAATAGTTGTTCCAATTGTGTAAGTAATGATGGCCCTGTACTGAACAGTTCCCTTTTTTTTGCATTTTGGCCAACAATCTGATAGATAGTGTAGTAAACAAACACTGGTGTGTTGCAAGAACCAAGAGAAGTGTTCACAAAGGTCACAAAGGTGGAGCATTCAATGTGCTTATGGCCACGTGTGAACCATATTTTTGCAGCAATGTTGTGCAATGGCTTTATTATTGTGAAACACTGCACTTAAGTTGTACCACGCCACAAAGACTGTGCGGCCCAAATTGAATAGAATGAAATGAATGGTTGAATGGCAAGCACCCAAGATATATTTACCTGTAAAGGGAAACCCTTGTAACCGGATGTTTTGCAGACAAGCCGTTGCTTGCATCGTTCTTCCTGAAAAGAATCTGATCAATAAAAGATCTACATGTTTGCTATAGCATGCATGCATTGGGAACAAATGCCCATTCATTTCTGAGCCAAACTTTTATGCATTGATGCAATTCATTCAGTGCTGAAAGTTTGTTGTCTGATGCTTGTTGCTTGGGTGACGTTTATGGACTGTTGCTAATGATAGTGAACTAATTGTGCACTGCAATTAGTTTGTGCTTCATGCACTTTCTGTGATAATGCAGCATGGTCGGTTACTCTTTTGAAACACATTCCCGCAGGCAGATTTTGTACTGTAACAAGGTGATTATCTCCATTGGTTTGTAAAGAATAAGAGAATCCTATAATTAGGTGTCCACAGGTAATTGTTGTACCAGATTAGGAACTTTTTGGGGTACTAGGGTGGCCACCGTATCTTCTACCAGATGATGTTATCTTCGTCTTCCGTTATGGCTCATATATTAATTATATATAATGTGGTAGGAGTATTGTTGAGCTGGGTCTACACCATTGGTAGAGTAGAGATAGAGACCACCACTCTGAGTTGACGACAGGTTCCACCTTTGCTCTCTCTACTTCCCCTGGCATACACACAAATTACAAGGTTTCCTTACAATATCCCAGGGGCTAGATGAGTTGTATCCACTGTTGGCGAAATGGCTGCATTGAGCGCAGTACTTCCTGGTCACGTCTATCATATACGTTCAGCGTAAAAATTACGTGGAAATCTACTAAATGCCTGCTATCTGGTATAAACAAAGTAAGAAAGGGTCAGTTAAGCTCTTAAGAACAACCACTACTATCATACATAGTTGTATATTTTGAGTTTTTAAGACTAAACAGAAAACCGTGTAATTGAATTTAGTTCTGAAAAGTAAGCATAACTAATTAGAACTCGGCTAAGTCGAATAGATATTTTTGTTCACAGTCTGGTTACCTTTTTGTTTTTGTTGTGGCACATCAGCAACTTCCAGCAGCCTTCAGCAGACTAACTGGCGCTATTGCCTGACCGCCACCAGTCGTGTGGCCCTCCTCATAACTAGGGTGTTCTTTAATTCATGCCGCCATACATCGTCTTTACGGAACCACCTGCGGGTTCATTCGTGATTTACAAGTGCTCTGTCTGTCCCATGTTTCCGATCGTATCAAGTATATTGGCTCGACGGGGCTTCCACAAAACAAGATCATTTGTAGCCCTTCTGCTCGACAGGATTCGCAAGATTTGTGAAGATTTACTGCCCGTGGTTACACGTCAGGTCGTGGACGCTGATTCCCATTGGTCCTACTACAACCTAGCAAGATTGTAATGTGGATTAAATTGATTACCTTGATTGATCGATGGTAAAAAACTGCAACTGGCTTGTGCTGGCAGAAAACCAAACACCAGGAAAAGCCCGTCCAGGATGGTGCGTTCTCTCGAAAACATTTAATTTGTGCAAGAGTTTATTTCTAGACACACGTGGAAAAACTATGATTGATTCTCTCTGCCTGCATCGGTGTGAGACGTGGCTGCGTGTTAAATGCCTATAATTTATAGCGATGGAAATCATAGTTGGTTGCATTTTTTCCAAGATACGGTGCAGAATAATTGGCGTCATTTTGTAAATGGTGAGTGTTCGCATGAACATTGCCTGACCAGGTGACGCTTGCAGCGTGGGAGATCACTCGTGGATGCAGTTATTGCTTGATGCATTTCAAAGTCATCTCGATATATATACCAAAGTTTCACTATTCCGATTACTGGAAAACTTGTCTGGTTAATTTGAGGGATTTTGGTACCATTTTCTAGTTTCATTAGAACAAGTCTTCTCAGTGATGCATTGAAATCACTACTTCCTTCCTTTCTTCCATTAATTTGTAGGCTGAAGTGAGTAATGTATTATTATGAACAGTGTTGAAATAGGGAGTTGACTCCCTAAATATATTATAATAGTTAAGAAAAAAACTGAAAATATCTTTGCCTTATGGTAAGGGTACTGGTGGGATTTTGTATCTTATTTTCAGATTGATGCATGTTGTTCTCATATGATTCAGACTCAGATTTCTTCTGTGAAAATTAAATTAACATACTGAATAATTAATTTTCTTGGCCTTATAGAACTGTAATCGGAGATTATGCTAGGCAGATGAGGCTGATTCCAACAAGTATTTATCAGTTCGTGCTGAATTCTCACACAGTATTTAGAATGTGTACAAACAACACCATAAAATATCAGTGTATGTCAAATGGTGTTCTGGGAAGCTATATTTATCAACACCTGAAAATAAATATAGATTTAGCAGTTACTAACAAACGTATCATACTATATTCCTGAAAGTTGTGTTCGTCTTTAGTTCTTAATAAACATGGCACCAGGTATTCTGAACAGCTAAACTCATTTGCAGTGCTAAGAAACACGCCCCAGAGTATTCTGGAAGGCTATATATATTCATTGATAGAGAAATACCAACATCGTAACATGATATTCTGGAAAGTTATATTAATTTGCATGGCTAACAAGCATATAACATGCCATTCTGGAAAGTGCATCTACTGTGATAATAGATATGTTACTGTATCATGCTATGACACAAACAAGAAATGCCGTAAAAAAATGCCTTGATGCCGGTGAATGGTGGAAAATTATTACCATTAACACAGAGCTAAGTTAGATACTGTTCACTGGCAGGGCCAAGTGTCTTTATTTCTAGCATAATGCCTTCTTTTAGCTTTCGTAGTCGTTTGATTTAGTGAATTGTGCAAATTGGCTTGCAGTAATTGTAGGGAATGGAATGAATGCAGGAAGACTATGGATGCGGAAACGAACAACAAAAGGGATACAAATTGGGAGCAGGGAAGCTATGAAAGAGTTTTTATCAAAGATTACCTTGGGGATTTGTGCCCTAGGAAATAGAACTGAATTGATGCGCCAAGTTTGTGGCAATAGGAGAGCTGGTTTGACTATGTAGATACAGCTCATCTGGTGCATGTGGGGGAAGGCAAGGCGGTGTTTGTCACAAATTGTTTTATGGTATAATCCCAAATGGGCTGTTGCGATATTATTGAGTAGGAGCTCTTCCTATATTGATTACGTCCCACAGGCTTTGGTTCTGCTCTAAGTGGGTCAAAACTGTAATAAAAATAATACGAAAACTTCTATCATGCCTAAATCTTCGGAAACTGGAGCTCAGAAGTGCATCAGAATGAAAGGGTTAAAATTCGGTACACAGTGTTAAAGTTAACAAATTGATGTCCGGTTATACATACATGTGCATACTGTCATCTGTCTTCCATGAATACACTTACGCACCCCGTCGACACACACACACACACGCACATGCACAAACGCACACATGCACAGCTGTGTGAATGCATGTATGAAAGCTGTGTGTGTGTGTGTGCAAGTGCGTAGTTCACTGCCCGAAATCCACTCCCAAGTCCCGATCAACATGGGAGCATGTCATCTGTCTTCCGAAACAAGTAACTCAATTTGCGTCATGTTCGATATGACAATGGAGATGATTATTTTGTATCAAGGCATCAGCCCTGTCCTGTTCTCCATTGGTGCCATGGCAACAAGCATGAGAATAAACAGAAGCACGTGCAATAGACGTTGCCAAACATGACTGACTGATGCCATAGCTTCAACAGAACATTTCAAGGCCAGCAAAACATGAGGTTGCTTTCGGAAGTAGTCCGAGGTGGTTTTTTATAGCTAGGTATTAGCACAAGCGTGGTGCACATTGTATGTCATGGGTGGGTGTCAGCAGACAGCTGCATCACTTTTCTGATATGACAAAGTGGAAGACGTTTCACCACTCTCATCGGTCGGTCGCCATTGTTTTTCAAATGTCAACTGCTGCTGTGGCATTGTTGGTAATTGCCTGGTGTACAGATAAACTGCTAAGTGATGTTTTATGTTGGTTATAAATTGGAAATGCTAAACAAATTAAGGATTAGTGATTTCGTAGATGTGTGGATGGACAGAGCTATATATCCAAAATATTATTGAATTTTTTTATGCCTGGAATTTCTATGCTGTCGCTCAGTCCCTTTTTATTTCATGTACAGCTTGTAGTTGCAAAATGTAGATGTCCTATCACCACAACTTTGGCACAGTAAAACGGACATACGATAGGGATATCCAGGGTTTGTGTAAACTGGCTGTATTAGCCACTATGTTACCATGGCATCTCAGTGCCTGGATTTGTAAGGTGGTTGCTCTTTGGGGAATTTATGATCATTTTCATGGTGTTAAGACACATGACATTTACAACGTGAACCCACACTATAGGTCACTGTCAAAAGTTAGGTCCTTATAAATGAATTGTGGCTATATAAAGCACAGCACAGATGATTATTGCACAGACACCTCTTTAGTATCACGCAAAAATGCAGCATACTGCTGCCTGACAAAAAAACACCGTAATAAAGCAAATTTTTTTTCAAGCACAATTGTAAGTATTTCTCAGCGTGCATAATGCAACAACAGGAATCAACATTTAAATTTATTTTTCACCAAACGATAATTCCTGTGCAAAGGACACAGATTAAGATGTTGTAATGACTGTTTTTTTTTGTGTTTCCTGTTAACAGCACTATGTAGACGTAAATTATAGATTATGTATTACAAGTTTCGGGCACACTCATTTTAATCACATGATGAAGTTGTCGTTCTGGGATGTGTATTTCATCATATGTTCATCTGACCAAGATCACTCATTGAATCTGTAAATGATGTGACATTTCTCTGCATTTGTTCCATAGAGAGTACGTAACATTCATTGTATATCAACAAAAGAATCAACAACAATGTATTTTTCAGTAACATGCACTCGTATACCTAATAATATTATCACCTATCAGGTGTTATGTGATAGGGTGAGTGTTCATCGGTGTATGATAGCTATGGTTATAAGATAGTTTTGATGTCTCTCTACGGTTTGCGGTAGAACGGTTGGTACTGTGGAAGATAAATGACATACAGTATTTGACCTATTAAGCGCACATGCCCTAATTAGCATACACATTTTTTAATCAGCAGGATCCATAATTATTGTAATTTGACTAGTATGGAACAACTGAAATGTGTCGCCATCTGGTGTTAAACAGTTGGCACCACTTTTCAGTTGTTCTACACTAGTCAACTAATGACACCAGTAGTGTTAAACAGTTATCTTATTGTCTACATAAAAAAATTTTGGTGTGCGCTTATAAGAACAGATTCCTTGAAATTTTTCTGTGGTCCAATTTTTTTTTTTGCATACTGTACGCTTATTAGGCCACATACTGTACGCTTATTAGGCCACATACTGTATGCTTATTAGGCCACATACTGTATGCTTATTAGGCCACATACGGTAATTCACAAAGAAACTTGTAAGGATATTGTTCGTTTGTGCTTGGCAACAATAATTGTTTGTTTGTGCTTGGCAACAATAATTGTTCGTTTGTGCTTGGCAACAATAATTGTTCGTTTGTGCTTGGCAACAATAATTGTTCGTTTGTGCTTGGCAACAATAATTGGTCGTTTGTGCTTGGCAACAATAATTGTTCGTTTGTGCTTGTCAGCAATAATTGTTCGTTTGTGCTTGGCAACAATAATTGTTCGTTTGTGCTTGGCAACAATAATTGTTCGTTTGTGCTTGTCAGCAATAATTGTTCGTTTGTGCTTGGCAACAATAATTGTTCGTTTGTGCTTGTCAGCAATAATTGTTCATTTGTGCTTGGCAACAATAATTGTTCGTTTGTGCTTGGCAACAATAATTGTTCGTTTGTGCTTGTCAGCAATAATTGTTCGTTTGTGCTTGACAACAATAATTGTTCGTTTGTGCTTGGCAACAATAATTGTTCGTTTGTGCTTGGCAACAATAATTGTTCATTTGTGCTTGGCAACAATAATTGTTCGTTTGTGCTTGGCAACAATAATTGTTCGTTTGTGCTTGGCAACATTAATTGTTCATTTGTGCTTGGCAACAATAATTGTTTGTTTGTGCTTGGCAACAATAATTGTTTGTTTGTGCTTGGCAACAATAATTGTTCGTTTGTGCTTGTCAGCAATAATTGTTCGTTTGTGCTTGACAACAATAATTGTTCGTTTGTGCTTGGCAACAATAATTGTTCGTTTGTGCTTGTCAGCAATAATTGTTCGTTTGTGCTTGACAACAATAATTGTTCGTTTGTGCTTGGCAACAATAATTGTTCGTTTGTGCTTGGCAACAATAATTGTTCATTTGTGCTTGGCAACAATAATTGTTCGTTTGTGCTTGGCAACAATAATTGTTTGTTTGTGCTTGGCAACATTAATTGTTCATTTGTGCTTGGCAACAATAATTGTTTGTTTGTGCTTGGCAACAATAATTGTTTGTTTGTGCTTGGCAACAATAATTGTTCGTTTGTGCTTGGCAACAATAATTTTTCGCTGGCTGCAACTGGGTAGCTGAGATGATTTCATCCAGCAATAGCCTGTTATGAAGCAAAAACATCTAGGTCTGCCATGGCTGGGGGTATGTGTTAAATGAAATAAATATCTTACACAAGGTGTGAATATATTTAATAACTAACATGTATTAGATTGATTGAATGTACAAAAATGGGTGGATGAGTTGTTTTAGAGTATATACATGCAATAAATTAATGCTGGTCTTGATGTCACAATATTAAACTACTTCATTGTGTTGCTTAGGTACCCAAAAGAAAATGCTACTAAAAGGCTTCTTATGCAAGTCATTATAATTTATCAGAAATATGGCACAGGGATTCCATAAAACTCCATAAAAAGAGATTTTAAAAATAATTTTGGTTAAAACAAGTTCCTCAGATACATCCTATTATATAAACACACAGTCCATCCAGTTGTGTACGCACAGAACTCAACTGCCTGTGACTTGCTTTGAGACAGAGGCAGTATCTTCATGTGACATTTAGTGACAACCATTGTCTGATGAAACTATTTCATGCAGAGAGCTCTACAGTAAATACATGATTATAACGTCTGTGTAGTATCACTGGTAGATATTTCACTACTGCCTTAGAATCATAGCCTGGCCATGGATGTGATATCGCCGCTACAATATCATGTTTTCAATCATGACTACGCGCTCGCATCGCCTGCGTGAGGGCTTAGGTGGCCAACGCAGTGTTTTGTGTGCCAATCGAGGCCCAAACCATCTCCTCTTTCAGTCACACAGTTCGTCTGTCGCACTGCATTGTGGGCATCAATGACGAACCCTCGAAAGGCGATTGGTTGTAGGTGGCAGATGCAGCTCATCCACGTGGGAAGGGGCGATAATTGCACGGCGCCGGTCACCTGGACGTCGCATTGATTTTTCTTGGCTACTGTTGTTTGTGCACTGCTGGTGCTCCAAGTCACTCGCAGTCACACATACATTATGTATGACAAGGCGAACACCGGGCTCTCATACAGAGGGAGTGTGTGTTTAGTGCTCGTGTCCTCCTGGTGGTGGAAGTCACCCCGTACATCTTCCAGTCCCTGTCTTCCATGTGCTGGTCAAATGGCGGGCTAAATTGTGGGAAAGACCGCAGATGGGAAACAGAGAAAGTAAAAATAAATATAAAAAATATTAGGAATCTAATGCTACGTATGTTTCTATATTAGTGTTATTTTATAGCAAAATATGTATCAATGAGTTGACAATTAAGTATAGATGCATATTCCTACATGACTGTATGTTATTCCGTTGATTCAGATTCAAACATTCCGTGTGCTATTTTGAATATTTAGTTATTCTGAATTTTTTTACAATTTTTATCATCTTTGAAACTGCCTGTGTATTTCATTTAAATCAGCCTTGTTTGTGTATCATAATTTATATCATTAGTTTTTCATAAAGATATATTGTATAGGTTCTTCTATTGTTTTCTTTCTTGTCTTCATTATTCACGTTTGTCCATTGCAAACAGCGTGTCATATTTAATTCTGATTTAGTGTGAGCATTTATCTTGACAGGAAATAAAACCAAAATACTAACCTCAGTTACCAGTCGAAAATCACTGGGCTGATTTAATTCCAAATTGCCAAAGACATGTCTTTCAACTGTGAATATAGAGGGGAGGGCGATCTAGTTTTAAATATGCTGTGGAAAAAATTTATCAATTTTAGACGTTTGTTTAAGCTTTTGGACCGATAATTAGTTCCTGAATAGTTAAATTCTGCTCATCTGGAAGTGAGTGATAATAGAGGAGAATTGCATGTTCTGCCATCATCCACCATTTAAGCTAGTTGTGGCATTTCTGCAGGTGTTGACAGATGACACGAAGCCACATTATGAAATCATTTATGTATGATTACTACCGTAGATATATTCAGGTTGGTGGCTTGTGTGAAACGTATCACGTCATTTGCGCAGATGCATTAAATGTTAAGGATTCATCTTGGCCGATGCAGCTGAAGTGGTGCTACTCTACCTGGTCAGACATGTTAAAAAAATTAGGAGAGCTATAAATGGAACTGTTTGAAACTCAGTAATTTCTCTCATGAAATAATCAACAAATAGACAATAATTATTCCCATACCTGTGACACCTATTGGCTAAAAATAAAACTACGTTTGTGGGACATGTTTGTGACATCATTGCGATATGTTTGGGATGTCTTTGCCACATATTTGTGATGTCATTGCCACATGTTTGTGATGTCATGTTTGTGACGTCACTGCAATGCGTGAAACTGGTAGATTTTGAAATTGGCCATAGAAATATATTATATTTTTTATTATAATTTCAGTAATCAGTTTCATTATCTGCTGTTGCACAATATACATTATTTATGACACATACAATATCATCTATTGTCTGTTTAGATGGAAACAAAATGCTATAGTAATAACCCCAATAGTAATAACCCCAATAGTAATCACCCTGCAGGCATTTGTGTAAGGAGCATGATGGATGGCAGAAAGCTGCCAAGTATTCTCTCTCATGTTGATATTAGTTGTGATGAGTGCAAGAGAATAGACCTGAAGGTCAGAGAGATGGAGGTGGTCAGATATGAACATAACTTGAGGCTGAATCTAGTAACAGTATATAAGACTCCTTTATGCCATGTGGTGCCATTGCTAGTGGTGGTGGTGTCAATGTCAGTGGTGGCCAGTAGCAATGCCAGTTACACTGGTATCAGTGGTGATGGTGGTGGTAGTGGTGGTGTGGCAGTACCAATATTGGTGGTGCCAATGTCAATGGTAGCCAGTAGCAATGCCAGTTGCACTGGTATCAGTGGTGGTGTGGTGGCAGTGCCAATCGTGGTGGTGCCAATGCCAGTGGTGGCAGTGCCAATATGAGCTGGCAAAGTAATTATGATTAGAGTGAGTGTGAGTGCTACTGGGCAGGCTACACATGGGTCTCTGCTCCAGAGACGGCTGTTTATCACCTTATGTTGTGGCAGTTTTATTATAATTGATCAATAATCATTAATACATCAAAGAGTAATATTGATTTATCTTGCATCTTTATTAGGCATAGGCCTTCTTTTTACATGTGTGGAGGGTACTGCTAGTTCGGTGCAGTATTTCACATGTGTGGAGGGTACTGCTGTTTCGGTACAGTATTTTACATGTCTGGAAGGTACTGCTAGTTCGGTACAGTATTTTACATGCATGGAGGGTACTGCTTCTTCGGTACAGGATTTTATGTTGTTATTGGAGGTTGGAAGATGGTTCTAGTCTGCTACTGTTTGGGGGAAGAAGGACTGATCAAGAACTGAGTGGTGGACGTGTTCCTTGCACAATCGTTGATTCCCTCATCTTCTTGGATCAGAATGTGCAAGTTTCTTGAATCGTTCGGCACACATTATGGATAGGTCAAATCGTCAGAGTGGCAGCTGCAGTGTCTGTCTTTGTATGTGTGCATTGTTCACCACAGGTCACTTATTCCTTTGTTTAGTACTCTTCACCCTCTTCTTGGACCCTTTCCTCTTTCCCTGCTCCCATCTCTCCTTTCCCACTCCTCCCTGTCATTTAGCTCTCTTTCCTCCTCACTATCCACTCTCTCTCTCTCACTCTCTTCCACTCTCTCTTCTCCCTTTCTCCTCTCCCTCTCCCATTTACCGCTGCCCCAACTGGACATTTCTCCGTTTATCAGCACTTTCTGATTCCTTGATTTGCATTAATCTATTATTATTAAGTTCCAACAGCTTTAATGACATCTGCCATTAGTTTATCAGTTTATCGCTGCCTTCCTAGCTTTACGGTTTATATCAACAGATTGTTAACTGTCATCGCACATATTGATTTATCAAGTTATTGCTGCTGTTTCAACATTTAGTAACTGCATATTAAATTATTATTTCCTCAAGCACATGATTGGGCAATTTAGTTTTGGGGCTATTAACAAGGTATGCATTTGCCCTGGTATGGAGGCCGTGAATTAGTGACAACACAAACATGACTGCCCAGTGGCGTCTGGGTAGATGAAGATGGGATTGAGATAAAGATGTCGTCCAAAGAGCCATCTCTGTTCGCCTCAGGATTACCAATCCTGGTTGGCTAAGCTGGTTCGCGTCTGTGCTGATCACAACGGCAAATCACATGTGCTAATTGTGGGAATGATTTCCCTGCACGCCTGTTGCCTCTGATACACTGTATTGATTGGACGGTGGTGGTGTCATGCATGCATGTGCTGAGGGTGTCCGTGTTTGTGCATGCATGTATTGAGCATGTCAACATGGCACGTTGATTTGTTGCCAAGATGAAAGACATTTGTCACTGTCTGCAGCGACAGATATGGAGAGATAAAATGTGATATTTTGAGATGAATAAGATAATATGTGACAGAATTGGAGCAAGAAATGCGAGGCTATTAAGATGAGAGACAAGTTGTTGAAAGAATGGTTTGTTTAAAGTTGACAGTAGGACATACCAGCTGATGACACCACCAAATTGCAGTATAAATTAATTTTTATTTTTACACAACTGATTAAAATAGAACCAGAGGAAATAAGATCAGAAAGAAGCGTATTGGAACACGACCATACATGAAAACATGTGGATACAGAGCAACAGGGCAGCTGAGGAAGCCCTGGATCAATGATACAGAGACACTGAGAAATCACAAGCTTACATCCCATCTTGCTGTTGAACAAAAGGTTGCATCTCTCGTTGCAACATTTTGCTGCAGCATCAGAAGGATAAAGTAAAAACTAAGATAAAGAGTAAAGCAGGGTGTGAGACAATTAAAAAGAAGTTTTTAAATTTTTTCTTTTTTTATAACATCTCATTAAGATACCCATTTCACAAAGAACACACGTTTGCTGTATGTGTAAATATGCCTTGCATCATTTCAGTAGCTGTGTAGAGAGGCAAATGTGCCACATTGATGCAAACAGAGAGTTCCTGTCCATAAAGAGGTGTTCATAAACATAATGATAGGTACTGTTCAGTTCATTGCTTGATAAACTGATTAGGTGATAATATCTGTTAGATATTATCACCTAAGGGCATTGTTTTGCAGAGAAACTGGGGTTAAACCACACCTAGTGGTGGCCACTGCAGCATTTCTCAAACTGAAAGTGTGCCCTACATTTTTTTTAACCTTTCTCAGCAAATTAAGCATCAATCAACGTACCTCTTGAGTTAAATCCATGAAAATTACATACCTTCTTTATCAGCAATAAAAAACCCCGTGCCTGACACCCCACAGTTTTGACCCAGCCCACTGACCCAACTGTACTTACATTCTGTCTGAAAACCACTGAGTCAGTGTGTATATATGTATGTATGTATGTATGTATGTATGTATGTATGTATGTATGTATGTATATATATATATATGTATATAAACAGTCAGACCTTGTTCATCGCTGTCACTGGAAAGCTGTCATAATAATATTCATAAACATTAATTAAAATACTCCAAAAAAATTCATATAGCACATAATCCATATATTACTGGATATGTTTATGTGGATAATGGCAGGCAGACATATATCCTTTATGGTCTGTGGCTGCATCTTCATAGGCCCAGTTCATGTTTCAATGTGGCAAAGGTCAAGGTGCTAATATATAACCAAAATGAGACTGAGTTATCTCAGCACTGTTATGGAAATCTTTCCTGATGGGTGATTAAGGGTAATCCATTTGTTTCCCTCTGGTGATTACCCGTCAACTGACCAAATTATGTGTCCATAGTAAAGACACTGTATTTGGCCTGACAGACAATAAATCTGTCTGTGTGTATGGAATCTTATCACTGCACCTCAGCAATGAGGATTAAGTAGCTGAGATCATGTGTGTATTGCCAGTCTACAAAGTTACATTATTTGTACATTTGGTTTCTTCAGTTAGGCTTGATTTCACTCACCTGCCTTGAAATGGCTGTGTTTACTTACCTTGAATGGTTATCCAGATGCTATGATGCACTATTGTATCTATCATTTCTTTTTGTATGAGTTGTGATAAGGTATTTGGTGAGTGAGTGCGATGAAATATATAGAAGTTCATAGAATCATGGATATTAAATAATTGGTTATTTAATAACATAAATTCTGTGCATTTGTGATTTGAAACATCAAAGCGAGCAACATTTGCTGCATCAAGTGATTTCACAGTGAAAAATCTGATTGGATTATACAGCAGATGGGAGTTTTGCACATTTGCTCCACCAGGGTGATGAGAATAGTATCAATGGCTAACGAGGATGATATACTCTGTAGATTCACATAAAACCTGACATATGAGATGGAAGATGGAAACAGATGTCCTTCGTTTGAGACACAATGGACAAGTTTGTATCTGTCTATTGGAAGTAAAAGGTCCAACTCCAACTTGAGCCTTGAAAATACTTATTATATAGAGCATTCAGAGATAAATAATGAATTATTTATTTAAGATTTTCAGCTTTGTTACAAGCTTGGATTCATGTTACTGTGTTTATCCTATGTAAAGATGAAATTAGAGTAGAGCATCCATGCAGTAGTCACTGCAGTATTGATGAATATGAATTAATCACTTGTTATGGGGTATTTCTCTAGTGTTAGTCACAGTTGTTATTATGAATGCACACATGCATGTGTGTGTGCATGCGTGCATGTGTGTGTGCATGCATGCATGTGTGTGTGTGTGCATGCGTGCATGTGTGCATGCATGTGTGCACCCACGCACGCATGAACACTTTCAAATGTTTGGATTGTATTATAGACCTTTTTGTTTAATCAGCAGTGCACCAAACTTCAAAAGCACTTGTGTCAGAAGAACTTGTGCTAAGTTAAACTTTTTAATAATTTCTATTGAATGAGATATTGTATGGATATGTTTTGATACATCACTGTCGTTTTGAATTATATCATCAGCGACATCGAGAAGCTGACAATAACAGCAGCCGCAACTTTGGAAAGCTCGCTGCCAAGAGCAGTAGCAGCAGATCTGTACAAGATTTTTACTGCCCAATTTAAAGTTTTTACCCTAAACCTGAGAACCACATAATTGACCAAGCCACACACACCTTGGCATGTAGCAGAGATGTTGTGGTCTGATTCTAGCCCTTGCCTAGATAACTCATGCTTACATTCTACAGACCTACATGGTTCAGTGCACTTGATTGACTTCTACTATTCCCTTTCTCTACATCATTCCTCATCCATCTACCAGGTTACCGAGAACTTGTCAAGTTACATAGGATACTTGCATTAATAACATTTTCCAAGTACAGATGTACTAAGCTTCGTCCTGTTTCCAGAAAAATCTATGCTTTTAACAAATAATCTTAGTAAAACCTGTTGCAAAATCAACATAACAAATATTGCTATGCTCAGTCTGAAAAAAATGGAATACCATCAGCTAAAGAATCCTACCACAGTGTTTTAAAGAACTACTGTTGGAGTTATGCTTATTATTTGGTAATTTTTATAAATAGTTATATAAAAAATTGCCAAATGTTTTTATCAAAAAAAATTTTCACACATAGCATGCTTTTGTACTGAAGTAAGAATTAACAGAGCTAGCAATTATTAAACTCTCTTGTGTGGAACTCTAGAGTTAGCTCAGACAACATATCTGTATGAATACAGTTCAAACATTTGCCTCTCAACAAAACACATTGTCTTTTCTTGAAACGGAAACAGGTACTTTGAGAGGTGAGAGTTAGTTTTAGGGAGCTCCATGGTCTTGAAATTCAGTAGACTGGATGCATTATGGTATAAATTACATCTTTGTATTGTATCAAATAAATACAGTTTTGGGGAGCTTGATCCAACCAAATTACTGGATTTGCACCGCTCTCTGTGTGTGTGTCTCCAGTGTGTATTGGATTAGGCCATTACATGCTCAGCATGAAAAATTAATTGAACAACCGCAAATGTGTGAGTAGCTTTTATTATATTTCCCTTGACATTGGTGGGTCCAGTGTCAACTGGGGTAATCCATTTATGAGTACATCCACCCCTGGGGTTTTGGCTCAGGGTCTCCATATAACAATTTAACTGCATTCTTGGAATGGAGTACGGTTGTGCATTGTTGGTGACACATTGAGTGGCACTGATCGGGGTCGAACCGGCAGTGCTTTTTTCACAGTATTGTGTCCCAATGTTTATGGACTTAGACAAGGTCTAAAGAAGACGAAGATCAAGTATGCCAGATTTCCCCTTAAAATAAAAACATATCAACTTGTATTTTATTATTTCAGACAAGAAACATTTAATTATTGATACCAGGAACAATATAATAATAATTACCCTTCTATTCAGTAGCACAATATGCATGCAGCAAGTTTATTGTAAGCCTGCAGTGCATGTCTAGTATTGTCTTGATACTATGTGGTAATATATTTCAGGGACTTTGAAGAAAGGAAACCTACATTGTAGAGATATTTCCCTGGCTTCAGCAATGATCTTTGTGGATAGAATGAACCGGAACCAACATTTTAGATAATATATTTCCTTGGCTTTAGCAGTGGCCTTTGAGGATAAAATATACTGGAACCTATATTTTAGACATTACATTTACCTGGCTTTAATAGTGACCTTTGGAGATAAACTGGACCGTTTATTTTAAGAGACTGACATTAGCAATGCTGTTCATAGATGGACATAACTGGGCAACAGAGTTACTGTGCCACTTTAATCCATGTCGCCTCTTTCGTCACTGATTAGACAGCGACTGGCAGCATGAACAATTCATGCCCCAGCCACCTAATGGAAGGTTTGATGTTACAAACACATCTGTCTGCAGCTGCAGGATGGTTCAGTGCCACCACAATCATTCGAAGATACCGCCCTCGAATATCTTCCATTAACAAATTGGATATACTGTATATCATGCACAGTCCAGCCGAGAGAAAGGCTTGCTTCCGTATTCCTTGCATGTTGCCTCAGGGATGGTGCATGTGCATTCATATCCAGGGTGCATTTAATCCTTCTGCCGTGAAAGGCCTTTGGCATTGTCACGGCTGGTCTAGGCACTACATTCGTTGTGGGACTGTCACCGACTTGACATGCCAGGCCCAGACCATCTGACCTTCCTTCCGTCCTTCTGTAGCTCTCCCCATCGGTCCGTTGAACTTCCACTATTTCACCTACATGTGTTGTGGCAGTGACCAATTCTGATTGTATCACAGAGAACTGTCTCATGTGGATTTCAAAATTGCCTTTGTCCTTCAGAACAAAGGCAGTGGCACACATGTGTACCTGTCGGCTGTCTCACAACTTGTGACACACACAAACGCATGCATGCACTCATGCACGCATGCATAAGCGACTCCAACATGGATGTGTGCACAGTTTTAGAGTTCCGTCTTTCCCATCATGTGTATTTAAAGATTCATTCTTAGTATGATTTTTCTGTCATCTCATTTTGCAAACAATTTACCTATCCACTATGACATGCTAGCTCTAGTATCCACTGCGACATGCTAGCTCTAGTATCCACTGCGACGTGCTAGCTCTAGTATCCACTGCGACGTGCTAGTTCTAGTATCCACTTAGACGTGCTAGCTCTAGTATCCACTGCGACGTGCTAGCTCTAGTATCCACTGCGACATGATAGAACTAGTAGCCACTGCGACATACTAGCTCTAATATCCACTGCAACATGCTAGCTCTAGTATCCACTGCGACATGCTAGCTCTGATATCCAGTGCGACGTGCTAGCTCTAATATCCACTGCGACGTGCTAGCTCTAGTATCCACTGCGACGTGATAGCTCTAGTATCCACTGCGACGTGCTAGCTCTAGTATCCACTGCGACGTGCTAGCTCTAGTATCCACTGCGACGTGCTAGCTCTAGTATCCACTGCGACATGATAGTTCTAGTATCCACTGCGACATGCTAGCTCTAATATCCACTGTGACGTGCTAGCTCTAGTATCCACTGCGACATGCTAGCTCTGATATCCACTGCGACGTGATAGCTCTAGTATCCACTGCGACGTGCTAGCTCTAGTATCCACTGCGACTTGCTAGCTCTAGTATCCACTGCGACGTGCTAGCTCTAGTATCCACTGCGACATGCTAGCTCTAATATCCACTGCGACGTGATAGCTCTAGTATCCACTGTGACGTGCTAGCTCTAGTATCCACTGTGACGTGCTAGCTCTAGTATCCACTGCGACGTGCTAGCTCTAGTATCCACTGCGACATGCCAGCTGTAGTATCCACTGCGACATGCCAGCTGTAGTATTCACTATGACATGCCAGCTGTAGTATCCACTATGACATGTTAAGCTCATTGGTATAAAGTTGTTATTTATGTTGTTTTCGTGAAATCATCGGACAAACTATAATTTATCTTTTACCTGTTCACACACTACAAATTTAAAAATAAGCAAACCTGATTTATGATGTGTAAAATCAACTGAATAGGGAGTTTTAAGGCTAGAGCAAGAACTACTGTGTCATTGGGTCTTTTAATTTTGCGAACAAAACTTTGAGGACCACCTTGCATGTGCCTCACAAAAGGCTGTGAACATAATTATTGCATCCCATTTACAAGCTTCATTTAAAGCGAAACAGAAGTCATGGCCTATGAACCTTGTAGCAATTTGTAACTACAATTAAGAATGTCACATCAGTGGTTTACTAGGAAAACCTTGTTGAATACACATCTTAATTTCATGGGTCACACCATACTGTTAGATAACACTATGTCATGAGTGTGGCATTCTGGCAATATTCGCTTGCCAAAGGAAAATATATTTGCATACATCTATTCCTATCCTAATATGGCCATGCATGTGGTCATGTTATTTGCATCCAAGCACAACTTATGTAACATATTTTGGCCTTTGTTTACTAAGCTATACTTCTTTATGACAAAATAAGAGTTTTTTATACTGCATTGGTTCTTTGTATGCCAGCCTCCCTTAATATGTCGCGTGTATCATGCGCTTATCGGTCACACTGGTTAACATATCAGCCCTTGGTCATTCGGAGAAATGACCGGAATCTCCAACTTTTAGAACAAATTCTGATATTCATGATTTTAGTTGCACTTGTTAGTTTTTATTATCTCTTTTAGGTGCATAGCCCCAAACCATGTTTTGTTTCGCTTTAAAATACAAAATCATTCTTTTTGTGTGCTCATGACTCTGTAGTAATAGCCACATATAAAATGTTGCAAGAGGACTGTCACATGGACTGTCACATGGACTGTCACATGGAGCATTGGTTAGGTAGCGCTGGTTCAGGTCTATATTGGTTAGAATTAGTTGAGTTCTAAGTGATGGATTTTACAATGTAATATTGACTTACAATGCAATTTTTTTTTCAAAGTACATGTGATCACAATATTTGCATGAAACTACTGGGACTGAGTGGGAGCCAAGAGGAGTATTCTGTTACAACGTTTGCAGGCTGCCTATGACGTGTGTGTTTCAGTGCAGCGGATTAGAGCAGTTGGCGGGTGTTTATTCGGATGCCGCCAGTGATCATACAGGTCCTGCCATGTTGCGTCAAGTTGCTCATGAAGGAAACGTCTCAGCGGGCCAGTAAAACAGTGCCGTAAAACAACTGCGACTGCCATAAATGTACTCTGTCCCGGCCAGTGCGTGTGACGGACAGACGCTTGAGAGGAACCTGCGCATGATTGATCACATGTCGTGCATCCATATACCCGGTCTGTTGGTGCAAAAAGTCGCTGTCTTGAGCTACAGCAAACGAACAGCAACCACATGAAGTTGTCTCACGTTGGGAGCGTCGTCGTGCCACGAATTTGCATTGCAATGGTGTAGATATGAATGCGGCTCATGCTTGGATTATATCGGCCATTTGAGCATGGATATGAAGGCCTATCCTCCCATGGTGATCGCGATTAAACAGTAGCATTTTTCATGTGATTCAGTGGCATAGGTCGTCAGATTACCTGGACCGCAACAATGGTTGGTGATCTTTCCGAGGTCATTGTAGCATTGTTATATGAGCAGACAAAGAGTAGAGGTTATCGTTCACAAATGTATGAAATACAAACTATGAGTTTTCTTTATATTGAGGCATGCTCTTATATGTTAAGTAATATTTATGCCTATGATGTGCCATGTTTAGTATACATCCAAATGAGATTGTATCATTTTGTCAATATGCTGTGTGGTTTTGAACTTCAAATGTAGGGACTTGCAAGAGGTGCTGGAAGGTATTATCCAGAGAGGGAGTGTGGATACACCCACAAATGTGGTGTTTTTTTCCAGAGAAGCATATCACAAGTATTGCTCTAGCATATATACTGCACATTATATACGTATACATGCATTCATACATGCATTCATGTACGCACATCCTCACACACACATGATATATTTGACCATATACACGTTTTTGTTATAACTTGATAAGGTTGTGACATAATACAAAAATCAACGTAACCTTTTTATAATAATTATAAAAACAATTCCTACATTTTGACCCGCAGTCTAATAAATGATTGGCAGTGTCTAGGCATGCCACCTGGGAACAGACAAGTGCATTAACCCTCGATGACATCATCAACGTATTGATCCATTTACATTTGCAGAACACAACATCAAAAAAGGTGTGAATTAAGGTAGCCCACAGAGTATACACTCATGCTGCATCCATACACCGGCGACTCCAAGGAAACGATTAAATGAAATAACTGAATTATTAACTGAATTATTACTTCAACATACTTCAGACCAATGATGAACTGTTGACGTTTTGCTATGAATTTAAATAACGTGTTGGCGAATGCAGCTTGGTTTGTGCAGCATTGGATATTTATGACACACTTGGTATCTAACTGGCACAATGGCGTAATGGCCCGGAGATCCTCTCCTGAACCACGTTCATACACTAGGTTGGCTGCCATCCAAACATTCAGATCTGCCACATGGTATCAGTTACCCATATCCAATACGGATTTTGGCGATTTTTGGAGTAATACGGCCGTACTCCATTTGGTACGGATTTCAATGAAATTTATTGAAAATCTTTATATAGCCACATTATTTACTTGTATGCGTCACAAAACCCGGTGTTGCGCAACTTGGGTGTTCTCGACCCTGCAGTCCGCGTGAACCTGATGTACAAGCCGATTGTGCATCTGGCAGCCCGCTTTGCCCCCGACGTCGACGCCGAACAGTTGAAGGACGAGTACGAGGACTTTCAGCTGTTGAATGATGGCGTCATGGCCAAACGTGGCCGATCGACCACGTTTGGTCTGACACCCTCTCGCTGAAGACGCCGTTGCAGGCCGTCCGCTTCCCGCTGTTGACGAAGGTGATGGCGCCGCCCCTCTGCATTCCACACAGCAATGCAGATGTGGAGAGGCTGTTTTCTATCTTGCAGAAAATACATACATGTAAACTGAGCATCGACAGTTCCTGCCATCAGTTGTCTGTGTCAGCTGAGACGCTTTGACTAGCCAAATCTGCAACGCATGCTGAGTGATGAATGTATTTTGTGATAGATGTTTGTGCTAATGTATGTGTAATAAAATTATGTACTTGTATTCGTATGTTGTTATGGTGTGCGCGACATGTTTGAATGATACAGATTGCATGATACAGATTCTTACAGAACTTAAACAAATACAGATTGCCACCCAAAAAGCGTGGCAGATCTGAAACATAATTTTTTTTAGTACAATTCAGTAGGCATATGTGGAAAAGATTGTTTTTTGGATGAGATATTTGAGAGTAGTTTGTGGTGTGTGTATGCTGGAAAATCCAACATGGGTAAATGTTGTCGCATGCAGCATTATACAGCGAATGTGAACTTTCCTACAAATCCAGCTGATTTATTCTCTCAGATACATCCGTGTTCTTAATTACTACTGATTTTTTTATTCATGTTTTTTTAAACCAACAAAACATATAAACAAGTATCTGTTGCTGTTGTTACCGGACTGTTAAATTCATTTTAAGGAAAGCATAGCTACCTTTCACAGTCACGATTGTTTGTTTGACATAATTTCCGAGATCTTGGTCCTTCATAAGCATCAGTCTGAAATCAGTCAGTTCAAACTGACAAAGAGACTGAGAGGGTCTTGAATACTTCGTCGAGCAAAAAGTGTGACTCTGAAAGGTAGCTATACTTTAATTTAAACAACTGAAAGGTAGCTATACTTCCTTTAATTTAAACAACTGAAAGGTAGCTATACTTCCTTTAATTTAAACAACTCAAAGGTAGCTATACTTCCTTTAATTTAAACAACTCAAAGGTAGCTATACTTTCATTAATTTAAACAACTCAAAGGTAGTTGTACTTCCTTTAATTTAAACAACTCAAAGGTAGCTGTACTTCGTTTAATTTAAACAACTCAAAGGTAGCTGTACTTCCTTTAATTTAAACAACTCAAAGGTAGCTGTACTTCCTTTAATTTAAACAACTCAAAGGTAGCTATACTTCCTTTAATTTAAACAACTCAAAGGTAGCTATACTTCCTTTAATTTAAACAACTCAAAGGTAGCTATACTTCCTTTAATTTAAACAACTCAAAGGTAGCTATACTTTCATTAATTTAAACAACTCAAAGGTAGCTGTACTTCCTTTAATTTAAACAACTCAAAGGTAGCTATACTTCCTTTAATTTAAACAACTCAAAGGTAGCTATACTTCCTTTAATTTAAACAACTCAAAGGTAGCTGTACTTCCTTTAATTTAAACAAGTATATTTAACAGAGAAATATATATGTACAGTCCACACACAAGCATTTATGTTGCTACCATGAACAGCATTTGCTGTCAATGTGACGCAGTCTGCTACCTGCTAATGTCACACAGTCTGCTACCTACCCAGCTTTGGGTACACATCATAACTGCATCTGTGAAATAGTGGACACCACTAACATGTATAGACAGAGTTAATCGCCATGCTAAGCGTTTTTGTTGGGCCACGTATAAATTATAGATGCCCAGCATAAAGGCCAATGCCTTGTGGTACACCTATAAATTTTGTTGATGCATCTACAATTTGTAGTTATGGACTATTTTCTCGCAGGTGCATCAATAAATCTCATACCTGGTAGATGCAGCTGCAAAGTTTAATGGTGCACCAGCAGGTTTTCGTTGGTAAATCAGTATTTGGAGATATAAATATTTTCTGACTTTTCGTTTGATTAAGTAAGAAAAGGATGCAATGACTTATGAAGAAACCAAGAAAGTATTTGTAAAAACAAACGTGTGAAACCAAGGATTATATGCCACAGCCTGGGGAGAAAAGGTAGCCGTAAATCTGTTCTTGTTGAAGCAACATAAGGGCACCCAAAAATACTTTTTTGAAGTGTAGTTTTCTTGCGTCAAATTGGACATCGCAGCATACCAGTACATATTGACAGTGGTGACTCAGTATACATCAGGTGACACTTCAAAAGACCTTCAAATGAGGTGATATGTATGCAGAGGGGGTGTAATGTTACGGGTGTTAATGATATGCCCAATTGCCCATGACATGACCCCGTGAATGCCTGAACATAATGACTTTGTTGTTCGTGAACGTACTGAGAGGCAAGGTCGATATTCATTAACAGATAAAGGTCAAATTATTTTTTTAATTATGGTTCAATAAACGCCATTAAAGATAGATACGATAAAAAGAGTCAGACTTTGTAGCTTTCAGTGATCAAGTTGCACTGTTGAATGAATTGAAAGTTTAGTGACTCCTGCTGAAAGTCAGATAAATCTATGTATACGGAGCATACACTTGAAGCTCCCATAAAGACATCTGAATTGCGCAAATGTTGACTCGGACAAGCATCTAACATTTCCAGAGATGTATTTCCATGAATGATGTCTTCAATGCATGTCGGTTGCGATCACATATGAGTGCGCATAGGTAGTGAGTACGCTGTGCACACTAATGAACAGTTCGTGCAAACATTCTGCAGTACTGTCAGTGATGGCATTGAAAGCTACACATGTTTTTGGCATCCCAAGAAAAAATACATTGTACTAAACAATGGAAGTTATTATTGTGAGACTATAACTGTGTTATGTAATAAATTGCAATTAGCTGTCATTTTTTTTACATTTTATTATTTTTTAATGTGTTCAAGGTCAGTGGAAACATTTCACCCTAAAAAATCAACTTTATATAGTATATACTTGGGATCTAAATACTTGTAAATTTATGAAGTACTAAATGTGTTGCTGAACAGCTTTGAATGTCCTCTTGGTTTCAGTTTCAGATGTTACCTAATTGTTCATATGTATTAATTCATAATTCCCACATATTTCCATAGAAATTCATATTTCCATTTTCGTCAACGGATATTTCCCCAACCAGTGAAGGTTGGGACATTTTGCTAACCGAATTTTATTTATTTAATCATAAACCACTTTTAGCGATCTGAATGACTTTATTAACATTATGACCATCAAATGCAATACGAGCACATTCATCACGGTACTCTTAAAAATGTGCATTGTTCATTGCATTGCACTGTTTGTGTGCTTTCGTCACTCATAATTTGTCTGTGGATAGCTTTAGTTCTGTTACAAAATACCTGATCATGTGACTAC
The DNA here is from genome assembly GCA_033239005.1 of Lamellibrachia satsuma. Taxonomy (NCBI): domain Eukaryota; kingdom Metazoa; phylum Annelida; class Polychaeta; order Sabellida; family Siboglinidae; genus Lamellibrachia; species Lamellibrachia satsuma. Next base: position 7,665,592 of record BSQZ01000023.1, read on the forward strand.
ATGGTTTGTTCCTAAATAACACATTATTTGACTACATATTCTGTTACAAAATACCCGATCATGTGACTACATTTTTTTTTAAATACCTTATGTGACTACATATCTTGTTACAAAATAACTGATTATATGATTACATAACCTATTACAAAATACCTGATCATATGACTGCATATTTTATTATGAAATACATGATCATGTGACTGCACATTTTGCTACAAAATATCCAGTCACGTGGCTGTCACATGTAACCACATTCAACACTTGTTAGGTTAGGATGGAAAGGTCTTGCATTTTCTGTGTTTTGCAAGTTCACAGCTATGACGATGTGGAAATGTTTTCATGGAATGGTGACCCAGTGGTTGCTGGTTTAATGGGTTTGGCATTAACACAGTAAAAGGGATGACATTGACACCTTGTTGACAATTGCTTTCGGCAAACATGTGGATGACAGCCATCGATAATTGTGACATTAACTGTTGGCAGGATGAACAGCTAAACAAATGCCACCTTTGTTTATGTACAATGCACTTTTCTTCAACTTATTCACGATAGATTCAATATTATTAATTTTAAAGTTATGCTATTGATATTAGACAGAAATCTCACATGAGTGTTAAGGTGTACATAATCCCTGCTAGATAACTTCCTGACTAATAGAGCAAGAATGAAACAGTGAATGACAACAGTTGACAGAACGATGGCAATTTCACTACATCTGTGACAGTGAAACCTAACTTACTTAGCTGCAGAATTTAACAAGATTTTTAGATTTAACAAGATTGCCATCCCAAACAACAAGTTCCAGATGGCAAGTTGACAAGGAAGCCATTGGCTTATCGAGAGTCCAACAATTTTATCATCTATGTGTAGCCCGCTCTTATCATATATCTGTCAATTCTATTTTTAAATATATTCACACTACTAGCATTAATACAATCGTTTGGTAGTTTGTTCCATTCATTTATCACCCTCTGTGAGAAAGAGTACTTTCTCATGTCCAACCTACACTGTTCCTTAACTAATGCTGCTTTGTTTCCTCTGGTTCTACTGCCTTCTTTAAGTTTGAAGAACATATTCCTATCAACATCCTCATAATCGTTCACTATTTTAAACACTTCTATTTGGTCTCCTCTTAGTCTCCTGGTCTCTAGTGTTGTCAAACCACATTGTAATAAGTGTTAAGTTACTTTCGTAACTAAGGTCTCGCAATTCTGGAATCATTTTAGTTGATCTTCTTTGTATTCTTTCTAGCTTGTCTATGTCCTTCTTACAATACGGCCTCCATGCTTGTATACAATATTCCAAATGTGGTCTAACTATTGCTTTGTACAGGGGTACAATTAGCTGTTTCTCCTTATATGTGATTGTTCTCCTAATTAGCACTAGAAATTTATTTCCTTTCGAAGCAGCAATCCCACATTGCTCTGAAACTTTCATGTCAGCACTCAATGTTACACCTAAGTCCTTTTCTTGTGTGGTTCTACCTAGTACAGCATCCCCCATTTTATATTCTTCGTCCATGTTTCCATGTCCTATGTGAATGCATTTACACTTCCCAAAATTGAATAACATTTGCCATTTTTCTGACCATATAACTAATTTATCTAGATCATCCTGTAAACTTTGTTTATCTGTATCATTAATAACCTTTCTGGTTCTGAATACTTTTGTGTCATCTGCAAATTGCAGTACTTTGGTAGATATGTCATCTTCCAAATCATTTATTTATATCCAAATCATTTATATATATTAATATAAGAATTGGATCAGTTGTTGTTTTGTGTAAAATTGCAAAGCTCTGACATAATCAGAAATATACCACATGCACACACGCATCCATGCACATAAACACAGTATAATGCATTATTATTCAAGAATATTGCCTTAGTTGCCTGAATCAGAAGCATTTGATTTTCTGCAGTAGACACATAACCACTTCTTCTCAATTAGTTCAAGTCGATTAAGGCACAATTAATTCACCAGTCATCAGTGGCTGTCAGGCTGGCTCAGATGTTCATAAAGTAGTCTGCTGCCAATTTCTATGATCAAATTTGAACGATATTGTGATTGATGTACGCTTCCCCACCAACTAATTGAAATAATTTTATGCGTGCAGCCGCAGACTGGCTACAAGTATGAGGTCCGATGTTGTAAAATGGCAGGATTCTCGTCTGTTCTCGTCTGCACGGTTTGTCCTCGATTGATTGGCGATGGTGGTCTTACGCAGTTCGCTCACATGCTGATTGATTTTCACACGTTAAATTTGCACATTACATGGTATGCCAACGAGCAGCTAATTTGTTACCATGACGATTTGCCTGCCTGTAAAACAAAGGTATGTTAAACCTTCACATTGTTAGCAGGTCACTTGGTTCACTTGGTGTAGTTCATAAATTTTATTAACTGTTAGAGTGATTTGCATTTCACAGAACCCCGCTGTCGTTCATAGTAGAAACAGTTGGTGTTCATCATAATTTGGCAGTGGATTTGGTGTGCTTTGTGATCACGCCCCCACCCGTTCCAGCTCCAACAACCCATAAAACTAGCAGTTAACCTAGTATTTACTGTAAAACCACTAGGTAAAGGTAAAAGGTAAACATAGCTGAACAGAGTCTCTGGATATGAGTGTATAAATAAAGTTGAGTATTTTTAAAGTCTTACATAGCGCTGCATCTGGTTCTTGTGTCCATTCAAAGTGCTTTACACTTCACCTCTAGCAGACCTGTTCATTCGAACACCAACTTGACTGTTCTGGGAAGCATTCAGCCACAATGCAATTACTGCACAAAGACTATTCATTCTTATATATCTCAACACTGTCAGGCACTCATTTATGCAGCTGAATGAACTGGGGCATTGTAGTGTGAACGCAACTCTCCAAGCTTCAATGTGACTAAGAAGACTCAAACCTAGGTCTTGTCAGTTCATAGTCCACGTTCTAATCACTATGGGACTGTTCTTTCACTGACTGTACCAGTGAACACTCTGAACACTTAACAGTGAACCCAAATTACGCCCATGTCGTAGACTCAAACCGCCATCAGTGGAGCAACACAATCAGGTGGCACCACCTAGTGACTAACTATATCATATAAAGGCTCAACAGAATCACGTGATGCTTGGGCATCATGCAAAATGGTCACGTATGTGTAAAAGTGCCAAGCGTTTGTAGAGGATTGTGATTGCAAGTAACGCCATGGGGATGTTATAATCTGGTTGTGCAGTCTGTGGGGGTCAGTAGTGTTGAAATATTCAATCTGTCAGGTAGAGTGCCTGAAGGCTTATGATGAAGGCATTGAGGAGCCACCATACAGGCCCCCACCAGCTTTTCTTGCAAGGGGATGCAGTTTTAGGGGTGAGAACACCAACCCTATGCCTAGTCCTACCCTAAATCTATACCATTTTGAAATCTAATACCAATTTCTCAATAAAAATTTATTAATTACCTAATTTAATTGCCCAAAAGTGAAACCTTGTTGAGAAATAAATGTTTACACTTCTTGGGTGTCGAGTAAAAAACAGTCTAACTATATTTGCAATGGAGTCATATTTATAGTGATTTTAAATCACTGTTTAAGGTAGCTGGGTTGGCTAATATTCTAGGAAATATTAAACTGAACGTCGACATCACAAATAGTCACCCTGCACTAAAGTCGTTTTTCACCAATCCATCCTTTAAAAAAGCAGTCCTTTTGGAATTCCCCCTGAATTAGAAATGCTGAAAATTTTTTCATAGTAACAACTGCATGTGCTTCAATCTTTGAACCAGCTTTATTCGTTTGCAGTGAACGCAGAACATATCGTGAATGAATGTACAGATAAAGATTATTATCTTGAGAACAAACTCGATGAATGATCATGTGGTGGACTCGGTTTTCTTCCCAAGAGCTGTAGTTTGTTCAGTTCTATCAGCCATGCACTTTTTTGAAACGCTATTCATATGTCTGCACGAGAGAACAATGTTGTTGCGCTATACATTCAAACTGATTTATTGCTGGCGGTCTGGTCTATCGACCAGACGCCATTGTTGTCTCTCATTGTTGTAATTCTTACTTCCAGCTGCTCGAGTATTTTTCTTCAGGGGCCTTGCCTAGGGATGTTGGCAATCACGAACCTCCACACAATTCTGTTAGCAGCTGGATGTCATTGGCTGGTCTTTCAAGCCATTTGTTTGGTCTATTGACGTGTTTATTCTTTGACTGCCTTTGATTTGTCAGTGCGACTGGTTCTCAATATATGTCCTAGATATTGTAACTGTCTTTCAAGGTATGATGTACTTAGTGGTTGTGACTTGTCAGTTTCAAGAGTTTTTCTTGCCTGTTTCAGTCCGTCTTCACGACAGTATTCAAGATGAGGGGTTTCATTACTTAGTTTTTGACTTGTAAGTGTAAACTTTGTTACAGTTTGCTCTACGTTCTATTAACAAACTGGATATTTATCCAGTTGTGTCGATGTTAATTAGGATGTGATTAATTGTACAAGAATGAATAAGCAGAAATATTCTGATTTTTTATGAGAATTATAAGGAACTGAAGTTGGATGTTTAAATTAAAATGCAGTGAAATATATATTTAAACATTGTTAACATGAAAATAGCAGCTAATGAAGACAGACATATTTCCTATATATAATAATGTAAATACACCTAATATCAAGTATCAAACTTATTTCCAACTTTGTTTGTTTCATAATAAATAACTGATACTGGAACCAAGATAGCTTCGATGCAGTCTTGGACTAAGGGTATTAACTTTATTATTGTTTGTTTTACAGGGTAACAGGAGGAGAGCTATTCGAAGACATCGTGGCTCGAGAGTTTTATAGTGAAGCTGATGCCAGGTAGGTGGCAGCACTGCATCAACTTGTTCTGTGCAGCGATTTCCATTGGCTGTGCTGTTGTTGTTTTCTTCATTCGATACGAGGCTTGATCACCTCGCACATCGACATGGGATTGAATTGATGGCCAACAGTTTAGCGATTCTAGAAGGAATCATTTTTAGTTGAGTTATCACGTGCAGTTTGAATATATGTCTAGAAGGTTTGCTTCTTTATAAGTTTTTTATTGTATCACAGGGGTTACCACATTTTCAAGAGTGACAATTTGGAGTGTATAACAATCACTTTATATTGTAGATTGACTTTTTTTTAGGTATGAAAAATGAAAACATATGTAATATATTAGCCACCCGAACTGCATTAAATAATTGTTTTTGAAACCAATGTTTGCCCCTTTCTGTTTGTAGTTCTCGTTTTAGTAGAATAGTAGCATTATTTATGTTTATTTATCAATTGATAATTAGTAAAATATCAATTAGGTCTCAAGTAATCGACAATGGAAGCAACAATTTTATTACTAACTTCAACTCCATGAAGATTTTATTTCCATTTTTGGCCAAAGAATTGGCAATCGCTAAATCATGCAGATTTAAGTTTTTCCACCCATAGCTCATTAGATGTCATGTTTGTTTTGTGCGTCAACATTTTAAAAAATGTTATGCAAAGTGGTGCCTCAGATCATGTGCTTGTTGTCATGGTGAATTTGTTGACCCTTGAACTAATCTGTCGCAGGCTACGCAGACACAGAATGTGTTGCTGCTGCTGCATAATAATAATGAACTTCCATAACACCTATATCAGGGGTCCCCAAACTGTGGTCCACAGGCCTCAGGTGGTCCGTGGGATGGTTTGAGGTGGTCCCAAGGGACAACGCAATGTCCACATTAATTGTGTGTAAAAAACCTTTAACCCATTAGACCCCACAAATTGAATTAGACTTTCCCCGGGCAACTGAGACAGATTCTGAAAATTATATATAATATATTTTGATTTAACAAAAATGCACATCTTCAATTGTATCGATAATTTTTTGTAATACAATGGGTCTCGGTGGCTTTAGCAGCCCCGTGGGTGGGCCTCAAGGAAAAAGGGACCACCTGGCCTATATCCTCAGGAACGTGAGCTCAGAGATGCAACTAACCAGAATCATTGAGCATAATTATGAACAGGGACGTCCAAAAGGCATCATCAGAACGTGAGACCACCGAAGATTTATGGTGGAAATGAAATGTGGGGAGAGTTCATTCCTGAGTTCATTCCAGACCGTAGGCACAGCTACAAAGAAAGCATGTTTGCCCAAGTTAAGTTTAGTTTCAGGAACAATAAGTTGTTGTGAAATAGATGATCTGAGCTGCTAAGGGATGTTAGAAAGATGCAGGAGACTAGCCACATAGGTGGTTGTTGTGTAGATAGAGCATGATATGTAAGAGTGGACAGTTTGAATTTGATTCGATAAGTAAGAGCCAGTGTAAACATAGACGTTTGATATTTCAGTCACTGCATACAGCAGATCCTCGAAGGGGTGCAACAATGCCATTGTAATAGCATAGTGCACCGGGACTTGAAGGTGGGTCCACGTCTGCCCTTGACAGCATGACAGCGTGGTTGGGCATGCCGCCCAAATGTCCGCCCAATCCATACACCATCCGAACACAGGTGTCACACCTGCAATGTTCTGACCTCTACTAAATGTTGCCGATACACTGCTGGCTTTGTTTTTGGTGTCACCACCGGAGGGAGCAACGTTGAAACCACCAGTGGGAGCTAGTGTCTGTTTATTTCTTGTATGGTCAATTGGGTACCAGGGTCGAAATTTTTTTAATTTGGCCGGTCGATGAAATGTGACATCTTTGGGTATTTACTTGTGTTTGAGTCAAGTGGGCAAACTTGCTGCATTTGCATTCTTGTAATTTATTCTACTATAGTAAAGAATTTTTCTGTAAGATGTATTGGTGGATACACTTTTTTATTTTAACAAAACAAAACTTAACAAAAAGTCTAAATCTTTTTTGTAACAAATCAAGCTTACAACAGCTTCTGTTTAGCCCAAGTAGGCTCAATTATCACGGTGTGCTTATAAATGATGTTTCTTAAGGACTTTAAGTTCATTACAATGAGATGACAGTGGGATATCGTTGTTCTCTCCAGTGACTGACAACCAAAAACACGCTGTAACCACCGCCGCCACCAGCGACTTGTTAGTGTATCATTTGTTCATCAACAATGTTGTTTTTCCAATTTCAGTCACTGCATGCAGCAAATCTTAGAGAGTGTAAACTATTGTCACCAAATGAATATTGTCCATAGAGACTTGAAGGTGGGTGAGAACTTCACATACATGTCGCTCTTTTGGGCATGCATTTTCATCATTTCGATTCTCTTCTCCCCATGCATGGTTTGACTTAACTAATAACTGCCTGATTACAATCATTGTTTGTAGCACTTCTCTCTCGTACAGCGAGTGCCAGCGATGTGGTCATCAGCTTAGGCAATGCAACTTCTTAATTAAAATACGTATGCTAAATAATTATTTACCGGTAGATCGGAATTACTCAAATGTTTGATCATTTAAATTCAATTATTATTCTCTGAATCAGGCATTGGTGTACCCAAATGCCACAATGTTATATGTATCAAATTCGTATAGTTTGTTAAGAATAGTTTTTTCATTATTGCTATGCACTGGAACTGTAATAAATTAGTTCCAACTCAGAAGTACAGGAATCATCCCAACATATCAAACAAAACAGATTTAGAAGTGTGTTTTGAGTAAACCCGGTAAGTGTGAATGGGGAATCTGTGAAGTATTTTATTAATTAAATAGGAATAGGCATATAAAAATGGAAGTTCTAAAAGTCCACTGTAAATTCTCTCACCGTTACCACCTGTAGACATTGTACAGTCGTGTCTTAGTCCGTAAATTCTCTCACTGTTACCACCTGAAGACATTGTACAGTCGTGTCTTAGTCTGCACCACACCTGGAATGAATGTTGTTATCCTGTACAATTGTTTTTTCTTTGTTATATGTTTCTAGTTAGGTTTATGTTCATGTTGTTAATATGTTGTTATTTATGCAAGTTTCCTGCATGAGTTACCTTAGTTGACCGTGGTGACATGTTCTGTGGTGTTTGTCACGTCAATGCACATTAAAATTTCTGATATTTCTGTTAATCTACAAACAGCCTTTCTGTTACATGAGTGAAAATGCATTATAAAGGTTGTAATGTCAAGAACCTACAGATGTGATTACTGTAGTTTGATTAAACATGTTTATCTGGGATTTGTGGAACACGTCGTTCTGATAAACAACTTACGCAGGATATCTCTTCAACCTGCTGAGTGTCTTTAAAATGTTGATGTTGGATAATCGTCGGAGGAAGAACTGCCCATGCAACAAAAACCACTTTAAGTTAAGATAAGTTAAGATGCAACCCAAAACACTGTATACAATGAATAGCGACAAGAACTTGAACTAAATCTTTGTAGTTTGGATTAACATTTGTTGGGTTGCTGTTCCTGTACGTCTCAGAAGAACCACACACACCGCATGTTGTAGTTGATTAAAATACTCTTATTAGCATCTGGTTTTTCCATATTAGAACCAGCCAAAACCAACCTTTGATTTTGGTCAGCATTTGTCTGCCCAGTCATTGTTCTGGTGAGTAAAATTAACTGTCATTGACTATATAGGCTAAGTGGGTTAGTCAAGGTGGAGTTATGCTGTGTGCTTTCAGCCTGAGAATCTTCTCCTAGCCAGCAAAGCCAAGGGGGCTGCTGTCAAGTTGGCAGACTTCGGTCTGGCCATTGAGGTCCAGGGCGACCAGCAGGCATGGTTTGGTATGTCAGATTTCTAGAAAAAATTCCACAAGTAGACAGTATGCCACCTGACAGATATGTCCACCTTCTAAATGTCGGAGGAAAAATATATCAACAGCCTAATTGTTATAGGATAAAAAATATGTTAATAGATAAAGTGTAACACGGTAAATATGTCGACTGATTAAATATCATTGGAAAAATTTGTCTACAAACGAAATGCCAACAGACATATTTGTGTGCAAATAAAATGTCTGTTCAAGTTAGAATGTGGTGTAATGGATGCTACGCTGCTGTCTGTGTGAGCTATTTTCAATCTCATTTGAATTCGTAGTTTACAGTTATTTAAACTGTTTTTAAACGTTATTTTTCTAATTGTTTAAGGTCAGCTATGTAACTTTTAAATGAAAGCATAAATAAATAATATCAAAAGAATTGAGTTGAAGCCATTATTTATTTGTTGTATTGTAATTATATAAATAATAAATAAATGGCAGTGTAATTGAGCTGTTGACGTTTTGTTTTACATGGCTGTGCTAAAATACAGTGATGATTTGTTTGTCCAGGGTTTGCGGGCACTCCAGGTTACCTATCGCCAGAAGTACTGAGGAAAGATCCGTACGGGAAGCCCGTAGACATCTGGGCCTGTGGTGAGTTAACACACCTGACCCGTGTTGGACTGTTTTACTTAGTATTCATAGTGACAGAACATAGGATTCAATGTCTATTCAAACAAACCATTTTAATTAAAAGCAGGTGTGTTTCATTGAATGTGTCAAAAAGTATTCACATTACCAGGGTTCAGTACTAGAGTGTTGGACCCTTAATTGAGAATATGGGACATTGAATTGTCTTGGTACTGTATGAAGCTAGGGCAGTTACAAGCACTCCATGTTATCACAGTGAATTGGAGAGAAGTTGATTGATGATTGAATGAACTGGTCTGCTGGGGATGAAAGGTTTTGAGTAGTCTAAGGACCAGATACCATGCAAAAACAAGTACTTGCTTCTCTACCTGTAGGATGAGATGTTTATCCCTGAAGTCCTGGGTGAGGCTGGCACTGATACCAGTCACTGATTTTTTTTTCCTTCTTCTTTGTCACTGATCCCGTAGACGCCAAGTGTGAAGGGGATGTATCTCAGATTACCCTTAGGGATTAGAGAGGTGAGGAAGTTCAGTGGGATGAGGCAGGGTAAGGTAGACTTTTCTTTATTTTGTCTGGCGTAGTCAATGTGCATTGCAGCTTGTGAAATGACTGAGCCAGGTAAGACTGTTATTTCTAAATACATGTTTTAAATTCTGAAAATAGTTTGAGTTTGCAAGCCCTAATGGTTCTGTGGATGTTTGTAGGCGTCATCCTCTATATCCTCCTAGTGGGCTATCCTCCCTTCTGGGATGAGGATCAACACCGGTTGTATGCACAGATCAAGGCTGGTGCATACGACGTAAGTCTGCACACGAAGTCCTACACACATTTCTGGTTGTTAGTGTTAACAGGAGTGTGGTTAAAAAGTAAATAATATTGTGGCTGCCAAGACAGTCTAGATTACCCAGTTGGAATAATTAATTAATTCCCGCAGTTAATCTTTAAAGTTATCTGCCAATTAATCTTTTACCACGCCAGGTCTCAATAGTTCAAGTGTGGTAATAGCTGTTGTGCATTGTAATCACCAGATGGTGGCACAGTAGGTTATTTCTGTAATTACCTGCTAGATGGCAGTACTGTTTACTGTCTACTGTTCTTGTAGGTGGATGGTGTTTTCTTCCAGATAGTTTTATTAAACTCTTTCCTTTTATAGTAGTATAACAACAACAATGTTTCATCACTGGAAACCAACAGTATAAAGAATTCTTCATTCTTGGCAGATTTTTTGCTAAACCTGCACAAGTCAATATCATTACTAGATTATGTAAAGTATGTGAAAGAGGACTCTGTGTACCTCTTAAAAAGATAAATGACACAATAGGACTGGAAAAAAATCAGCACCTATCTAATCTCGTATTCATTTTAACCCACATACATAAGATCTGGAGGGCATGGATAACCAACATTAATCTGGTTCCAGTACCCGTCACCAGAGTGGGACACCGTCACCCCCGAAGCGAAGAACCTGATCAACTGCATGTTGACAGCGAACCCAAACAAACGCATCAGTGCTGTCGATGCTCTCAAACACCCTTGGATCTACGTGAGTGATTGCTTTATTCGATCTAGTCACTGTTAGTAATAACACAACCAGTTATTAAACTACTGGAGGAGTGCACAGTGCTATGTCTTTGCGTTAGTGATTATTTTATATTAAGCTGCATATCTGAATTGCCTACAATTATTTGAAAATAGCAAAATATACATCAAGTATTATTATTGAATCAGGCCTATGTTTTCTTAATAATAAAACTATTTCATATCATAGTTTCTGACTTTGCTAAATTTTATAGTCATTTTGTCTGAATTTATCATTGTATCTGAATTTCTCAAAATTATCTTTGGGTTATTCTGTAAATAAATGTACAACATGTGTATACTGCATGTATATTTCTGTATGCTACATTACATTGTTTCTATTTCTACAATGTCTGTTTGTGTTACTTGCAGCAACGAGAGAGGGTGGCATCAGTTGTGCACAGGCAGGAGACAGTCGATTGTCTCAAGAAGTTCAATGCTCGTCGGAAGCTCAAGGTTGGTTTTTTGCTCTCACAACAAAACTCTCACTAATTTTGGTACACCACAGTTGCCCTGAACAAATACATTTTCTTCTAGCAGTGTTCTAAAACTGGACTCAGGAGTACTTATATTCTTATACGGGAAAGTCAAATTGTCGTTTTGTGCATCTCCTTATGCACATTTGATTACATTCTTAATGACCTTCTTGTTCTTATTTGGGTTTCACATGTGATATTCCCAATGAGGTACATGTGATTATAACGTTTCAAGTTTCTGGATAATGTCTTGTATTCAGTTACTTTTATTTGTTCCATTAATTTGCTGGTTTTACATCAATAAACAATTTCCTTGTGAATATATCTACCATACCTACTGTCTTGCAAAGTTGTTAGCTCGTATGTGAGATCACAGGAAACACATATGGCAAGGTCAGTCGATTAAATACTGTGTTTGTGTCAACAGCAACAAGACAGCCTCTTGCCGTTTATTGAAAATGTGCACTGAATCGTTATTCAAGAAAGGCTATCATGTCTTCACAGGACCCAAAGCCTGCCATGATGGTTTCTGTTGCTAGGATGGTTTCTGTTGCTAGAATGGTTTCTGTTACTAGGAAGGTTTCTGTTGCTAGGATGGTTACTGTTGCTAGGATGGTTTCTGTTGCTAGGATGGTTTCTGTTGCTAGGATGGTTTCTGTTGCTAGGATGGTTTCTGTTGGTAGGATCTTTTCTGTTGCTAGGATGGTTTCTGTCAAAACAATCTGTTGATGTAGTCTTTATGCTCTCCTATGGTTCAGAATAAAGTCGGTTGAAAATTGTAGATTTCACATGTGACCAGATGAAATGATAAATAAATCTTGATATCACGTTATTATTATTGCTATTATTTTTATTATTATTGTTATTATTGTTGTTATTCTTGTTATCATTATTGTTATTATTGTTATCATTGTTGTTATTATTGTTATAATTGTTGTTATTCTTGTTGTTATCATTGTTGTTGTTACTGTTATTGTTATCATTGTTTTTATTATTGTTATAATTGTTGTTATTTTTGTTGTTATCATTATTGTTATTATTGTTATTGTTGTTGTTATTATTGTTATCATTGTTGTTATTATTGTTATCATTGTTGTTATTGTTGTTGTTGTTATTATTATTATTATTGTTATTATTACCTCTCTGTTGACAGGGTGCTATTCTGACCACAATGTTGGCCACTCGTAACTTCTCAAGTAAGTAGTCTTTGTCGTATTTATATATCACACGGTCAAATTGATTACTTTAGTTGCAGAAGGATGACAAAGGTTAACATAGTGCGGACAGAGCTCCACAACATTGGCATTCCCCAAAATATCTCGGTTGTGGCTGGGCTAAAGGGGTTGGAGTTGGGAGGCGGGTGTTTAATCTACAGGAGGGGCGCTGGTAATAAAAACGTTTCTAGTTTACTTCATGTTGTAATGAGATATTCAGAGAAGTAAAATGAGGTAACAATGCATGTTACCACACTTTTAAGACAATGCTGATGCTGTATTGAAATTTTTTTATAAATGCAGTACATATGTTAACAATTGTAAGTGAAACATATGTTAACAATTGTGCTGCCTAGTGCAACAACCCCCTAAGTCCATTGTTTTAATAATGGAGAAAAACGCAGTCAAAGTTTCATCAGTTATTTTCATAGTTACCATTCTTTGTAGCACAGTTTGTTTGTTATTTCAACTGACTAGCTGCTTCACTTGATCATCTCTGCAAATTCTCATGGCTAATTAATGCTAATTAGCTTAATTAACGACCGGGGTAATTAGTGAAAATTTTTATTTTTTACGCACCACGTTTTTTAAGACTCCGTTAAATGCCCCATGTAATTTTGCACTGCAGATAGTTGCTGTTTTTCTGCTAATTAATGTAATTAAGCAAAAATTCATTAGGGAATAATTTCCCCACTCTGCAGTTATCCATATTAAGCAACAGGTATTGTTAGCGAAGTGCTGGTTTTGCTTCGATCGAATTTTGGATCGAAGCGAACGGCCGCTTTCACTTTTCCAGTTCGCCCGACATATTTCTGCCCAGTATTCCTCCATTTCTTACGTACTTCCCTAACCCATGTGTCAGGCTTCCTGACACACTTTCTAGCTCGTTTATTATCCATCAAAATTTAATAAAAACCGCGCTCGTGAAGATGTAAACACTGGATACTGATCAAAACAACAATGGCGACCGAGGTGTGGCATCTAGAAACTGACAGGTCACGTGGGGTATTAGCTGTGTGTTCATTGGCTAAGAGCTTGCTGTGCCCTGCATATGACCCGCAGGGACTTGGGGGGTTGTTTACCTAGTAGCTATGGCATTATAGGGCACTCGGTGGAATGTGAATGACAGGACTTAGGCGCACAACTCCACATGTGTGATTATATATGCAGATAGTAGAGACACCTAGGGAGCAAATAAAAATGAAAACTAAAATTTCTCCAAATAAGGACTTAGGGGGTTGTTGCACTAGGCAGCACAATTGTAAGTGAAACATGCCCATTTTTTAATATATTACATTGTGGTAAGAGTTCTTGTATGTTTTTCTTGACATAGCTAATTTGAATTGTGGAAACATAATGAAACACTGTTATTTTATTGTTCTTTATGCCCGTCTGAATTACTGGCGTAGCTCCTTAATAGAATTGACACGTTGCTAAGAAATTTAGTGATCAAACTCAGGAGTGGGTGATTAAATTGCAATTAGAAATATGTACATTTGTTTGCAGGCAATTTATCTCTGCTTTTTTGGTGACCAGATTAAAAATTTGCGAATCAGCTAGCAAGCATCTATCAGTGGATAGAGTCTTTTTAAAATAACGTTTTCTGTGTGGGTTGTGATGATTACAATGCTGGTGTGTGGCAGAGGGCAGTACAAGTAGTCATAGTGTCAGCTGATGTACGTTGATGACCCAACGGTCTGCCCGATGTAATGTTCTGATTCGATCTTTTCTTTCTGTCCAACCTCGAAGTAAGCAAATCCGATAAGGGTGACAAAAGTAAGTGCCACCGTCATCATCACCGTTCTTACTGTCACCTGCCCCTGTCCACCTTGCTCATCCGACGATGATGCTTTTGTTTGCTTGCGTGTCCTTCTTCCCCAGGTGACCTGAGTGGGTCCCAGGAAGTAGGAGAGATCCTCCCAGCTATACTAGGCAACTTATGTTCTTGGTGGTTCCATTTCGAATGGAGTGTGGCTTGCTTTAACATCAGTGACGAACTTGCTGTTGCGATCTTAATTTTGCCAATTCTGGTTAGTAGCTAACTGCTATTATTATAACTGTTATTATTCGAGAGTTGCTTTGAGGGTATGTTTTAATCAGATAACTTTTGCAGGCGATTACGAATTTTATTGGCTTTCCTGCGGTTTTGCTATGATTTTTAATTATGGTAGCTTATTTGAGTAATTATTGTAGCTTATTTGAGTAATTGCAGCTTATTTGAATATTATAGGTATTTGTTTGCTGCTTGTGGTCAGCAACGTTGAGTGGTGCTAGTCAGATAGCAATAACTGGTTTTCTCAATTTCTGTCATTAATTTTGTGTGTGCTGCTTGACACTTACAGAAAGCTTTACATATGTTGTTTAGAAAGTGTCATGTGCCGACATAGCAGTTTTGTTGATTTTTCAAAGGTCGCATTAAGTATAGCCACTGAATTTGGGCATGCTAAATACACATTCGACTTTTGAAAGGGGATCTATAGTTCCATTCACTAATCTACTTATTTTTAGCAAGTTTCTTTCCAGTCTTAATTTTTTATATTTCTGCCTTTGATTTCCTTGTATTCAGAGGTGTCAGTGGTTTTTGTACTAACCACATCTAACCTCATTACTAATTGGCATTACTAACTTTATTGCTAGCTTGTGATTCATCTATTACAAGTTGAAGATTATGCATAATGCATGTAGTTTTCGTTACTTTATGGGGTTCCCCATTTACATTTAAAATCTCAGACACCGGAGTGTTTGTAAAACAAATATTCCTAATATTTTTACTTGGATGCACCCAGCTATGGAATGGTGTATCCATGTAGTAGAATGGGTGTTTTTCTGTTGGTAAAGTTTGACATTTTTTATCTATTGGTTGACGACACGATGTGACACTTTTTCATATGTTTGCTTTTCTCTGCCTCACCAGGTGGCACTGGTGATGGTGGCGGAACAGTTGTATTTATTACAAGACTACTAGTGTCATCTGGTGAAGAAGTATTAAGCAAAGATGTAGCAAAACAAGAAAGGGAAATATCTAGGATGATAGAATGTATAGCTGTTATCGACACAGGGTGGGAAGTAGACTAGTAGTGATTGAGTGGGGGAGAGTGGGGGGGTTGGAGATATGAACATCACTGTCTTGTAAGCCAATGTAACTGCTATGTAGAAAAGGTGAATGTCTCAAGAATGCAGCATTTGTGATGTTAATATTCAGACATCAGTGTGTGTGCATTATGCTCTCTGGTGCTGCACAAGAAGACCCAGCAATGAAGCTATTCAGGACCTGTGCTGTTGTGAACGGGTATCAGGGTTGTTACTGTTTATAATGTGTAATCAAGGACACTGTAAGGTAATCTAAACCTTTCTGTCATGTTGACTTCTTGACAGTTTTGGTGAATCTCTGTTTTTGTGGGGAACTGTTGTGTTCCCCTATGACCTTCTCCTATGACCTTGATGTTTGACCTTTTGAAGGCCGTAGCCTGATGCCAAAGAAGAACGGCGGGATAAAGGAATCGTCTGACAGCAGCACGACAATTGAGGATGAAGACACTAGGGGTGAGTTGAAGGTTGTGACCTTGAACCTATGAGCTGTAGTGATGACGTAGGCTAATGGGGAGTGCATCTGGTGACTATGTCCGCATTGGCACCGTTAAAGCCATAAACAGGACATTGTGTTTAGAAACTCTAAAAGTCTCAATAAGATTTGTGACTTATATGTGCAGGATGGAAGATGTTATTTGGGAAGGCGCTGCAGCTGGTTGTGAACGATGTGATTTTCAACATCGGAGCCACATCATTTTTCTTTCAGCATCACTGTAACACTGAGGTCACTCCAGCAAAACCTGACCGTCTATCAGTATACTGGAATTTCTGTGTGCACGTTTAGGACGTATTTGACTTAAAGGAATCTGTCCCAAGAATAATATCTAAGAATGGGTGTGCGAGAAGTGTAATTGTTTACAAGTACAACTTGCATTTTACTTGATTTGTTGCATTTTGGTTGTGTTAAATACACATTAGAAGTATGCGTGCTCAGTGAATGACTACAGGGTTGACAACAAAAGTGTCCCACAGCTGCGTTTAAACCCATGCTCACAGTGATTTAAATATAACAGAAATAACGGCCATGGTCAATTTGGTTTACCAGGGATATTTTGCTATGAACATGCTTCAGTCGTTCTTCTGCATTTGTGGCGTGTGTCCGTGGATGGACTGCTTCCTGTTTCTGTCAAGGACGACACCTTTCATAGCATTCTTTCCCCTCCATGTTGTTGACATATTTGCAAGATTGCGTAATTGTGAGCAGTGTTGAGTTTTCGCCATTCATGCAGAAGCCACCACAGTTGCATATGTTGGTCGCTTTTTGGCATCTTGTGTGCAGCGTTAGAGTGGTGTGTGCCGTGATTGCCTACAGAAGTGTGTCTAATTGCAGCCAAGCCTCCCACTAGACGATGCTTCTCAAATGCAGGTGTGTCTTTTTGGTATGCACTTGGAATGATCACCTGTATCTGAGATTGCGAAACCTACACGAGCATGTGTGAGGGTCGATCGCACAACGACATGTAATGGGGATCTCTTGGGGTTAGCTTGGTATGTTCATTAGTTACAAGTATTTTCATTTCCTGTGGAATTGATAAGTGACGCATTCGCACAGTTATTATCATAAGTAGCAGACATTTATCATTTCTTCTGCACTATAACTTTTGTCCAATAAATCAAACAAATGACTATTTACAAGGTCTGTTATATTCCAGTTTTCTGGTTCTTTGTGTGCTTCACGCAGAGGAGCAATTATTTGCTTCCTTGGCATGTGATCGAAGAAACACCAGGGTTTATTTACTTTGCGCAGGTCCGGTTTCTTTCGCTACCTTTAGTTCGTGGCTGGTTCTGCCTCAAGTATGTGCTTGGAGGATTTGGCCGTGATTAGATTGCTTGTTGTAATGAGTGCAGCGAATGTGTCACCGTGATGTCAGCACGGACTTGAAGCAGCCACACAGAACTGATGCAGCGGCTGATAAAAATACCAAATATCATAGTTCCTGTGACAAAAAATTCCCTCTACTGCAAAACGCGTTTCTCGCCAGCTGCGAAATTAGCTATGCACCCTTTACCAGATCCACGGATTCCAAATGTCCCGATTTGATGGGAGATCTCCGGAATTTAGGGCAAAATTATTAAAATATCCTGATCTCCCAAATTAAAATGAACTCACACTTTTCTGTAAAATAGGGAGAATAATTTTTGCAGTAGTGTGAATTGAGATGTTAATGGTATGTATTGAAGTTAGTTCAGACCCATTGTCTTGTCATAGACATCATTTGAGGGACATTGTCATGTGCATGTCATTTGGACATTCTTATGTTTCCAATATAGGCTTCTCAGTGTAAGAATCGGCTGTAGTCACGTGTAGGGCAGGCAGTAAGACAAATCTCTAGGAGGCATTATGACATTGTCAATTGGCTAAGCGAAACAGCATGTGAAATCCTAAACAGGTGGTCAGTAATGTAATCGCATACCCACATTTTGGAACATCGCATTGAGATTAAACTAGGTAATTTGTAAGTTTAAATTGGACTTGTTTGCCACTCTCGCTTCACCGTCTTCTTGGTTTCACTTGATACAACCTAGCAACCAAGTATAGTTATTTCTTCACAAATCTGCACGAAGTGTATCGTCCCCTCACGTAGATGACAAGAATGTACAATGCATTACATGTTTCTGTGTTGGAGTTAACCATGACACTGTTGATTTTCCTCGATTAGTTTGGTGTGAACCCAACTGCCTTAGCTAAATGTAGCCTTTGGTAGAATATGAGGGCATTAATTTTGCAAACAGACTAACATTAAAAATTACGTAGTATTGACAGGGTGTGTGTGGAATCTTCAAGAAGAAGGTCTTGGAAATGTGTAAATTTTCATTTGATTTTGATTGAACTAGGCATAGTATGTTGTGTATATGCAAGAAGCATTGTATATCGCTATGTCATATGTTTCTTTAATCAAATGATACAGTTTGATCATCAGATAAATAAATGGATCCTAGAGAGTGTTTGAATTAAATGTTGTTGTTATTTTTTATTGAATTTGTCATGGAAAGGTCTAAATGTTGGTCTTAGAAAAGTATTCATTCTGACTAAAACCACACACACCCTGAGTTATGAGAGTTGTCATGCATGTCAACCCTCATGTATTGGCCTATGTAGAGTATATACAAGCAGCATGATGTTGGTTAGTTATGGACGTACTAGTGAGTTGGGGTGCAACGCCCAACTGTGTGCGCTGAACTGCGTCGATGCGAATGTCTCGTGTCACTTGCCGCGACTGTTTCTAATGACTGTGTCCCCGTGTCTCCGACGGCAGGCTTTGCTGGAACCATGACAAGTATGGCGAGTATGTTTACCTCCAGGAACCTCACAGTCCAGGAGACATCAAGTACGTAGCTGCTACCCCCTTTGCACCCCTCTCCACCCTGCACGCCCATCTGTCCCCCCCCATGCACTTTACATTGCCTCACCCACAACATCCTTACGAGCATGGTATTTTGGTCTTCTACTGCAGTTGCTGTTCAGTGGCGCGCGACGCTCGTCGAAGCCAGGTAGTTGTAGTACGGCTAAGTCGTTTCTTAATGTGTTAGAGACTGTTACCAGTGTGTGTTGGCTAAGTCTCGGGGTCTTGTTCTCGACTGCTTTGGCAAATGTCACATGAGGGTGATGTAAAATACCTTTTTAAAGTGAAAGTTGATCTTTTAAGTGGCCATTGCAGAATCCAGAGCAATGTCCCCATAGTTATGTGAATAACATAATCAAGATATGGTTAAGCGATGGTTGGCAGTAACTGCTAGTTAAGGTTTCACGTTATAGTGCTTAGGATTGAAATAATTAAACAATATTTTTTTAAGAATGGCTTAGTTGCCAGTGTTCGATAAGGTGCGATGAATTTAATATCTGCATTTTGCCAAAGTTTGATATAATTAAGGTAACAAGATTTTAAATGATTTAACAAGATTGCCATCCAAGACAAAGGCCCAGATGGCCCGTGAACATGGAAACCATTGGCTTATCGAGAGTCCAACCTTTTTTCAAGTAAACACCTGGCTATCTTGTCAGTGCTTTGTGAGATTTGTTTGCAATGATTCACATACTAGTAGACTGACAGGTTCCTGCGGCAGACATGTTGGTCTGCTGTGAACGTGAACATTCCAAGAATTACCTCTAGTATTGAGCGTGTGTAGGCATCTGCAGACACCACCCAGCAGAAAGCTGCGTGTGCATGTGATTGACAAGGCGAGACCGATCCCTGCTTCCCCAGAGATGGCAACAGTTGTTCGCTCCCAATAATTTCACATGCTGTGCCACTGATGAAACTATTGTCATATTCCGAGGTGACAGGAATATGATCGATCATCCCCATGTAGACATGTGTCTGATTAACGAGCCAGGGATATGTAGCATGCATTCCTGGTCAAATACTTACCCGTGTCATATTTATTAACAAACCGCACATCTCTTCTATCTGCTCTTGTGTGGAAAACACCTGCATCGGTTACGCGCTCTCACAATTATTCTGGCGATCTGGTCACTTCAGGAAACCTGCAGTGTAGGTAAATAAAGGTTGTAGGTCAATAAAGGTCGCTTGTGATGATGCTGTGAATGACTTTAGGTGTCAACGCGGCACCTAAGATAGATAACAAAGCCGATGCCAAGGATCGGCCGCGAACGCGAGAGACACACCAGCAGCAGACGGTCATCTACAAAGACAAGGCTGTGCCGCCAGCGAGTCCCACCATCAAACTGAATGACATGCTCAAAGGCAAGGATCTGACGAACGTGATCGGTGAGCGGCCGCTGCTGTTCGCATGGCGTGGTTCATTTTGTGCGTAGAGTCGCCACCGAGTCGGGCGCTGTGCCAGTCGACAAGTTAGACTTACTGTGTTGCTCGCTGGGTCTATTAACCAACCTGCGATGTGTTCATTATTTTTTGGGGAATTCGTGTTGTCAACAGAAAGCGGGTAAAGTTTCGGTTTCATTTGAAGACACAGGGGGATCGATTGACAAGTTTTTCTTTCTCTACAGTAAACTGGGTATCCACATAATGAACACAGGCATGACAAATTGTATCATTAACCCTGCTGTATGAGTGTGTATCTTGGGTGTACCAATGCATGTTCTCGCTAACATAGTGTTAAGGGATGGGCTCAAACATTAGATGTTTTCAAGTGACTACAACATCTGTTATTACCAATGGTCCTTGGTGCATTTTAATTCAGGAGATTGGCACACTTTTGTAAAATAAAAATGTTCGTACAAATTGTCAACAAAATATTGCAAACGAAAAGGTGTCCTTTTAAACAAGCATGTGAATTACCAATTTCACATACCTGGTACCTTTGCTTTATCTGATGCATGCGTTGATATCTCCTCAACATATCTGTGTATGTGACAGTTGAGAATGTGTTACAGAAGATGTCTATTGACCCCATCCGTAGGTAATGTTGGTGTTAGCCATCAGTATAATAGCTTGTATGGTTGCATATGTCATCGTTTATTTATATTTGTATAATAGAAGTTGAACGCATATGTATTGTAACATAAATCATAGTTTATTTACGTATCATGTTTGTTTGAATATAGCATTTTTATCTTGTTTGCCCTGCAGTTTGTCATATTCTTATTCTAGTCTTAGGCATTGTTACAATGTTACTGTTGTTGACTGTTGAGGAGCCGTTGTGTAGATGTTCCCGATGTGAACTCTAGGGATTCAGAACTTGCAGCCCTAAAAATGAATGCATATTTTGTCAGAAAATTAAATCAATGTCTCATCAGAACAACTGATTAACTGATAAGCTAACAGTAATTTTGAAATGAAGTTTTTGTGTTCCTTACAAATGGCAGATTTCAAATTGTATTTGTATACTGTTATTGCCTAGTCAGATACATATTTATAATTATTGCATTTGACCTATTAAGCGTACATGCCCTAATAAGCACATGCCCCATTTGTTTAATCAGTGATCTCCAAATCTTGGCCTTGGTATCCATGATGTGATTTCCTCTCCATCGATGCCAAGGCTCAGCGATGACAGAAGATTATAAATGGCTATATCGGCAGACTTTGTAGTGCTCTGGTGTCCTTTTGGCCGTCCATGAATGTATAAATGACTGGTAGCTCTGACCCAGTTCCTTCATAGACTCTCTTGCCAATCATTTCCATTGAGATGTGTCCACCTTCGAAATTTTGCAGAATCTGGCTATGAAGTCAGTTTTCTATAATTAATACTGCAGAAGTGGTAATCATGAATAGTTGACCAAAATTTTTAAATATATCTGCAACACGGACAGTACTCCATTAATATTATTTATGAGACAGCGGTTTTGCCAACCGGTGTGGTACAAAAGTGGCGCCACCTTGTGTATTTTTATAAAACAAATGTTTTCCAGTCTCAAAAATTTTCATAGCATGTTGTATGTTTAATAGGTCAAATACAGTAAGAATAGAACATAACAGATTGAATGTACAAGTAGAAACCTCTGATTTCGCACCAAAATCACGTCAGTTATTTATTACAAGACAGCTTAGTTGTTTACTTGGTGTTTGTACGTTGTGCTGTAATAGCAATGAGAGTTCAGATCAATAACAAATTATTAATATTTTATCAGTGATTTGTTAATAGTTAATTAAGAAGTGTTATTTTGGTGACATATAACTAGCTAAGTTGGTGTGTAGTATTAGTGTCGGCTAACTGGAAGATCCTGGTGTGGTATCATACATACTGAGGTGAATTTGTTTGATGCCCCTTGGCTAATAAGCATGTTGTGGGACATTTGTTTGTGGCACAGCACCTCATCTATTGCACTCTCCGTACCCTAGTCAGTTATCCCTTTTAGGAACACCCTATAGCTGAATGTATAATCCCGTCATTACCCTGTCTGTTGTCATGGCGACCCTAGTCGGTTGTAGTAGGGTTTCTACCAACTTTTCAAATGTAAGATGATTATAAATCACATGCATATGCATGAGGGACACACAAGCAGTCATACACAAGCACGTATGCAGTATGCATACGCACATGCACACACATGTACAAATATTTGAAAGTACGTAAAATATTTTAGGTGGCTAAATTTAATTTGATGTTGTTAAATGATAAAAATTTTATTTTTTAATATAAATTCAGCGGGATGTTATTGGTTGTTGTTAACTTGTTTGTAAACAATGGAATGGCCTACTGTTGGCCAAATAAAGGAATTTCACTTGTGGAGGTGTCTTCCAAAGTCCTCTCACTGGTTGCTGCTATAAGCTTATGTTTTGTCTTGGCCTGTAACATTTACAATCTCAGAGCAAGGTAAAACATGTGTTTACACATACTGACAAGGGATGATTAACGTGAAGTGGTGCACGTGTCGGTTTTGGTTGTAATGAAACATTTATATCAGTGAATTAGATACAGACATAATCTGAATAAGAGTTATTGTGAAAGGCGATCATGACCGTGGTGATTTATATGAATGTATTGTGTATTTATGAATTACTTGACCTGGTAGATGACAATGTTCATGTGACTAACACTGATTTTGTCGCATGTCCTACTGATGTTTAACTTGCATATTAGTTATACGACCTAGCTAGAAACATCCACCCTTTGGTCAAATGATCATGATTCCTCTCAATTGAGTATGTGTCTAGTAGTTTGTTCTGGTAACATGTTTAAAAACGTTTTCATTTTCAAACTTGCATTTGTTTAATAAAACTCATATCATTGACTGCACCAGATATTTGAAATGTTTGCAAAACGCTTAATTGTACTCACAGAATATATGTTCGCCATGTTATTATGATGGTTTCATTATGACCATTGAATGAATTTGAATTTGTGGTTATGCTGTCTATTGTTGAAGTCCAGTTGTAGCCACATGTGACTCCACCAATAGGGCTGCTAGGGCTTTATCTTTCACCATGGATACATATTCAGACAAGTGGGACATAAATCTCAGATAGCTTGTGTAAACATCTTACATTGAGACTTGTATTTATCTTTGTTCTGCTGACTGATTGGTGGAATAGTATTATGTACTACTAATACTAAACTCTTGTTGATTGCTTTCTGCAATTGTAGGAAAGTCTGATAATCAGAGCGATTTGAGTGAGTATGCAGTAGTATGCATTTCACCATTGGCCTAGCAACCTCCCCATCACATTTCCAGTTGCCCCTTTCAACCAACAGTACCCTATCAGGGTTCGTACGTGTCTGAAAATCATGGAAAACATTGCATTTTGTTTGCTAAAATTGAAACTGCTCAGAAAAGCACGACTTTTACCACATTGCCTGCAACGGCATGGAAACGAGAATTCACCCTTGTTATTTACAAAATAAATATTCCCCAGTAATCCGACTCGTCTTGATGGTTTATAAATTATTAGTTTACTACCAGCTCATCTTGTTATATATGATTCCAAACTTGGCGTGGAAATTCTTCTAAAAAGAATGAATATGGGAGCCAACTGAGTGTACGAACCCTGCTTTATGATTTTGGTTATTATTTCTGTTTTACCCAGTTCGCTAGACAGCACACTCTTTGTGTGGCTCTCGATCAGCTTCTGGACTAGAAACCTTCCCGTCGTTAAAAACAAACCTTTTTTTTACTTTTTTATCTTTTGTTACTGTTACAATTTAAAAATTATCAGTTGTTGTAGCAGACAGAAGGAACTTATTTAACAACAACAATATTTGTTCTCTAAGTTGCCTACATTTATGTTTCGTCCCAAACCTGCCTTTTCAATGTATTCTGTTTTGATTAAAAATATCTCGGTTAAGAGGCTTGGTTTGGGAAAATTCTTTTACAGGAAAGTGACCAGCTGGCATTCGGAGCAGTTAATTAAGAAAGGTGGCCATAGCGTCCTGTTTATCGGGATCTGACGTGTGCACCTTTCTTCAGTTTGATTGTCCCTCCCCAGAAACACTTCCCTGAACTGCCCGCCTGGTTTTTTTGTTTCCCGATTGTACCATTGAGTGTGTCAGGTAGGATGGCCTTCACTGTCAATTAACTACGTTTGCTGTGTTTCCGTTCTGGTTATCGAAGGCACTTTGAGTTTCTACGAGTACACCTGCTCTTTTGTTTGTACCTTACTGACATGTGACATTGGTGCTCTCCATGTTTGGAGATCTGATGTAATAAACACATTGTTGCTGTTCTCTTTGTCGCTAACTGCTTCCGAGAGCGGGAATTGGGATCGCCATCATGGTGTAGGCTTGTATAGGGGCACAACATTTGTTTTGTGATCTGTGTATGAGATAGCAAGTAGAGATTTCATGTAATTTTTTATGTTGTGTTGTTTTCAGTTCTACCAGTTGTGATGTAAACTGCTTTGTTTTAGATGAGCTGTAAATCTGTCGTCACAGAATATGGACATGAAATTGGCATTTTGTATCAATATTTTTTGGGTACTTTTTGTAGGCTTCACTGAATTTTTCATTTATTTAGCGCAGGAAACATTTCACTAATGAGACATGAAACGATGGTAATATTTGTTATTAAAGAATATTGAATTAATAAAAATTTGAGGAACTTGGAGTGAATAAATATCTCATCACCAGTTGCATCGAAGCAGGATGAGTGAAGTTTCTATTCTCATCTTGTAATCGTTTAACTGCTGGATACAGTATTTAGAAACATATCATTCGTCCATTGTGGAAAGCACAGTTACTGTTTCTGGTTTCCCCCGGTAATTGCAAGATAAAATGTTCGCTTTTGCGTGTTTCCTGCAAAATTGACGTCTATTACATATCATCTGTTGGACTCTTGCTAAGCCAGAGGTTTCCTTGTCCACTTGCCATCTGGATATTTTCTGCTTGTTAAACCGTGTTAAATGTTCTCTATGATGACAACACCTGGCTGGAACCGCCACAAGTAACCATAAGACTGAAACATCTGCCAAGTGACTTCCTGTCACATCTAGCGAGCAACCACAAGCATGTAGGCCCTGAAAGTGTCAGCCGTGCCCCACAAGTATCTATCACATGTAGCTGTAGCTTCATTCCATGTTTTTGTCTTCAGCTCGTAAGCAAGAGGTCATCAAGATGACAGAACAGGTGATAGTGGCCATCACTTCCGGTGACTATGAGTCATACACGTAAGTCTTTAGCAGTATACACCGATGTTGTGCATATTTTTTGCAGGTAATTCACTGTTCTTTGATGGCTGTATAATAATAATTATGTGTATGTATTATTCTGACAAAAATATACATTTTTTATCCAGTATTTGAGACAATCTTTTTGTTATACATTAAAAATCCTAGGCTAGCTGTTTACGTTTCTCTCTTTAGAGTAATATTTTTGTTACACAAAAATCCATTTTTTCGTAGACAGTTTTTTGTCTGTGAGAATACCGGATTTGTTAGTGCATCATTTATTCTTATAATGGAATTCCAAAAAGTATATGATGTGCGTCTTGCATAATTGTGTTTGTAACGTTAGATGTCAATGTTTATCTTGTAGTAAGTACGTTGACCCTCAGCTCACCTGCTTTGAGCCTGAAGCCCGCGGCAACCTCATCGAAGGCATGGACTTCCACAAGTTCTACTTCGACAATGGTAGGTCAACCATGGCTAACTCTGTAACCAGCGAGCCTGAATGACTTCCACAGGAAAAGTACAAACATAATACAGAAACAAATAAAATCGTTTTTGTAATACACATCTGTTTTACGCACCTATTTCAACGTTTCAGTAGCCACCAGTCGCCATCATAGTTGTTGAAATATTGAAGTATATGTGTAAGAAAAGTTGTGTATTAAGAACATTTCATTCATTGGATCATCTCGTAACTTGATGAGTGTCTTCGTCAGGTAGAATAGTTCAGGCTTCGCTTGTGGTTTCCCCTGCGTGACGTAGGCATGGTGAATCGAACAACAAATGCTAACATCATAGACAAAAATGCACTTGGCAGTTCCATTCACCACCATGTGTCCATGCAAGTACAGTCTGTACAATATGTTGGAGTGTTGCATCAGTTATGTAGCAAAGCTAACATAATAATCATAAATTTCTTATCTACCCCATCCAAATAATTGTTTTGGGCTGCTGTACAGAGGTGTATACATTGTATTGTCATACAATCATTACCATTTATATATACTAAAATTTATGTAGATACATAAATAAAAGCTAAATAAATTATGTTGGCAGTGTTGGTGAGAAATAACAAGGTGATGTATTGAATTGTCTTGTATTGGTAGTGTTGGTGAGTTGTTTTAAGTTGGTGAAAAATAACAAGGTGATGTGCATTATTGAGTTGTCTTGTGTTGGTAGTGTTGGTGAGAAATAACAAGGTGATGTATTGAGTTGTCTTGTGTTGGCGAGAAATAACAAGGTCATGTATTGAGTTGTCTTATGTTGGTGAGAAATAACAAGGTCATGTATTGAGTTGTCTTATGTTGGCAGTGTTGGTGAAAAATAGCAAGGCGATCAACACAAGTATTCTCAACCCACACGTGTACCTGCTCGGGGATGATGCTGCCTGCATTGCTTACATCCGTCTCACCCAGTGCATTGATAGGTGGGTGCTATAGTATATAATCTTATATTGAGAGATTACATTAATAATGGGTAAGCTTCACTGCATCAACAGGTGTAGTTACGTGATGAATTTTCTGTATTTGTTGAACACTAATTGTTTCCAGAATATATAGTATTACTAAATATATTACTGGATGCATTTGAATTGTAGTAGTAGTAGTTTTCGCTTTTTGGTCAGCTATGTAATAATGAATGTATGCAGAAGAATTTATTGCAACCGATTCATTTATTTTACTTTTAAATGGGGAGGTCACAAAAATATGTTGTATATTGGTGGTACGCATTTGTAGTGTTCAACCTCTGTAAAAATAGACTTATTATTGTTACACTTTTCATTGCGTGGGGCGCGGTGGTCATGTGGTAGAGCGAGGGACTGTCGATAGAAGGGACTGGGGTTCAAAACCACCTACTGCTGTTTCAAAACTTGGGCAATTTCATTCACCCTACTTTTCCTGTCTTTTGAAACGCTAAAATCCATTGGTCCCTTCTGCCTGGTGTCTATGCCAGGGGAAGTAAAAGGCCACACAGGGGGTAAACATGAAGTGCACTCCATCTCTCATGAGCCATTGCAGAAGCGTCTATGACGTGGCTCAGTCAATTCTGCTAACGACCTTCCAAGAGGATAAGATTGAATGAAAAAAACTTGCATTGCAGGAATGGGTTGCCGCACACGATGCACGCGGAGGAGACCCGCGTGTGGCACCGCAAGGAGGGCAAGTGGCAGAATGTGCACTTCCACAGGTCAGGAGACCCACTTGCCAAGGCAAGTAACTGATGGCTGCACCACCAAATGGTAAAAGTGACCAGTCTGCTGCAGTCTGGCTTGATTCCGTTGATGGAACAGCGCATCCGTCGCCTTGGTAACCATTACACAAATGTGGTCGGTGGCGAATGTGCCAGTAATTGCGTGCGAACTTTTATTTCCGCCGCATGACACACACACACACACACACACGTGTTCACGACAACAGCCTCTGTGTTTTTCTTCGATTCTGTAATTTCGTTGTCATGCCAGAGAATTGCTGCTGGCGATTGGCGGATCCTGGAGAGACGAGCAATGCTGTCAGTTTGTTCCGTGTTTCCAAGCGAATTCTGCTGCTGTAACTAATATAATGTAAACCTGAGTCGTTAATTCTGATGTATTAACGAAACGTTTATGCGTTGGTCAGGCTGAATGAACATGTGGTGTTTGTGTTATTTAGTTTCCTTCTCGAAGGTTGTGTGGAAGGTCTGGCCACTTGAATAGATTAGCTAGAGTAATGTACGAACGGATGATTTGTTCAGCTGGTTAAATGAAAGCGTGACTTTTAAGGAAAAATCTTGCTCAGTGTTTACACTGCATGGATGCGACTTGAAGTTGGTCTAACACGTTGAACTAGAGCGACAATGTGGTGATTGATAGTGGAGGCAAATGTCGGCGTGAGAGTTCACAAATTACGCAACATAGCTGAGTTTGAAAGACAACATCTAGGTGATCATGGGAATATGTTCTCATTTTGGTCAGTTCAACTTCTATGTGGTGAAGCGAATGACTCTTTTTCCCTGCCTGTTTCATGGCACGACATACACTTTTCCAGGCCAGTACGAAACGTAGCGAGAAAGATATTGGTTCCTGGTCAGGATTTGTCAACAGATTCGTGTAGAATGACGTCTGGTGTATGAGATAAGGTTGAGTTATATCTCGCGCCACATGGATATGAACGAAGAGATATATATATATATCTGTATTTTACGTATTGCTCACAGCTATTCTACCAAGTTCAGAGCACCACAAATATGTTGGATGTCGTAAATTTGAAGATTTATATGTTGTCACCAAATCGTTTTCTTTTCAATACGTATATATTATATTATATTACATATATTACAGAGCGTTTTGAGACTACCGTCGTTCGTCTGAATGGTGATTTTGTGACAGACGTTGATAACACATTGACTGTCAACGTTGTTGTGTAGAGATTTTTCAGTGGTCTGATTGGTTGGTTCTAAAACGTTCATGTGTTTACTCAAGGTGGCAATAAATAAGCTACATGTTATAAAGATGACTATATTTTGCATACCGCACTAAATGTTTTCGGATTAGTTGCATGTTTCATTTACGTCAAACTTAAAGCCAATTATGTGCGTGTTCTTACGATCATGCATGGTTTGCGTACATACAGCAGAGCAATTAACTGCATCATAGCTGCGCAGAAACATTGTTCTGATGTCTGTGTGTTTCTGTCAGATCGTCTATGTCCACGTTTTGGAAGTGTGTGCATTGGTCAATATGTTTGTTAGGAATTCTTTTGTGATGTGTTCAGTTATAGAAAAAACGAATACTTGACAACTGGCAATTTGATTCGAATTCCATAACTTGATGTGCATTTTTAAAAGCAAGTTTATTCTGTGAAATTACTTAATATGGGTTCCCTATTAAGGAATGGTCCTGTCAATGCAAACTACAGGATGCAGAAATGCTGCACTGAATTATTACTTTACTGTGCATCATTCGGGGGTGAAATGTTGACGTCTCTGTGTCATACTATTTTGCAAGATGGTTGCATGCATTGGTAGCCAGAAGATGGCAGGTTTGTTTCAAATATTGCTTTGACTCACAACTAATCGTCTTGCAATTGTATACGGGTCAGCATATGCTAGTTACCCAGATGCAACAAATTACATCTGCAACAGTTGATAATTTCACGTTCGGCATGCAAAGTATTCCAGTGTGATAGGTTAAGAAAGCTGGTGACATCATAGTAATTTTTTTCCAATTGATGGCGGGTACATTTTTTGCTCAGTGAATCCAACATGTTCTGTGTACGCATTGTGCAGACAAACAATTGGTTCTTCCAAGAAACATGACGTAAACATGGCAGATGTGATTTCCATAGTCCGTTTGCACAGTTCTATGTGTGCGTCCAATTTCCGATTCATGAACAGATCAGTTCTCTGTAGCAGACATTACTTTTGAACAAATATAGCTTAACTGCATATGCTAGCAATAAAAAAATGTTATGTTCACAGCACAATGTAGTACTAACGCAATTCAACAAGACAAAAATAACACGGTTAGTAGAACATTAACAAAGACACCGGAGTATCTATATAGCAATACCGATGTCAGCTCAACTAAAACTAAGTAACGATTAACACATATTATTAGCTTGCAGTAATGTCATCACTAAACACTACCTGTGGCTACAGTATTGGTGGAAAGGATTCATCTTTTTCTGCATCTGACGCGTTCGTTGTTTCTTTGCCTGCCGATCACACTGAAAAGTGGCATTCTAACACTGGTGTGTTGACGTTACCTTATTGCCGTTACTTTCTACAGATTTTCACATGGCCCTAAGAAAATTGCAGCAAAAAAATCTAGCCATATTGCTTGTATAACTGTGTGTACGTATGCATGTACATGTATATTTTGTGCAACCGTGTTTCTGCATTTATTGAAATAGTCATATTTAATCGTTTTGTGAAGAGATACGAATCATAGTATTCTTCGTCTTGGCTCTGTATGTATGCGATCTGTGTTGTGTCAACGCAGCTCAGAAAGGTCTCCATGTGAGCGTTGCCAATGAGGTGGTCTGTAGCGGTTTTAACTCCGACTTTTGGAGTTAACCGACATACTTTGTAACATCAGTAGGCTATCCTGGCTAGTTTGCCGTCTGCATTACATGGCTTCCCGACGTAAACATTACATGGCTTCCTGACGTATACATTCACCCCAACGTGCACTGAATCCTTGTCCCCAATCTTGTTCTACATGTACAGCGATGACGCGAGTCGAAATAAAAGTGGTGGCTTGCAACAACTTTACTGGTGTCTGGTTCGTCGTGTGTGTAGACCGGTCGAAACGGAGAAGACGTGAGCAGGGTTCTCAGTAACGTTTTTGAAGCACAAGGCAGGAATAACAAGTAGGAGGCCCACTAACTAAGTGTCAAACCCTGGGGTGCCAGAGTGAGAGCACAAACGATGTTGAAGTACGGATGTATGCCAACATGCTGCTCCCCCACCTCCAAGAAAATGTTAAACGCACACATGAACTGGTGCAAGTCTTAGTTATGAAAGGGTGGAGTATGAAAGCCGGGCCCGGGCCGTTGAACCACCAGGCTCGGTAGAGGGCGCCGGGTCCAGATGAAGGCGCCAGGCTCGGACGTGAGGGGGTTTTGTATGGTGCGAGGTAATAAAGTTACAACTTAATATTTTAGTTCTTTGTATTTATTATATACATATATATATATATATATATATATATATATATATATATATATATATATATATATATATATATATATATATATATATATATATACTGAATACCAAACAAACTACATAATTACATATCACAATAGTGTTTGGCAACTATATTTAAATAAATGCAAACCAAGAGATAATGCTAACTACAGTATTACTTAATAGTTGTGTGTTAAAATCTAATTATGTTCTCAGAAATACTGTACATACCCACAAGGAATATTTCTCTTGATCATCAAATTTATTGTGCTCAGGTATCAGTAAAAATGTGCTAGACTGTAACTTTGTAATCAGTCTTCGAATAAAACAGTGTTGTGACTTTATTTCCGTGTGACTGTTTTTCGTAGTCCAAACTGTGACTTTATTACCATGCACCATTTTATTCGGCCGGGTCCGGATCCAAAGCACGACCCATGTAGGGCACTACGGCAGAGATGTGTAGACCTATCCATAGAGACCATATAAGAATATTTTTTATGATATATTTGTATTTTAGTAGCACTTTTCTTAGTGTTTGCTATGTCAATATTATTATTTTATTCTAAATAACGTCTGGGTCTGGCATCCAAAATGAAAGTTGTTTTAGAATGTGGTTTGACAACACTAGAAATCAGGAGACTAAGAAGACCACATAAAAGTGTTTTCAATATTGAATGGCTGTAAGGATATTGATAGGAATAATAGGCTACAAGGAATCATTAGTTAATGTGGGTTGCACATGAGAAAGTACTCATTCATTCACAGAGGGTGATAAATGAATGAAACAAACTGTCAAATGATTATGTTAATGCTAGTAGTGTGACTATGCCAAAAAATGTGAGCCAAAATCCGACTTTGTTACATGTGTTGAAAATTGGATTTCATTTTACGAATTTGTGTTAGTTACTTGGACATTTCTTTTGACACTGGAAAACTTTTCTGGAGATGACCCTGACACCTACTGGAATGATCCTGACACCTACTGGAATGATCCTGACACCTACTGGAATGACCCTGACACCTGCTGGAATGACCCTGACACCTACTGGAATGATCCTGACACCTACTGGACCAGCCATGTCTACCACTACGCTGTCTGGAGCATTTAAGAACAATCATTCACTGGTGATTTTAACGATAACCACCTGATATGCAAACTATATAATTTATATGTATATAATATGTAATAATGTTACTTATATGTAATGATCATGTGATTCTTAATGTTGATAATTGTTGTTTGGTACAGTCATACAGGTCTATTACTGTTACTTAGAATGGGTAATTTAGCAAACTATTACGAAATAGTAATATTCTACTTGCAACAGTGAAAACGTATTTTAACTTGTAAACACGTTAATGGTTTTTATGTTTTTACCAGTAATTGCATATATTGCATGGACATTACAATATGGTCAGTCACCATGCACCAGACGTAAATTATTAACAGAAAGTTGCCCATTTAACACAATTATAGTATTGCCATGCCATTAGTATTACACAATACAATTGCATGCAAAAAAGTATTATTTAAGAAAATAGTCAACAAATTGGATTTGTTTTAATATTGAAAATTGATTTTTTTTTATTTTCATTAAATCTGTCATCTGATATAATAGTCATGATATATAAATAAATCCGTTCAAAACATGTTCTACTCAAATTAATTTTGGGTATTTATTTTATTTTGTTTTAACACATATAGCAGCTGATTTAAAACTTCTATTTGTATGGAAACAATTCATTTGAATATTTTTTTAAAACTCAAATTATTATTATTTATTTTTGATTACTCTCATCAACAGCTAGGTCTGTAGACCTAATGCTGTTAGTTCAGTATGAAAATAAAAAAATGTTCCCATGAATTACTCACAACAGTTGACTAAGTCAGCCAAGGTGCATACATCACAGTAACAGTTAACCAGGGGCTATTAGCCTATATATTAATTATTATTATTATTTGTATTATATTAAAACATACATGCATTTGTTGAGATGCATGTTAGAACTATTCCTGGTGTTACATTTGCATAAATCCTTTAAAACGGTCAATGATTTTTGGAGTGATTTAAATCAAACAACCCTCATTGCAGATCATATCAATTGATGTCTAACGTGGTTTGATTTAGAATCAGTTGTCGAACATATATATCGTTTATTTGAGGTGAAAATGGACCTGTTCTTCTTAGATGTTGTGGGTGTGGAAGATGCTTTATGGTTGCGATAAAACGGAGACGTACTACCGAACACGAGCCTTTTCACCTCAAGTATCATCGAATGGATCATGGAGTGTTCACAGAGGAAGAAAGGCTTCATCATTTTCTTTTTGAAAAGAATGACACCACACGACGTGCACACGCGCTGCATTAGCCGGCAGAGATGGGCAATCACTCACGCACGAAGTGGACTGCTTTAGAAGGTGCGTGCATGGCCCTGCGCAGATTAGCATACCCAAAAAGTTAAATGACATTGTGTCAATTTTTTGCAGATCTGATACAGAACTAAGCATGCTATTTAACGATACAGTAAGCATGCACACAATATTATGCAAACCTTAGATCTACCATGGTTGTCACCCATCAAACTTCTGCTTACCCGATGCTGTGAGAGCAAAAGGGTCCCCACTTGTAAATTGCTGCAATGATAGAAATGTGTGTCTATATAGAGACTCTGCCTACCCACTAAGTTCATATAGAGACCTTGCCTACCCACTAAGGTCATATAGAGACCTTGCCTACCCACTAAGGTCATGCTTAATATGTCCGAATGTAAAGTATATGCCAGTTTGGTTAAATAACTAATTGTACTAAGCCTAAATTAGCAACCGAAAAGAAGGGTTCAAAAACCCAAGCAGATATTGACAAAATCCATATGGTGCCAAAGATTGATGATAAAGCTAAGACACTTCCGTCTTCCCTGATGGAAAACAAATACCGCCGTCTAATCCTGACATTTGCTAAATCGCTTTGACCTCGGAGATCAACGAAATAGCGGGCCATACCTGCTTATCATTAGAATTCAAAATTTCCGGCCAGAGTTTACATGTCAAATCTTTTAGACTTTAAGAGTCTATATAATTTTCAGTGATCATAACATTCACAACGTTTCTTTACGGTTTACGGTGATATTTATATTCACTGTCATTTTCATTGTCAACGTGGGTGATTATATTGCTACTATGCATGTAGCCGTCTGATGTACACGATTGAAATCGCATCGACTCATTGGTCGAGTGAGTTAAAAATGATTTATAAATCTCGGTCTGGTGAGCGCAAGGAAGGCGGACGATTAAATCACTCACATACTCATCTGTGAGATGTGCCTTCCCGGACCACTGCGTGCGGCCCAGCAGAAGATAAGTGACGGAGGCATATCTTACACGACGGTGAACAGTTGTTCAACGCCCAAATGTTCAAGGTTCGGCAAGCAGTGAAATGGAGTTTTGGCAAAACCATATGGTTATATTAGCCTGTTTGCGTTCTTAGATTTCAAGAAAACATCACATTTTATCTGCAACCTGTGGGTAAATGTTACATTGTGGGCACTTTGCTGGCAAACTGCCACATCTGCCTATATGGATCCGACATTTCGACTACTTCAATGTAGAACCATCAACTTTGGAAGCTTATCCAACAAACACATAGACTGGTCAAAAACACCATTTCGACGACTTCTTTCTTCTTATGTAATGTACAAAAAAAATAAGTAGTTGAGATCAGTGTTAACATACGTAGCCAATGTTCTCCATAAAAACACACATACGTATATAACAAACTTATGCGATTACTATTACTAAACACCGTATGACATTTTAAAGCCATTGTAATAATGTAAAACCTGCGTTTCATTTTATTGTCATCTTAACAATCCACCGGAAAGCTTTATTAGGGACGTTCAGCAAGCGAACGTGTACGTTTACGGGTAGAACACCGTGTATATCCTACGTCACCGAGATGTACATTTCCCTTTATTCGTATCCTGCGACCCGTGGTTTACTTTACCCGTTCACAATATGCCGGGTGCTTGAAACAAAGCAGAACTAACTAGGTCTATAATCACTTGAAGTCATCCATAACATGTTCCTAGGAACTCTTTATTAAAATGGCGGATGAATCGTAAAAGTCGTATGTCCCCATCTTGACGCTGGTTGGCTGCCAGTATTGCCCCAGCGGCTGTGAGCCAGCCCCTTGACCTAGTTGTTTTCTGTGCGTGCCGTCAAACAGCCAATCAGTGTTTTTGCAGCGTGCACCCATGACATACCCACGCTACTGGCATCTACACAATATTATTTGTCACTCCGCCACCAGAGGTTGTCAATATAGATACTTCAGACAACTTGACCGACAGGGCATTTGTACTCGCCGTTGCAATGCCTTCGCAGTCGCCTTGCCAGTCACACGAACAGCGTTGGGTGTTGGTCCTCCCGTCCGTGTAGGACTAATTCAATTATATATATTGCATAGAATATTATTTGTTGATGGCAGATCTATGACACCTGGTAAATAAAGTGACTGTCCCAACGGTTTGTGTGGAAATTGAGGGTGGACGGCTTAGGGAGTTAATTTCTCAAAATATCGGTAAGTAATTCGACTGAAAGTCGAACATAAGGTAAGTCAATGAATATGTAATGCACCAAAGCAGTTGATATAGAAAACTGCAGTTTTAGTGTACAAGGAAACCATACAATGGTGGCTAAAGTAAAAAGAGAACAGAGAATACAGCTAAAGATCGAGCAACATTGCGGAAGTTACTAAGTGGCCTTATGCACCAACTATGGTGCGAAGAGGACACGTAAGTAAGTAAGTAGGTAGGTAGGTAAGTAAGTAAGTAAGTAAAGTGAACACACCCTACATGTGGCACCATATCCAACATGTGCCCGCATAAGCAGTATGTGTAGAATTTGACTCATCTTAGGTTGTCGTGATAGATCATTTTAAAAAAAGGTATATAACTGCTGCGACAAAACTGTGCCAACGGCGCGTCGCCAACGTGGCATAGTTCCTACCACCATATGCAGTTAGGCGCCACGTGTCTCGTCAGATAGCTACTGTGGAAAGTACACTCGATGTTGCGGTGGTTTTGAATGACATTCGGCCGTAATCCCAGTTAACACGTGTATCACCGCGGATACAGACTCCACGTGGACCGCTAAGAACAGTGTTTGTACGCAGACTAACAACGCCGTACCACCAAATAGGCCAAATTAACGACTTTTTGATTTATTAATTAACGTTCCAGCAACTGTGCAAGCATTCACCACCAATACGACATACATAATCACAGCAAGCATGCCTGCCGAAATGATATTTACACATAATGTTCCATCTTCACTTCACATACGTATTACGACAATCTCTACAACCAACATTAATAACGATAACATGTAATTGTCTCCGGTAGCAGCCCTGTTGCTCTGCTTCAGTATTAAATGCGTCTACGAGGCTATACTACAGACAGTTTTGCAGGCTATATACCTAATAAATGCGTCTACCTAATAAATGCATCGGCGCACATTTCGATTGTGTCATTCCACTTACAAGCTATTAGTATTATGCGCCTACTATAACATACATTTATTTATGTCGGTGCGCCATCTGGCAGTGGAAACGTAGGACCGGGTCGCTGGACTCGTTGTTGGGAGTACTTGAAGCCAGCCGATGCTTTTGTCAATTTCTATTCAGCCGATTCAGAGAGGCGCAGTACTGTCTTCATTTACATGATGTTTCTGATTGTGAGGGGGAGTTCGGAGGATTTTTTCTAGGGGGAAGCATATTTTTTTCATAACATTAGTCATCTAATTAGTCTAATTTCGACCAGGTATCTTTACATTTGTCGAAATGTCCATTTTCGGTGGACAGTAATGGTATTATTGTATATAATTGGTTTTAAATTTACTATTATATATTTAGCACAACAAGTAAACAATCTGCTCGCTATGAAATACAGAAATCAAGCAAACATCCATATCTAATGGGGCAAGTGCAATGTTATCTTTTATTAACGCGTACGAATGAAATGAAAGAAATTGGGATGGATTGAGAACATCAAGCATTGGGCATATGGTGCACTCGAAGTGGCTAGAGAGATTGCAAAGAGACGCCAACTGAGGCTATGTCTATACAAGAATACCAGTGCGGTGTTAACTTCTTCTGCGTCCGTAAGACGGATCGATGCCACAAATGCAGCATTATTACGAAAACTTAACATTTGTCCCAAATCTGTTGCAGAGTTGTCGAATGCCGTCCCCGTCCGCACTGTGGATCCTCAAGAAGCACTGTACTTCTGGAAATGTACGGAAATATGATTCATTGTCCTCTTGTAAGAAAAACACTTCTATAACGACACACGCCAACATAAATTATTGGCTCTTTGATTTGGTGCGTGTCGCACATTTTTCTCTACCCGCAATCACAAAACATCTAAAGAATTGCAACATTGCATTGATACATGCTTGCATGCATATATACATGCATGCATGCGTGCGTGCGTGCTTGCGATCGTGCGTGCGTGCGATCGTGCGTGAAAACATTATATTTATTTTGCAACCTCTGGGTAAATGTATAGTGTGGGTACTTTGCTTACAAACTGCCACATCTGCCTATATGGATCCGACATTTCGAGTATTTCAATGTAGAACCACCAACTTTGGAAGCTTATCCAACAAACACATAGACTCGTCAAAAACACCATTTCGACGACCTCTTTCTTCAATGGATTATGTAATGTATAAATAAAGAAGTAGTTGAGATCAGTGTTAACGTGTATAGCAAATGGTGGACCGCTAAGAACAGTGTTTGTATGCAGAATAACAACACCGTCCCGTCCCGTGAAATATGCCAAACTAATGACAGCAATTATGCAAGCATTCACAATCAATACGCCATAATCACATTAAGCTTGCCTGCCCAAATTACATTTACACATAATGTTCGTCTTCACTTCTCATACGTATTACGACAATCGATAACATATAATTGTCTCCGGCGCCAACTGAGGCTATGTCTACACAAGAATACCAGTGCGGTGTTATATATATCTTCTGCGTCCGTAAGACGGATCGATGCCACAAATGCAACATTATTACGAAAACTTAACATTTGTCCCAAATATGTTGCATAGTTGTGACGTGCCAAAGACTCGTCCCCGTCCGCAATGTGGAACCTCAAGAAGCACTGGATCTCAGTAAATGTACGGAAATATGATTCATTGTCCGTTTCTAAGAAAAACACTAACACAACACAACAGGCCAACATAAACTATTGTCTCTTTCTACGGCCATTCTCTTTGTAGCGTAGCACTAAGTCGGTCAAGCCATTCCTTTGGAAAACCTAGCTCGGTCACACGCACGTTGTGTGTGACAAACAATTTTTTTAAGAACACGCGAATACACAAAAATAAGATTTCACAATCACCAGTACACTTACACTGGACTATAGCCAAGAATTTTTTTATATACAAATGCGTACAGTTCAAATGCACTCTAGCGGTAGCAGTTATTTTGCACTGAACAGGTTAGTTCCCAAATTACTTCCCAAGGAATCCCTCCGTTCCTAGATCCCTCTCTCCATCCCTCTCCCTCCCTCCCTCCCTCCCTCCCTCCCTCCCTCTCTCCCTCCCTCCCTCCCTCCCTCCCTCCCTCTCCCTCCTCTCTCTTTCACCCTCTTCGAACCCTCCTGTTGTAGATTTACTCCTCAAAGACTTATACCTGACAACGCACAATGTTTGATCTACCCGCAATCTCAAGAAAATTGTAGCAATAAAAAGAAATCGCGTTGCATTGTACCGTGAATTATTAGCGTCACTGCTAAAATGGTTGTTTATGATTTCACCTGCATTCCGCCGTTGATGTATACCCTCAATACTAGAACACATAGAGAATAGCAGGGCATTAGTGCAACAAGTGAGTCGGTCGCACCGTGGCGCACCGTGGCGCACCGTGGCAAATAATAACACACACATACACGCACACACACTCACGCATGCACACAAGCAAACAAGCACGCACGCACGCACGCACGCACACACAAACACACACACACACACACACACATACACACACACACACACACACACACACACACACACACACACACACACACACACACACACACACACACACACACACACACACACACACACACACACACACACACACACACACACACACACACACATTTGTTTCAATATTCTTAACTTCGTTTCCTATATTCAAGTTAAACGTCGGTGGAGATATTTCGATGTATTCAGTGGTGCATCTAGGATCTCGCAAAGGGGGAGGCTGGGGGGGGGCAAGCTTGGTCACCCATGCTATCATATAGCGGCGCAACTGAAAAATACCGAGGAAAATAAGCCAAAGAAGGGAGACAAATTCTCCCTAAATACACCACAGCTTGTATTAGTGGCTATTCTACTCGGATCCAGTGGCCCAGAGGTAGAACAAGGTTCGAATCCACATATTGTCGTTTAGGCAATTTCTTTCAGTCTCAGTTGCCTCAGTTCACTTAATTGTAAATATATACATCAGGTAATAAACAGTGATGGGATTCCAGAGATGGAATGGTAAGAAAGAATAGCTTTCGCGCTGCAATTGAAGTGTGGCTGAAAACTTCCAAGAGCATTTCAATAAAAGTAGGAATAGGTTTGCCAGGGACAACGTGTAAATCGCAACGAACGTTGGATGGACACGGCTTAAATGGAAAGCTTTGCTTTTCCAGCATGTGGCATCATTGGTTAATTAAAGTCAAAAGAAGTCTCCGTAGTTTTTGCTTGTGCATAACTATGTTTTTTCCCAAGACATGCGCGGCCAACTTTAGCGCACACCCATTCTAGAACATCACACATTTAACGTGGCACTTTGCCAAACGAAGGCTACGTAACAGGCTTCGTAGTCGTGCCAGCATCACGTTTGTTATGTTTTTGGAGGTATCTGAATCGTTAATTACTGTTATTTGTATTTTTTGGATGCGCATAACTTTGTTTTTTTCCAAAGACATACGCTGTCAACAATGCGTGCACTCATTCTAGAACATCACACTTTTACGATTTAGGCTTCGTATGCCTGCCAGCATCATCTTTGCCATGTTTTGGAGGTGTCACAAGCGCGTCGGTCGCATCACACGTTTCCGTAAAAGGCTTCGTATGCGTGCCAGTATCTTCCACGCACATGATGCATAAGCATGTTGGTGATGACGGCAGCTTTGGCAAATGCGGCGGTAAGTATCGATATGTAGGAAGGTATGATCCGCCTGTTTAATCTTAAACGATGTAACTGCTTTTCTTCCACGCACATAATGCATAAGCACATTGTACGCCTTCGCTCGTGATAACCACCAACCCAATGTCTGTCATGACTGAACATATGGAATTGCGTGTTACCTTTACGTAGTCTGGTTTTTTTAAACGTTCTAGGTTGAAAAGGATAACAATGATCTTCCGGCACAGGCGGTGAAGGCCGATATAGATGAGTCGGCAGGTACGTGATTTTTGTCATATAAAGATATATAACAGGGTCCAGTGTACATCCTTTATCAGTGTAGATAAATGTGATTAATTGATTGGTAGCCTTAATTTTTACGATAGCTACTACACGCACGCACGCACGCACTCACGCACGCACGCACGCACGCACGCACACACACACACACACACACACACACGCACACATACCCTGTAAATACATGTATATTTTACTCGGAAAAATCGCGCTCACCTTGACCATCTTTATGCCCCCTAAATAAAATGCCCCATCAAATGCCCCCTAAATACACAACTGATTGTATTCGTGGCTATTGTACTCGGAATCAGTGGCGCAGAGGTAGAACAAGGTTCGAATCCACTTACTGGCGTTTGTGCAATTTTGTCTAGTTTCAATTGCCTAAGTTCACTCAATTATGCAATCGTTTGCATTTGTGTATGCATCTGACAATACGCACACACACATACGCTTGCACATTCATACATGCACTCGCGTACCCGCGCGCAAACGCACACTCTTGCATGCGTGTACGTGCGTGTATGTGCATGATATGTAAGTGCGTATGTGATTCAGCGTGCGTACCACAATGTTTATGCAGTACGTACTAATATTTTGTGTGCTGAAATAAGTAAGAAATACGTGAAGAGACTTCATTACTGGAGACACCATCACGGGAGACGTCATCACAGGGGAAGAAGCTTTTTTTTCAAAAAGTGACATCATTAACATCCTTTCACCCGGTTAACATGCCGGTACATCATTTCACATTTCAATTGTCTTTCCTTTGAGGAGAAATGAGAAATGTTAAAGAGTGTCCTGTACGCAAGAGTTAATGTTCATGACAGACCGCATTTTATGAGGTCAAAGGTTATTTGGCTTATCGTGAATCCGTTTCGTTGATATCCAAATATGTATTGTGCAAATAACTTAAGTAATATTCACAGTCGAATTAATAAAAAAGTGAGTATTTTCGTTCAAATAATAGAACTAATTAACTTTAGTCTTTAGATCTGATGCATTTGATGCATTTGAAAGATGATTCGGTTGAAGTAATGTAATTAAT
Source organism: Lamellibrachia satsuma (assembly GCA_033239005.1). Classification (NCBI taxonomy): domain Eukaryota; kingdom Metazoa; phylum Annelida; class Polychaeta; order Sabellida; family Siboglinidae; genus Lamellibrachia; species Lamellibrachia satsuma. The sequence goes on from BSQZ01000023.1 coordinate 7,707,480, forward strand.
GTGATTGTGTTCCAGATATCTGGCGAGTTCTGCGCTGAAACAAGCCATGGTTCTCAAATGAAACACGAACTGCAGGAAAGCAACTATTGCGAGACTAAGAGGTCCGCTGCCAATACAACTTCGAAGCCATTCGCCAGATGGCGCATCTGACGTATACACACCGGACAAGGCTTTGTTTTCTGGGTCAAAGAATGTAGAATGCACAGAAAATAAAAACTTTTTTTCTGGCATGTCTGGTGAATTATTATTGTTTCTTTGTGCCTGCCTGAACGCACTGTACGCAAGGACTCTATGCACATATTTTAATTACAATTACTGAAATATGTAGCTTTTGTCCTGCAATTGAAGTGTGGCTGAAAGTTTCCAAGAGAAATTGGAAAACCGTATTAGCGTGATTAGGTTTGCCGGAGTCAAAGTGTAAATCGCCTTGAGCAACGAACTTTGGAGGGACACGGCATTAGTGGCACGCTTTCCTTGACCAGCATGTGGTAGGCCCTATTATTGAAGTCAAAATATAAACTAAATTTAATGTATTTTTTGGCTGTTCATAACTTTTTCTCAAAAAAAAAACATCGCTGTCAACGATGTGTGCGTATAACCCATTCTACAACATCACACTTTTACGTAATAGGCTTTGTATGCGTGCCAGTGTCACGGATCGGAGGTCGTGTGAGGTTGTATGTAATTAGCTTGTTTATATTAGTCACCTAGTGATTGACATTTTGGTGAGTAAGAGTCATGCTAGTGGCGCCGAATAACGACCGATGGATAATCTAGAGATCGGAAATGTATTTGTTCCAACTGACTAAAAGACCAAAGAAATGTTATCATGTTTCGTATCGTTGGAAAACTAGTTGTCTACTGATATTGTTTATCATTGTTATAGAACCTAATTATGGTGAAGAACAACTCATTTAAGATAGAGGCGAAGTTGTTGTTTTGTGTCGGTAACAGCACAGGGCGATGGTAAACATCTTTACTTTGACAACTTCGAACAATAAAGTGAAATAAAGTGAAAAGTTGTTGAATAAATTTTCATTTAAACTTTCACTTCAACATGTGTGTATTGTAGAGATTCCTCTAACATAATTTTTTTGTAGTATATCATGTGATTTGAATGGTTGATACTGGGGTGTTTTAGTAGAAACACTGCATACCTATTCACAAGTTAACTTGTAATTTGTATAAGTAACCAAGCCTTTATGTGGTCTACGGGCTATTATATGCACCAACATGATTGGTTAATCCGTTGTGAGACGACGGCTGCGATTGGTGATAGTGGATGTATAAAATAGTTACGGGCGTCGAAACAGCAGAGGAACTCCAGCCACGTGACAGTTAGGTTGCAATAACAACGTACATGGTTCCTCTCGGAATAACCCTACTCGCTCAACGGATTCGCTGAGCCATAGACGCTAACTTCCGCCGCCGTCCACCCTCGGTAACCGCTACCATCTAGCCGTTAATAGCCGCACTGCCAGCTGCCACTACCGACAGCACTCGCCGAGCACGCCGTGCGCAAGACAGCACTCGCCGAGCACGCCTGACGCAAGTCAACACTCGCCGAGCATGTCGTACGCAAGTTAGCACTCGCCGAGCATACCGTACGGAAGACATCAGTATTTAGTGAGAGATTCTGAATACGTAGGAGTGGGCCCATGTTCGGTAATAACTAAAAAGTAGACATTGGGGAAAACCGCACTCGAGACACTCTAGACTAGTAAATAAGTTTTAGGCTTAACCACGGACAACGCGACGAATTTACGACACTATCTCTATCAAACTTTACACCACTGAAGTTAAGAAAGTCTTGATTTGAGTTCAGTCTAGATCTATGCCAGGCGATTACTTAAACGGACCTTAATTAAATGACACACGGTGCAACGTACGTCAACATTGTCAGACATTGCAAGCAACAACACAACATTGCAACAACATGAACTGACGAAGACGTTGATAAACAAATCGACATGGTTACCATTACTTTGATGTTTCTCACAAAAGGCACTACAGACACCTCTATAATTTAAAACACTATATATCCTTGACATTTACTAAGAGCAGCAGAATAATTATCATGCAAACCACAACTAATTGTCATATTCATCCTTGTATTTAAAAGATGAACGATCTCAGAATGCAACTTTAAAGTCAATGCAATTACATAAAATCTGAGTTTCATCTTATTGTCAGCTTAACAATACATAGGAAAGCTTTATTATGGACGTTCAGCAAGCGAACGTGTACGTTTACGATTAGAAAACCGTGTATATCCTATGTCACCGAGATGTACATTTCCTTTTATTCGTATCCTGCGACCCGTGGTTTACTTTATCTGTTCACAATATGCCGGGTGCTTGAAACAAAGCAGAACTAACTAGACCCATAATCACTCGAAGTCACCCATATATTATAATGGCGGATGAATCGATTAAGGCGTCTGTGCCCATCTCGACGCTGGTTGGCTGCCAGTATGCCCCAGGGCTGTGAGCCAGCCTCTTGACCTAGCTGTTTTCTGCGAGTGCCGTGGAACAGCCAATCAGCGTTTATGCAGCGCAGATAGTTCAGACGTGATAGAGACTGACAGTGCCTTTGCAGTTGCCTTGCCTGTCATTATGCGAACAGCGTTGAATGTTGGTCCACCCGTTCATGTAGGACTAATTCAATTATATATTTTGCATAAAATATGATTTGTTGATGGCAGATCTGTGACACTTGGTAAATAAAGTGACTATTATTTTGCAATGCGTCATTATTGTAATTAGCAGTATATGTCCTATCGTGTAGTGATATAGTATTAGTTCCGCTGGGAGCTAGGAAATGTCCCAATGGTTTGTGTGGAAATTGAAGTTGATTTAAATTGATGCGACAAATGCAACATTATTTCGAAAAGTTAACATTGGTCCCAATTCTGTTGCATAGTTGTCACGTGTCGAAGACTCACCCCTGTCCGCAATGTGGAACCTCGAGAAGCACTGTATCTCAGTAAATGTACGGACATATGATTCATTGTCCTCTTGTAAGAAAAACACTTCTATAACGACACACGCCAACATAAACTATTGGCTCTTTGACGTTGTGCGTGTCGCAACACGAGACCGAGCTCGGTAACTCGTACGTTGCGTGTGACAAAAACGTTTTTAAGAACTGGTGAATACACAAACATAAGATTGCACATGCATCTCTCTCTCTTTGAACCAGCCAGATCTACTAAAAACTTACAACTCACAACACAACATTTTTCTCTACCCACAATCACAAAACATCTCAAGAATTGCAACATTGCATTGATACATGCTTGCATGCATATATACATACATGCATGCATACATCCATACATACATACATACATGCATACATACATACATACATACATACATACATACATACATACATACATACATATATACATACATACATATATACATATATACATGCATACATGCATACATGCATATATACATGCATATATACATACATATATACATACATAAATACATACATACATACATACATATATAAATACCTACATATATATCTTTATATACATACATACATGCATATATACATACATACGTAAATACATACATATGTACATACATGCATACATGCATAAATAAATACATACATACATACATACATACATACATACATACATATATACATACATACATATATACATACATTCATACATACATACAAACATACATAAATACCTACACATATATATCTTTACATACATACATACATACATACATACATACATACATACATACATACATACATACATACATACATGCATACATACATACATACATACATACATTCATTCATACGTACATAAGCACGTAATGGCCTTCCCGGACCATTGCGTGCAGCCCAGCAGAAGATAAGTGGGGCGGATGCATATCTTACACGACGATGAACAGTTGTTCAACACCCAAATGGTCAAGGTTCGGTAGGCAGTGAAATGGAAACCATTAGCCAGTTTGCGTTCTTAGATTTCATAAAAAAACTATCAAATTTATCTGCAACCTGTGGGTAAATGTTACATTGTGGGCACTTTGCTGGCAAACTGCCACATCTGCCTATATGGATCCGACATTTCGACTACTTTAATGTAGAATGACCAACTTTGGAAGCTTATCTAACAAACACATAGACATTTACAATCTTTCTTCACTGGATTATGTAATGTACAAATAAAGAAGTAGTTGAGATCAGTGTTAACATATGTCGCCAGTGGTCTCAATAAAGACATATATAACGAATTGTATGTCATTACCACATATAACAGTCATGTTAAAGCCAATGCATTTATGTAACATCTGAGTTTCATCTTATTGTCATCTTAACAATCCACCGGGAAGCTTTATTATGGACGTTCAGCAAGCGAACGTGTACGTTTACGGGTAGAGAACCGTGTATATACTACGTCACCGAGTTGTGCGTGTTTCCCTTTATTCGTGTTTTGCGACCCGTGGTTTACTTTACTCGTTCACAACGGGTAGAAATCACAACAAATAACAATACTGATCAGTTAAAATAGAACACGCCGAGTGCTGGAAACAAAGTAGATTTAACTATATCTAGAATCACTTGAAGTCACCCATAAAATGTTCCAAGGAACTCTTTATTACAATGACGGATGAATCGTTTAAGTCGTCTGTGCCCATCTTGACGCTGGTTGGCTGCCAGTATGCCCCAGCGGCTATGATCCAGCCGTGAGCCCCTTGACATAATTATTTTCTGCGCGAGTCGTCGAACAGCCAATCTGCGTTCTTTCAGCGCGCACCCACGGCATACCCACGCCACTGGCATCTACACAACTTGTCACTCCGCTGCCAGAGGGTGTCGTGATAGATAGTTCAGAAAACATTACATAGACTGACAGTGTCTTTGCAGTTGCCTTGCCTGTCATTATACGAACAGCGTTGAGTCCACCCGTTCGTGTATCGCTAATTCAATTATGTATTTTTCATAAAATATGATTTGTTGATGGCAGATCTGTGACACTTGGTAAATAAAGTGACTATTATTTTGCAATGCGTCATTGTTGTAATTAGCAGTGTATGTCTTATCGAGTAGTGAATGATATATTATTAGTTGCGCTGGGAGCTAGGAAATGTCCCAATGGTTTGTGTGAAAATTGAAGGTGGACAGTTTAGGGAGTTCATTTCTCGAAATATCGGCAGGTCACTCGACTGAAAGTCGAACAAAAGGTAAGTCAATGAATATGTAACGCACCAAAGCAGTTGATATAGAAAACTGCAGAATGTTCAAGAAATCGATATAATGGTCGCTAAAGTAAAAAGAGAACAGTTAACACAGCTAGAGGGTGCGAAGAAAATACGTAAGTAAGTACGTACATAAGTAAGTAAGTAAGTACGTAAGTTAGTAAGTAAGCAAGTAATTAAAGTGAAAACACCCCACATGTGGCACCATATCCAACATGTGCCCACATAAGCGGTATGTGTAGAAGTTGACTCATCTTAGGTTGTCGTGGGAGATAATTTAAAAAAAGACATGTAACTGCTGCGACAAAACGCGTCACCAACGTGGCATAGGTCATAGCACCAAATGCAGTTAGGCTCCACGTGTCTCTTTAGATAGCTACTGTAGAACGTACACTCAACGTTGCGCTGGTTTTGAATGGCATTCGGCCGTAATCGCAGATAACATGTATATCACCGCGGTTATAGACTCCACATGGACCGCTAAGAATAGTGTTTGTATGCAGACTAACAACGCCCTCTCGTGTGTAATGAAATAGACCAAACTAGTGACATTTTGATTTATTATTTTAATTACCGTTCCAACAATTATGCAAGCATTCACCATCAGCACGACATACATAATCACATTAAGCATGCCTGCCCAAATTACATTTACACATAATCTTCATCTTCACTTCACATACGTATTACGACAGTCTATATAACACACACTAAAAGCGATAACGTATAATTGTCTCCGGCAGTTACCCCGATGCTCTGCTTCAGTCAGAAATGCGTCTACGAGTCTATACCACGGACAGTGTTGCAGGATATACTTAATAAATGAATTAACGCACATTTCTTATGCTGTTATTCCACGTACAATCTACTAATATTATGCGCCCACATACATTATCAAGCATTGGTCATATGGTGCACTAGAGAGATTGCAAGGAGACTCCAACTGAGGCTATGTCTACACAAGAATACCAAATGCGGTATTATCTTCTCTTAAGACGGATCGATGCGACAGATGCAACATTATTATGAAAACATAACATTTGTCCCAATTCTGTTGCATAGTTATCATGTGCCAAAGACTCGTCCCCGTCCGCAATATAGAACCTCAAGAAGCACTGTACCTCTGCAAATGTACGGAAATATAATTCATTGTCATTTTCTGAGAAAAACTCTACTATATAAGCAAGCCAACATAAACTATTGGCTCTTTGACATGGTTCGTGTCGCAACAAGAGGAAGAGCTCGGTCACACGTACTTTGACATGGTTCGTGTCGCAACAAGAGAGAGAGAGAGAGAGAAGAGAGAGAGAGAGAGAGAGCTCGGTGACACGTACCTTGACATGGTTCGTGCCGCAACAAGAGAAAGAGCTCGGTCACACGTACTTTGACATGGTTCGTGTCGCAACAAGAGGAAGAGCTCGGTCACACGTACTTTGACATGGTTCGTGTCGCAACAAGAGAGAGAGAGAGAGAGAGAGCTCGGTGACACGTACCTTGACATGGTTCGTGCCGCAACAAGAGAAAGAGCTCGGTCACACGTACTTTGACATGGTTCGTGTCGCAACAAGAGAGAGAGAGAGAGAGCTCGGTGACACGTACCTTGATATGGTTCGTGCCGCAACAAGAGAAAGAGCTCGGTCACACGTACTTTGACATGGTTCGTGTCGCAACACGAGAGAGAGAGAGAGAGAGCTCGGTGACACGTACCTTGACATGGTTCGTGCCGCAACAAGAGAGAGAGCTCGGTGACACGTACATTGACATGGTTCGTGCCGCAACAAGAGAGAGAGCTCAGTCACACGTACTTTGACATGGTTCGTGTCGCAACAAGAGAAAGAGCTCAGTCACACGTACTTTGCGTAAGACAAATTTTTTTTAAGAACACACGAATAAACAAAAATAAGATTGCACATGCACCAATATATTCACATAGGACTATAACCAATGTTATATACACAGGTGGGTACAGTTCAGGCGCTTTCTAGCAGCACCAGTTATTTTGTATTGAACAGGTGATTTCCAAAATTACTTCCCACGGCGAAACATTGATACATGACCATAGATGAAACTAACTACATATTGATAATATTAAGAAGCAAGATCGACTCGGTAACCTGATTGATATCATTGCAGTATAACGACAATAGTGGAAATAATCCCTCCCTCCCTCGCTCCCCCCTTCCTTTCTCCCTCCCACCCATCTCTCTCTCGCTCTCTCTCTCTCTCTCTCTTTCTCTCTCTCTCTCTCACTCTCTCTCTCTCTCTCTCTCTCTCTCTCTCTCTCTCTCTCTCTCTCTCTCTCTCTCTCTCTCTCTCTCTCTCTCTCTCTCTCTCTCTCTCTCTCTCTCTCTCTCTCTCTCTCTCTCTCTCTCTCTCTCTCTCTCGCTCTCTCTCTCTCTCTCTCTCTCTCTCTCTCTCTCTCTCTCTCTCTCTCTCTCTCTCTCTCTCTCTCTCTCTCTCTCTCTCTCTCTCTCTCTCTCTCTCTCTCTCTCTCTCTCTCTCTCTCTCTCTCTCTCTCTCTCTCTCTCTCTCTCTCTCTCTCTCTCTCTCTCTCTCTCTCTCTCTCTCTCTCTCTCTCTCTCTCTCTCTCTCTCTCTCTCTCTCTCTCTCTCTCTCTCTCTCTCTCTCTCTCTCTCTCTCTCTCTTTCTCTCTCTCTCTCCCCCTCTCTCTGTTCGAACCCGCCTGTTGTATATTTACTTCGCAAAAACTTACAAACCACAGCACAACACTTTTCTTTACAAGCCATCTTAAGAAAGATCTTGGCATAAAAAGAAAAAGTGCTGCATTGTTGCGTGAATTATTAGCGTCACTGCTGATTTATTAGCGTCACTTGTGATTTCACCCGCATTCCACCGTTGTTGTGTACCCTCAAAACTCGAACAAAGAGTAAGGCAGGTTATTGGTGCCACAAGAGTGTTACTTTACGGGCTTCGTTTGCGTGCCAGCATCATGTTTATTATGTTTTTGGCGCTGTTCGAATCGTTTATAACGATCGACTCCTCGGCTATTTTCATTTGGGACGTTGCCTTGTTCAACAGCTGTGCGAAGAACCCAGTGACTCTGCTCCAGGTAGGCTCAGTGTTGAAGAGTGGTCGTCCAAGCTCGTCTAGCAATTAATGAAGAATGTAGCTAAGCTATTTCGGGTCGATATTGTAACTTAAAAAAGTCTTAAACCTTTGCTGATTCTAGTTACATTATATATATATATATATATATATATATATATATATAGCGTGGAATCCTGTTCGTACAAATGTTCAGAGACTTTACACTTCACCCTCTAGCAGACCTGTTCATTCAAACACCAACTCGACTTGGAAGCATTCAGCCTTGTTGCGAAAACTATTATTTCATATATCCATAACTGTCTATAGCCAGGTTCTTATTTATGGTAGCTGTGGCGGCTGTTATATGACTGTCTTGAACTGAACAGTTTTCGTACAAGTTTTAAAGATAAATTAACAATTTCTTCACATGTTGTCGTTGAAATACTATTTAATATTCCAGATTAGTAAACGTTTGAATTTTTCATTTATTTGGTTATGTTATAAGATTTGCTGGTTTACTGACATGAATTATTAGGTAAATATAGTACTGATGTGTACTGGAATCACAGTAACCAGACGATATGTTGCGCAATCACAGCTGATTCAAATATCTCTTGCTGTCTTTACTATGGAAACGTCGTCAGCTGGTCAAAGGGTTTTACACTTCACCCCCTGGAAGACCGTAGACTATTCGTTCACATATCCACAACTGAACTGGAGCAACGTAGAGTGAACGAAATTGCCCAAGTTTCAAAACGGCAACAAGAGGATTCGAAACCGGTTTCTCTCGATAGAGAGTCCGATGTTCTAACCTCTCCGCCACCACTTAGTATTTGACTCAGAGTCCCAGGAACATAACTGATCAATGCGCTGAAAACATACTCCTGTCAGTTATGTGAGACATAACATGTCTTTGATCGTCTTACACTTGGTTATTTAGGTGCCGATAACTGACAATGCGGGCGTACGTTATTCTGCTGATGTGTCTTGCGGTGTTGCTGACGACGGCAGCTTTGGCAAATGCGGCGGTAAGTATCGATGTGTAGGAAGGTATGATCCGTCTGATTAATCTTAAACGATGTAACTGTTTTTCTTCCACGCACATAATGCATAAGCACATTGTACGCCTTCGCTCGTGATAACCACCAACCCAATGTTTGTTATGACTGAACGTATGGAATTGTATGTGGCTATGTTTAATTAATTTACTTAGCACTTTTACATAGTCTACTTTTAAAACGTTTTATGTTAAAAGGGATAAAAACGTGATTGTGTATTTGTGAAATTCCTAACACAATTATTGATGTATTTAATTTTAGGAGAGCAATGATCTTCCGTCACAGGCCGTGAAGGCCGCCATGGATGAGCTGGCAGGTATGTGATTTCTGTCATATAAAGATATTTGACAGGGTCCAGTGTACATCCTTTATGAGAGTAGCTAAATGTGGGTAATCAATTGGTAGCCTTAATGTTTATGATAACAATACAAATTGAGAAATTATTTTTGTTGATGGGGAAGCAACGCGACCATGGCAAACACACGTGCACGCGCACGCACGCGCACGCGCACACGCACACGCACACGCACACGCACACGCACACGCACACGCACACGCACACGCACACGCACATATCCTGGACATACATGTATATTGCCCTCGGATAAAATGGTGCCCACCGCACGCACGCACGCACGCACGCAAGCACGCACACACGCACACATGCCCTGTACATGCATGTATATTTTGCTCGGAAAAATGGCACTCACCGTGACCATCTTTATGCCCCCTAAATACAATGCCCCATCAAATGCCCCCTAAATACAAAACTGATTGTATTGGTGGCTATTGTACTCGGACTCTATGGCACAGAGGTAGAACAAGGTTCAAATCTACTTACTGTCGTTTAGGTAATTTATTTCAGCCTCAGTTGCCTTAGTTCCCTCAATTGTGCAATCGTTTGCATTTATGTATACATTTGCCAATACGCACACATATATACGTTTGTAAACTAATACATGCACACGGGTATCCGCGCGCAAACCCACACTCATGCATTCGCATGTGCGTGTGTGTGTACATGGTATGTATGTGCGTATGTGATTGAGTGCACGTACCACAATATTTATGCAATGCGTACGTTTAATATTTGGTGTGTTGAAATAGGTCTGAAACGCGTGAAGAGACATATTCAGAGACGCCGCTACTCAATACACTTTCGCATGAGAAGATTCCGTAGAAACACGTGACATCATTAACATCCTTGCACCCGGTCAACAAGCAGGTACATCATTCCACAGTTCAATTGTCTTCCAAGTGTACACCTTTGTGGAGCAATGTTAAAGAGTGTCCTGTACGCAAGGGTGAACGTTCACGATAGAACGCATTTTATGAGGTCAACATTGACGTTCCTTAAAACTCCATCCTCAGCTGATTTGGCCTATCGTGAATCCGGTTCTATGATGTCTAAATAACTATTGTGCAAATAGTTTAGGTAACATTCATAGTCGATTTAATAAAATAAAAGCGAGTGTTGTCGTTCAAATAATCGAACTAATTGACTTTAGTCGTTAGATCTGATGCATTTGATGCATTTGAAGGATGATTCGGTTGAAGTAATGTAATTAATGTGGTTGTGTTCCAGATGTCTAGCGAGTTCTGCGCTGAAACCAGCCATGGTTGCAAAATAAGATATGAACTGCAGGAAAGCTACTATTGCGAGGCTACGACGTCCGCTGCCTATGCAACTTCGAAGCCATTCGCCAGATGGCGCACCTAACATCTTCTCACCTGACAGGGCTTGGTTTTCTGGGTCAAAGAATGTAGAACGGGCAGAAAATAAAACTTTTTTCTGACATATCTGGTGAATTATTATTGTTTCTTTGTGCCTGTCTGAACGCACTGGACGCAATAACTCCATGCACTCATTTTAAGTAAAACTACTGAAACATGTGTGCGCGTGCGCGTGCGAGTGCGAGTGCGCGTGCGCGTGCGCATGGCGGTCGAAATGACCGATTCGTCGGTCTTAAACCAAAATGCAGTAATGCAAATAATAATCACAAGACATCTCAAGAAGTGCAACATTGCACGCACGCGCACTCACGTACGCAAGCACGCACGCGAACGAGTGCGCACGCACACGCAAACACGCACACACACACGCACGCACGTACATGCACACGCACGCACACGCACGCACGTACGCACGCACGCACGCACGCACGCACACACACACACACATTTGTTTCAATATTCTCAACTTCGTTTCTTATGTCCATGTTAAACGTCGATAGTTATTTCGATTGTATTCAGTGGTGTATCTAGGGTCTCGCAAATGGCGATGCTGGGGGGGGTAAGCTTAGTCATCCATGCTACCACGTAGTGGCGCAAAAAAATACGGGAAAAAAATAAGCCAAATTAACCCCCTAAATACGCCACTGCTTGTGTTGGTGGCTATTGTACTCAGACCCAGTGGCACAGAGGCAGAACAAGGTTCGAATCCACTTATTGTCGTTTAGGCAATTTCATGTAGTCCCAGTTGCTTCAGTTTACTCAGTTGAAAATAGAAATATCAGATAATAAACAGTGATGTGATTCCAGTGATGGAATTGTAAGAAAGAATAGCTTTCGCGCTGCAATTGAAGTGTGGCTGAACGTTTTCAAGAGAGAAATTGAAAAAAGTGTTAGCGTGATTAGGTTTGGTCAAAGTGTAAATCGCCCTGAGCGAACTTCGGCATAAGTGGAACGCTTTGCTTGACCAGCATGCGGTAGGCCCTATCATATTGAAGTAAAAATAAAAAATAAAGTTCTCTGTATTTTTTGGCTATGCATAATTATGTTTTTCTCAAAACACATGCGCTGTCAACAATGCGTGCGTATAACCCATTCTAGAACATCACCCTTTTACGTAATAAGCTTCGTATGCGTGCCAGTGTCACAGATCGGAGATCGTGTGAGGTTGTATGTAATTAGCTTGTTTATTTCAGTCACCTAGCGATTGAAATTTTGGTGAATAAGAGTCATGCTAGTGGCGCCGAATAGCGAACAATGGCTAAATTAGAGGAAATGTATTTATTCCAACTGATTAACATATCAACGAAATGTTATCATGTTTGGTATAGTTGGAAAACTAGTTGTCTACTAATATTGTTTATCATTGTTTTAGAACCTAATTATGGTGACGAACAAGTTTTAGATACAGTCGAGGTTGTTGTTTTGTGTTGGTGACAGCATAGGGCCAAGTAAACATCTTTACTTTGACACCTTCGAACAATAGAGGGAGCTAAAGGAATGTTTAAACTGGTTTTCTGTTATAAATCTGGTAGCAGATGCATTTCGATGTATACCATCGTAATGTGTATATTGTAGAGATTCCCATGACACACATTTTGTGTAGGATATAATGTGCTTTGAATGGTTGATACTGGGGTGTTTCAGGTTTTAAACGTTGCATAACTATTCACAAGTTAACTTGTAATTTGTATAGGCAACCGATCTTTTATGTGGTCTACGGGCTCTTGTATGTGCCAACATTATTGGTTAATCCATTGTGAGACGACGGCTGCTATTGGTGATAGTGGATGGATAAAATAGTTACGGGCGTCGAAACAGCAGAGGAACTCCAACCATGGACAGTCATGTTGCAATAAAAACGTACATGTTTCCTCTCGGTATAACTGTACTCGCCCAACGGATTCGCGGCCGTTGGAAGATGCGACGTGCCGGCGGCAAAGAGTCGCTGAGCCATAGACGCTAACTTCCGCCGCCGTCCACCCTCGTTACCCGCTACCACCTTGCCGTTGACAGTCTCACTGACAGCTGCCACTACCGACAGCATTCGCCGAGCACGCCGTACGTAAGATAGCACTCGCCGAGCACGCCTTACGCAAGACAGCACTCGCCGAGCACGCCGTACGCAAGACAGCAGTAGATATTATGAACTAAAAACAGACATTGGGGAAAACCCGGGTGATGTTGCCTGTGTAGGAGTATAGGGAAAGACGTGTATTATCGCTCAGTGGACATCAGTGCCCCTGGCGACTGCAGCACTACATCATCAGCATCAGCTAACCCTAACCAACTTATCAGCGCCGTCCGAGCCCCTGACATGCCATATATACCGACGAAATTCGTTATAACGTTAAGATCGTTTAATTGTACCCTGAAATAAGACGAAATTAGTCGGTAAATTCAGATAAGAGTGAGGAATATAGATTTAGAATTAGGATGGTGGGTAATAACCCACTGAACGTACGGAGAGAGAGAGAGGGGGGGGACTGCAACCACCTCCCCGTCTCCTTCATTCTACCCATCACTGTCCCCGGTCCTACCCGACCACTCGCATCAGCAGCGCCCTCCTTGCGAATCATCCCCTGAATCAATGTCGCCGATCATCCTCGATCAATCGCACCCCCCCCAGCCATCGACATTTAAACACCATAACCAGGGCCACAGCAACCACACTTGAGCGCGTTAGATGTTGTTTTGCATAAAACCACCTTGCATAAGAACGCAGAGTGGTGTATAGAAGATACATAAAAACGCAGAGTGGTGTATAGAAGCTATATAAGAACGCAGAGTGGTGTATAGAAGATACACAAGAACGCAGAGTGGTGTATAGAAAATACGAACGATGGCGTCTTCATAATAGGAGACTCAAACCTAAACCTGATGACTAATTCACCGATGGAAAATGTGCGAATAGACTGTTTTCCGGGGGCTAGGATAACGCATATTAATATGGTACTAGGTAAGCTCGAGGGCCGCAAGGTGCCTCAACCGGATTACGTCATCCTGAGAGTTAGGATTAATGACAGAACCAATAACACAACATCCACCTCTGTCCCGGGTATGAGGAAACTGGTCGCTAAGGCAGCTAGGCTTTTTCCCAGATCCCGGATAGTAGTCCCTGAGATTAACTACCCTGACCATCTATCTATGGACCTAAAACGGAATATGAAGACTCTTAATGATAGTCTACACAAACTTCCGCAAGTTACGGTAATACCACAACTAGATGCGAAGAGATTCAAGACAGTGGCATCAGACATTCACTGGACTGAAACCACCGCTAATTCCATTCTGGCCCACTGGATTAGCCATCTAAACTGCTAAGTACTCAGGGCATCCAGGCCCAGACATCTAAGCCAACTATGAAAAATAACAAAACGGTTGTTAATCTAAGTCATGTTAAGCTAACAGAGCGAGGGCCTATATTACGATTTACAGTTTATCCCAACACCTAGGACTGGCGTACTCCCAGCCGAAGCAATACGGAAATTCGCCAGACAGGTTAAATATAAAAAACAATTTCATGGGTTCAAATCGACTAGTACTATTAAAAAAATCCGTGGACAGACCAGATTGGACTCAACCGATCCACGATGGTGTTATATCGATGAAACAAGACGAATTAGAAACGCTTGTAACTTTTTACGTTAACGATAAAGTTACCCGGGGTAACCTATCAGATCATCAGCTTAACGCAATTAAATCACTTAAGATTAACTCTGAAATCATAATTAAACCGGCAGACAAAGGCTCTAGCCACGCTAGTCATGTCACGGGAGGCTTACATTAAGGAGGTCGAGCGGCAATTAAGAAGTATAAAACATTATACCAAACTTTCGGAACCAGTCTACCCAGTAGAGGCAAGGAAAATGACAGGTATCTTGATCAAACTTTTAGGGATCGGGATATATAACTAAGAAACAGCTTAGCTATCTGAATCCACAAGAGGAACCGACACATAGACAGTTGTACTTACTTCCTAACATCCACAAAGCAGCTAATAAATGACCACAGGCGGGCATACTGCCCCCTGGTCGCCATATAAATGACCACAGGCGAGCATACTGCCCCCTGGTCGCCCTGTTATCTCCGAATGTGGCTCCGAATCGGAGTTATGGGGAGGCGGAATTTCAAATGTTCTTGAACACACTGAATAATCACCAACTGTGTATAACATTAACCTCTGAAACTAGCTACGATTCGGTCAATTTCCTGGACACTACCATATTTAGAGGTGATCGCTTTCGGAATACGGGCCGGCTTGACAGTCACACACACCTACTCCTGCATAAGGACTCGTTTCACCCTAAGCACACATTCTCGGGCATACTCAAGTCGCAAATTTACGATTCACCAAAATATGTAATAACACAAATGACTTTGTAAACGCAACTACGGTCCTATTTGATAGTCTTAGACATAGGAACTATAGCGCTATGTTCTTACGATATATAAAGAACAACACCCTTTATAGCATCGACAATGAGAACAGGGTAGAGGCGGCCGCCACGTGCCAAGGGGCAAAGTGTCGTACTTGTACACATTTCGTCGACTTCATACCAATTCAGGGAACGCACGACGCGACAGCAGCCAATTATAACAATTGCGTTATTGAAAACGTGATATATCTGATCAGCTGTCATCTGTCCAGCCTGATATGTAGGCGAAACAGGCAACGCGTGCACTAAGAATACGCGTTAATCAACACAGATCAGACATCTTAAATCTCAACGACAGTAGCACATCATTTCAATTTAGCTTACCATTGTTTAGCTAATTTTAGAATCATAGTTTTGTAAGCCAGACCCTTTTCTGATAACGCGGTTCTAGAAGGCACATGTGGACGCAACGCGGAGTCATGTTGGATGAACAAGATTAAGTCCACGCAGCAGAATGGGTTGAATGTTAGAGACACGACCTCAAACATCATACCGTTTGTTATACCTTTTTCCAATCAGGAGGGGACGGTGGACCGTCTGGCAAAACAGCTGTAGCTTGAATTCCCGAGGATCTTTGGCCCTAGATTTATAACAGCCCACTATAGGAATAAGAATATAAAGGAACTGTTGGTTTCTTCTACATTCAAGTAGTTACAACATAACGTCTTATGACATGTTAATTTTGGGTAGAAGGAACAGGTGCTTAACCCTCTATTACTCCAACTTTCCATGAGATGAGGTGTGTACTAAATCTAACACCTGGACTATAGGTTGATGGCTTCATGTTTAAGCCCCAACTGTGATCGTTCCCCAATCATCCATTTTCATCTATCGTGTGCACTTGCACCCACCATATTTAGTCTTAGCTTTCCCGTCTTTATCCGACACCGGTTCCTAAGAGAGACATGCCAGCACTGATGTTGTTTTTTTAACGGATCAGGCCGACATAAAGAACATGTGGGGAAAAGGGCCCACTATGTATAACTATGATTTTATCGCATTGACTTATTCTAACTAACCACGACCCACAAATCTACCTTATTTTACAACCGGTTAGTAGTAAAATCGGAGCCAATCGTACACCTTCGCGAGGTAACTGAAAGGGTGCAACAGCACTGCTGTCATCACAGACGCTGAATCTTAGGAGTGTCTACGAAAAAGCTTTTGATTTAATACACATCCAACATTAAGAACCATAACCAGTCATACACTTACATGATGTAAGTTTAAGGGGTTCACCAGCACTGCTGTCATCCCGGATAGGAAATCATTAAGTACCTATGAAAGGGAACGGTAATTGTGTAAATAATCATCAAAAATTTTAGAATAATCGTTGAATGTATAGTGTATAACTGTTAGCAATTATAAAATAGTCGTTGGATTCATAGTATGTATCCCAGTTGGAATCACTCCGTACTTCCGACTGGGTTAAATATATCAGACGTTGAATGTCGCAATTATATATTAGGACCCCACTCTATACGCACCATTACTTTTCTAATACTTCTCGAATGATGTTGGTCGTTACGAAAACCATGAAACCCCCCCCACCCCCAAAGATTACCGACTTATAATTATTTATATATTCCCTCAATCGGGAAAAATTTCTTTTTATATTTCTCTTTTCTTTGTCCCATTAAATAAGCTTAATCTTGTCCATAAAACGTATATAAAAAACCTACCACGACTAAGGTAAATGACAACACTTCACGAACTTCCGATTTTTTCGTGACATAATGTCGCACACATTTCCTAATCTGTTTCCTATAACCACCCATGCCCGTCTTGTTCAGATGCACCCCGTTCCCCAGCATGAACCTCTTCCAGTCCTGCGATAACGCACTATAATAACATAGGTGTATTGCTTCTCCAACCTCCACCAAACGTCTCACCTCAAGAGTTCACGATCACTCTCGCTTCCTCGAAGTCGGGCCGACGACGGTCGCATCGCCTCATCGCCTCATCACCTCTCCTATTACCACATACCGCACAGCCAAGTATATCACGTTGGGTCTTGTCCTCCGTACATACGTAGTGATGCAGTATCACACTCACCCGCATCCCTACTACTCCACCTGTATTGTGTAACTGTCTCAAACATTCCTCCCGGTTTGTCTGCACTGTTTCCCAACTCTTGCACGATCCCCCAGAAACCAGCTGCACCGACAGTCTTCCCTGATACCCAGGACGTTTTATTATTGAATATGCACTGGGGGGAGGCAATGTACTAAAAAGGCACTTCCAATTGTTAAAAAAGCAGTTTACGCATTATTTACACTAATTCTCTTTTTATTTGCAATGTTGTACAATAATAACTGCACATTGATCTTAAAACTGCGCATTGATATTTAAATATGTGTATCAAATAAGTCCGAAAAACATACCACTTTAAAACAAACACATAATAGTTACGCAAATGAAGAAACACCTCCTGTACGTTAGACAATAGTCTTAGTCGAGCTAAACAAGCCCAGTTTCACGTTTGAATTTCTTCACGAATTCGTGCTGACCGCAGATGTCCTAATCTGGAGCCCGCGTTTTCTGCTCTTCTCCAGGAATTTGACGACAGCGGGTCGCGGGTCAAAGTAAACGGCGTCCACGCCGTTCAGTGCCACCATGAGGCGGTCGTTTCTCGTGTCCTCGCCCATGCTGGTGCGGTGATTGTCAACCACGAGGTTGTGGTGACTCGCGATCATTTCCGTCTGCGTGGAGTGTGGGCTCATACAGGCCAGATATACCAGCACTTTCTGAAATACTCACGTAGTTACTGGCAGAAGTTGGCGCTATCTGACTGTCATCTTGCAGCCGAGATCACACCCGTCAGATAGGAATGGCACATCCGTAATAGTCTCCCATTGTTCGGCGGCCCCTTCCACAAAGTCAGATGCCTCGTATGAGAAAAGGCGCTCCACGACGCGCACACAACGTGCTACGAATGACCCCAGACTAGGTGACTTCACTAATCCTTTCATGTCTTTGATCACATCCTCTTGCTCCTGGTGTTTGCGCTCGGAGGGGTATTCCTGGCCCGCTTGCACGACCTACTGCCTGATTGCTCGTGCTTTGCGGCGGTTCGTGCACACGAGTTGATGTTTCGTCTTTCGCTTGGTCGTCACACCCACCCTCGTTAGCACTGTCAGCTGGAAAGTTATCTTTCTCTTACCTTCTTCGCGGGGATGGCCCGTCCGTCATCAAACTCAACTTATTGACGGCAGCGTCGCTCACAGCGAGAACATCGCTGATTAACAAGTCACTCGTTTGCAGCTTCTTCTGGAGTGTTTCAAACACCAGGTTGTCGCCCATCAGTGCTGTGATCCACGTTTGTTGGGGGTCCCATGTTCTTAGAAACCCTTTGGCTTTGGCCTTCTCCTTTCTGTTGGTGTCCGGATGAGAGCATATGTTCCCATGCCTTAATGCAGGCGTGGAGGTTTAGCCTGTACAGAATCCACCAGTTGCAGCTTATACTGGGCAAACCGTACATCGTGGAAACGGGGGAACTGTTTGATATTCCCGGCCTGCGCCGACAACATCTTCATCCTTCTGGGAGTCCGGTTCAATCTCACTATTCCCATCAGGTTGGACTTCCATACGCCCAACTCTAAAACGCTGCTCACTACCGATTCAATGGCCAAATCAGACCGGCGAGAAGCACCACAAAGTTATCACACCTCTCTGCATCTGATCAGCCACAGCCACAGCCACAGCACTTCGTGTTTGCCGGTGTTTGCCGTCTCACTATCAGCGTTGACACCAACGAGCTTCCCATCGTTACATCCGATCAAATCTAAAGCCTCGTTCACTGCTTCAATAGTCCATGGGCCCCGTTCTTCGTTGGCGAATGCATGACTATGAACACACACGTTGCACTGCCATCAATGTTGGCCATCCGTCCACTAACATATTTGTGATCTATCATTTGCCTGTCACAGCTGCCGTCGATCTGCATACTGAAGACAAAACATCGGAAAAAAACATTTCAGACAGTCGCACTTTCTCTAGTTGATATACAACATCCAACATCTGCGTCGGGACCTAATCACGCCAGAGATCGTCGGGACCTAAACACGCCAGAGATCGTTGGGACCTAAACACGCCAGAGATCGTCGGGACCTAAACACGCCAGAGATCGTCGGAACCTAAACACGCCAGAGATCGTCAGGACCTAAACACGCCAGAGATCGTCAGGACCTAAACACGCCAGAGATCGTCGGGACCTAAACACGCCAGAGATCGTCGGGACCTAAGCACGCCAGAGATCATCGGGACCTAAACACGCCAGAGATCGTCGGAAACTAAACACGCCAGAGATCGTCGGGACCTAAACACGCCAGAGATCGTCGGGACCTAAACACGCCAGAGATCGTCGGAACCTAAACACCCAGAGATCGTCGGGACCTAAACACGCCAGAGATCGTCGGGACCTAAACACGCCAGAGATCGTCGGGACCTAAACACGCCAGAGATCGTCGGGACCTAAACACGCCAGAGATCGTCGGAACCTAAACACGTCAGAGATCGTCGGGACCTAAACACGCCAGAGATCGTCGGAACGTAAACATGCCAGAGATCGCATCAGTCACGATATGGCGGAGACAGTTTCAACGAGAGTCATTGTAGACGTCTACAGCTATTCGTACTAGCATCTCAAAAAACAGTCTTGTTGTAGGCTGTCAGTACACGCAGCCATGGGTGTGATGTGTTGCACTTTTCCCATTCTTCAACCATCTTCTTCTTATCTGAGGCTGCTTTGTGTGCTTAAGAGACCATGTGTCCAATGGTCCTTTCCAGCCGGTCATTGCAATTAGCCGTGATGCCAATTGCGATCGCTACTCAGTCATGTTTTTCTATTCTTGCTGTCTCTTCGTAGTCCCGACATGATGTGCATCCAACGTGCATCCTATTGCGGCCACATTTCTTGGACGAGAACGGCCGCAGCTCCGGAAATTTCTTGACGACATCCGTAATCTTTAGTGGACCTCCTCCTTTGTATATGTGTACTTGGGAAGATGACGCAACAGGTTTGTTTGTCGCCTGGTAGGGTGTCTGAGCAACAGACGGGTCCGGTTGATCTCCTCCTCAGACATTTCATTTGACGAACTGTCGGCGTTAGGTGTCTGGACAAGAGATGGTTGACCTTCATCGTCAGGATTTTCATCAGACGTTTCATCAGATGAACCGTTGTGGAAAGGTGTATGGGTAACAAACGCGCCTGGTTGCCTTTGTCGTCGGAATTTTGATGAGACGTTCACCAGATGGACCATTGATGTCTGGGCCGTCATTATCGTGAGGGAGAGATCCCGGTTCCCAGATGGCGTTGTCTGGTCGCATTTTCGAAAGAACGTGTCCAATTTTTTACATTTTGTAGCATATTTTACTAACTCTACCTGTTTACGTTTAGCACCGCGGTGTCTCAGACGAATGACTCTGACTGGACACGGACTGGGAACATGACATGGCAAATTTGAATTAATCATATTTAACTTCACTTGTTAGGTTATAATTTTTTTGTCTCGATCTTAAAATTGTAGAAAAATTGCCTAATTTATGTGAACATGGCATTTAATTTTTTAGTTAAAGTTGGTACACTACCTATAGATTCTATACATTTTGTAATGCATTTTTTTAAATAAATGACTAAACTTTATTTAGTCGCAAGTCACAACAAAAGTGCCAATCAAACGCCAATGTTGCCAATTTGCGAATTGAATGATCAGGTTACAATGATCGATTGATCAAATGCCGTCGTCAACCCTAGTTAAAATATATGCATGTGTTAAATGCCGTCGCCAATACGAAGGCGTAACCGGAAGGAAATTGCTGGTGTTGCGCGCGCATAGGTCGTAGTTCTAAACAGGTGTTAAGAGTTTTGCGTCATGGCCTGTACGGCCGAAGTGGTTCCTACGCACTTGGGCTTTGTCAATAACTGCCTGTCGCCTTCATGTCTAGATATAAGATTCGACCAGGACGTTTCGCCGGTACTACGGCCTTGTTTAAGAGCGTATTGAAAGGCTCCATGGTGATGCGTAAACAGTTAGTGCAAACAAACATGTGAGCTTGTTTCGTTTTACTCTGATAGCTAGTAGTGGTCAGACGTTTGGATAGACACTGAAGAGTCGAACACGGGCCGATGCAACAGTCGACGACCCCTAGTGTCAGGTGCGTATCATAGCATTAAACCGGGGAGGTGTACGTGCAAGCGTGCGTGCGTGCGTGCGTGCGTGCGTGCGTGTGCGTCCATGTTTGTATGTTCTGTATACAATATTGGCATGCTATATTTCGCTATTTTGTCGATACACAGGCAGGTGTGGTTCGCGTTGAACGTGTATTGCATTACAAAAGTGACACGAATAATGTTTTGCATACACCGCGGATATTGTGTATCGTGTACCGTACCGTGCGCTGTGTATCTTTTACTTTTACGTAAACTTGACACACAGCAAATATCTAGTCATACGGCTCCAGAATATCAATGTGAAAAACGTGGCTCATATTACCGAACTTTCCTATATATATATACCTATATATATATATATATATATATATATATATATATATATATATATATATATATATATATATATATATATATATATATATATATATACATATATATATATATATATATATATATATATATATATATATATATATATATATATATATATATATATATATATATATATATATACATATATATATATATATATATATATATATATATATATATATATATATATATTTGCTTATATATGTTTATATATATATATATATATATATATATAAAGCTATTGACTATGTTTTTTGATTGGCAATATGCGCGTAGTCTTATATCCCACGCCATGTATTGATGGGTGCGTGGTGGGCTCAATCATTGCTAAACATTATATAATTATTACAGGGGTCTCCCTAGAAAAAATAGGCATGGGCCAATTGGCCCATACAAGCAAAATTGTATGGGTCATTTCAATGATGATTGGGTCAATATAGTTTTACATTACAAATGCGGCGGATCATGTATGTCAAGAGAACAACTTATGTTGTACGTGCAAATGATTTAAAGTGAAACTATTCTGGAATCCTCCACAAGCACCGTGTAAAGAAAGGCTGTTTTCAAAAAACTTTACACAAGGAGTTAATATTACTGCTAAAAAATTGTATTATGTTGTCTACATCAAGTAACAAGTATGTTGATGTGTGTGCATTGAAGGAAGTATTTCATTGTCAGCAGACATGCACAAGGCACACTAGTATGTCTACTGTATCTGCAGCATCAGAATATACATACTGACTGTGACAGTCTGGATTAACATATATATGACAATCAAATCACAAGAAGAACATCTTAGACAAACACGTTTTTTATTTTGACTGGTGTCAAAACAATCTGGAAGTATACAATCAATATGAGATGCAAATTATCCATAATTATAATTAATTGCACACAAATCAAATATTTTGTTAAAAACAACGCGTCACTAACTGGACATTATTCATTAGTGATTACTATCCCTCCTGATAATTTATAATAATTATTAATATACCCACATAAATTATTGCTGCTATACATAACAGAATGCTAAATAAATAACAAAATAAACGTGTCACAACTGTGCCAAGTAAAATAAATAAATTAATATCTAGCGGTAGTCATTCACACAAATACAATCATAACTAATGGCATATTTATATCCTAACATATATAAATATAGTGCTAATACTTCACCTGATAGCTATGTATCGGCCAGATAATAAATTACAATTTATATAATTATAGCTTTACTTACTAGAAGTTGGGCAGGGCCACTGACATGGATGCTATGTAACACTCAGCCCTAATACTTGACACCAACTGCGGTACTTGTGTCAGTGATAAATTGGAGGGAAACAACAAAGATTGTTTTTATTCAAAGTTTGCAAGGTAGTACTTTCTGTACCCTTCACATAACAAGTAACAATAATTACAGAACTCAAGACACTTGCACAACCCAATGACTGGTCACATCCACTGTGTAATTAGGGAATAAAACATACCAACACAATAAAGCTGCTGAAACAAATATGTTACTTGATTGAGCAAAACAACTGTTCTGGTCCAGGTGAACCCACAGAAGCTGAAATTAAGTCAAGTCAGGATGACACTTCCTGCAGACAAAATCACTTCTATTTTGTCTTAGATCATCATCCTTTACATTGGGCACTGTGGAATGACCCATTACTGTAGTTAGCAAAGATTTTGCGGTGGTAATGTTCACGCCATGTTTTCAATGCTAGTTTGAAATCAAACTCCTCCAACCTCCCTCCTTCCAAGTGCACCCGCATCAACTGGTTACAGTGCTCAATACTGAGCCTACTTTACAGTGATGTCAGAGTGAGATTCTGCAAAATGTCAAGTGGCGTGTAATTGTTGATGTCCGAAAGTTGTTCGTTCCTTTGGCCATTGTGCTGTTGGATTTGGCTTCCCTGCACAGCTGGCAGTGCATCAGATCTTTTCTATTATCATATCGGAGCCATTTATAGGCTGACAGCCACACCTTTTGGAAGTTCCTCTTCCTGGGTCCAGGTGTGCTTCTCGTCGAAGCCGCTTGCTCCGGTCCCTGCGTAGTTCCCGATGAAGCTGCTTGCTCCTGTCCCTGCGTAGCTTGCGACAAAGTCCCATGCTCCTGTCCACATGTACATCCAGACAAAGTCCCTTGCTCCTGTCCATGTGTACTTCCAGACGAAGTCCCTAGCTCCTGTTCACCTGTGCCTTCAGACAAAGTCCCTTGCTCCTGTCCATGTGTTCCTCCAGACAAAATCTCTTGCTCCTGTTCACCTGTACCTCCAGACAAAGTCCCTTGCTCCTGCCCCGGTGTACTTCCCGACGAAGTCACTTGCTCCAGTCCCTGTCTAGTTCCAGTTGTCTGTTCTGGTGTAGTCATTTGTCCCGGTGTTAGAGTCTGTAAAAACCATTGAATACATATAATTGAATAAGTAAAGTTAATTAATCATAATTTGCACTAATCCAAAACAGTTGCACTAGGTGATGACATGTAAAGTTGGTTGATTAATAAGGTGATATTGAACTGACAATAGCAAATTACTACACAATAGCTCTATGTACAGCAATTTGCACACACAATTATACACGGAATAACAGACATGCAACCACCACAAAATAACCCTTGCTTATATACGTTTTTTGGCTGTTAAATTTGGCTTTATTTATCACACAATACACTTTGTTACTTGGTCCAACTTCCGCGTATTGACAACTGGCGTTGAAGGACTAGCATAATTATAGGCAATACAGAGCCCACTGTGACACTGGCACGTCCCATGATGATGATAAGCGTATTACGACACAACTCCAAATTGTTTAAATATTCGGATGTTGAACGACAGTTATTATGAGGTATTTCCTAAATTAATGTAAGATAAATATTGCATGTCAACGCAATTAAGATAATACGGACGCTACGGTTGTCGTGGGAGATATTACGTCATATGTGCAAGTTACGATTTATGCCAATTACGAATTACTTGTATTACAAAACGACACGTTCTAAGGCACCGTATAATGAATATATACTTACATTTTGACAGAAAACATTTCGGATGTCCGGCTGATTCAGTTTTCTTTTCTTTTTGGTCGGCATGTTGAATTTTGGTGAACGTGCGACAATGTCGCGTATACGAAACGCCGCGTAAGCATTGTGTTTATTCGGACTCCGCTATGTGGCGCCACTGTTTGTTGCTTCTACTGTCAAGGCGAAGTCACGTAGTCGTGGTAAGAGCGACGCAAGAACGTAGGACTACCGTATAAAATAGCCGCATCAACGATACGAGTGGTTATATTACCAATATAAGACTATAGTAAATTAGTATATCCTTTATATGTTTACTGGTTATGAGGACTTTTCAACCGACGTACAACAGCAAAGTGGTGTTATCAAAGTGACAACATGATACGGGCCCAACTATAATATTTATAGGCAAGCCCGCGCGCCAATTGTCCCAAGCGTTAAGAAGGATGCGCGTCATTCTACAGGGGAACGCGCCATTGGCGCATGGCGCCTCCCAAAAGAGACCCCTGTTATTATACAGCCTATATAAACAACGTCTTATGATTAGCATTACTGTCTGGTAAGGTAAGCAGTCTAATGATAATAACGCGTTCATACAACACGCGTTGCGGGTTCTGGCAATTTAGTGTACTAACAAAGAATCACCCACAAACGTTTATATATTCAGTGATGCATAAAGCCCAGTACGTGAGTTTGAATACACAGTTCATTGAGATCCTTGCCGATATTAATGGCGATTGTATTCTGCACCGCGTATTAATAGAAACGGCATTGCACGATTATGCTTGTTTCAACACAAAACTATGACAACATTGTCTACAGCAACAATGAGAAACTGCAACGTCACACCAACGTATTGTTGAGCCACGGTGTGTCGAGAATGTCTTATTCGTCAATAGCTGAGAATACAATCTTTCTAAAGGGAGCAAATATTATTTTTGGGATGTTTAATTTCTTGTCCTTGGAATTTTACATACAGTGGAACCACATTAATCTGAACACCAATAATCCGGAAACCTCGGCATCCGGACATCATTTCACGGGAAAGAAATCTCCAAACATTAATATACCCCGCTAACTGTATGATTCATTCATCCGGAACACTCTTTAATCCGGACATATACAGCGAGGACAATGATGTCCGGATTATCGAGATTCCACTATAATGGGCCAGTTATGTTTACTCTGTACACCACGCCAGTGCAGCGCATATTCAGAAGACATTGAGTACACTACCACAAATATGCGGATGACATTCAACTATATGCATCCTACAATCCAGCTGTGGAAACAGTGAGGCGACTCACAGACTGCGTTAGGGAAGTTAGACGATGGATGACTCTTCGTATGCTAAAGTCAAATGATGACAAAACTGAGATGATTATTTTTATATCAAAACATCATCATCATGACATCATTTCACCAGTAGACTGCGTACGAAATTTAGGAGTTCATATGGATCAACATCTGACGATGACACATCATGTGACAGCTGTGTGTGCTGCTTGTAATTATCATCTATACAGACATACTACATACGTCACTATCTCACAACAGAAGCCACCAAAAGTGCTGTAAACGCACTTGTGACGTCTCGCCTAGATTACTGTAATTCGCTCTTGGTTAACCTTCCGTCATCACAGATACTTCGAGTGCAACGAGTACAGAACAATGCTGCTAGACTAATTACGCGCACCAGTAGGCACAACCACATAAAACCAGTCTTAAGGGGCTTACACTGGCTGCCGGTAGCAAGTCGAATACATTTCAAGGTGCTAGTGTTGGCGTACCGATGCGTCAATGGTTTGGCGCCGACTTACTTGGCTCAACTTTTACATATACGAACTCGTGATGAGCGTCTACACAAGGACTATGTGCCAACACTGCACCAATACATCAGTAAGAAGAGCATTGGTGAATCTGCATTTGGAACAACAGCGCCTCGACTTTGGAATTCATTGCCCGCAGACATTCATAATTCCAACACGCTAACAATTTTAGGAAGTCTTTAAAGACTCACCTTTTTATTAGTCACTTCAGATATATGTAAATGAAGGGAATATTATATGATGGACACTATGGAATGACTATTTGTGATATATATTAATTTTGCATTAGGATTCTCACCAGATTTTAAAGTTTTCTAAATTATTTTATCTATTTATTTCTAAAGTAATTTTATTTATTTATTTCTAAAGTAATGTTATTTATTTATTCAGTGTTTACACATGTGTGTTTATATTTAAATAGTATTTTATACCATGTGAATAGTATTTTACACCACGTACAGTGCATTGATCCATATAGTGGGAATTAGCGCTTTTAAAAATGCTGTATTATTATTATATATATATATATATATATATATATAATAGATATATATATATATATATATATATATATATATATATATATATATATATATATATATATATATATATATATATAGAATATATATATATATATATATATATTATATATATATATATATATATATATATATATATATATATATATATATATATATATATATATATATATATATATATATATATATATATATATATATATATATATATATATATATATATAAATATATATATATATATATATATATATATATATATATATATTTGTTTATATTTAAAGTGACTTTATTTCACTGTCAATTACTAAACTAGACCTTACGTTCCAGGGTGCCGCGCAAGGGACAGCGGCTATGGAGAGGCTACTGGATGTGACGTTTAAGGTCCATCGGTCGGATGACGTCAGGACGTATACGCTGCCGTTAGACTTCACGACGACCCTGGAGAAAGCCAGACAAGTGCTGCAGAATCAGCACCCAGGCAGTATCGCGACGTCTGGGGAAAACAGCCAGGTCGCGTTCCTGCGAGGGAGTCGAATTGTGACAGCGGCAGAAGAAAGAGACACACGTCTGTGTGACATCGTTCCGAAGCTGTTTGCGGGCAAACCGCCACCGAATCCGGCTTTCCGCTACAGCGATGTCAGATATCAAGAGGTAGGTACACGTCCAGTATCAATTAATTATGTATGTGTGCATATGTGTCTAGTTAAATTTGTAAGCGGGCATATGAAGGAATGTTTATTAAATTGTGATATAATTTTTTAATATAATGTAGGCTTACTAATGATCGATTTCTTCCGCACGCACGCAAAACGCACGCATGCACGCACTCACTCTAGCAGAGCTTCCGAATAGAGTCGAGAAACTTGCGTGAGATCATGGGCGGATCCAAACACCGAAAAGGTGTCCAGTTTCCCAACAGGTCACCAGGTGGCAGCACGTCTAGTCATTCAAGTTTCTACCGGGCATAGCGCTTTCTACTCTGGAAAACGTTTATAAATTAACGCATATTTCATTATGTATGCTGCAGCGGTTGATATAAGTTCAGGACGAAATGTATTCAAGTGTTCTGAAGCAGTTAAGGAAACAGCATATTGATATGTTGTAAGAGCCGTTTTCTGGGACCCAATAACATTTACACATAAACATCACTGGAATACTATAAAAGAACGTAGCAAGTTTTATTGAAAGCAAATATCAACGCACACTCGGAAACGTAATAAATCTCATATAAAAACTGAACTGATAATCACTTAGGGCGGCCGCTGAATGGCCACATTGTCTTAACTAATTTCGAAATGAAATGGTAGATGTCTAGCATTTCAGCCCACTGCGCAACCGTCTGGCCTAAATGCTCAGACAACTCAGACATCAACATGCCCAGTGTTTGTTACTACTGGTATGTGTCTGGTTGTATGCCCATGTACCCTTTTAGACTCAACTTCCAATGGGGGTCTATTGCCATTTTGACAGTCAGTACGTTAACGAGGCGCGGGACCAGCTTACGTATCACGTGCCCACATGACCCATATTATGGTCACTCTAACAGGGAGACAATGGGGCTGCTAAGTTTGCTGTCTGTCGATAATCATGCGTGAATCTATACTTTATATAATTGGCGTTTACGCGCGACGTCGTTGACGATGATAAAATCACCTCGGGGTCCCTTGGACGCTCTGCGCTATCAAGGAGTGCACATAAGTAATCACATATCAACATGTGCATGAAAATTATAATTGTTTGTATTAATTATACATTGAAACGGTCAATACTATATACAGATAACCGCGTGAGAGCGTGATACTTGGTAGCTCTGGACTACGGTATGTGTTTCTCCTATAGTCGAATCCGATGAAACACGTCGTGTTTTCGGATACTCCTAATTAAAAACCACTAGCAAAAATTCCCGTCCCCAGGACGGGATAACTTGGTAGTTCATGCGTGACAGTCATGATAGCAATGTTTACCAAACGCCTCAGGCCAATATGCCATCAATACGCTTAAGGGAATGTCAAACGTATTACCAGAAACAACCGCGTCACGCACGTGATGCAATACTCGTTGCATGTTCAAAATGTTGAAGGTCGCGTGAATTTAGACCTCGGGTCAATATGTGGGTGCGGGCTTTCTACTATAATTAATATAAACCACCCAGATGGCGCTACGTACTCTCAAACGCTTTACATACCGAAGTATTCGCCGCGCGCGCGCGTAGTTTCTGCGATTGTTGGGAGTTAACGTTTTATGTAGCGAACGTTTGATTTACCATAAAAACCATTAAGAACCCTTGCTATACGAGGTATTTCGAAAATATAAAGGCGTTACGTTTCGTTTGTGGGATCGTAGATTAATCCCTGAAAGTTTGGCCCCCAAGGTGCAAGCCGTCTGGGAGGAAAACGTGAACATTACCACATACATACAAACATGCATACGCTAGCTCGATCATAGTTAGATGGTTAGAAACTGTCTATGGTCTTGTACGTGTAGCGCTTGACGTGACGTTTCGCGCCATAATTGTCAATGTGTAACATATAAAGTCTGCTCTGACAATTTGGCCATTTTTTTCTTACTTTTCGTGTAATTCATTTACCTGTAAGATCAGTGAACCGAGACATTGGCACAGATAATAAATTGAGTATCTTGTTTAACCGAAATATATAGTAGTAGTATGTACTGACAAATATTATGACGCGTGCGATGAATTGATCAAACAGGAAAAATCAGTGGTGGTCAATAAAAAACGTCTGCTTTACGAATCCATTCTAGTTATGAAACCGTAACTAGAATACTTAGGATATTAGTGAAATATCACGGTATCATAATGAAGTACTTTTGGGTATGATACATTTAGCAGGAAATAAACATTTTGGATACAACTTCTTCTGACCAGGAGACGGGATTCGTAAGGCAGGGATTATTTTAGAAACTTACTACGGGGTTTACAAAACCATGTAGATAATATGTTTAAATAAGATATAGGCGCTTAATCATTCATTGAAGGCGTGTCATGATACCAGGTGACGCTGCAGTATGGAGACGACAAAGGAATCGTCTTGTGTGCCTGGCTCGTCCGAATGATACAACTCAGAAACAAGACAAAGAAGATCCCTGATGGAAGATACGGGTTCTCATTCATTCCTGCCAATCTCGAAACATACGACTATGTCAACAAAGGTAAACAAAATGCATCGTTGTTCATGGGTATGAGGAATTCTATCGGTCCACCCGAGTCCAGAGAGGACAAGGGCTGATGTTCCACTACGTGACTGTCGATGATGTTGGTCTGAGTGGGGGGTACGGTAAAGAGATCCAGCTCGCTCTTGACCCCTTCGCACGACTGTTTATGTACGAATGCCATCGTCGTCGAATATGTCGGCCTCGCGTTTCGTGGACGTCTGTCTCTTGCGTCGTCTCTTTGCTAAAGTGACTCCTTTCTTTGCCGGCGCGCGTTTTATACGTTTACGAGGTCGCACGCCAGGAACCACCATACGCATCAGATTCCTACCAGCATCTGTGACGCGTCGTTTGGTTGCCTTTTTTATGCTCTGTCCAGACATGACGTCGTCGGCTATGCGCACGCCGGTCTTCAACGCCCCCTTTCCCAACGCCACGGCACCTCTCTTGATGAGCGGCATGGCGCTGCGCAGCAGACCGGTGAACAGACTACCTAGTCCATCTCCCCGCTGGTATTGAGCACCAGCGAAGTAGGGCAGTGCACCACCTGTCTGACGCGTGTAATACTCGTTGTAATTCATCTTCAGAACAGTCCGATCCTGCGCCGTCGAAAATGAAGTGTCACGGTCACTCTACCGTACTCGAATGGCACGCGCCGTCCTGTGTCGTCCCTTCTATCGATTTCAATCGACTTGAAGTGCGAGTACAACAGAGGCACGTAGTGAATGTTAGTGAATCTGTAGGATACCGTTTCGCCGTGACTTCCGGCAACCGGGAGGGCTCGCAACAAAGGCGCGACAGTGTCACCTACTATGCGAGACTCCACGACGTCCGTGTAAACGTATATGGTATCGAACCCTTGATCCATCTGCACCACGTGTTCGGCCTCTTTATGGTAGGTATACGGACCATCGGGAGTGTCTTTGGGTGGCAAAAACACGGTGGCCGACGGTGTGAGACCGAGATTCCTTCCACCTTCTCTCAGGTTCTCGTCCGTTCTTATCGTCTCTGCTGCTGTTGTCGCTGCTGTCATGATCGATCCTAGTAGCGATGGTGGTGCTGGGACTGCTATCGATGGCGGACTGCTGACCACCGGTGGTTCGAAACCTAACATTCTTCCCAACGCACTGCGGCGAGGTACAGTGAACTCGGTGCCTGGTGTCATGTGCATCGTCATTTTTTGAGTGATGGAGCTGTAGGTCAACTTTGCTCGTATCTTATCCGTCGCCATACTGTTCAGTCCCTTGTTGACGTGATTCATCAATGTCACGGGAGACTTGTAATATCCAGCACTGATCCTTGCACTTGGGGTTAGACCCATAGCAATAGTCTCGTTAAGGAAGAACCAGGTGTCGTACATTCCTATGTTGTACCACGTATGCGGGTACTGTATTTCTGCCACCCCGCATTCCCACTCGCCAGTCAGATCGATAAGTCGAGGTAAGTCTGTGATGTAATGAGCCAACGTATTGTTGGGATACATCTTCATGGAAGCGTTGCTAGGCAGTGTCAGGTAGAAATCAGTCGCCATTACGTCTCAACGTGGGATTGGGGAGCAGGTAACCCAAAGAACTACTCAACAGAGCCGTCCACAGAGTAGAATTCTCGTGACCTGTGGTCAGATTGTAAATGCTTATGAGAATGACCGTAAACAAGACGAGCACCTGACACAGAAAGACTATTTCCTCTTTAGGACACACGGTACCGAACAGATGCCAAGGAGTGCTACCGCTGCTACTGCTACCACTGTCCTCTGCGTTCTGCGCGTCAGTACTGTCCTCTACTACTACGTCCTCTTGTTCCTCCTGTTCTACGACGGTGAAGTCTCGTGTTGTCGTGTCATGTGTCATATCTCGACTGAAGTCTTACCATACGCGTGGCTAGTCTTTATAGTAGAGTGGACGAGTGCCCTGGCATCGATCCAGCTGTTGAATTTGGAGGGGTAGCCTAACCATTTCACCAAAGCCTGCGTTCGTCCACCTACCTTACGACGCTGCAGTACCTCTTCCACGTAGAACAATTTATCAGGGGGTACTGACACCTTCTGCAGCTCCATTTCGTAGAAGGTACCTTCCAGCACTTCGCCGAGATCGTCCCTCAATCGATACACGGGTGGATCGGAGGGATGAACCTCGTGTATCGTGAACAACTCTTCGCTCCAGTTCGCCGTGTAGCCTTTTTCGAACTTACCTTTGTACTTGCTGATGCGCACGCGATCCGACAAGCGCAACTTGGGCACGCCCTTACCGTCGTGACCGTACAGACGCTGCCACACCTTTTCTTGATTCTGGTAACTCACCTGTGACGGAGCCATACCGATACTGCGGTGGTAGCTGTTGTTGTACGAATGCACCAAGTCCTGAAGGATGTCGATGTATCGCCACGTCTGGTGTTTCGTGAAGTATCGCCACATGCGTGACTTCAACGTTCTGTTGAATCTTTCCACAACGGCCGCCTTCGTCTCCGCGTTGTACGTGGAGAAGTGATGGATGTCGAACTTCTTCAATAGAGCCTGGACGGATTTATTCAGAAATTCCTTTCCTTGATCTGTCTGCAACGTCTTTGGCCTACCTCTGCTGAACGTGCTGTCAAGCGCTGCTACCAACGCTCACGATGACGCGTTTTCTCTTGAAACGTCGTCTAGCCGGCTTGTGTAGGGTATAGGCGTCCTGTTCCGACAACCATTCCGCGACCTTTTTTCGCGACAGGCGCGTGACGCGTCGCAAGCCTTCGACTCCGCCTTAACTACCTACCCTTTTCGGATCGAAATAGACCGTCCTAAGTGGTTTTTCTTTCGTCGGTGCAATGAGTTCCTATGGACTGACGGTTGTGACGTTTACTGCGCAGCACGGTGCGCAGCACGGTTCGTGACGAGTAAGAAAGAGTACGCTGACGTACACCAGAAGACCCACTACCACACCCAAGACGATGACGAATGATCTATATTCTAGTACTGTAATCATACCCTGCAGAGCGACTGTTGTAAAGATTTCGAACTATAGCGTCAGCAATCAAGTAAAATCCAACGAAAAATGCTGTAACGACGACGGAACGGTAGTACGTGTCCTGTGGATCGCTCGACATCGCAGTGCACACTGAGCTGTGGACACGTGTTGCAACGACTTAAATGTCTTCCCAACTGGCCAATGACGTCAGTGCCTTGCGTTGACGTTCTGGAGGTGGGGTGAGCATGGAATGTTCCATTTGACCGCGTCGACGAGCGAGGGGTGTCCAACTGAGCGATCTTCTTGCGCTACCACCACCAGAGCGAGGAGTAGCCGGTATTCGACGACGACCTGGAGTGGGTGTGGTTGGCGTCGGTGCCTGGCGTATGTAGTCTCTCCTGGCGACGTTACCGACCAACTCCATGGGCAGGTTCATGGCACGGAGTTGTCTTGCAAACGGTTGCCATCCCGTCGGATTGGTCTTTCTCTTACGCAACACATCGTTCACGAGATCCACCAAGTTACTTCCGGCGATGAGCACACCCTCGTGTATCAGTTCGCCGCGGGCGGTCCAAGACATGTTTCTTTTCATACGTTCCATCAACCGTCTGGCTTTGCCTTGCATGGTCTTGGGGACGGTATCCACGACGTCGGCCTCTATCTCGCTAGCAGGAGCAGGAGCTCCCTCCGCCCCCCCCCCCCCCCCCCCCCCCCCCCCCCCCCCCCCCCCCCCCCCCCCCCCCCGCCCCCGCCCCCGGCCCCGCCCCTGGCCCCGCTCCAGACTCGTTCACTGCGATCACTCGTGTCGGTTCCTTGACGTTTATCGGACAAGACGTTATACCGTTGCAACACCTGATTATACAATGTTACCTTGGTCCTGTCGTCGAGGTCTTTTCTGTCGAGGGTGGCCGTCATCTCGTCGTCGAGAACTCGCACCTTCTTACCTAAGGTATCCGTCGGGAGTGGGGGTGATCGAAGCGTGTCCAACAATCGTGGATCTACCAAGGCCATCTTGCGTGCGTGTTCCATGTATCTAGCCTCCCGAACGAAGGTGGCGCGACCTGGTTGCTTGCGGGAGCAGCACCTCTCGAAGCAAAGGTAGAAACACCGAACTGGCCAATGGTGCTAGGAAGGCCGATAGGAATCCTCCGCTCTGTCCTTCACCGACCTGTCGTTGCAGCAAGAGACGTCTTCTTCTGCCAGCCGACGTTCGACTATGAGCCAACTCGCGTAACTTCTTCCTGTATTTACTCAAACGACGCCTCTGTAATGCAGACAATGGAATGTTCTGTTTTAATATGTTGTAGGCACACTCGGCTAGCGCACACAACAGATCGGCGTCAGCGTTTTCGATGATGGCTCTTTTCAGTTTGTTGTTCTTGATCCTGTTCAGAGCCTGTATGCATATAATGTGTTTCTTCACTAGGGCAGACATGGTGGGAATGAAGAGACTATCCACGCGTGCGGGCTTTTTATACCTTAGGCAAGTACACGTACTGAACACCGTCGCCTGGAAAGATGGCCGTGCGCAGACGCATGTCCTCGGGCGTGTCCTGTTTGAGATCGACCAATAGATAGCCGTACGGTACCGAAGTGGCGTCTTTAAAAGCCTCTTGAACGAATTTGGCGCGCCCCGGATACATCTGTCGAGCCAAGTGCGACATCTGCGATGCGTCACGAGGATTCTTGAACACCACCATGTACTGAGAATTCAGACTGATGGTACGACTCTCTTTGTTTTTGGGGAAAAGGTTCTGTACGAGATACAGCACGGACGTGTTCCTGTGGTGACTCTTTTTAGTGAACAAGGTCGTGACCCGTTCGTCCGTTTCTGCCATGAGATCGTCTATGACGATGAGGTTCCTCGTCGACGAATCGAACATGCTAGCACTCGGCAACCCTTCCTCGAAGCGCACGTCCATCAAGTCCATCGCTGCGTAAGCCTCTTGCCATTCTCCGTAACACCACGTGATCCGTTCGAGAGGTGGATCGATCATCACAGCAGCGTGACGTAGCATACGCGTCACGAAAGTACTTTTGCCGCATCCCGTCGGACCGGCGACGATGCACGTGAAAGGATGTTTCCACCGCGCGTCCATGGTCGCTTATGAAAGACGACCGCAGTGCATCGTCCTTTTCTACACGTCCACCGGACCCGTACTCACCCCGTCCTCGTGCACCACTCGTTTGGCGTAGAAGTAGGTGAGAGCCGCTCGTTCCTGTACGTACGTCAACACAGTCGAGTGACGCACCCGGAACCCGCGGTTCTTTCCACTCCCGCTCCGACGGTTGGTGAGCACCTCCAGGAACGCGTTCTTGTCGATGTCGTTGTGATGTTTGCTCAGTCCTTTGGTGCATTTGTGAATTTGTGAATTTGTGGTGAATTTGTCGGTGGGTCCGAAACAATAGTACGTCTTGCTACACAACCCCACGAACCCATCGCCGGACCACTCCACCTTGAACAGACCAGGTGTCCTCTTGTCGTACGCCCTACGCGCTTTACAGCACTCCTCGTCGCCGACCCACGGTCTATTGGCGAGTCGACAGCGCACGTACTCGTTCCGATGGTCGTTGCAACATTCGGACGGCAGCCAATCGGAGCGGTGCCGGAAGTAATGTTCTCGTAGTTCCGGGGTCACGAGGGCGTCGACGGACTCGCCGGCCAACGCCAAATAGGCAGAATCTGTATCTGTCTCGCAGTACTGAAAAAGAGGACGCTCCAGGTACCTGTCGATGAAGTCGTAATAGAACTGCAACATGCGCATCTTGGCGTACTGCAGAACGAAGAATCCCACGTGTACGGGTAGACTGTACGTGACGGTCTTCTTGTTCATCTCTATCTCGTACGCATCGTCCACGATGACATCGAGTTGTCGGAATCTCTTATCGTTGACCAAGAGCGATGCCGCCTTCTCCTTGCAATAATTGACGTTGCGATGTCGGTCCACGTTGGTTATGGTCTTTCCGTAACCCGAGTTCCCCAGCAACTTCATGGTGTCTGCGATGATGGCCTTGTGCGAGTGTACGTCTCCTTCGCGTCGCGCCGTGGACACTGCATCACCGATCCGTCTGAAACAAGGGACGGGATCGTACTCGACGACCTGATACACGTGCCTCACCTCGAGACCGTGGTCCATGTACCATCGCAGCAGAGGCGTGGCAAGCAGGATCTTATCCCCTCGATAACTACCCACGAGCATGCGTCTCGGTGTCGTCATGATGTTGTGCTCCTCGGCGTATCGGTGCATGAACGGTCCGAGATCGTCGCGTGTCAGTCGGATGTTCTTGAACACGGGCTGCATCTCGGCAAAGTGTTCTCGCAATGCTTCCGGTACGCGAAGGTCACACTCGATCAGACCGAACACGGTTCCGGCACGCACGCCGCTCAGGATCTGTTATGACGTCATCGTCCATCGTGCGTGACGTCGTCGCGGAAATGCAGCATCCAGAAGCTTTTTCACGACAGGATCTCGTCTCGTCTTTTTCCACTCGCATTCCCACATCTCTACGACTTTGACAAAGTGACGGAGGTAGACGGTGTTCTTTCGGGTCTCAGCGAGCAGTTCAGCCATGGGTTTCCCGTTGACCTCGTTGACCTCTTTACCAGTGCACGAGTGACCATGAAAAAAACATCCGTGGTACTGATAAGCCGTTTTCGTCTCGCTGCACCACTCGTCCACCAGCAGTTTGCCTATTCTCTTCTCTCTACTGTTGATCTGGTGTCGTATGACGCATCCCGTGCGTTCGGATTCCCAAGTCAACCATTCCGCGGCCATCTGACCGTACAGCTGCGCCGATTCCGGTCGGAAATCTTTCTCTTCCCGTCGTCGCGTGTACCATCCCATAGGCATGTCTTGCATGAGTGACCACAAGTACAGGGAATTGGCATCGTATCCAACGATGGACCTACAAGGACGAGCGGCCTCTCCGTACTAGTTCTGACGTAGCGTGGTGACCTCTTTCTCGTGATAGCGATGAAAAATGAGCGACGCCCCGCCAACCACGTGATCTTTGACGAGATGATGAAGATCTTTATTCTTCTCGTTGAAGATGGTAAAGTAGGTCTTCTCGGGAAGGTCGTTGAACAGGTAGAGCAAGGTCAGACCAGGTACGCTGATGCCTTGCTTGAACATGTCTATGCCACGTTGTTCGTAGAAGGCAAACTGTCTGTTGATGGCCTGCAGAAAGGGAACCACGTCTCTGTTGTTGTACCAGACGAGAAAGTCTCGCAAAGTCGTCATGGAATTGTCGCGCCAGGCCTCTTGACAACTGGCATAATCCTCGTCGGAAATACCTTCGTTCTTCAGTCGACTGAAGAAGGCCTGTTTCGATGGAAGTGCAGTGTCGTCGAGTCTCTCCAGACGGTCCATGTACTCGTACGGGAAATGACCTTTTGTCACCTCGCATCCGTATGCCTTCAGATACTTGTCGTAACTGAACCCGGGAACTATGTAGTTGGTCATGTCTAGGAATTTCAGCTGATCCGTCGAAAGACACATAAAAGTGTTGTTGCGTTTGATGACGAAAAAAGTACCGACACCCTCATTCTCTTCATCTTTGTCGTCTTGTTCTTGTTCTTCTTGTTCTTCTTGGTCTTCTTGTTCCTTTGATCCGGTGGATAAGAAGTAGGGTATGAGAAACTGTTTGATGGCATTGAGATCATACTTACCCGAATTGAACCCGATGACAGGTAACTGATGCATCCATCCATAGAGTTGTCCCATCAGCTTTTTGTATGGATTGGTCGTCGGACGAGATTTCTTCTTATCGACGGCTGATCGTGCAGCCTTCTCAGTTTCGTCCCATTTCGTCAGTTCCTCTGCGAGTTGATCCAAGACATCTTCGTACGAGTGTTTGATCTTGTCGTACGCGGCGTCACTCATCGCTTGTAAGATATTCATCATTCTACTCACCAACTTGTTGGTGTCTCCGTCCGTGACGAGACATTGCACTCGCTCGTGGCCGGGCACGTTGGATGCTACGCTGACGCTCAGTGGAACGTGACGCGCCACCCAGTGGACCTTGTCACTGTCCGACGGAAGTTGTTCCGTGTCGAACCAACACTCGAAATCAAAGGTGGCTCGATACGGATAGTAGCGCAACGATTCAGCCACGCGAGTGTTCTCGTCGTCCAGACGTTCGAACACCGATGGTGTGGAATGGTACACGCCACCAGGATAGACTCGACGCACACCCCTGTACACGTGCGCTCGTGTCGATACAGCATAGATGCCTCTTTCCATAACGAGTCACCGCACTTCCGGTCATCTTGGATGAATGAAAAATGTGTCCCGTGAAGGTTGAGATACATTGTTTCGGGGTACTTGCATAACGATCGACGAACCAGTTCGGCAGTCGACTTACCGTCCTCCTCAATGACAAGGCGGTACACGTACACGTTAGTTTGGAACGTGGTCTCTACGCGATAGAGGTCATCCAGCGTGACCCCTGTAAATTCTTCCATGGGTACGTGATCTCGGTCGTATGTCTCGTAGAGCCTCTTCACCGCCGGTTCCAATTGATATAGATCGCATCCTCGATGCAGGGCCAGACATCGGAACAGACACAGGTTATCTTTGTACCTCTTGATATGGATGGGTTCCGTTTCCAATCCGATGATGCTTTTCTTCCTCTTGATGTAGGATGGTAGAGAGATCATGCCTACACATCCTATAGGATGATCGATGATGCGATTAACGAAAAAAGTGACATTCGTCACGAGTTCGCACACCCACGCAGAATCCGGTCTTTGATTGATGGCCCATTGCAAGAGGTCGGGTTCTCGGATGCGTTGGAGAAATTTATCAAAGTCCTTGCTGTTGGTGACGAGACTGGGTTCGTTCAGGTACCGTCCACAGCAATTACAAGAGGTATGATAGTACTTGTATTGACCCGTGTTCTGGTTTCTCAGAATGAACCCGTAACTGAGGTTAATCTTGAACGCGGTGGTCTGTTCCTGGAACATGATCTTCAAAGACGGTTCGAAGTCGGTCGTGTCTAGTGTGATTAATCTGTAATCGTACCTGCATTGAAGAAGACCTCTGAACACGTGGGTCCGTATAGCAGACCAGTGCGCACGAACGACATCTAGCAACTCCGTCGACAGAGTATCGGCGAAGAGAAGTCGATCAGGTGGGTCTAACGGATCTTCCTCGGTAACGAGTGGATGGTGGGATGGGGTAGTGTCTTCTCTTATTGATCTCTTTGGTGCTGGTGGCTCGGTGACGTCGGCACACGCGGTTCGTGCGTGTATGGTCAGATCGTTACGTCTTTCGAACTTCCGTCCGCATTTCTTACACGCGTAGACTGTGTTTCCTCTATTACTACTACTTCTACTACTACTACCTCTACATACCGACCTTACGTGACGTTGTAGGTTGTTATATCTCCCGAAGGTGGCACCGCATTTCTCGCATGCGTATTTCGCTCTCTTTGCATAGTCGCTGCGTGGCGCCACCATAGGCGGTGCCACCGAGTATGAATGTAAGTCGCATGATGGCGTCGAGTGATTACTCTGTACGTGACGTTTTAGTTCGGCGCACGTGTCGAAGGCGACCTCACAGTGACGACAGTGGTGTTTTTTCATGACTGCATCTACAACTGAGAGGGAATGGACTCTCAGTACATCTATATAGTAGATGCGAGGTGGATAACATGTCAATCACTAATAATTGTCCAATCACTAATAGGAGACGTTCCTACCTTGATTACTATTGGTCAATTACTAATAACATGTCAATCACTAATAAGAGGCTTTCGTAACATGGGTACTATTGTCCAATCACTAATAGGAGACGTTCCTACCTTGATTACTATTGGTCAATTACTAAAAAAGGGGCGGTCCTAACATGGGTATTATTGACCAATCACGAATAAGAGACGTTCCTAACATGGGTACTATTGACCAATCACAGGCGTTCCTAACTTGGCTACTTTTGGTCACTTAGTATTGTCCACTATGTCCATCATAATCGACTACGAGTTTCCATTTCGTGAAGAGGGGTGTCAGTCGTGCGAATAATGAAGGTACAACACGTTCCATTCCATTTTGACTCTTTTATTCAATAGAATACATTGTCTATGAAATAGATATATACTGTACTGATATGAAAAGATAGGCTTCTCTATATATATAAGTTGATGATGATGATGATATATGACGTCGGCTTGTGGGTGTTTTACTACCGCAACAGTGACCGCTAGCTTGCGAACGTTTACCGTCACGCCAGAGGCTAGTATGATGGTTGACTTCTGGGTTTTTACACCACGACAGAGGTCACGTGTGTGCATAATTGTATATATATATATATATATATATATATATATATATATATATATATATATATATATATATATATATATATATATATATATATATAGAAGTCGATCTCTTCATGCATAAAGATTACTATATGTATTTCATAGACAAAAAATACAACTTACATGCAAAAGAATACACAATAAAGACACTAATGATATATAACAACTAAATACATAAGATTAAAGTCAATAACAATTACTAAATACATAAGATTAAACATAAGATTAAAGTCAATAACAATTACTAAAGACACTAATGATATATAACAACTAAATACATACGATTAAAGTCAATAACAAGTGTGTGTGTGTGTGTGTGTGTGTGTGTGTGTGTGTGTGTGTGTGTGTGTGTGTGTGTGTGTGTGTGTGTGTGTGTGTGTGTGTGTGTGTGTGTGTGTGTGTGTGTGTGTGTGTGTGTGTGTGTGTGTGTGTGTGTGTGTGTGTGTGTGTGTGTGTGTGTGTGTGTGTGTGTGTGTGTGTGTGTGTGTGTGTGTGTGTGTGTGTGTGTGTGTGTGTGTGTGTGTGTGTGTGTGTGTGTGTGTGTGTGTGTGTGTGTGTGTGTGTGTGTGTGTGTGTGTGTGTGTGTGTGTGTGTGTGTGTGTGTGTGTGTGTGTGTGTGTGTGTGTGTGTGTGTGTGTGTGTGTGTGTGTGTGTGTGTGTGTGTGTGTGTGTGTGTGTGTGTGTGTGTGTGTGTGTGTGTGTGTGTGTGTGTGTGTGTGTGTGTGTGTGTGTGTGTGTGTGTGTGTGTGTGTGTGTGTGTGTGTGTGTGTGTGTGTGTGTGTGTGTGTGTGTGTGTGTGTGTGTGTGTGTGTGTGGCGTGTTTTATTCCTTTGTTTACAACATCCAAGGATTGAAACGCGCCACTTCGTGTATGAGGTATGATTGCATCTCCTCCGACAGTAGCCGCGTGCACCCTTCTGCACATACGTTGACAGTAGCTTCGGCTACTGTCAGAGGTGTATGGTATGATCGATGCATGATTAGATGTGTCACTGCTTCTATGATCATGATGTTTGCTGTGTGAGGATTCATAATGTTCGGCTTGCTTGGTGATGATTCTAACGTAATGTTTTCATCGCAGCAGCGATCAGAGGTGCATGGCTGCTGCATGTCGGAGGATGGTGGTGGTGTTGACAACAATGACTTGTTCAGTGTCTCGAATGATGACGTCGACGACGATGATGGCGACGGTGGCGACGATGATGGTGGCGACGCCGGGGTAAATTCGAAGGTGCTCTGTAGACACGACGGCAGTGGGGGTGGCGGTGACATCGGCGCTGCTGCTGCTGCTGCTGCCGTTGCTACTGCGGGTGAAGTAAAACGTCGTTTCCTGTTTATCTTCACCCGCAGATCGTTTATAGCCAACGACGGCATTCGGCGTTTACGTCGCTGCTGTTGCTGCTGTGGTGGTGTTGTTGCCGTCTTGTCATCATCGTCGGCGTCATCGTTCTCATACGCCTTTCGTAGTTGTCGCAGCCCGTTATGAATCTATAGACGGGACAACAAAAGACACACCTGTTTAATCAGTGTCAGCAACTTCGTTCTTACCTGTATATAGACTGGCTATGGTCGCTCTGACAACCCAGCGCAAGATGTGATTGATCAGACCGGAAGACGGTACGTAATATTCGTCTTCCGATAAATCTAATATACGGACATCCTCGTTACATGCATAACGAACACAAGCTGCGTCTATCAACGCGTTGAAGGTGTTCTGGTTCATCATGGCTTCTGCACGATTCCATATTCTGTCTATCTTCATTGCCGTCGCCTGCATATAATTGCCATTGTTACTACCACCGCTGCTGCTGCTGCTGCTACAGCTTATGGCCATAGCTGCTTCGCTGCTGCTTACGGTAATAACCGCATCGTTACTTTCCTCGTCTGCTATACACAGAGTCGGTTCGGTAGAGGAAGTGATTGATGGTGTGGGTGGTAACATATTACGTTCTTCATACAAGTCTAACCACTGCTGTACCTTTTTATTCATGGTATT
Source organism: Lamellibrachia satsuma (assembly GCA_033239005.1). Classification (NCBI taxonomy): domain Eukaryota; kingdom Metazoa; phylum Annelida; class Polychaeta; order Sabellida; family Siboglinidae; genus Lamellibrachia; species Lamellibrachia satsuma. The sequence goes on from BSQZ01000023.1 coordinate 7,750,356, forward strand.
TTCCCAGTCCCGTACCTTTTGATTCGTGCTTATTTCATCAACGGGAGGACCTGTGCTTTCATTGCTGCTGTCAGCGCTGGCGGCGACGACGACGGCATTCTCTTTGTTTTCCTCCTACAAAGAGAATGCCTCGTCAAGTACTTCCAGCTCTGACGCAATGTAGTTTACGTAGTCCTTGTTGACGCGCTTTTTAATGGTCGCTCTGACACGGACCCCCCTCAACACAGACAGGGCAGCCACCCGCTCGTCTTCTGACTTCATTGCGACGTACTCGTTCGCGGTGAAGCCAAGGACTTTAACTGCCAGCGTATCAAATACGCTAACCCAACATTCACTTCCTATGCTGTCCTGCAGGAGGACACGCAGGTTGAATCTGTACGTAGGAGATCGCTGCCGTTTGTGTGTTGGACAATAGTACCCCTGCTTGCTACGCTGGACTCCAACGGGACACTGTGAGCATGCCAGATATACTACATATTTCTCCTGCCGTGTTAGACACTATGGTTAACGATGTTGGAAACTTGTACGTTCCAGCACTTACCTCCGACTGCAAACGCGTCAGATTAATCATGCGGTCGTCATCGAGGAGCTGCTGCGCGGCCATCATGTTGATTCGCTAGAGAGAGAGAATGTCGAGTGAGTCGCTGCGAGAATCGTGTTATGACAGTTGCAGCTACGGGTCCCTTATATAGCGGGCCGGTTGCATGGCGCGTCTGTGTTATATTTACCAGCTGGCCCTCTGGTATGTATTGCGCAATCACCGCGCATTCCTATCGCTGCGCGCGCTAGACTTTATGGCGCCTGTTTTTTCGAATGAACTCGCGACAATTCACGAGTATCTGACCCAACACGTTCTGTCCACGCTGTCCAGTGTAGGTGGACATGCTCCAGTATCCCTCCCTACTTCTCACGGTTTCCATTAACGGCGCTGGATATGTTTCTAATAATAGTTTGCGTAATGTCGTGTCGCGAAATTTAATAGCAACTAACGCGATCATTACAGATCGTCTCTGTTTGTTCCACTGCGCGCGTAACTCCTGTTTCTCTCGGATGGTCTTGCTTAGGTATTTCGCCTGTAGTCCGGTTCTTGTGGCAAGCATTTTCTGCGCCGTCTCGACATCTCCATAAAAGATGTATTTCCTGTACTGGTATGCAGCTTCAACTGTGTTAAAAACATGACCCCATGCATGTATCCTACATGCGTAGAAGTTGGATAGAAACGAGTTTCCTCCACGGAAGTATATAGGAGGAGTCATTCTGATGTTATGCTGTTTAATGTTACATGCACTGCATTTATATACATAAATGCATGCATATACATAAATGCATATATAAATTAATTAATATGCATATATATCCACCAGTTTCCATGCAGCAATAACTTCCATAAGTGCATGGTGTTTTTATGCGTGATGCGTGAGTTTTCGGATTCAACGTTGGTTAGTTGACAGGCTTATCGCTGGGAGGAGTTGTTTACTGTTTCATGCAGAATGTCTGGAATCGATACAACGTTAGTTGAGAACTGGTTGACTTTGTTTTTTACACGTGATAAATGAGATTTTGGTTTCAGCATCGATTCTCTGACACTTCTGTGACAGGCTTATCGAACATGTTTTTCGTTGTGAAGGATGACTTATTGTTCTAGTGGGTTTGGGAGTTGATTATTAGCATTCCAGTTTAATAATAATTTTTATTATGGGTGTTTTCTAACATAACTTTCTGACTTTGATGGATTTGTTATTGTGTTATAGCAGCTTATGTCAGCTGTCTGCATTGTTTAGCGTTTCCTATATAAAGCCGTCCTCAGACAAGGTATTTCTTTATACACTTACCGCCATTCTGCAACCGTCGTTCTGCTGCTGCTGCCGCTGCCGTTGCCTCTGACGTCATCACCATGCTGTCTAGCGTTGCTTTGTTTTCCGACTTGATGCAAGTCTACATCGAGATTGGCTTTGCGTTGAGTCTGATACTGTATCGATCGTAAGTACATATTGTCCGTGGTTGTTTGCTGATACGTACTCCTGTGTTTTTAAAAGGTTTTAAAAGCGTCTACATAACACACACAGTTTAACTTTAAGAGACATCTTTTATGCGTCTGTGACCTAGTTACAATGCCTCTTGCTAAGCGGCTGGTAGTCTGATTATAAATAACACGCGCGCCGCGTCGGCCGAGTGAGGTCGTCAGGTCAGTCTTATCAGCTTTACGCGACCTAGTTTCTACGCGCTTGCTGCTGCTGCTGGCGGTGTAGCATTACATACGTCGTGGTGGTTCCAAAGTACACCGCTCACAGCAGGTCTACTCATAATTTATTATTAACAGATGTGCATGTGCTATTTAATGTATATACGATACTTTTAACACAGTCCTTTACCAATGGCTCAATGTGTCTTTCACTCTGGTTTTTCAGCTTCCATAGAAACCACTGGCCGTTCGTGATGCAGGAGTTATGTACTCGCACGCCACGCATAGACGACGACGATGACAACGCCGACGATGGTTATCAAACAGAGAGTTGGGACGATAAGTGTGATGTCTACGCTTCCTTTCTCGATCATAAAAAATTATGGGCTGCTGTTATGACGGAGCTAGGAATGATGCGGCCAATAGATCGGGTTACCATGGAAATTGCCATGGGCTGCAATGCTATGGGTCAACCGAGACAGCAACCTACTAACGTTTACGCTGCCTTCTTAAAGCATAAAGAATTATGGCTGGCTGTCATGCAAGAAATGAAACTGTTCAAATCACGTTCCCAGATCGAAATGGAAATGCTGTGGGGGTTTAATGATGAAGGGGAAGTAGCAAAACCACGTTCCGTGATAGAAATGGAAAAGTCGTGTGGGGAGTGCAGCAATGATGAAGGCAAGGTCATAAAACGACCTACAAAACTTATCGACAGACGCGGAAAGTCACTGCCGCAACTAAAATTGCATTGAAATGAAACAAGATGAACACTATATATTTATATGCTTTAATATGGCTATTTTTAAATGAAATATATTTGCTTTAATATGATTAAATATATGGCTATTTTTTAATATGAATTTATGTGTTTTAATATGATTTGATATGGCTATTTATGAAATAATGAACGCTATTTATATGCTTTAATATTGCTATTTTTAAATGAAAGGATATATGCTTTAATATTGTTAAATATATGGCTATTTTTACATATTTATATTACTATATATGATTTTATGTGCTTTAATATCATTTGATATAACTATTTTTAACTGATTATATTACTATATTAATATGATTTTATGTGCTTTAATATGATGTATCAAATAATTATATTACTATGACGTGCTTTAATATGATATATAGCTATTTTATATAGCTATTTTTTATATATTACTATGATGTATGGCTATTTTTATATATTAAATTTTGTGACTTCATGAGGTGTTGTGTCGGTTGGTGATAGGGTAACGCGGGCTACAACGGGTAGGGTATCGCGGACTACTTCGATCCAGGGATTCAATGCCTTGAAATCACTGGATAGGTAGCGGTCACTACCTGGTCAGTACAGGGAGGTCATAGGTCACCACACATAAGTGGTCGAGGTTATGACCGTTATCTCCAGTCGCTAGGGGGCGCTCGTGGTGGATGTAGTAGTAGTAGCCGCTAGGGGGCGCTGGGGCTACCCAGAAGACTATACCGGAAGTGACTTACCTGCTCTTTACTGTGCGGCTCTTTTGATGTCCCATTCCTGCACGTATACTACTTAGGTGATACAACTGGAATGGGGTTTGTGAAGTAAGTTTGTACATATTTATGATAAGAAGAGGCATCTGGCTGAATCTGGCTGAATAATACTGTCACAGCCTACACACACACACACACACACACACACACACACACACACACACACACACACACACACACACACACACACACACACACACACACACACACACACACACACACACACACACACACACACACACACACACACACACACACACACACACACACACACACACACACACACACACACACACACACACACACACACACACACACACACACACACACACACACACACACACACACACACACACACACACACACACACACACACACACACACACACACACACACACACACACACACACACACACACACACACACACACACACACACACACACACACACACACACACACACACACACACACACACACACACACACACACACACACACACACACACACACACACACACACACACACACACACACACACACACACACACACACACACACACACACACACACACACACACACACACACACACACACACACACACACACACACACACACACACACACACACACACACACACACACACACACACACACACACACACACACACACACACACACACACACACACACACACACACACACACACACACACACACACACACACACACACACACACACACACACACACACACACACACACACACACACACACACACACACACACACACACACACACACCAACCTGTCGCCTTTCCCTCCCGTCTCCTGGCTAACTGGCGCTCCCGTCGCCTTCCCATCCCTCCTGACACCTTCCCTCCCGTCTCCCTCACTCTCATCGCCTTCACTCACATCTCCCTCCCTCCCGTATCCTTCGCTCCTATCTCCCCCACTCCCCTCTACTTCGCTCCAGTTGTCTTCCCTCCCGGTTATTTCCTTCCCGTCTCCTTTTGTCCTGTCTCCTTACGTCCCGTCTCCTTACTACCTGTCATCTTACCTCCTCTCAGCCTCCTGCCAGGCTGAGATGAGCTCTCCCTAGCATCTCTCTCGTCGTCTTCCCCCACTTTATCATCTACTGTCCCCCTACCATGATGGCCTTTACCTGCCGTTTGCACGGTGCCATCACAGAATTTAGTCTTCATTTTATTGCTACATTAGCCTTGAATTAGGATGTTTTTGTTTTCAAAGGATTTAATTTAATATTGTTAGTTGTTACAATTTTTGTTGTTGATTTAATCAAAGAAAATACGGTCATAACAAAAAGTACAGTTAAGCAAAACGTTCTACAAATTTATGTAATAAGTTGTAATAAAATTATAAAATATATATACTGCATAAAAATTCGTGTTTAATCACGGTCAGAAACAATCAAAACTACACCATGTAGCCTGTAGCTGGGCTGTTACCAGTACAGGCATCTCAAACAAAGTAACGATGATAGTGCATCATAGTTGAACCGAGACTTTATTGAAAAGTAGTTAATAAATGACAGATGTTAGAATTTTTCAACCCAGGCTGACTCTAGGGGGTGGGGGGGGGGTCGGGACGACCCATGTGTCGTTCTACGTGGGGGTATAATATAATATGCGGTTTACAAAAAAATCTGAAGACACGTTTGCGCATGGGATCGATATTCGAAACAACTACCATTGTACCAGTCATTTCATATATCGAGTGCAAAATCAAGAAAAAAATGGCGTGGAGCAGAAACTGCACCGATGTCACGATGACTATATTTATCACGTAGAGCAAAAACCACACCAAAAACACCACCATATTTGTCGACTAGATCACTCAAACCGAATACTGATTCCATGCGCAATCCCGTCTTCAGATTTTTTTGCGAAAACAGCATATTACATTATGAAAGGCCAACACCACACCAACCAGTATACGCACCAAAATAATTCTAAGATAAATGTTATATTACCTTTCACGGCTAGGATAAGTATCGCGACCATTAAATAATCATACATCGTTTTGACGTCTGTCATTGTGCAATGTTCATCGTCAAATAACACTATTTCATTGTTATGTAATTATCTTCTAAATTCGTCTGCTTCGAAATAAACGGTCATTCCGATTACGTAATTCTTGAGATACGTGAAGTATTGGACAATGACGCGCGCGTTCAGTGAGTCCTCATAAGGAGGAACGGATCAATATTTATTTCCCATTGGTAATAATGTTAAAATTTTTAACTGTTTTTTCAATAACAGGCATTTTGAATCTTCTAAAAAACAACACGCACGCACGCTCGCACGTACACGCGAGCAGCCGCAGGGCCCGTATTCTCAAAAGACTTACGAATTCGTAACTCCAGTTTTCCATAAATATGGTGGCAAAGCTGCCTGCTGGGCAGTCACTCACAAAATATCTAATAATGATCTAACTTGACGAATTTAAGATTATAATGCACGCTGCCAGTATTGGCTGAGATTCAACGTGGATTATGTAGGCCCGTTCAGTATTCAGTACAGGGATCAGCAAAGTTTTTGGGACGAGGGCCAAAATTTTGAGTGCAAAAAAATATGGTACGGTACAAGTAGAACATGGAAACATTTTCGAAACAACGCAAGAGAAGTCAGCACATCTAATAAATGCAGTCAATGCGAAGGATTGTGCTGCATATTCTTCGACAACTGACCGAACTGTGGGCAGAGCGGAGATACTAAGAGTCGCAGAAGATCCCTTGAGTCGGCACCGGAGGTTGTTCTTGATGTGATTCATGGCTGAGAATCCTGATTCACATGACCATGCACTGCCGAAAAGCAAAAAAAAATTCTGTGCTGCTTCGATCAGCACTGGAAATCGCACAGCACGAGATCGTCTTTCGCAGCATTAAACAAATTATTTAGTCCTGGCACCACCTTGAAATCGATGAAATTGTCCTGAAACGCTGCTTTAGCTTATTTAGGTGTTTGAAAATGTCTGTCAGAACGCAGAGTCCCACCCAAAACTTGTCAACTTCCAGATGGGCAACTGGGTGATCAAATTCTTTGAGAAAACTCACGATGTGAGGAAACAGTGTAGCAAATCTCTCAAGAAATGCGCCTCGACTCAGCCAGCGGACACTGTTGTAGAATAGCACATCGCCGAATTCTGCATCAACAAGTGCAGCCAAGTGATTTTGGAACCTCCTGTGGTTGAGAAAACGTGCGCGGATAAGGTCCACGCTCTCTACAACAGTATTCATCGTATCCTGCAGACCACAGCCTGCTTTCGCGCACAATGCTTGCTGGTGAATTATGCAGTGGTATGATATCAGATTCGGCTTTCCGATTTCTTGACGGAACAACGCAACGAATCCAGCTTGACGACCAAGCATGCTGGGCGCGCCGTCTGTACACAGAGAAACCAAATTTCCTCCGTCAAATCATTCTCTTCGCCGAACTTCAATAGCGCACTGCAAACGTCCCGCGCTGTCGTTGTGCCCTTCAATGGGATCAGGCACAGGAAGTCTTCTGATACACCTTCGTTGAAATATCGCACAGATACCATCAGCTGTGCCGTGTCACTTTTGTCAGTGCTTTCGTCGAGAGCAAGTGAAAAAACAGGACAGGCTCGCAACTTAGTCATCAGCTGCGTGAAAATGTTACCACTCAACCCATCACATCGACGGCCACATGTGCCGAGTGAAAGTGGCAGTTTCCCAATCTGTTGCACGATTTTATCTTTGTTCTGAAAACCAGCGAACAGAACTTGTTCACTGGCCATGAAAGCCTTCTTGAACAATTCTGCGTGAGTAAACGGCACCGGGTGTTGAGCGAGTAAGTAACATATGCGAGAGCTGGCTTCATTAAGATAGCTTGAAGTGTTTGTAAACACAGATACTCTCTTCGTCTCGCCCAAGTATGCATCAAATCGTTTCTTGAACTCCTTCGTGCGTTCGTCTTTTCCCACATATGCACCGTCAAAGCACGTCTTATGCTTCGAATCGTAATGCCGTTTCATGTTATAGCGTTTTAAATCAGCAACGCTTTCTCTGCATATCAAACACATCACTTTTTGGTCATGTTCGCGATAGCAAAAGAAGTACTCATGCTACCAGGCAGCGTCAAACGCTCTCTTTCCGGAATAATCAAAACGACGTTTTTTTTCTCGATATACGCCATAGTCCTGAGATTCACAAATTCAATGTTAGCTGTGTCTAAGATGACTTGTTATTGAGCGATGTTTCATCCGGGTTTCTGGGAATCGAGCGTTAGCTTCTGTTATATTAACAGTAGCGCCACCTAGCTCACATCACTGTAAAGGTGAAGGTTGTTGCTACTAAATGTGTACGAAGTTTACTCTGGCGAATTGACATTAAGTGAGCAACAAAATTAATGCTTCATAATATTTCAGATTTGTGTAAGCTCTATGGCTGTTTTGTAAAGTTGAAACAGTCGGCATAATTGTATTGAAAACCATCAGGAAACACGTTATTTAGTGCTCATAGAACAACTGGAAAATTGGTACTGAAAAAAAATTATATTGCTGGCACGGTCACGCGGGCCAGTTGAAAGCGGGCAGCGGGCCAAATCTGGCCAGCGGGCCAGAGTTTGCGGACCGCTGATTTTGCACATCCGATAATATTTATATAGATATTCCATGAGTGAATCACCCGGGACAGTTTTGCCGCCATGATTACGAAAACGTGAGTCACGAATTCCTGTTTTTCGAGAATACGGGCCAAATTAACCATTGAAACTCGTTGCACACTCCCTTTAAACAAAACATGTCCACACGTTCACAGTAGTTAGCTTGAGTGCAATGTTAGTATGCGTGTGTCTACATCACTGATCTATATATAACTGGATGGCGCAAGCCGTATTCATTTGTATGGCGCCAGGTGACGCCTGCGGAAGTCCAAAACCGCCATCTTGGATAGATCAAGTAAACGCTGCATAGCCATAGATTAACATGTGTGTGTTTGAACCGAATAACCGGAGAAAATGACATGCTGTTGTGCATTCGGGTGCTCAAATCGTTGATCTGCAAAACTACCTAAGGACCATGGGATCTCATTCCATACGTAAGTAGTTTCTGGCTTTTCGTACATTGTATTTTACGTTGCATTTTGTGATGGGCAGTGTTTACATTTTTGGCTACGGCCTGCCCTAGACTAGTTAGTTGTAGCCATTTGGCCTGGCCTAGGCTACGCTACTATTACGTTTAAGAATCAGTGTTTGTGATGCCATTTATCAGTCTGACTATATTAATATAAATTTTGTATTGCAAGAACATGTTGTGTTGATTTGCTTATTCACACACTTTTTTATTTTGCCCTTTAATGGCAATACTCCCAATAGCGCATTCTATCACTCAAAACTCAGCCTGAGGCTGAGCCTGAGGCTGAGCCTGAGGACTGAGCCCAGTCTACTATAGGTGATGATTAACAATTGTTTGTTATACTATAATGAATTAATAATTCTAAATGCTGGATAGCATGATGCTGAATTAATTATATAATTTAAATATTACTATTTCTATGTGTTTGGCTGCACACCTTACGTAACTGTGACTTACTATGAATAGGGTCGCCATCCTACAACACAGTCACAATTCATCCTTCATTTTCAGTCACCAGTTCGTTTTCATTTCATATGTCCTTTCAGGCGTCCCGATGTGACCACAGCACCTGAACAACACCGCAGATGGTTGGTTAATTTGTGGCGTGAAGGTTTCAAGCCAACTAAATTTAGCAACATTTGTTCAGCGCATTTTAAGGATAGTTTTACCAATAGGACTGATCAAGTTGCGCAATCTTCCCCAGGATCCAGGTCAGCCCAGTACCATTTCAACGGCAGTCTTGCAGGTGTGTGCAAAGGTGAGTGTATTTGAATCATTGAATAATCATATGTTTGATTCAACCTGTCTCAGTAACCGTATGTTTTCTCTAATCAAATGTTGTTCCCGGTGTTATACAAAGATCACAATGTGTCATCTTTGGAAGCAACACACAGATGCGTTGCAAGGCGAAATATTAGAAAGAGGTTATCGAAGTTAGTACTGCTTAAATATCAGTGAGGGTGCTACCATATGGGTCTCTTGCCAATACATATCTAAGATAGCATATGTGTTGACTTAATTGGTTAGCTGTACTGACACCTAGTGTGCCAGTTTGGAATCATAATATTATCTTTAGCTTATGGTACACAACTATCTTAGCTATGTAGGGGCTTTATTACACTAATATAACTACTTAGGAGAATTGGTTGGTTTGCACACTTGTGATGCTGGGGAGTGACGGTATTTCCTTGCTAGTGACGCAAGTGTCTGACAACTACTCAGTGACGTATTGAATTGACAAAACAGGAATATACATGATACATGTACTTTTATTTAAATAAATTTTAGTTAAAATTTTACGATTCTTGTTCTAGTTTGTTCACATTTATACCACCCAGTTTTCTTACATGCATTGGGCATTGGGCTGTCCCATGTATGATTCTTCGTGGGTTGAATGCTGATGTCACATCTAATAAAAATTATTTACCCATGGGGTACAACAACCAGTGATGTAATTTGGGGATCCTGTATATAATGCATTAAGCAAATGTCTATATTACTGCATTGTGTTGATACCATCTGAGCCATTCATGATTTCTAAAGCTGCTTATATGAAACAAATTAAAAACATAAATTGACTGTCATCTATCCTTATGACTGTTTCTTAAATACTGGTATAAAATCACATAACCAGTCTTCAAATTTCTGATCCAACATTTGTGAAGTGACATTAGCATGCAGTTAAGTGTTAGAAGAAACTGTGCATCAGGTTTCCATATTGATGTCGTTGCACAGCTTTTACCAAGAGAAGCCATGTCCAAAAACCTAATATATCATACATGCCGAGTCAGAAAGATAGGGAGAGCATGAAAGAGTGAGCGAGACAGGGACAGACAGAGACACATTTGACTTATATATATGTGGATTAATGCAGAAGTCAGAAAGTTGGAGAGTATGAAAGAGAGCGATATAGGGACAGACAGAGACACATTTGACTTATATACATGGAATAATGGCATAGTTTAGCTGTAAGTAATTTGGTAATAGGCTTATTAAACTTTTGGTGGATGGAAATGGTAAAATTTTAACTTGAATACTATGTGGCCTAGTGTTTACTTATTTTGACATAACCAAATTAGTTGACATACATTTAACATTTGACCTATATACCAAGATTAATGGAATAATTTAGCTGTAATTTATTATATACTGGATCAGTTAAACTTCTGGGGGATGAAAATTGTCAATACATCGACTTGAATACAGTGTGACCTTGTATTGACCTTGTATTATGGAAAGTTATTGTAACTAGTATGTCATAACAGGTAAATAGATGGGGAATTAATGGATGAAATATAATATAACTGCATAATTATTAAGACAATTTCAGCCGTGCAGCAAAAATCATAATTTCATGGAAGATAATGTTCATAAGTCCATAATTGTGCTCATGCAGGTACATCGTATAAATGTTCACAAATCCATGCAAGCGCAGTGTAACAATGTTCATAAGTTCCTGCAGATATACAGAATAGCAATTATTTGGTAATGTCAAGGCAGTGCAGCTATGTTTGTAAGGTCCTGCAATGTTTGTAATTCCACAGCAGTGCAGCAATGTTTGTAAAGTCCTGCAGATACAGCAGCATAGCAAAGTTTGTAATTCCAAAGCGATGTAGCAATGTTCATAAAGTAAGCACCATCTCATTGTAAGTTTCTTTCATAGCGCGGTATCCAGCCGTAGGACCGCTCAAAGCGCTTTACACTTCACCCCCTGGCAGAGCTGTTTATTTATACACCAACTCAACTTCTTTAGGAAGAACTCAGTCATGCAGCAATTACTGTGTGAATATTACTCGTTCACATCCACCACTGTATATAGCCAGGTTCTCATTTATACAGTTAAATGAACTGAGGTAATGCGGAGTGAATGGAATTGCCCAAGTTTTGAAACGGCAGCAAGAGGATTCGCTACCGCGGCCCCATTGTATGTAATTTCCAGTGGATCAAACTGTGTAGTTACTATCGTCCAGCCACTTGCACAGAGATTGGAGTTTCCAGCTGTCGAAGACGAGTCGACCCATGCCAATGTCGATTCCAGTCATTGGTGTAGGCCCATATTTGTTTTTAATTAGGCATGGTCTCATGCATAGATGATTCAGGATTTTGAAATAATGTTTTTATAAGAACGGTAATTTGTAGTAGAAGAATCAGAATTTTTATAAGTTAACTGTTAAAAAGAGAATGGCAATTTCTAAATAAAGCAGTAAGTAACTTTTAAAAGAGAATACCAGTACAGTATTTGTTTTAAATAACTTTTAAAACAGAATAGCAATTTCAAGCTGTCCTATATGATTGAAAATGTCATCTGCCAAGGAAGATAAAGACTTACCATGGATGGTGTATTACATGGAATTTAAGTTGTGTATGCAGTGGCATCGAATGTGTTCCTCATCAATATAATATGAACAAATGATCTAGGCAGAAATGATGTAAACTGAAGTTGTGATTTGCCAAATACTGTGCTACTACAACCTGCTTCTGACATTGCATGAAAACCTGCTTTCCTCATGATATTCACATACTTCTTCATGCAAATGGCACTCATGTGCACTCCATATCTGGCAAAGTTCTTCGTGTCAAACAATTTACAGTGTGGCCAGAAAAGTATATTATCGAAATTGCTTAGCCGAACAACTGTGTCGCTGACAGCATGCCGAGTTGGTTAAAAATTGCCTAGTACTACAAAACAGCCGCTTGATTTTGGTATTGGTGTTAGAATATGGAAAATCACTACCTGTAAGACACATGGTATTGTGGTTAATTTGCCAGCAAATGTCATAATAACTTCTACCAATTCGTCAGCTACACAATCATCCAAAGTAAGTCAGCCTTACATAGGAAGACAACTGTCTCAAACATATGTGAAAGGAGGAGGTCGGGACAGTAACAGCGTTGTGTTGCATCACCAAGGCACACTTGCTATTGCATACGACGCACAAAACTGTGCCCAACTAGTAACAGTGTGAGCCTATTAGTACTCATGCTACTAGTGCTGTCTGGGTAAGTAGCCATTCTGAAAATATAATGCATAACAGTACATTTTCCGAATATTCCCTGAGCCTCTGTCTCTGAGGGAGACGGGAGGGAGGGTGTGCATTATTCAAAACAAAATAAACACAACATTTTGATAATACTTTCGTTATTCTGATAGCTAGATATATTAGATCAGGTGACAAAAACCTGTTTTTCTTTGTACTTGGATCTACAGTACAGGAATAAATGTCTTGCCTTGCGTAGCAGTTTTATGCAGTAGCGTCTTTTAGGGAAAAAACGTCTTTGTTATTCTGTAATAGTAAGTTAAGTACATCACCAGAAAAAACTAACAATTTGTTTGCACTCAATCGATGAAATAATTGTTACTCATTTAGAATATAGATCCATTGTACAAAAGTGTCCATTAGACCCCACGCGTCCGAAAGCGTCCGACCTTGTTTTCCCCACGGCGCCCGAAAGCGTCCGCTGGGGAAAAGGCTGTGGAGGTGGCGTCATCGGGTGGATTGATATGAAACTAAAACTAGCGGAATTCTACATATCTTAGCTATGAATTGTGGGTAAAATTAACGGATACAGGTCAGAACGGCGACAAGTCGAAACGGCGACAACCAAAACGGCGACAGATCCAAAACGGCGACAACCAAAACGGCGACAAGCCAACACGGCGACAACCAAAACGGCGACAATCGTGGTCAAAACGGCGACAAGGCATAAGTCAAAACGGCGACAACCATTGGTCAAAACGGCGACAACCATTGGTCAAAACGGCGCGAAAAACGGCAACAAACTTAAACGGCGACAACGGAACGGCAACAAACCAGATAAATGAAGATGATAATTGTAACTTTATACGGTTAATGAATTGCATAAATATTATATTAATTATATATGTTGTGGGTATTACTATTGGAAATAAAAATGTCATCATATCATACCCTAACTATATCAGTATTGTTTTTGTACGCAACGAAGCCATCTGCGTAGGATCTTTGATATCGGTTTTCATGAGATGTAAGCCCGGGTCGCGGTTGCGAATGTGCAGCAATGTTTGTTATTCACACCTCCCATTTGTATGAGGCGATGCCTTGGACATCAGCAGCGAACCAAATTGGGTTATCCACTATAAGCTTGGCTTCCTTTTGATGACTGACGCGAAGGCCTGCTTGAATGACAACCATTCAAAAGACTAACCCGATGAATGGTTTGAAAGGAAATGATCAACTGAGTAGATCTTGCGTGTCACCCCAGTTTATGTCACAAGTTCAAAACCTTCAGATCAAAGTTACATTTCACTCTTTTATCCAACAATAAGTGGCTTAAGAGGAACGGGTATAAAGTCGGTGCTCTCTCCACGTCTAGTCACTCTGCTTGACATGACGTTTCCTCATATAAGTGTGTAAAATCTAGTTATATCGTTCGTGCATTTTGTTAAATCTATATATATATATATTTTGTTCAATTGTACAATGCCAAACGACGACCCAGACAACTGTGTGGTGTGTAACAAATTGGTCAGGCCTCGACAACAGGCACTGCAGTGCGATGACTGTGACCGGTGGCAACACCGGGTATGTCAGACAGGGCTCACTCAACGCCGGTACAGGCAGCTGGTAGCCGATGACAGTAACAGTTACATTTGGCAGTGTAGTGTGTGCTGCGGACGCCAGGTAGCAGACAAGGAACCAGCAGGAGATGTGGTAAGTGATTGTGATTATGGCAAATATAACAGTTAAATGTGTGCAATAGAGCCAATATGTTTGATAATTATATAGCCTGGTATTACATTCCTGACGGAACCGTTGCAATGCTCTATTGATTTTAATGCAGACAAACACGTGTAGAAATTATTAATGTGTACAAACCTTCTCTTACTTCGAAATTGTAACTTTTAACTATTTACATAGGCTTCGTGCAGCCATTTTAGTGCTCATTTTGTATTAACTACAGCAGTATATTTCACCATTTTTATGTTCAGGCCGTTAAGTTTCGGGGTTATTATTTTACAGATTAACAACGGTGCTGACGTTCACATCGTGTACGCAGATGTGCACGCAAACCCTGGATTGGTGCTGCCTGACCTCGACGGGTCACCGTATACGGTAAATTAACATTGTGACATTTGTTTTATGCATGCACCATGGTTGTTTTGAATTACATTTTTGACTAATAAGTGACAACATAAAACAAAAAAACAAAACAAAAACGGTGACAATCGAAACGGAGACGCATGCCAAAGCTATACATTATTTATTTGTGTCGCCGTTTTGGTTTGTCGCCGTTTTGACCAAAGTTTGTCGCCGTTTTGACCATTGGGTGTCGCCGTTTCGATTCGACTTGTCGCCGTTTTGACCAAGGATGTCGCCGTTTTGGATTGTCGCCGTTTTGGTTAGTCGCCGTTTTGGATTTGTCGCCGTTTTGGTTGTCGCCGTTTTGGTTGTCGCCGTTTTGGATCTGTCGCCGTTATGACCAGTACCCAAATTAACATATGGTCGTATTGAAAGTTTCGAAGATAATCGCATTTTAAGTCGAGCACTGGTGGGCTTTAAAAATGGCCGTTTCTCGTAGAACAGATACGTTCATTGCAGATGAAGTTTGCGCGATTTTAGAGATGAATCTTCGGAAGAAAGTGCTTCTGAGATGGATGTGGAGGTAAGATTTATATGTGGCTCGATCTTTGACTGAGTGAGCGATAAATTGAAGATGGCGTCGGTTGGTTTTCTTCGTCCAAGAGTAGCCTGGTCACTGTCTTATTCAACTTGTCGACTGTTTCAACGCTGACATTGTGTGTTTTGTGCCATTTACTCGGCTTAGATTACATTGTTAGTTGTACATGTTGTTATATAATGAATTATAAAGCAAATGAGTAAATAAAACAGAAAAATCTGGCCCGACGAGCATGTAAACAAGCCCGGCCCCTGGAATCTGGATGGGCGGTGCCTGGATGGGTGGTGTTGTTGCTTTGCCTTTGGACATTGTTGACAATTTTATTATAATGACGGTGTCAGTGGTCTTTGTAATTAATTATATTTATCTATATTTCAGATATTAGTCAATTTAAAAAAGTCTTGTAATTATTGGCTGCTTGTAAAAATGATAATTTTACATTGTTGTAATGGATATGACATGTGACAAATGCATACAAAATTTTATTCTTATTCTGTTTTCATTACTGTAGCTGTTTGTTTGTTTCAGGTGGCAAGTAATAGTAGTGATGACATCCCTGATGAGAACTCCAACAACTCATTGTCACAAAAAATGAGCTTATCAGTTGTGTTGCAAAAACGGAGTGAAACGGCCATCTGGACGTACAATTGAGACATGCTTTGGATGTCTGACATGCAATGTGCATTTGTGCAAAATTGGATTCTTTGTGCAGTATCATGCATAGGAAGAACATTTCCTTGTGTGGAGCCAGCAGTTGGTGATGTTATTGTAATAAAATGTGACTATCATGTCAAACTTCACTCAATATTTGTTTAAAAAAATTATTTCCAAAGTTCCACACCTCAGAATGACAACATATAACAGGCTTATATACACCACAGTTACACCATTGCATAGATAATTCAATTTGCTTCAAAATAAACATAACTTGCAATTATAAGATATCAATACTTTTGAAACTACAGCTTAAAAACTACAAGCACCCATAATTTTCAAAATCTGCTTCAGTTGCCCGGGGAAACGCAGCACACGCGTAATTCAATGTGCGGGGTCTAAAGGGTTAAGATGTTTGTCAAAACAGGCATTTCCTCGTATAACAGTAATTGCCGCAACCAGTGGCAGTGCACTCATTGACATTTTCGGGGACTTTGAAATTACTGCGCAAATCACTCAACTTGACAACATTAACAATATTTAGAATATAACAAAATAAAACTTCTGAACTATTGTTAGATTCTGAAGATGATTCTGAAAGTATATTTGCATACAAGCAGCAATTCATTGTCGAAGTTGAGCGTTTTACACTGCGATTACTTACCGATTGACAGCACTGATCTATCCAAGATGGCGACACGGTGGGGTCAAATTTACAGGCCGACGCGCCATCCAGTTATAAATCAGTGGTGTACATCCTCGTGTGCGCGATTGCGCGGAGGTTTGCCTAAATGTATGACACTACACATTCCAGTGCCCAACATATGTGTTATGTTGTGTTCGTTGCAACAATGGTTTTGTCTCTTGTATCATCTTATTGACCTTCATATAATTGGTATAACTGAATCATGGGCCAACATAGATATAACAGATGCTGAATTAGGACTGACAGGATACGTAATGTTTAGGAAAGATCGAATAGGAAGAAGGGGCGGGGGAGTTATTTTATATGTTAAAGAATCTATTCAGGCTTATGAAATAAAACTAGAAAGGGAAGCAGATTGCGATGAAGCTGTTTGGTGCAAAATTGTTTCAGGAAATTCAAAATTAACTATTGGATTAGTTTACCGAAGTCCAAACATAAACGAAGAGGACAACACAAAAATAAAAAACGCTATAAAGGAAGTTAGTAAAGGGGAATGTATCATAATGGGATATTTTAGCCATGGACACATACAATGGAATTCTCTAGAGAGCACAGGAATTGAGGATCAACAATTTCTATGTTTAATCCAGGATAGCTTTCTTACTCAGCACGTACTAGAACCAACCAGGGTAGAAAATGTATTAGATATAGTTTTGTCATCACAAAAAGAATTTGTGGACAATGTAAAAATATTTGAACCATTGGGTAATAGTGACCATAATCAAATACATTTTGACATCAATGTAAAATCAGAGAGTAAAAATAAGAAAACGTACAAGAGAAACTTCCACAAAGGTAACTACAAAGATATGAGAAAATACTTAGCAAAGCTAGATTGGAATAACATGCTGATGAATAAGACCGCAATTGAATGTTGGAATATTCTAAAATATGAAATTGAGAGTATCATCGATAAATTTGTTCCCTTCCAAAAACAAGGAAAACGGTGTAGAAAGAAACACTTGTCAAAAGAGGCAATTAGAAAAATAATGCTAAAACAAACTATGTGGAGGGTTTATGGGCGTACCAGAAAGGAAGAAGACTATGCAAAATACAAAGAGGCACTTAATGCAGCTACAACTGAAATCAGACAATCTAAAAGAAGCTATGAGCAAAAACTGGCATGTAACATAAAAAACGACAGCAAGAGTTGTTATGCATATGTCAGGAGTAAACAAAACGTACAAGACAGGGTTGGACCTCTAGAAGACAGTGCTGGAAATATAATATCACAGGGTTTTTTAATGGCGGAAGACCTAAATGGTTACTTCAGTTCAGTGTTTACCAAAGAAGATATTAGTTCATTACCAGTTGCTGATGCTAAATTTCAGGGCTCTAAATCTGACTATTTAGGACCGTTAGTTGTAACTCCAGAATTGGTAGCTAAGAAAATAAAGGCAATGAAGGATAACAAATCACCGGGAGTGGATGGGATTCCTCCAAAATTACTAATGGAAACATTAGATCAAATCAGTATACCACTTGCAAGAGTATTCAACTTGTCATTAAAAGAGGGAGTTGTTCCGTTTGAATGGAAAGAAGCAAACATCATACCATTATTTAAAAAGGGTTCGAGAAATAAGTCAGAGAATTACAGACCAGTGAGTTTAACGTCAGTGATTTGTAAATTATTAGAAAGGTTAATTAAAGACCATATGGTGGACTTCCTCGTTAAGCATAAATTATTAAATTCATCTCAACATGGATTCCTTAAAGCGAGGTCATGGTTAACAAATATGTTATGTTTTTTGGAAGAAATCACTAAGTGGATAGACGAGGGATCGCCAGTAGATATTATCTACTTAGATTTTCAGAAAGCTTTTGACAAAGTGCCACATCAAAGATTACTACTTAAATTAAAAGCCCATGGTATCGGGGATAGCATAACTGACTGGATAGAACAATGGCTGACTGACAGAAGACAACGAGTTGTAGTAGATGGAGGAGTTTCAAATTGGAAATCAGTTTTGAGTGGGGTACCTCAAGGATCAGTATTATGACCTATATTATTCTTAATTTATATCAATGACTTGGACGACAGTATAACAAGTAATGTACTGAAATTTGCGGATGACACAAAACCGTTTAGAAAGGTTAATACTGATGGTGATAAACCACATTTACAAAACGATCTAGACAGATTAGTGAAATGGTCTGAGAAATGGCAGATGCTGTTAAATTTTGGGAAATGTAAATGCCTACATACAGGACATGGGAATTTGAATGTAAACTATAAAATGGGAGATACTGTTCAGGGTACCACTGTAAAAGAAAAGGACTTAGGAGTTACAATAAGCGCTGATATGAAAGTTTCAGAGCAGTGTGGTATTGCAGCTTCAAAGGGTAATCAAATTCTTGGATTGATTAGAAGAAACATAACATACAAGGGAAAAAAGTTAATTATACCTTTTTATAAAGCAATAGTTAGACCTGATGTGGAATACTGCATACAAGCATGGAGACCATATCGTAAGAAGGGTATAGATACGCTTGAACGCATACAAAGGAGAGCAACTAAAATGAATCCAGAACTTAGAGACCTTAGTTATGAAGAACGCCTGAAAGAATGTGGTTTAACAACTCTAGAGACAAGGAGGTTAAGAGGAGATCATATTGAAGTTTTTAAGATATTGAATGGGTATGAGGATATTGATAGAAATATGTTTTTCTCACTCAAGAAGGATAGCAGAACTAGAGGACATGAGGTAAAATTAGTAAAGGATCAATGTAGATTGGACATCAGGAAGCACTCGTTCTCACAGAGGACAATAAATGAATGGAACAAATTGTCTACAGATTGTGTAACTGCTAGCAGCGTGAATATGTTTAAAAACAAGGTTGACACATATCTCAGGAGGGCGGGTTATAAGTAGGTGAACATTGTTGGACTCTCGATAAGCCAATGGCTTCCTTGTCCACTTGCCATCTGGGCCTTTGGCTTAGATGGCAAATCTTGTTAAATCATAATGTTGTGCATGCATTACGACTGAAATATGTACATATTATATGAACTTCGCCACTCCATATGTGTGATAAAGGGGCTGTATAACTAATACCAACGTCCCCCACTTCTGTCCTAACGTTGACACGAATGGAAATGGCACTTCAATGTCTGACATAAATGTGGGTTCAGTTATTAACTGGATGAGTGAGAATCGACCCAAAACCTCCCGCACTCAAGGGAGCTCCTTCGATCCACATTTAACTGTTCGGATTCTTGTATTCTTGACAGACAACAGTGGTTTTAAGCTCAATGTCACGTCCTTTCAACATTTCCAAGGTATGCCTAATTTGCTATTCTTCATTGACATCGACGGATGTTCTAAATCCCACACACGTGCACAGTTCATCGACCAAGACCTTGTTTGCTGTGAACTTACGTTTATTTTTTCCAAGTGACAATGCAATTATATATTTTAACACCACAACACGATAATCTTTAACGCTCCGATTATAGTAATACAAGAGAAATTAAGGAATGTGGCCACCATCAAAATAGGCCACCATCGGCACTTATAACACACAAAATAAAAATTGTGTAACTTATTATGTTAACGTGTCGTTCTGTTATAATGCAATGGCATAACTATTTTACCGAATGTATCTATAACAGCGATCTTATATACTGTATTTCAGTTACAGAGTGGCAATCAGAAAAGATCGGCATAAATAGAAATAACTGTCATATAGCCTATATGAAACAGGTTTTAACATTCATGCATAATATATTACTATTAGGTAAAACAAGAACACGCTTCTTATAGCCGTTTGTTTCGCATTTATGACAATCCCACTTTTGTAATAATACTGTGCAATTAACTGCAACTGCAATATGATCTACATATATTTCTGTAATAAAAATGTATAAACAACGCCAACATAGATTGTTCGATGCACACTGCATTACATCACAACAGAAAGCACCGCTGTCTTTATACGCATATACCTATGGTACAACCTCGGATTAAGGATATGGTTGTGTTAACCGTAAGTAAAGTGGCGATAGACATATACCTGGCCTAGTAAGATAACGTACACATCACATGATATTACTTACTCCATTCAATGTTGTTTTGACCAATTTGATAAAGGCCGATGATATTCAGATACAACATGAGGTCTTAGAGAATTAGGCTATGTTGTGGTCATTAAAGAAACATGTTATGGCTAACAAATTATGTGCTATATACAACAACAAAACTCGTAAAGAACACCATCGCACAAAGTGCTGTGAATACTATGGGTGGGTGCTACACGTAAACTTAAAATAAATATCTTATTGTCGTAAACTCTTCTTTACATTTGACTTTGCGAACTTCTTGCATGACGCACGCACGCACGCACGCACACACAAAAAACAACGGTTCGTTATTTATGATGACGGCCTCTTCATGGTTTAAATTGTATGTGCAATGAGGAAACGTATAGCACCGGTTCCTCAGTGCCGACAACATAATTAATTTTCTCAGTGAACACTTAACACGTTTGCTGCCATGTTGGGATCTACATCGCGTTTTGGAGAAAAACAGGTGTAGCGCTTATTGCGCTTGGGAACGAAATCACACAAACTAGTACAACAATGGCGTGGGGTGATTGGCGGACGGTGATTACATCATTAGATGCTGGTTCTTTTTTTTTACAAATATTGTGTTTGCATTAATTTCAGGTTTTTGTACTTTGCATTTTTAACTCCTTGTCGTAGTTTTATAAAAATTGTATATTCATGTTTTGGACCAATAAAGGTATTGTTATTATTATTATTATTAACTGCTTGCCGTCTAGCGTCACAACGATGTCTCCAGGAACGGTTATTGCCGAAGTAGAGACATCTAGTATGTTCTCGTCTACACTGCGGACGGTGACTTCGCATAGTTGTGCCGGAAAATATTATCTGCTCGTGGGTAGCTGCAGCAGTTCTTCCTGTTGCCTCACCGGCACGCTGATTCCTCACCGGCACGCTGTTGCCGAAGGTGTCACCAATTCCCACTCCGGCAACTCATCTTCGCGCATGCCGCGCAGTCCTGTATGAAAACGAAGGTGAAAATGACATTCACTAGATCGTCTTCATAAACAACACGGGGACTACATAGTTTATAACTATTGTAACACGCCATACATCCATTTCTACATGTCGAAATATGCATTATTACGCTTAGGTCTATATATATATATATATATATATATATATATATATATATATATATATATACATGAAGGTACGCAATAGCTGCATAATAGTGGTATTACGTTTAGATCTATATACTATATATAAATGAAGTTGCATATATATATATATATATATATATATATATATATATATATATATATATATATATATATATATATATATATATATATATATATATATTATAAATAGCCGTTACGTTATTCGGACAACAGAGGATTGACCGGCTCACACAGACTTTACCCAGCCTAACTTTAAACAGTTCTAAAGTTTAACCACCTACTGTGTGTGAACGTAACTTTAGATATACCACGACATGTAATCTTAACCGACGAAAAATGTTCTACACTGTGATAAAACGTCATATTGTGATAGTTTCGAAAGCATCAATAGAAGCATAAACCCTATGTACATTTGATGGAATTTCTTGTCGAAAATCGACGTATTCGCCATTTGTCGATTACACACGTGTTATTTCGGGTAGGATCTATCCTGAAACCCGGTACCTCGTAACACATACCTTCTACGTAAGTTTTTCTGACGCAGATGTGTCAGGCATTACGACGACCCTGGCTGCCTGTAGCACTGAATGAGTCGTTGAGATCGTCTGCAGCCTCTCCTTGCATGTTGGACACTGCACTCGCATCTCTAGTATGCCGGTCTGTCTCGGTCGGCACCGCAGCAGAAAGTGATCATCAGCAAGCTCAGTCACTATGATTATGGGTGTCTCGTGTTTTGTCAGTTGTCTTGGCTCTGATGTCATCGGCCGTTGCCTCGATGACGTCGACCGTTGTTTGGTTGAATCGACTCGTTCTTTGGTTGACGTCGGTTGCACTTCCAGATCCATCTGTCGATAGTAGACGTGTAGTGCGCTGTTACGCTTCATTCGCCACCCGTCGCGAAGAAGGTTGTTCCACTGGTAGTGGTTCCTTAGGAACTTCGCCGTCGTCATCCGACGCCCCGAGTTTTCTACCTCCTTCTTGCGGACATACTGGCCAAGCTCTTTCATAGTTGTGCAGCAATGCGGTCGGTGGTAGACGAGCTGGTGCCATGTGGTTCCTGCTTGGATGACGCCGTCAGCCAGGCCAACCAGCCTGCCCCGGTTTAGTGCTCGATGTCTGCTTGAATCTGCAGGAACAAGCGCCGCCGGAAATGGACTTCCTGTCACCGGTTCCCCGCGCCATCGAACGTCAACCGAAGAGAGGAGAGCATCACTGCTCGCTGGAACAGACGGGGTCCACGCCACACGTAGAAGTCCTTCTAGTTGACCATCAAGGGATGATTCGCACGATACGATCTCCGAATCGTGCAAAACTGAAACAGTTATGTCGCCCTTTTTCACAGTATCAGCCTGTGACAACAGATCGCCCTGATTGTTTCGAAGTTCAAGACAGAAGACGTTCTGGGATCCACGAAGGGGCAACTGAAGACCGTGTCTGTAGGGTTCACTGATGCACGTCTCATGCGCAGAGATTTGTTGTTTTGTCGTCTCACTCCATTTTGGCTTGCATTTCAAGGCGAGCAGGATTGCGTTAACGAGCATACTGCTGCTGGGCGTGTGGGTTTTCGTGTGGTCCGACGGTGACAATGTGTACTGTAGCACGCCATCCCGGAATTCCACGCCGTACGTGCGACTGATGTCATCAGCATGCGGAAGAACTACTTCCACTCTGGCTACCTGATTTAGTTTGTCGCGGGCGCCCGATTCTGCTATGAGCGATACCGCACCGAGAAACGGTTGCATCCCATACTCGAGACAGCGATCGTAGCGAACCATTACATCTGCGGGCAGATCTGGGTGGTTTACTAGCATAAACTCAACATGTGTCTTTAGCGAAGGTGCCTTGCAGTCCAGACGACTTGGCAGTTTAGAACTCTTGTGCCACAGCCTGCGTGCAGTAGTGCCGGGGGAAACTGTAGCGACACGTGAAGAAGTAGAAGGTGAAGGTACTGTTGCTGCCAAAGTAAGGACGACTTTATCCATAGCCAACTTGTTGGACAACCGCTTGATTTGATGTCTGATGACCTTTCGGAGTTGATGATTCATGTTGTCTATCTTCAAAATGTCTACGTGTGATTGCATTGCTGTCAGTAGTGGGCATTCTTCGTTTGTACCGATATCGGCATAGTGCTCTATCTGGCAGGTGGCTTCCACTACTTTACTTTTGTCGTCAAGTATCAACTTGTTGCAGCTAACAATCAGCTCCTTGCCTACTTTCACGAGCCTCCAAGGATTTGCCACGATCACCTGCTTCACGGTGTTTCCCAGGGTCGAAATGTCATAATCAAAATGTATCGTAACATTTTGGAAGAAGCACATTGATTTATTTTGTGTGTCCCCTGTAGATTCATCAACACTTTCCATGAAGGAATGCATTAGCTGCGTCCGGGCGCTTTCTACAGCTGCTTGCAATCTGTCCAGGGTTGTCAACAATGTGAATATTGCCAGGTATGCAAGCCCGTCTTCCTTGGCAAACCGACTCCACGACGTCCAGTTAATGTTGACTTTGCAGAATGTTGTTGCTGACAAAAGTTGTTCTGCGTAGGCTAACTTCTGCAGAAACGAATGTGTTGCGCCTTCTAATTGCAGATCCTTCGTGTTGTTTGTTTGTACACCAGGAATGTCGAGGATTGGCGGCTGATGGAAACGATCGCTCGCATAGACAGTTACGAATCTTCTCGAAGCATCTAGATCCACGAGTGATTTGTCCTTTGTTTCCCATCCGACATTGAGCAAATTTGGAAGATGTTCGATAAAATCTTCGACCCCACCCGAGGTTCTGTACATTGTTCCCATCCACGAGACGAAGTCGACGCGCTGTGCTGTTTCTCTCTCCTCTATACCGACAAATTCGGCGAGATGACGTGACTCCCATCGACCGATCACATATGTGTCATCTTCTCCAGAATCCTGCAAATTCACGTGAGCTATGATCGTGCCTCTGCCGTCCCTTGTCACAAGAAGTCGGTCTTTATTCTGTGTGTCGGTGCAGCCATCTGAGGCTATCCAAAATCGAAGGCGTCGCAACTTATCTGGTGTTTTGTTTGTAACAACTCTTACGTGCCATTTCCAGAACATTGTGGATGGCTGATTCGCAAAAGACATGATGCAATCACGTGCAACGTTTCGTTCCAAATGAGGAAATTGGTGGACAATTCTCGTAGCTAGAATCGCTGAGGGCGGACACAGGAACCGAAGTGATTCTGTCGACATACCAGCAATGATGTCGTCTTCGTGTATCGTCCCGACTGCCATGTCTCCACCAAGTTCTTCGCCGAGTTTCTGTGCAAACTTTTGAGTCCGTTCTCGGAGATCATCCATAGTATCCTGCATCTCTTGGGATATTTCTATCTGTCCTCGAACACTTTCCAACAAGAAACTTTCAATGTCAGGAAGCGACTTATCCGATGTGGCGACGCTGAGATACAATGTTTTGGACCCGTTTTTGATCCATATCGAGCGCTTCGGGGAATTATTGTGACAAACTTGAAATGTGATGTCCTCGACAACATTTTGTAGATGTTCCCAGTGCGCTACTAGCACAATCGAGAGGAGTTCCATCACCGACGCTAACTGTGTCCTAACGAACATGAGCCGTTGCTCAATCGAGTCGAATTTGTCCAATCCTTTGAAAGTGACATTGCAGTTGTTCTCCTGAAGACCACGCAAAGGCGCCCTCAAGCAAATACATTCTACATAATGTGTCCGCAAGACGTCCCAGATAGGTAAGTGCTCAGGGTGTGATCCCATTTGGCCATCGTTATCCATGTGAAACGACCATCTGATTGTAGAAGATTTAATGGCAGGCTTGCCCTTGTCGTGTTTGGTGCCGACAGCGATGTTGACTACATAGGCTGGCATCAGCTCAGTTTCTCTCATGGTGTCGATGCTCTCTTCCTTCGTGTACGCTATCATGGTTTCAATATAGTGTTCGTAGTCTTCAACTTCGCTTCGCAACCGCTGTATGGCATAGTGCTGCAGTACACTCATGTGTCCAGATTCCTCTTCATCTTTACGCGGTTTCTCGAGCTGTAGTGTCAGCTTGATTCCCAACATCTTCATCACCTGTGGACAGGATTACACAGCACGTCAAATTAATCGACCATAGATATTACAAAAATACCGATCTTATCTCTAATCACAATATTGTAATATCGGAGAGTTTTATTAATGTACATATGTACATTAATAAAATCAGTGTTAAATGGATGTCATGCACACAGAGAAATAAGGTGGATTATAGTATACCTCAACGATGAAATAATTATTAAGTTTGCCAATTACGCAACCTGCCTGACATTCGTCACTGTATATCCATAAACTGGTCAAACAAATTACGTGCGTGCGTGCGTGTGTGTGTCCGTGTTCGTGTGCGCACGTATGGGACTTCGAAGCACTGTATTGACATTTACGGACTGCACAAGAGTGTTTAGGAAAGTTAACTGATGTGGAGAAAAACAAAATGATCTATAAAATGTTGTCAGAAAGGTCAGTAATATGGAAAAGTTATTATAAAAATGGCGATCAAGCAGAACACATCATAGACATTTTGCCTAAAAATAAAATATTCACCACTAAAAGTAAGCCACGTATACAATATGTTGATAAATAGACCTGGAATTCAGGATGAACAAGAACAGAGCATCGTTTCTTTATACGTGTTGCGGTGAATTAAAATGTGATAATTAATATGACACTTGTGGAGTAGACAACTGAATGTATGTCTCTAAAACCCTCACCTTCTCCTTCGCGTATTGGATAACTTCGACATGTTCGTCCATAGTGCTTCCTCTCGTCAGACATTGCCAGTCCGGGCGTGTTTCCTTTTCCGTTTCCTGTGATCCCTTTTGGTCGGGAGGAGACCGGGGTGCTCGTGGCAGCTGGCTAAAGTCAAACAGCTTCAGATATTCCCTGGGCGTCAGGTTTTCATTGTCAACTTCTTCCCACTGCGATGCACCCCCGACGGCGACTAGACGCTTGGCAAACTCGTCGTGTCGAAACCTCACGGCCAGGTGCAACGGTGTTTCTTTCGTCTTCTGCCATCTCGATGGACTCCAACCTTGCCGAGTCAGCAGCAGTTCGGCACAATCGATATGACCCGTCACGATGGCATAGCTCAACGCTGTTGGTAGGAAATCATACTGTCATATACAACTAGTCATAACAATATAAAAATACACATGATTAACAGTTCCAAAATCTGCAACCAAATATGAATGAATATTATTCCTTGAATATTACTTAAGAATGTTTATTTAAACACGTGTCTTAGTAAAGTAAAATTAATCATTTAAATCAGCCTGCTATGGGTACACACAGTAAATTTATATCAATAATCAACCTTACCTGTGTGACCGACGGAGTCTTCCATGATGCACACATTGAGGGCTTCGTGTTGCTTGGCCATGTCCAGCATTAACGTTAGACTGTTGACACATCCGACTGCGGCGGCATAATGCAATAACGTCTGCGACTGGGCATTCTTCTCGGACAAATCTGGTTGGACGGCTTGGATGTAGGCCCATGCCATGTGGTCCCGCTGCTGGGCTAGAACACACGCCACACGTTGTATGTCGACGTTCTTGAAACTACTAGCATCCCGCTTCAGTTCCGCCGTGGACGTCCAGGTCGGATAGTGATCGACAGAGACATTGTGTTGTTCCATGTAACGAAGTACGCCATGCGGTCTCAAACGACTTAACATCGTGGTTTTCCCAGCAGCCTTTGAGCTTTCGATTAACACCTGCAACGTCTCGATGTGGCCGAATTCCTGAGCGTACCGAATTGGTGTGATGCCATACTCGTCAGCATGGTGGAAGCCGGGGACGTTGTGTTCAAAGAGATATTTAGTCAGTGTCAGCAAACCACTGCAGGCAGCGTAATGGTAGATGTTGGTCTGTTTGTCTTCATCACACACAGCGGTAGCGCGGGACCACACATCATTGAACACGGTTTCTGCGTATGGTCCGTGACCGTTCTTTACGGCAGTCAGACACACCGATCTCGTGTCGATCCTTCGAGACAGCAGCCCACCAACATCATTGGTCAGTGCTATATACTGACAACCATCTCGGGTGAGACAGGCTCTCACTTCGTCATTACCATAAGCGGCCGACATGTACAGTAGTTCATTCCACAGACCGGATCCGGTGACGACGCTTGGTGAACTGAAACTCACAGCCACACTCCACAAAGTAGCAAATAGATTGCTGTGACCTCTGGCGATTGCTACGTGCAGGGCTGTCCAGGCCGGATGGCAGTGACGTACTGGAAGTTCTTTAACCAGCCGCAGGGCCAGGTCCTTGTCAAGGAGACGTATGCTGGGATTTTGACCCAATTTCAGCAACGCTTGAACAGTTGCATCCGCGTTGTAATAGACCGCCTCGTGCAATGCAACGCACGCCAGGGCATCTCTGTCGTTTGAATCGGGCCGCTCGTGTATCGCGTTCGCTAGTAGAGTAGCGCAGTCGAGCGTGTTCTTGAGGGCGAACGAGAAGATGTGTATATAACTTTGTATGTCACACTTTAGAGGGTTTTTTGGGTCAACTTGAAGGAGTGTGCGCATGGTAGGCGACAGCAAAGGCGATGCGATTGTGGCTAGAAGCCCCGATTCTTCATTGTTTGACGGCATTAGCAAAGAGATGGTCTCACGCGCCATTTTGTGATTGAGAGTTTTCTTACTAGACCGAGCAGTGATCCGTCTCGCGAGAAAATGAAGAGCAAGCTCGAAGAGAGAAACGCTGCTTTCAGTGGCATCTTCAAATTGGTTGAGCGGCTTTCTGCCGATGGTGGTTGTCAAGGCTGTGGCGATCTGATGTTTCTCTAACCGTTTCACGAGAGACCCGGAACTCTCGAGAGACGTGTACAGCCGGGGAGCACCGATAACAACGGCTGCCAAACACAACAAGTGGGTGTCGGGTGTCGAGAGTGATTCACTCTTTCCAAGACTCTGCAGAATGAGAGCGATACAGTCATTTGCATTGTTCAGTCCTGCCTCTGCGGATTCGACATCGAACAGTGGCTCTTTACTAGCCAATGATTGTGTGGTGTGCGCCAACCGTTCACTGACATAGTGTGTAAATAGTCTTGTCTTTGCCTTGCTTGAAAGGATCCCTTTCGGCGTAGTGAGCAGTCCAACGTGGCGAGCCTGTTTTAGGGCGTATATGGTGGCGGCATTGAAAACAGCAGCATCGATGCTAAGCCAATCGACGTCAAGCTTCAGCAAAACTTGCATTACATCCTTTCGGCCGTTGTACGCCGCATAGAATAGCGCCGACCGACCGTCGCCATCCAGCGTCGTTGCTAGCTCCGGTCTTTCTTTGCTCAGCATCTTCACAAGTGTTGTGTCGCCCATCGCACATACGGCGTGCATAATGGAACAAGAAGCCCCGTTCGCAAACAACCCCGCTGTCGACAAACGGGGCAAGTCAATCGTGTATCGGTCGTCATTCTCAGACAAGCTCACCTCGAAACTGCCACCCAATCGCCCTGGCCATGGACTCTTCACAGATGGGTTTGCGCCATGAATGAGCAACACTGCAGCTACCGGCCAGTGTCCATTGGCAACCGAGTACCAATACGCTGTCCGTCCACAGTTGTCCTCCTGGCCGATGCACGAGGGGGCCGCACCGACGCGCTGGATGAGACGAAGCAGTCTAACGACTAACGATGCTTGGCCGCCCATTGCCATGTACTGCAAGCACGTCTGGCCGTGTCTATCACGTGTGAGTTGGCAGTCATGTAGCAAACCGCTGACGTTTGGAATAAGTTTGTCCAGGAAATCCCACATTTGCCGGCGGGAGGAGTGGAGAAGTAGGTCGGTAAAATCATCTGGTTTTTCTTTGATGATTTCGTCTATTTTCTGCCGCAGCCAGTGCTCAAAGAGGAAGAGGGCCACGTCAGCTTGACTGGAGTCTATCGCCACAAACAACAGTCTCCTGGATTTAGAACACATGTACAAAATATTATCATTTCAAGTAGAATGATCTTGTAAAATGCAACTGAAAAGTTCACTATAGTTCGCCTACTTTGTTTCCGTGATTGCGGTCGTGGAAATGGTAAAAAAACGTGATTATGTAAATTAATAGGAGGTTAACAATACACCGACTATCGATGCATTGCAATTGTCGATATGACGATGCAGTGCTATCGATGGTAAATTTAATTAAACAGAACGCTGAACTATCGATACTAACGATAGTTGGCAAAACAATTCAATAGGGCTACTTGTGTCACTGTAATAATATAGATAAACATGTATTTTTAGCTATGCTTATGCTAATTTTATGTATTTATCTACCTAACAATCGTGCATTAGAGCAGCGTCATTCACGGATTCAGGACTTTAAATAAACTATCTAAAAGGCCACGTGATGGCGCCACCCAACAATTACGTTTTGGGACTTTTTCCTGGCTATTCGCTATTCCGTGAAACTATTGCAATACTATTGCGATAGTTATGAAACTATCGCAGTAGTATTGCAATTGTTATATTGTAAAACTATCCCCGATAATCATCCCTAGAAATAATGATTTTGCATAAAATAAATTACATTGTAATATCAGACAAAGAGAGTTTGGAAGACAGAATGATATTACGTCGGTGCGTTTCCATCAAATGCGGCCAAACACTTGAATCAGTACTATGGTCCGATCGACACTACTAACCACGCAAACTGTCCGTCTAAGTCTTGTGGTAAAATGCCAATGTCGTCGAGATGCGTCAGTTGCTTCAGCCCGCCGTGGGTAGCTACTTGGACGAGAATGTTTTCTATATCGGCAGAAGACGGTCTGCGCGACTGCAGCCTGAAAGCAAACGAAGCCCCACTGAAGGCGGTTGACATTTATTAAAAACAAACGCCCGAACACAACCCTTTACTGCATGATCGAGTTACCGCTATTTAAAGAAATGCCTACAACAATATAATTTTATCGGACATAGTTAAAATCTGAAAAAAATACTAATTACTGCTATTTAAAAAGCAATTTGCAACATTCCTTTGATCGAGCATCTGAAATCTAAAAACAGACGAGAATGATAGTGATGCAAACTATAAATTAAATTGCATGCAATGCACGTATTATTATTGTTAGTTTAGTAAATTTTTTAATGCGTTTAGGACACATAATCTTTATGTGTTTTTCTTATATTGAAGCAAAATTATGTAAGGCAAAACTGCCACCACCTGCTATGAAGCAGCTTCAGAATGTCCGAGTGTTGTTCTTCTGAGGAAACACTGGTCTTCTCCACGGTGATGTCTGGAACATTAAAAATATTCAGTATTAAAAACAACTATGAAAGATATATATATATATATATATATATATATATATATATATATATATATATATATATATATATATATATATATATATAAACAATTACAATGTTTACACATTTTGCGCAATAGACACGCGCGTGTAGCATTATCGAACAGAGAATACAATCTTGATTTATTTATCTATTTAAACGGGTTCCATCGGCAATTTATCGTTGACAATTTTCCCAAATAGCATCATAGCTAATAACATCATGCACATATGTGGACTCACGCTGGCACTGACGATCGAAGCTGTCCGCTACGTCCTTCCAAGTAGGCTGTGCTCCACGCGCCAGCAACTTTTCGACAGTGGCGACGCTGCCACTGCGGGCTGCCAGAGCGAGTGGACTGGGTACATTCGGCTCAGTTGGTGTCCGTAGCACTTCATGCAACGTCTCGAGAAGACGCGCTACGACATGTTCATTTCCCGAGCTGCAGGCCTCGTGAAGAACGCTCCAGTTCTTCGTCGCGTTGTCCCAAGAAGCCAATCCCCTCGGAGCATATGTGAACTCATCACAGCACACGATTGGACACAGACTGGGGCAGGTGCGAGAAAGTTCGACCAGTTCGCATAATTGCGTAGGATTCAACGACGGAGCCCAGTAGCTCGACGAACTAACATTGCGGGATGTTGTGTCTGGTTGAGATGTTACTGTTTCTTTCGGTCTCAGAGACAGAAATGTCTTCAACAAGTTGATGGGAGCATTCGGTCGACAAAGATCACTGATTATGGCCTGCACCGACAGATTGTAGCATGCAGTGCACAACGTTTCCGTTTGTTTGCCACCGTGCACACAGGTCCAGAAGATGTCGGCAGCGCCGTGTTGAAGGAGGGACTCCGCAATCTTCCAGTAGCCACGATTCACGGCCAGGGACAACGCTACACACGATGCGTGAATGCTACGACCTGTGTCGTCCACGCGGATGATGTCAAGGTTAAGATGGGTCTCGATGAGGAAACAGCCCAAGTCCTCTCTGTCGTCGTACTCGCGGTCCCCGTCCGGACTTCTCCCTAGAGCAGAGTTCATCAACCACTCCAGCGGCGTGTGCCAATAGATGCCTTTGCATTTCTCGTCTGCTTCTTCGGTTTCTTCGGTTTCTTTGGCTTCTTCGGCTTCTTTGGCTTCTTCGGCTTTTTCAGCATGTTCGGCTTCTTTCGTAGCCTTAAGCGGCATCAGATCTACAACATATGCGAACTGATCACTGGTCAGTACTTGAGGACAAAGCTGCACGATATGTTTCATGATTTTGACGACCTTTCGCTTCGCTGTGCATGCCAGGTAGACGAGCTGCTGTTCTACGGTAGGAGACATGACACTTGTGCTTCCAGTCGAAAGTATGCAAGACACGCACAATTCTACCATGGCCAAATGTCCTTCAACAATGGCTTGCTCCAGAACTCCAACCTGATCGACTCTACCCAATGCCTCGATGACATACTTCACGGATATCAATTCACCCGACCAGTTGCGTGCCAGCACGGCGAACATAGATTGCATGCACCTGTTGCGCTCCCGGTTGTAAGCATGCTGACGACAGGCGTCGTGTCCCTGACTGGTCCACGTCGGGCAGCCGTCTGCTGTACACAACATGTGTAGTATCTCAAACTGCGCCTTCTTCTCGGCTTGTGTCCACGCTTGAGCGGAGACACATCCGTGCACATGACACGTTTTGTCGTCGTCACTCTTCATACCTATATCTGTCAACAAGAAGGACACCACTTCCGGTTTCAGACAATCGATGGCAAATTCCAGAAGATTCCTTTTGTCGCTGGAGTCGTTCTCAAATGAGACGTTGCACTTCCATAAGAACTTCACAGTTGCCAAATCGTTCCGTGCAACGGCAGCGAACAGTGGCGACGAGCGTTGACCAGAAAGCACTCTGTCCTGATGGAAAACGAATGGTGGTTCTTTAACTTTGTATCTACCCTCGTCTTTCCTTGGTACCATCTCATTCGTTGACTGGGAAACGGGGGAAGTGACACAACGTTGTTGGTGTCGTTTGCCGACTTGACTCGTAACGGTCTGCTCTCCCCAGACAGCGTCGGCATCAAGTCTGTCTTCGCTGGGTGTGCGTCCTGTAGGGTAGGAACCCAAGAGTTTACGCTCGTTTCCTTCTTCATGCGGAGATTGACTTTCTCCTGCAACTACATGTTCCTGATCTTGAACCTGCCTAGAGAGGGCGCATACTTGATACAACTCGATATGGTCAAGCAGGTGTGCGTAGTGCAAGAGCGAGCAACCATATATGTCCTTGCAGGTGAGGCCTACATGCAGCGGGTATTTCGCAAGCACATGTCTGGCAACTTGTTGTCGCCCCGCATGCAATGCCGCGAGTAGTGGCGTCCGGCCGCAACAGTCCTGGGAATGACACAAGAACTTATCGTCATCATCATCGTCGTCAAGGTTTACTAAATATCGCATTCCATCTGTAGTGTTTGCTACGTGTCAACTATCTATTACACTTTTGTAATAAAAGAAATTGACATAATGAAGTGATATCTATTTTTTTCATATTAATATCACTAACAATATTGTAACTGTTGATATTATAATAGGTTGTTGGCATTAAAGGTGAATGAGTTTTGTACTTCGTCTAATAATGCATACGTATATGGAATTACATCATCTTACATATGTATGGTGATGTAACCAATTTAAACATAACCTATGTGTTACTTTTTGATTACGTTTGACTATACCACGTAACATTGAGTTAATAAAGACGGACAGTCCCTTGGCCCTTACTAATTAGTATGATTTAAATAAGGTTCCACACTGTCACCAACTTGTCACCAACCTGCGTGAATGGCTGGATTCGTTCGTCACTCAAGAGAATAGCAACGACGCCAACACGTCCCGCTCTACAGGCGTAGTGCAGGGGTGTCTCACCTCTCTGGTCCTGTATGTTCGGGTCAAGTTGTGGCTGTGAAAGCAACAAACCGACGATTTTCGCAGTGTCGACGTCCGCCTGGACCGCTTCATGCAGAACCGTACGTCCCATGAAGTCTTGACAGTCGCACAGTGGCGCTCTACTGTCGAGCAGCTCCCTCACAACGTCCGCGTAGCCGAGACGCGCTGACACTGACAAAAACCTTGTAGCGACAGCTGTCTCACGGACATGTTTGATGAGTTGCCGACTCCGTGGTAGGTGTCTGGCGATGACGGTGAGGTGATCGATCAGAGTCGACGGCGTGTTCCCGTATGCGTCTTCAACATTCGTCAATTGAGCCCCTTGCTGAATGAGCAGTATTGCTACATGTACACGTTTCCAGTATAGAGCGTGGTGCAAAGCCGTCTTACCGAGATTGTCGCGAACGTGGAGCAAGACCGACTGGTATTGCTGTAGCAGGACGGAGCAAACACCGACATCTCCGGTAGCGGCGGCGTAGTGTAGCGGCGTCATTCCTCTGTAGTCCTGAGGCAACCGACAATCAAACGGAATTGACGTAAATTATGTAGGGACATTGTGCAACATTTTATCATAATATCCTGAAAGAATTACGTTTAGAAAGCAAATTTGTTGCGCTTTCTTCAAAATAACAAAAAGCGTTGCCATGACATTATTTTCCCGCCAGCAAGTTTCGCAATGTTAATACATGACCGTAGCACCAATTTCCAAGTGTTATGTTAAAGGTTACGGCAAATCTGGAGAAAAAAACTTATTAAAAATAGCACATTCATAATAAGCTAACATCAATTCCCTAAGACGCCAAAGTAACCATAATATTGCTTAACTGCCGTTATAACACGACTACGTCCAATTAAATTACGATGTTCGTTATTTGTTTACAAAAACGTTTACTTGAAATATGTCAGCTACTTCCTTGTATAGGTGGTTTGTATAAAATGACACTGCTCCTAGAAATGGAAGGATCCTCGTGAGACAAACGACATGACAGGTAAGCAACGTAAGTCAGTCGATACCTGGAATTGTTGCGTTATTAAACTGACGGGTCGTTTTAACTGTCGCAGCACATCTTTCAAGTACGTGCCGTTTTCATGCTCGGCATCATGTTCAAACTTCACCGGTAAACAGAAGAAGGTTGTTATCAGCCAGACAGCCAGTCAGACAAATAGTCTGCAATATGTCTTGCCATTTATCCATCCATCCAGTCAATCTTCCATCCACACGTCCATCCATCTATCCAGTCAATCAGCCATCCACCCGTCCACCCATCCATCCAGTCAATCAGCCATCCATCCGTCCACCCATCCATCCAGTCAATCAGCCATCCATTCGTCCACCCATCCCTCCAGTCAATCAACCATCCATCCGTCCACCCATTCATCCAGTCAATCAGCCATCAATCAGTCCACCCATCCTTCCAGTCAATCAACCATCCATCGCTCCACCCATCCGTCCAGTCAACCAGTCATCCACCCGTCCACCCATCCATCCTGTCAATCAGCCATCCACACATCCATCCAGTCAGTCAGCCATCAACCCGTCCACCCTTCTATCCAGTCAATCAGCCATCCACCCGTCCACCCATTCATCCAGTCAATCAGCCATCCATCCGTCCACCCATCCATCCAGTCAATCAGCCATCCATCCGTCCACCCATTCATCCAGTCAATCAGCCATCCATCCGTCCACCCATCCATCCAGTCAATTAGCCTGCCAACAAATCTCCAGCCAAACTCCAAATGAGGGATTGAACGGTAATGCAGGAATATTAATTAGAATATCCATTAGTGAGACAACTTTAGAAAGAAATTATCTTGTGTTGGAATCACCGTGTCTGCTCTAAGCCCTTGAAAGCAAGTAGTTGTAGTTGTAGTTGTAGTTGCAAATAAAAAATACAACATAAGTTGATGCAGCTATTTATGACTTGTAGTTACCGAAATGGGTCAATTCCAACTGCATTTATATTTGGGTGAATATTTTATATTACAAAAATTTATAATAAAAAGTGTAGTTACTATCAAGTGAAACAAAATCCACAACTTTCCGGCCGAAGATAAAGTATGCAACACAATATGTAACCAGCACAATTGTATGTTTGTTTTATCTTGAA
This sequence comes from Lamellibrachia satsuma, assembly GCA_033239005.1. Classification (NCBI taxonomy): domain Eukaryota; kingdom Metazoa; phylum Annelida; class Polychaeta; order Sabellida; family Siboglinidae; genus Lamellibrachia; species Lamellibrachia satsuma. The sequence goes on from BSQZ01000023.1 coordinate 7,786,723, forward strand.
GCGTTGGTGAACACGGGGCAAGTTGACGAATGGGGAAACTTGAAAATTGTACAATAGTGTTAAAACAGGAAATAGATTGCAGCACAATGACATTTTGCAGTGACAAAACGGCGACATATGCAATGTTACACAAATTTGAAGAGGCAAAATTTAAAGTTGGTTTATACTATTTTTTATAATTGTTTTGATTAAAGCAAATAAGACCTGGTAGTACTTGGGTATCTGCAAAATTCCAGGCGCATCCATCATTTTTAAGTGCGCACATATAAACTACAATAAATGCTTGTCACAGTCTCGAAAATGATCTCCCTGTTATTATATTGAAACAATGTACTATTTGTTCCTGTCTAAGTTACCAGATTGCTGATGTCAATAACAACCACATAACTCGGCGATTAATGTTTAGAGTCGTCATCTTGCCCCGTATTCCCCTACTATACGATAATCGTTGACGAACAGCTAGCTTACCTTGCCTTTCCCCGTTGCAGCCAACTCGTGCAGATCTGCAAGAAACCGAAAAATTAATACGTTATAATGGGACATCTGGTCATACTTGTTGTACGTTAGTTATTGGTTGTAATTGTTTTAAAACAATAAAGACGACGTTAGAACAGTATTGGCAGCCATAATTAAGTTTTTGTACCCGACGCAATACAAATCACATCTCTAGTAATGGTTAATTTACGATTTTTAAAGAAGTATTTCACAAAGAGCAGAACAATAAAATTATACATCCACCTTTTATATTGATAGTATTGGTCTTTCGCGAAAACATCTTCAGTTGTGTAGCTAAAAAAAGAAACATTCGTTATTCGTTTATTCATTCACTGACAGAGCAATTTCAAATAATAATTACACACATTCTCCAATTCCGTGTCCGATTAGTTCTGCCGCTCTGCCACCTTCTCGGACGATTACAGGGGGATGGAATTCGTAAATGTACCATTTTGATATAAGTATTGCGAACACAATATTTGCATATACGTTTAATATATGCAACGCGGCACAGCTTTACTTACATCATGGTCCAGTTTGAAAGAATTATTCTCTGAATAAAAATATGCTAATGTATTCCTGGTGCAGACCGTATCAGCCCAATTAAAGTATATTTACAAACGCATGTTCGCACATATGACAATACGCTCAGAATATTGTATTAAATGTGTCAAACATTGCTGGTTTAGAGTGTTATATTGTGTACACTGTTCTAGTACAGTGTTCTAGTACACTGTTCTAGTACAGTGTTCTAGTACACTGTTCTAGTACAGTGTTCTAGTACACTGTTCTAGTACAATGTTCTAGTACACTGTTCTAGTACAGTGTTCTAGTACAGTGTTCTAGTACAATGTTCTAGTACACTGCTCTAGTACAGTGTTCTAGTACACTGTTCTAGTACTGTTTTCAAGTACAGTGTTCTAGTACAGTGTTCTACATAAGCCCTGTTATCTCTATTATAATTAGTGTCGTGCGCACAACACCGCCTTAATAAATTGGTTATCATTTAGACCGGGAACCATGTTGCTTTATCCATGTTAGTGAGTTAGGAAGGTTTGATCATTGATATGTAAATTGATAGGTAAATATATAGCGGTCCTATGTATGAATGCTTGCCACACTCCATGAGTTTGAACGACGCTGCATTTTGTTTACCTGTGTTGACATATTCATATGTTTCTTGATTGGCGGGAATGAACGAGAACCCGTATCTAGGGTCACAGATCTTCGTTGCCTGATTTCCGATTTTCATCATTCGGACGAGCCAGGCACACAAGACGACTCCTTTGTCGTCTCCATACTGCAGCGTCACCTGAAGTCATAACGCTCTTTCACACCTAGTGTCTGAATATATCACTAGTGTTATGTTCCCATTATTCCCAGTTAACGATTTCTCAATATTAACATCCGGTAACTAGGCTATCAAGTTTCAACGTCTTGATATGATTCATCTTACAGGCCACATCGCCACCCTTTTCGTTTTCTATTTTCGCGACATCAATGCACTTTCCACCCTTCCCTTGACTGTTTTGTGTCATCCTGCTTGCTGTTCCTGTAGGCCGAGCATGAGCTGTTTTTCCAAGAAATGTAATTGTTCTCATCCTGTTTGCGCCTTGGGAAGAATATGAACAGGTTGGGAAGGTGGCGTGGCGAACGAATGATTCGATGGTCCGCTACCATCACTACAGGCTGTTGAAGTGGGAATTCGTCGCAGAGAAACAGTAGCACCCCGTGAGTCAGTACCAAGAAGCCACCGTGATAGTGATGCGTGCGAGCTTTGGCTGTCGAAGACGCGGTCACGGGTCCAGCACCTTTAGTTTTCATATGTTCACGTGTAGCAACTACCTGGAGCAAGTACCTAGAGCATGCACCATCATTTGCAACGACATCAACTGATATCATTCATAAAAGCCGACACGGTACACTGCCCCATTCATGTCTCGATGGAGTCATACATGATATCTACACACATGAAACACACACCACAGTCTAGGAGGATATTCTAAAATTAGATCATTTTAAAATAAAAGTTACTCCATATGACCGCTTTTTCACACACAAGCATACATACAATAATAGATACCGGAAGTGCACCTACCTCTCGATATCTGACATCACTGAACCGGAAAGCCGGATTCGGTGGCGGTGTGCCCGCAAACAGCTTCGGAACGACGTCACACAGACGTGTGTCTCTTTCTTCTGCCGCTGTCACAACTTGCGTCCCTCGCAGAAACACGACCTGACTGTTTTCCCCAGACGTCGTGATACTGCCTGGGTGGTGAGTCTGCAGCACTTGTCTGGCTTTGTCCAGGGTCGTCGTGAATTCTAACGGCAGTGTATACGTCCTGACGTTGTCGGCCCGACGGACCTTAAACGTCACATCCAGAAGCCTCTCCATAGCCGCTGCTACTTCGGCGGCACCCTGGAATGTAAGGAGATGAAAACGACCGTGCAGACTAATGCAATATTTCATTGGCAGTTACATTAAGTGTGTTTTTTCAGCATTAGTGGTCGCTCCCATTCTATGTTTAGAAAGTCTATATTCACATTTGTTGAGGAATAATGCATGCGCGCTTCGCCCATACTCAACTAAATGTTGGTGTGACGTTACATTTTTGTATTGATGCGCTAGCCATTGTTGCGATTGTTTGGTACTGAATGAAACATTCGTGTAATGCCATTTTGATTAATAGGCTCCGTTTTATAATAATCATATGCGCCGGAACCGAGGTTCTAGGGGTACATTAGCGCAATTAATATCTGAGTGATATCAAGTAACTGTGCATTTAAACTCACATACTGTGCTTTATGCATCACTGGTTATACAACTGAAGACTTTGTGGGAGAATGGTTGTTAGTACAGGCCGGCCGGCCGCGCACCACACGACCCGACGGCGACGCAATGCAGCGCGATCGTCGCCGGTGGATCGTAGTACAATGTGCGGTGTTTCACCTCGGGTCTACGACCGTCGTGGACGGCTTTTTTGTAGCGTCGTGGATCGTCGTATTGATTGCACATGTTCAATATCTACGTCTTTCTACGACTATTCGTCAGCGACAGTCTTACATCGTCGTGCAGTGTGCGGCCCTCTACGACGATCGGCGATCGTCGTAGACTGTTAGCCAATCATACGCATGTGACTGGCAGCCGTACAAACCACAACACTAAGATGGTACGTACTTACTTCCAGAGACGCTAACGGTGAATGAGAAAACTTTTTTACGAACGTGTATTTTATTTATTTATTGTAATTATTTATTTATTTAGTATACTTATTTATTTTATTACTATAAATTATTTATTAATCTTACTTAAATACACAATTTTCAATGTCCTTCTCGACCCAGGGTTTCACCCGTCTTGCTTGTGTCACCTATGATGTACTAGCAATGCAGCCAGACTAGCAAGCCTCAAAATGTGTAGCTTTCTTCTTTTCATTTCGCAACGTTTCTTCGTCCCTATCTGGGATGGGTTTGAGGGAAAACCACCAGGATCGTGTTAGCTCAACGACTGGCCTACGAGCTCCACGACGAATCGTCATGACATGGGCGGCGAGACAATGTCTTCGCGTCGTGTAGCGTGCGTCGGGCCGATAAACTTGACAGCGTGTATTGTATGAACGCACTATTCTGGTTAGTCTGCTTATGTTACAAGATAACACTGTTAATCATGCGACATATTAGTCTGATTACATTACAAGATAACACCGTTAATCATGCGACATATTCTGACTAGACTGATATGATGTTCAATGCGTGACGACGTCTTGAATGCACTTTGCACCGCTTCGGTGAACATTTGTCTGCCAGCATTATATAAGTGGAGCACGGTTGATATGAGTTCTTTGTGGCCAATTCGTGACTGATCTACACGCGCGCAAACATGCACACACATACACACACGAACACGTACGTATATATATATATATACATATGTGTGTGTGAGCGCGCGCGCGCGCGCGCGCGCACGCACGCACGCACGCACGCACGCACGCACGCACGCACGCACGCACGCACGCACGCACGCACGCACGCACGCACGCACGCACGCACGCACGCACACACACACACACACACACACACACACACACACACACACACACATAACGCAATCCCCTAAAGGTTACACGCGACTATTTCCCATTACGGGAATACTATGACACGTACTTGACACTCGCTGTCACCGACTGTTGCGTCATCCCGTGTCCGGCCCTTCAGCGTATCTCCATACGTCCGTCCACTACTAGCAATCGGTGTATAACGAAAGAAATTCACCTGTTTACACTAACTGCTCACGTTTCACCATGGAGCCTATCAATAGGTTCTAAAACAGGCCCGTAACTAAACGCGAAACGTCCTGGTCGATTCTTCTTTGTAGACGGACCAGGCAGTAATTACCGGTGTAAACTCCGTGTCCTGGGGGCAGCGTTTTATATAACTCCGGGTCCTTCTTCCGGGTCAGCAACTGCCACGAGTCACAAGCCCGATTGGGTCGCGCGACTTTAGGGGTAAAACCACAGTTGACCTTCCTGTTTACTGTTTCACAGGAATGTAGGGCACGTGAAATTGCGAAATGTAAACTTAATAAATTAATATTATGTTACATGAGTGCCTTTGAGCAGGAATATTCACAGGTTTGTTTATAGAAGCTATTGGCTGTGAAATAGCGCATTTTTTAAAGAGTTTAACTGGCGGAGGGATTTATGGGAATTTTTCTGCTATGGGCCACGTGGGCGCATGAATACACAGCCATTTTTGTAAATATTGACGGGCATCGCACGTGGGGGCATTTTAAAAGAGCTGGAGGTATGTGATTTTGATAAAAGTTGGTGAGCATGTCAATGAGATAATGGCAGTAGCTTTTTTTTGTAAGAATTTTTGATGGTCAGGTTTTCTTATAATCAGACAAAACGTTAACATGGCCACCAATGCAATTATCTACTGTGGTCTGACTCTTTTAGGATATTGTTAACAACATTTATGATGCGGATCTTCTTTGTCGATTTGACTCATTATTTCTACCAACATCGTTTGTTCATAATTTCACCGTCGCATTGCTTGAACTACAGTGTACATGTATGCGTATCAGTAGCGCGACATCTAGCACATGGGATGACGGCTTACTATTAGGACATAACTGTAATTTGTACAGATAAAGTGTGATAAAGCATTGGACAGATGATTGACATCAAGCATTGGATACATGATTGACATCAAGCATTAGACAGATGATTGACACCAAGCATTAGACAGATGATTGACATCAAGCATTGCATACATGATTGACATCAAGCATTAGACAGATGATTGACATCAAGCATTGGATAGACGGTGGACTAGAGTGGCTAGAGAGATTGCAAGGAGACGACTACGGGCAACGGCTAAACTGAACACGCTCATGTGAATATCGATTGCAAGAAGTTGTGTGGACTGTTGACTGTGTCGTTATTGTTTGTTTGTGTGTGCGCGCGCGCGTGCGCGAGTGTGTGCGTTTTTACTTGTTAATTTTCTTTTCAATCGTCAAATAGCATATTTTTGGGGGAAATACCCATTAGTATATAAGAAAGTGTGACATAGTTTTATAACTGTAATTTCGAAATGGTGCAGCGTAAAATAATAGAATGTTTCATAGCAGAATAGTCCAAGTCAGATTAAAACAATGTTTCCTGTCTTTAGCAGTTGTGCCCGTATGCACCTAGAATCTGGGTGCACACATAATTTTTGTCACAATGAAAAGTACACTTCGCATCAAGGCGACGCGTGCGACAGACGGTAGCGTCACAGCACGGAGCCTGCATAATTGAGGCTACGGTTACGCATAAATAAGGCGGTTTTGGCTGCTTTGCCCGAGGAAGTTTTAAAACTAATTATGATTATTGTTAGTCACCATATGAAGTTGCTCTTTTCTTAGTTTAAATTTAATATTATATATATAATACACACACGCACGCACGCACGCACGCACACACGCACGCACGCACACACACACACACACACACACACACACACACACATTATACTGGTCTTTCATACGGGCATTTTGTCCATGAGTGGCCTTAAAAAACTGGTCACGTCTCATTACCATGTCGCAGTGCTATGTTCCGTTACGAGTTTTTCACGTCACTATGCCACATTTCAATGCTCTTTAAGGTATTCTTTATTTAGCAAACCTACTATTTCACGTCAGGATGTTACGCATGGTGTGACTTTCTGTGTTATATATATATATATATATATATATATATATATATATATATATATATATATATATATATATATATATATATATATATCATAGCACTATGCTATACTTTATATAGTATATTGATATGACATATACAAATATGTAACAGAAATTCACATCCGACATAACATCCAGACGTGAAATATACGTAGATTTGTCACATAAAGAATACTTAATAGAGCATTTCATTGCAACGTGGCATAGTGACGTGAAAACCCGCAGTAAAACTTATCATCGTTACTTTACAGTAACGTGAAAAAATGCGTGATTGGACGTCGCACTGCGACATAATAATATTATTGTGACGTCGACGAGACGTCACAGTGAGTTATTAATTTTATGACGTTGCAATACGACGTGAAAAAGACGTAGTTGTGTGTCCTCACATTCACGTTTCTAGCACGTCGCAATGTGACGTAGCTGAGACAGAACAGATGACGTATAGGTTACGACGTAAAGTGATGTAGGAAATACGAAGCAGAGCGTCGTACTGTTGCTTAACTCAGTGACGTGAAAAATACGTGATTGGATATCGCATTGCGACGTAAACTGTTCACGTCCAAATGAAGGTTGCCAGTAGGCATGTTGCAAGTTTTCAGCTGCATTTCCTTGTCCATATGTTTGATCATGTATGTACTCGAGACTACTTTCTCACAGCAAGTGTGCTCGCGCGTTTCTATTTCACAATAATGCCAGATGGTCTACATGCAATACAGACTGTGAGGACGGTCCTCAAACAAGAGTTGAAGACAATGCGTTTCCTCATGCAATGGTTCATTTATAGTGCAGCCATAATGGAAAACTTTTACTGAAAATGAGGAGTTTGTGGAACATGCATATTCAGACAAACTGCAGGAAAGTCATCATGCTCTGTGATACAGCTCACACCTGGTTGGATCTCTCTCATGTCCAAAATTCGTCTCTTTGCAGCACACACACCGCTGTACAGTGAGTCTGGGCACAAAGTAGCCATAGGTGCGCCTACAACAAATTGCCACCGTGATTATTGTGTTACCATTTTAATGTGTCAAAATCTAAGTACAGTAATGTAAATCTGTAATATATAGTGTAAATCATGGTTGCAGAAATTGTCACCAAATGTGATGTGTGCATGATGTGAATGTGAAGACATTTGTTTACAATGTACGTTTATTAAGGCGGATTGTTGCCAGTCGCATGAAATGATCACGACAAGTGGCAGACACAAAACACCAACAGCCCACCCGTGTACCCGCTGCCAGCTGACTGAAGTCGCGGTAAAGCTTCCTGAACTCGACGGAACCGTTGAATTACTCCTCCCCTGTCAGCACTATACTGGATATATGGAATAGACGACTGCAACATACACGAAGAGTGGTCAAAACAGGAGTACGACCAGCACCCAGATTCTGGGCGCATGCATATTTAGTTAATTACGATGTCATCCGGGCATTTTGTAAATTCGTAAAACAGTGTTTATGCGATACAATTCCAATTAACTTTAAACTTTTATTATATTGACAAAACTGTCAGACTGAAAAGTTAAACCAGGCAACAAATGGTGTGTAGCTTCTCGATAATAACGCTAATTGGTTGCTGGCGCTTCACGGGAACGCCTACACAAAATGGTGTGGTGGGTAACAACGAGACCACGCCACTGTGGCCAGACTGTCGTCTCGGAGAATTCACGAAGGCAAGCGAGAGTCGGATAAGCGAGATACACCACAGGTTTACATGTATGGAGAGATCAGTATGCTGTTACCATTACTGATTCAGAACAATTCGACATATTTCGTCCCATATTTAAATAAACCGTTACAGCGCACATAATGAAAGATTTGTCAACGTATAGATGTGTTCCACTCTATAAAGAGCTCCCCGGTAGAACTTTAAATGGCTAGAGGTGTTGGCTATGTATCTTATTGGGAAACGGAACACCTGTTTTCAGTGTTTGGATCTTCCCATGATATCACGTGTGTTTCTCGACACAACTCGGCAGCTCAATATAGGCCAAAATCTACAATAATCAAACCAAGAGGGTATATATTTGGTATATTTTCAACCTTTTAAAACCAAATGTGTAGGTTAAGGAATGTCTGCCCATACATCCCAGTCGTACTCAAGGCTGTTCAAAAATATAAAATGCATCCAGATGGTGTCCATACCAGGCCAAGGCCTGTAGTCTAGAGTCCTAGCCTAGGACCTAGGGCTTAGGCTACCCGGCTAGCGTCTTTGCGATTCGGTATACAAATCTACACAAACCTCCTAACTCATGTTTCACACCCTTTCTGCGCGTAGCGCTTTTGTAGTGTATCGAACTTTAGCTCATTGGTTATAGTGTATATAACAGCAATGCAAATAGTTGGATGAAATTTGAACATTTGTTAAACGCTCCATGGACACACTTCGTTGTACTAACTAAGATTTATAAAGTGTTGATGATGAATTAATTTATGTAGCACGGAACGCGTATTTTCAGCTATCGCGTCCAAAAAAAAATTACTCAGGCATAAGATTGTTATGCTGTATCACTCTGTCTGTCCTAGTTAACGCGAATGCATTATAATAATTATTGTCCTAGTAGTTATTTGGAACATTATCAGAATGTAGCCCAGCTGGTGACTAGAAAACAGAACATGGTCATGGACGTAGTGATTTTTTCGTGCACAGAAAAAAGATCACAGTATAATTGTCATTAAGACAGGTAAACCTTTATTTGTGAAATACTGTTTCCAGCAAAAAAGAAACATTACGTGTTATGCAAACACTGTTTCACGTAACACAATGTCAACATTGTACATGTTTATGTCATGTGATCTATTAGGGCACTTCTACCTGTTTCATATGTAATCATAAATCAAGTGTGTGCAATTATTACACTTTTCGCAGTTCCTCTGGCGTCTCTGCCATCACAATAGTGTAATCCATGTGCTTATAACAATAATTATATGTGCAAAATCTACAGCATTTAGTGTGATTTCTTCTGTTGTATACAAAACGTGTGCACATCTTAGTTACGTATACATCATTCTTTGACAACATGTGTATCTAAGTGACATGGTAACTTCAGAATTTACTTACTGTCGCGTTTAATTTTTAAATATCCATCTCTGTCTGTAGCCAGTCTGTATTACAGTCGCTGTCTGTATTACCTCGCTCTGCCTTCTCACACTCGAGACCAGGTACAGAGAAAAATGAGCAACCTAGAGCAACAAGCCAGTTCCATTGGTCTCTTGGTCAATGCAAAACAAGACAAAAGTATTAACAAACAACAACCTGACACAGCAACCTATCGAGATCAACAATCATCGACTTGAGTACATTAACAAGTTCACTTACCTGGGCAGCATCATCAGTCTCCAAAGAGGTGCAGAAGAAGACATCAAAGCATGATTGGGAAAAGCCATGTCAGCATTTGCAAATCTACAGCTGCTCTAGAGATCCTCAATATACTCCCAAAAGACCAAACTCAGAATCTACCAGAGCAATGCCCTCTCTGTGCTCCTCTACAGCTCAGAGTGCTGCCGCACGACACAACAAGAAACGAATAGACTTTCCAGCTTCCACAATACCTGCTTAAGGAAGATACTGAAAGTGTACTGGCCCGAGACCATTTCCAACACCAGACTCCACCAAGCAACAAAACAATAACACATCTGCCTCATGATGAAAAAGAGAAGGTGGACATGGCTTGGTCATGTTTTCAGGATGAACAACGACCTGCCAGTAAAAACAGCGCTAACCTGGACGTCAGAAGGAAACAGAAAAAGAGGCACGCTGAAAACAATGTGGCGATGAACAATGGAAGAAGAACTGAAGGCTGCTGGGTTAACATGGGGCACAGCAGCAAGAAGTGTCCAAGACAGAGGTTTCTGGCGAGATCTTATGCGAGCCTTGTGCCACACGGAAGAGGATAACTAAAAGTATATAAGTCTGTAGCCAGGTACTCAAGTTTACAGCTGACTGAACTGTGGCAACAGCATCATCCCAGTCACCAACTGTCCGAGTAGCTGCCACCCACACTCAAAGTAGCTATTTCTCTATTGTTACGTCTCAGATTTTGGTAAATACGTAAGGGTACAACGTAGGTGTTTTTGCCCACAGATAAAATTCCACGATAGCTGATGAAAATAAAAAATCCAGTTCACAAAGGTCACCAAGTGAAAATAATAACAATCAAACTCACTGCTCATCAGTGGGTTTGTATGTTTCGTAGAGCTTGCAACAATTTGCAGATGGATTCTAATGTCGACGTGCGGCTAAATTCTTTCTGGAAACTTTTGTTCAACTTGTTCGAGTTGTCGACAAAAGCTTTCTGAAAAGAATAACAAATCATGCATAATCATCATTAAAACAAATACTCAACTATGCATTCAATCACTGCTCAAACTGAGCTAATTTTTTATAAAACAGATAGGGTTTAAAATTACAGCAACAACAAAGGTAAGGAAAACAGTTCACAGGTCTTGAAAGGCTCGGTATTTTTAAAACAACTAAAGTCTCTCCCAGAATGATACTATGTATTCTCAACTTCATTATTCTACATCTGCATGCCTCTGATGGCTAAGGCTGAATCCCTCCCTCGGTTATTGATCAAGTAGATTACACAAAACCAATGTTCATGACATATATCTGTTGTACATTTCTGACAACTGATCTTTACACACAGATGTGAGTGTATCATACTCCAAAAATTACGGCCTCTTTCTTGGCTACAATTAATCAAAAAAAAAATGCAACAAGACTGCCATCCAAACAAACAAGCTCCAAATGGCAAGTGGATAGTCTGTTCCGCAAGTTAATAATTCTCTGAGAATTAATACATTCTCATATCCAGTCTATAGTGTTCCAAAAGGGCTTACCCAGTCTCCTTGATGGATGATGTCAACCTTTGTGTCTTCTATGTTCTTCCTCACATGACACTTGGCATGTGCAGCATCATGACTGTGAACATGGAAAAAACAGAACATCACCTGTCTGTCTCCAAAATATGACATAAACACAATGAATCAAGAAAGAAATGGCATTTGACAATTTAAAAACAGGTGGTCGTACAACTTGCGTACATATCAATTCATCGGGATCTAAACAATGGATATTTAATGATGATCATACCTTCCATAATCCTTTATTAATTGGCAGGTTTTCGTCCAATTATTACATTGTAATTGAAATTAGTTCATCATTTGGTGTACAATTCTTCTTAATGAAATGTTTTTATTTCAGTTGATTAGACAGGTATATACATGTATAATGAACAAGTGTTAGTAAAAACATAAAATGCCAACTGAGCAGATGAACACATTTAGCTGTATATAATATACAGCAAAACAATTGCAAATCATTATTGCAAAAACATAATTGAATGATGCAACTGTGTACTGTAAATTGGAATTGGTTTTGTTTTTGAAGTTCATCGACTAATTAGTCAAAACCAACCAATGATTGACTCTTGTTGTTTCACACAACCATCTGTGGGTGTATTTATTCCCACCTTTGTTATAAAGTAAACAATTTCAATGGGTGAATATACATATTCTAGTCTGTTAACTGTAACAATGATTTTGATGCTAGTCTAGCTGAATGCAACATATATCACAACAAACAAATACTAGATAACAAACATGTGGTTAATGCAGACAAATACATGTAGAAAAGAACTCACCTATTTGCTACTTCAGGTTCACTGCTGACTGCTGCCAAAAACTTGTATCGTGTGTCGTCTTCATCCCAGAAAAATGGATGCCTGAAAGAACACGCCCTAATTATAATAACATTGTATTCACCCAAATACAAGTAATGTCAATACAGAGGGAACTTGAGGATGAGTCACTAGAATAGGTCACCATTTGTTTCGAACACAAGTGACCTGACATATGTCATAGTATATAAGTTTCATGCGAAATAACAAAGTAATGGATTTGAGGAGATTTGGATGGGAAAGTGATGCTATTTTTTTAGGGTGAATCACTTTCGCATGGCAGAATATAGCAGAATGATTAACCTTTTCCATCAGTGGGCATGTTGTTTGATAGAAAGACCTCGCTGTTTCGCTTCCAGTAAAGAAAAGGTGAGCTTCCCGGCCACCAAAAACAAACTTTTTTTGTGGCTGCTTAGAACATTGTCACAACGCATTAAGCACATGCAAGAAGGGATGGGACATTGATAACTGGAATAAAACAGGTGTCAGACATTTGAGTGGAGTATTTCAAGAATGTACTAAATCTGGAGGGAGGATGCGAGATAGCAATACCATATTCCGTAAGGAGAGAACTGGAAATAGCTAAAAGGAAAGTGTTGGAAGCCTGTGTGGTACCAGCTTGTGTATATGTTACAGTCAATCTGCATAATCAGTCATTTCGCGTAATGACTAGGCATTACATGAAATGACTGTTTCACTCAGGAATTTCGCGAAATGACTGTTTCACTCAGGCATTTCGCGAAATGACTGAAAATTCCAGTCATTATGTGAAATGACTGGAAATAAGGCACTGTTATTACATAGTTTGACTGGTGACCATTTCAGTCATACTGTGTAATAACAATTTGTGTACTTTTGTCATTATATATTTTTCCAATGTTAATTGTGTATTAATGTCAGCTTTCATAATTCTTCAGACATTCACATTACTCAAGTAGATAAACAACGTGAATAAATATTTGCTATATATTTGCAAATAGCAGCAGTTTGCTCTCCCCCTGACAGTTTTATTGACAGCTATCTCACTAGTGTTCTCTGATTTGATGGACAGGTAATGGATGACCCAACCATTCTCCAACTGGGAATGCCAATTGCCTACCAATGGTGACTGTCTCAATTGGCTATTGTGCATTGCCTGTCCCTATAAAAAGAACACAATCAGTAGGTGTTAAATACTTGTCTGGTGGCCTAGCTACCACAGTGGCACAGGATAATTATGAAGTACAATTTAAGGAAGAACTTCGACAAAAGGTTTCAAATATGTCAAAAACATCTAATTCCCAAGGTGGAATATTTCAACACTATACTCAAGCTTGCAGCAACTGACGAATCTTCAAAGTCACGCCATAGATACTACATACTCAGCAAGAACCAATTTTTATTTTTAGTTTCTTATGCTGAACATTGTTTCTTGGTTTTAAGCGTGATAAATTTACCAGACATTTCACAATTTGAGGAGTAGATAGTCATTTAATCAATGCAAATATTCCAACATATAATAAATGAGGTATGGGTGGAAAGATTAAATATTCTTCCAAATGTGCCATAGCTAACATGTAATTATGCAGTAATGAAATCATACCAGAATTTTGTCATAGGAATTAGTCCGCAGCCCTACATATGCAATTTTGGTGGTTTGCATAACATGTGGTTTAATTTTCTTTTGGTAATGGTGAAAGTTCACACCTTCATTCATTGATCTGCAAATTGAAGCCACAGGAGTAATTCCCTTCAAAGGTATTAACTAGAGGCTTCTTACTTACAGTTGTATTGGATACCAATTCAAGCCTTAATCCTTTCTCTGTTAAATTCTTCCTCTCTTTATGTAACCCAGAAGGTCCACGCTGAAAGTCCTTTTATGATTTGTCACATTAAGCCATGCAAACAACTTAATTTAAAAGGGAAGTTAAATCAATTGCTAAGTTTACTATAAAAGACACATTGATAAACATCATGATTATGAGTATATTACAATTACAATATATATTTTATTATTTATTCTCACCATTTTGGCTTAGGTAGTTTATAATTAAAATTGGATAATAATTTTACTTTGCTCTTATGTTTAGCAGGTATAAAATTTGTCAATGCAGTTACATCGCGAAGTTGATAAAGAAATGAAATACACAGTGATGCACACTGAAAACAGAAGTGATAGGATGTCCTGAACCTCTGATATCAATAGGACACAATGTCCTGACTCCACAAAAACAATAGGACATTCTACATTTCCAACATTTCATTTAAGATACACAACAGACAAATTGTAATTGATACTTCACAGTATTCGCTCTCAGTATAATGGCACAAAGCGCACCTAGGGCGACTGGGGCATTGCACTTCGTAATAAAAACATTAATTTGATGATAATTGGTTTCGACCATGTGGAGCAACTTCAATTCCTGGTGTTCTACACAATCCAAAGTGAACCCGAACAATAATCTTAAATCATAATTTCATCACAATATAAAAAATATTTTTAGTCTGATAAATAGATAGCTGAAAATTCTGAAAATATCTGGCAAATATCGCAAAATGTGAAGCAGTCATTTCACGTAAACATGTCAGTCATTACGCGAAATGACTGATTACGCAGATTGACTGTAACATATATATGGGTTGGGAACACTTGCATTGACAGAGAGACAGGAGAAGTTACAAGTAGCAGAGAACAACTGGGTTAGAAGATAATCTGAAATGAAACGAGAATACAGAAACAAGATGTGGGAATGTAAAGAGAGCGAAATGAAGAAATACCAGAAAAATAACAGATTGTGATGGGCAGGAGCCTACAGAGAAAGAGTGAGGAAAGATTGACAAGGAGAGCATGGAAAACAGAAACGGGTGGTAGAAGGAAGAAGACTAAGATTAAGATCGAGAGACGACCCGTCAAGAGGATGAACAGACTCCTTTGATCTTTGCTGAACTCTTGATAAGCCAATGGCTTCCTTTGTCCACTTGCCACCTGGAACTTGAAGTTTTGGATGGCAATCTTGTTAAAAGTGATTTAGCCCCTACCCTGCAAGGGACTACGGGGAAAGAAGAAGAATAAGCACATGCAATAAACTCATATTTTAATATCGATAATCATTCTTCTATGTACATCACTGAATTAAGTTACTTGTCACGCGCACCAAGTGGATATATATATATATATATATATATATATATATATATATATATATATATATATATATATATATATATATATATTATCCATGTGGTGAGCGGAGAGCTTCTGGTGAATTCATCAGGAACCTGGTCAGTTTCTCTAGGTTGGTGCCACATATATATATACATATAACTTTAACCAGGTTCCCGATTAATTTTATTGTTATTGTTTCAGTGTCGAATGATCGTTTAGTTACGTTGTGCGTCGATGTGGTTGATTAAACACACAATGAATGCTCCCTACTTATATCGCTTGGCTGCGGTTTGGCAATGTCAAACGTGTCACAAACACACGGCTTATGTTATGGTTAACACCACTGCGATTAGGCAAAGTCAATCGCCCTACAATGTTTTTCTATCTGGCTTTTGCTACTATAGGGCGAAGAGCTCGCTCGGCCGAAACGTAAGTATTTTCATGAAACGTGAAACCTTACAAAAACGCCATAAACAGAGCAATAAACACGTCTTTCGTGTCTGTATGCATTCTTATATGTATATCACTAAAGTTACCTGACAATAACCATGTAAAAGTGTGAAATTATTACCTTTTTGTCAGAACGCATGTGCTTGTCAAGGTTTGTTTATAACCGGATGTTGTTGTGAGCGAGAAAGGCATGCGGGATTTCCATAGATCTATATAAGGTCACGCTAAGAATTGCCGTCTGCTGGCCATAGAGTTACATCATTAATAATGCCCCTATAAACTATTAACTTACTAACGGGTGTTTTATTTATTTCTGTGCTGCTGGCCCATTCTGGCCTCATTCTACACAAGATCGCGTTAGATCATGTGACCCAAAGGCAACATCACGTGCAGAGTATGGCGGCTATTTATGAAATCTTTTCTGTGTGACCGATAAAAGTACTCATAAGTAATTATTTGGAGCACATTTCTTCAGTTTCTTGACGCCCAAGTGTCGGTTGTATGTCACAGAATACACATGTGAAACGGTTAGTGCGTATCGGTTTTAAAACTTAAGTTATTAGTTCCGTAGCCATTTGGCTACGGAACTGCCAAATCGCCGAGTTAGCAAATGCCCCACGAGACTTTCGCCCCAGAGACGAAGAGCGGGGCGAATTTTTTGGCCTACACTGCGATATAACCAGGACGACACTTCTGAGATTAACATTCCGTTTATTTTTGCTGCGTCTAAAATATTGCAGCTTCCTGACTCATGAGATTAACATTCCGTTTATGTTTGCTGCGTCTAAAATATTGCAGCTCCATAAATATTTCGAGTCGCCATGCGGGCCACTGACACTGTAGTCAAAAAATTAAGTCGCCCGAAGCCATTTTTGGGCGCCATTGGCAACCAGGCGACTGCTAAATCTCACCGCTGCGTAGAGTCGCCATGTTGTGTACCGGGATTGCATGGTAAATCACAGTGATGCACCGTTCTGGTTTGTGTAGATGGCGCCAGTTTGGCTAAGTATGGTGAACAACAAAACAAACGTGAACATTTCAACGTACGTTTTTGTCATGACACAATGTGAACTCGCCAATGTTATTGCAACGTGATGCAGCTATGATAATTTTATTAATATTTACTCAATATTCAACAGAGCAAATGGCCGTCAACGAAAAACAAACGAATATGCGCGCGCATTACAGTTTTATTTTTAGAGGGACCAATCATCAGAAAACGGGGCGTGGCTTAAAAGCTCTATGACTATGTAGATTTTGTGTACCGAATCGCAGACACTGCCGGCTAGCGTTAAGCTGTTATACAGAATATTTTTGACAGCAATCAACAATGAGATCGCTTCTGCTGAAAAAAAATTACACATGTATTTGTCGTATTCTGCTATGAAAATCAGGCTAATGTTAGGTAATTTAAGCACAATTCCTCACACATAAACAGATTTTATATTCTTCATTCTGGTAAAACACCCAGTCGTTACATTATATTACACACCGATGCAACGATTCTAACCCATTCGATAGCACGTGATGGTATGAGCTTGATATTCAATTCGGTAGGTAGCAGCACATTACAGTCTCATTTAAATATTCCCGCCATAAAAATATTATATGGCGGGAATATGACATCATTATGAACAAGACCATAACGTGCTGCCACCTACCGAATTGACTATCTTGTGGAGACCGTAACGTGCCACCACCTTTCGAATGAGGCAAAACTAATAAACCGTTGTATCGGTGTGTAATATCATGTAACGACTGCATCTATTTTTGCCAAAATGAGGAATAAAATTTCATGTTTTAAACCGAAGCGCGAAGTATGCTTGTGTCTACATGTGTGTAGAATTGTGCATAAATTACCATAACATTAGCCCGATTTTCATAGCAAAACACGACGAATGCATTTTTACTTTTCAGCAGGACTGATTTCATTGTTGATTGCTGTTTATTATCATTACATTTAGTAATCAAAACGCATAAAAAATATTAGCAGGGCTATCGCGCGCTGTATACCTAGCCTTCTAAGACTAAGTCTAGATTAAATTAGGGCTCGGCTTGGGCTTGGCATGATCTGGATGCATTTTGTATTGTTTAATAGCGTCGCCGTCGAGTACGAGTGGGACATAATTATCTTGGCTTGGCATTGGCTTGAGAGTTGTAAACGTCCGACACAGTAACTTTACCTAAGGCTAAGGCTAAGCCTAAGGCTAAGCCAAAGCTAATCTTAAAACAGGTTTGTGAGACATACTTTAGTTTGGAAGTTGGAACACAAGTCACGCACGTGACAATAGTCATCACTACAGCACATACATCAACATTACTGAGAAATCGACCCCGCGCAAGCACATGCGCGACCGATCATTACGATCACTCCAACGGCAACAGTGTCAGTGCATATATCCCATGAAAGCAAGCAAAGTAAACACGACAAATGAGTACCCCAAACAATTACTTATTTACTTGCTTAGTCTTATTCCCGTTTGTTCGCTAATCCTAGTAGTATGGACCACGCACAAAAGCTCTCCACTGTGTCCTGTTCTTTGGCACTGCCATAGTTGTTATTAATTTTCATTCCAGGTCTAGCCATAGACTTAAATAGAAAACCCGTTAGTAAAACAAAACCGCTGAGCTCTTATCAGTTGACACATGATAAAGTGATGCCGGCATGGACCAGTGACATTCATGCTGCTGCACGGCAAGAACCCACTGGAGGCCCATAGTTTATACTGTACAGCACCCAGTCTTCATCATATATCTACAGATATATACCTAATACATTATTACGTGCACAATATATCCATGCACCTTGTATATCAAATATCATAACATTAACTATAACAGTAGCACCACTAAACATGATCAAATCTGAACTTTCTGTAGTGCTCTATACATGTATTAACTAATGACTGCAAGTGGTCAAAATCTCATTAAGCCTTGTTGAACATACTTCTCTAAGGTCCCACAAATATATTTTTCCCATCTTCCAACATATTCCCCAGCTGCTCCATCACAGCCATTTCCACCTGCAGATCATGATTTTTCTCGAATGTTATCTGGCCAACTTGCCCAAGGACACGTCTCATGCATAGAAATGTGCTCTCTCATTTAAGCTGTCAATTGTCTTAGTAGGCACTCTTTCACATGGTTTGTCAAACAAATGCATAGAATGCAATGAATGTTGCAATGTGTACAGAACGAGTTATATGATAGTGGTTCATACAACGATAAAAAGGCAAACGACGACCAAAAATGGAGAGCCTCATTAAATGCAGATGACATAATAAAGAACAAAAATCTTATTAATAAGCTGACATCTAGTAGAGTTTTAAATTTTTTTTACAAGTATGCATACACGCACGCACACATTATTTATAAAACTGAATCCTACCCCTATAACATTTTATGTTGCACCTAATCAATGTGACTACTGGGAAACATTTAATGTACGCTACCCCCAAGAAAAACAAACGTATCTGTAACATATTGATGTTTCAGAACATTTTCGAAATTGTTACATTCATTCACATATACACTAACACAGCACAAACATTTGCGACATCAATTACCTGAAAATAACGAGAGGTTAAACCCTGTCTTCTGTCGATTCGTACAGCTGTAAGCCACACAGGAAATAACCATTTCGTTGTCCCACAGCTGTCTGTAGCAAGCCTCTAAAATGTTTGTCTTGGAGAGTTCAACACTAATGCACGATGCTTATTCCAGTATGAACAACCCAACTGCCCATACTTATAACACAACTGCTGGGACCACCCTCATCCAAATTTTTAATAAGTCTGGTGGCCATTAAGAACAAATGACAATGACAAATCTTCAAGTTAATTAGTTCCTGGTTTCATCGTCACAGGCTACTAGCCCGATAAGTTTATACTTCTCTGGTAGCCACCTCATCTTCATTGCTTTTGTTTGCCTTAGGCTTATATTGTACATGATGATGGCGAGGAGGAAATAAATTAACTTACTTACTCACTTACTTACATATGTTAGACAACTATTTGTAACATGCTATGTTCACACTATAAACAGTACTACCCTATGTATCATGCAGTGGATGCAACTGTTTCTGCCGTGGAATGAAATGCCGGGCAGTGGTCCACGCCCGCTTCACTGCAGTGAGCTGGCTTATCGCTCTTGTTTATAGGGGGATGATTAATGATGTAACTCTATTGGGCGGATGCGTCTAGTTCATAGAAACACGTCGTCCAAGACAGGACGTCTCAAGTAGTTATACTCCAAACAGCCCAAACTTGAGCTAACGCATGCAGGAGTTTGGACCAACGGCTTTTAGTGTCTCTTCCGAAAGACACGGGCAACGTGGAGTGAAGAAAATTGCCCAAGCTTCTAAAGGCGGAGGTGGAATCGAACCACCGTCCTCTCGATCAACATGCGGGTGCCGTAACCATTATACCACCGCTCCCCGTGGAAGTGGGACTAAGTACAAATTATTCAGCGTACAGCGTAGTATGACTGCCACCCCTGGCTTGCGAGGATGACAGAACACGTAAAATCAAGTTGGCTTGTGAATGGCAACCGTCGCGACACCTAGGTAGTAAGGAGATAGTATGTAACCTTACTGGCAGAGGGCGCAAGCATACTAGATCGAGAAGGATGTTTTCTGGTGTGCTTTGTAATATTTTGTTGGGTACAAAGATCTGTAGGGCGTGTCATGGCCATATTACCAGAATGACAGCCAGTATTAATGTAAGCAGTGTGTATGCATTATGCATATTTTTTCTATTCTGCTTAAACTATAAGTGGGAATTGAATAGTTTACACGTGGGCGATAATAAGAACCGATTAGGAACTACGTGTCTATTTTCTATTGCTAATGTTGAGACAGATTATTATTTTACTTCCGTGTTCATGACATATTCAACACACAAAATGGTCATATCAGTATTTTTTATTAAAAACAATGAAGTAATATGTAATTTGTTCTGCATGGCACGAAATAGATAATTTCACATGGAACATAAATATATAAATAATATTTAAGATAATTACAAGTACATTTTAAAAAACACACCACAAGGAGACTTGAATTGCTAGCTACAGTGATGCTTAATTAAGGTTATGTAATAAAAATTTATCACGAATAATTATATATATATATTTATATATATATATATAGTAAAACCTGTCCATAACAGACACCTGTCTATAATGGACAGTTTGAAAGTCCCGAAATACTTGCTATTAGTTTGTACTGTCCGCTAAATGCCAATAGCAGCCTCCTGGCCAATGTGGACAACAGACATTGAATTTGGACTCAACCATTCATAATCACCCTGTCGCTTGCGGACACGTCAAAGTGCATTGACAATCCTGCTAGTCAATCTAGCTGAGTCACCGCTGATACCCACTAACTTTGCTAAGTACGTATTCTGTGTCATACCATCTGCATATTGTTGTCAAGAAGTTGAAGAAATGTGCTCCAAATAAGGCAAGCCTCTTGCCTAGCCCTATCCTAGGTCACTGCCAGCTGTGTAAACTTTCACCCCTTGGCTTCTCTTAGACATCAAAGCCATTTCAGTTGGCCTTTTGGTAACCCTGCTTTGTTTTGACAAAGACTCAAGATCTAACTGCATGCTCCAACCAAAGTGAATGAACAAAGAGAAATTTGCCAATGTTACTATCTGGCCAACAGCAGTGGACCGCTTACAATTTGTTTCAATTACCTCACACGGCGGATTAATCATTTGTTGGTAGATAGGTCAAGGAAATGGTGATTATATGGGACCGATCGTGGGCCCCATACGCCACCTGGTTTCCATGCAGTAATGCTCTGACATTTTCACCAAAGAAGTTTATGGCCCAATATTGTATATACATGTATTGTTTTATTAAACATACCTTTGTTCCATTCAGGACAGTACCAACTAGCGATCATGAAAGCTATAATGGCACCATCTAGTGAGTGTCCACTTAATCAAATTCTCCACAACGGACATAAGTCCTGGTGGTGTCTGCAATGGACAGGTTTCACTGTATTATCAATTCTCAGACACAAATATACATAATAATATATATATATATATATATATATATATATATATATATTTACAAAATAATGTAAAAACAAAAGTGAAACATAAAACATACATTTGGACATTTTGGACATTTCTTTTGACACAGGATCACTTTTCTGGAGAATGACCCTGACACCTACTGGATCAGTCTGTAACATTTAAGAACAAATATACACTGTTGATTTTAATGAAAACCACCTGATATGCGAACTACATATATATATATGTAATAACGTTACTTATATACGATAATCTCATGATTCTTAATGTTAAGAATTTTTTTAAATGCACTTGTAATTATCTTAAATATTATTTTTAAAATGCCTATTAGTGCTGTACAAATAATGTTTCCTGTGAAAAATTTTCAGAATTCCATTATCTTATGCCATGCAGATCAAATGAAATATTACTTCGTTCTTTATATTTATTTAATAAAAATATAGATATAATCCCTTTGTATGTGTGTTGAATCGCCTTCATGGTTCTAATGCAACTGTAATATTATCAGTGCTCGTTCTGTAAATGCTTCATATTGAAAACAAATGAAAACATGGCTAATGCTGTTATTTGTAGCAATTCTGGATGCTAAAACTGCCCTAAAACACAATATTTGACAATTGTGCCATTTGTGCACCTGGTATGAACCTGAAATATATCCAGCCAAAGTTTGTAGGTGATAGTCTCACATGGATATTTGAAGAGCTTAAAGGGTTTGTGTGTGTGATATTGATGATTAACCGTACGGTGCGAGTGGTTTCGAAATGTAATTCTTCACATACGAAGGTGAAATATAGCATTTTTCACTAGAGCATTTATTGGTCTGTTAAATTCTTGATTTGTACAATTTCTGATTGTAAATATGCTACATCAATAAATATTAAAACCTTAAGTACATAACATTGTTAATTTAGATGTACTTAGAGAAAGAAGAATTAACAGAATTTGGGCATTTCAATTATACGAAAGCCCCAACTAGCTACATATCAGTTAACCAAATTGTTGTACATCCCTTTAAAAGGCATATTATAAAGCATAGAAATGTATTTGCTTGATTATGTGTTATCTTGCAACAATGTGATACTTGTACTTAATGACATCATTGTTTTTGCAGCAGATTTCAAATGCCACTGCAAGATACAGTACAGAAACCAGCAACATCGACTCACAGTTCGACACAGAAGAACGACAAGCGATTCTCCAGAAACTGAACACGGCATCGGATGAAGAACTTTCACATTACTCTCGGCTCACGAAGCAGAAAGCGTCGGATCTTGTGTCATACCGGACAGATCATGGACATTTTGAGAAGTTATCAGACTTGGTGCAGGTTAAAGGATTTGGACCGACACTTTTGAACAGCATTTGCAGAAACATAGTGAACAATAAAATGTCAAAAAGCAGCACTGCAGCCAGATATGTGATTGACAGGATTAAGGCGCACCCTAGGTACATATCTAACCAGGTGAGTGTGTAATTATAAGACATGTCGGTAGTGAATTAAGATTGGTTTGTGTAGTTGCTTCTTGCTTTATTTTATGCTTGGCATCCTGATTCACCATGTTGCACCATGGATCTAGTGTTTTTTTTGTAGAAAGCCATTTGCTTATTGAGAGTCCAACATTATGTGTGTCTATTAAACCTGCCCGTATGAGATATAACAATTTAATTTTTATACATATTCACACTGCTATTATTTACAATAGAGCATAGTTCCATTCATTTATTGCTATATATTTATATCCAGTCTACCGATATTTTTCTAACGTTGCTTTGTGTCTGCTAGTTCATCCACCTTCACTGCCACTCTTATATATCCATGTGTTGAAAAATATCAGTTTTAGAGAAAGGGGGCTTCTCTTTTATTATATCAAGTGTACTAAGTACAGTAATGTTTTGTTTTGCAGAAGCCGTCTCATATACTGTCATGTAATCTGCAAGCAGACAGCATTAGTTGGCTATACATGGCATCAGACTTGAATGTTGTTGAGTGGAAGCACGAGATTCTCTTTGAACGTATCCGAGCCAAGTATGACCACATCCTTTACCAGAACAAGGTAAGCACCATGCTGTGAGACCCAAAAGGTAACGTAATCTGAAATGTAACTCTCGACTCCCACACTTGTTCAACCGAGTCTCTTGATGTACTTTTAGGGAACATTTGTCCGCTTCTCGGCATTAATGAACCAGACGCACGGGAAAATAAATGACATATTAATTACATAACTTATTTTAACACATATAAATGTTTGCGAAATATTGGGAATATGTTGTAACTGATCTTCATCTTTTGATTCATGTGGAATCATAATGCTCGAACCAACAGACTTGTCCAGTATAACGATTACAGTTGGGGTTCATAGTGCAATATCAGTTAAAAGCATATCTGCTACAAATGTATCACCTAAAGAGCATAGCAAACATAATTTTTTATATATAAAATCACACAGAACTGAAAAAAAAATTTTTTTTTTACATGTTGGTAATTTGGCAACTCACTCGTTCTGTCTCTCAGCAGCTAAAACTATACCTACTCAAATATTGTAAGACAAATAACCCATTAAATGAAATGAGTAGGTTGTATGAAAATATGTTATCTAATTGTTTTAGTTCATCAAAATAACATCCGACTGCTATTACAACTTACATATCACCGAGTAAATTTTTTATTTGGTCGGATATGTGTCTATTACAATAACATCTAACACATGAAAATGGACATTCATCATTTTGATTATTCAAGAACATATCAAAATGGATTTCTATCATTTTGATTATTCAAGAACATATCAAAATGGATTTCTATCATTTTGACTCTTCAATATATAAACAATAATAACACTTCCTTTATTTGCTGTAGTTGTGGGACGTGGTGCGTCAATTGCCGGAGACATGTGTCTGTGTGATGGAGGAGCCAGTTACACGCACAACAAACAAACAAGTTTCAACAGCCATAGTCCTCAACAAGGCTCGTCTGGACGCTATATTCACAACCCTGATGACTCATCGACACCGTACGGACTACCCACTTGTACATACGGTGTACAAGTTGCGTCCTAACGTCATTGGCGAACACTTTAACCTGCTAGTCGGAGGCGAACGTGTGAGCGCGAGGCAGATTGTCACGGACACCAGTCGGGGGCAGTGTCAGTATGCACGTGGTGTATACATCCCAACGGCAATTCTTGACGAATACTACGAGCAGCGCAGCGGAGTACAGGAACAAATGGCTGCCTGTCTGTTGCAGGCTGTCACGTTTTATCGGCTGCTAGCAGATTCTGATAGGGACGTGACAAAACTAGATGAAGTTGTTTGAAACCTGTGTGAATTTTCTAAGACAATCTCTTGCCTATGATCGGTTCATCTTGGTCTAGTGTTTGTTTGCAGTCTGAGATGTTGCTAACCCAAAAGTCCTTCAGGTATTGAAGTGTTATACTAAAATGTGTACGTAGGTATGGACACTGGTTCAACTTCAATTTTCACGTGTTAGAATATATTTTATAATGATAATGTAAGATTATACTAGTGAATCAATATATTATATGTAACAAAGCTTTATTTTTATGAATAAAATATTGAGTGATGTTTCTGTTAATCTACAAGTATCTTGAGTAGACAACATATCTGATCAATTGAACAATGCAGAGGGAGACCATGTGTATTTCTTTGGGAATACGGAAATTAAGGACATCAATGTCTCCAGAAAATTACATTGATTTTATAACATACATACAAAAATATAAATTATCACACTGTTTAATATATGAAACCTCATGCCATGTTACACAGCCAACATCAAAACTACATGTTACATATTTCTGTGGCATTGTCTGGTGGTTATTGGGAGTCAAGGTAACAAAATGTTAAATATGTCATGTGACATAACCATATGTACATTACTTAGAGTATTGTGCTCTAGGTAACACCACTGATACAAGTCCTACATTTCTGCATAGAAATTATATACTATAATTCCGTTGACACCATCCTCTTGAGAGAACTGAAATCAGCCAATCAATGTTTTGAGGACTGTTTCCAGCACATCACTGTTCGGCAATTCAAGTTGTGTTTCAATTTGGTACAGGCAGTCCTTTTTTGCCATAGTATTCTTTTATTTCATCTTCTTTGAAGCCAAGTTTTGTCCAGTCTTCTCTTAGCATGAGAGATCTGAAAGGAAAGTCATACATTTTTTTCTGAGTAACTGAGTTACCCGACACTGTATGGAGAGAAGTACCCGCCGTGGTAAGCCTTTTCTACTTGGAGCTGCATCTATCAATATCTTACACTGAGCTATGCGTTTTTCAGTGCACACACTGCCAGGTTTTTTATGCAGCACGCCCGCTTAGCAGAGGCCAGTTTCATGTACCGTTTGAATCATTCGAAGGAACTTATACGGACGTTTGGCGTAGTTTACGTAACTCAAACCAATCGTAGACATTTTGAGAGAAAAATTTAATGTGCCCCTGTGCCTGCATACAAAATTTCATCCCCATACAGGCAAAACTGATGTCAGAGATATCAAGGAACTGACAACACGGTAACAAACTTTATAGTATAGATAGCTTCACATATCAGTTCATGTTGTCATACAATTGAATTTATGAATTTTTTCTTAGTCACACTGACAAGTTATTTCATCAGATCAACTTTCATTTTGTTAGTGGTTGAAGACGAATGTGCTGCATCAAAGATTACAATTTAGAATGCTAGAAACTCAATTACAGTTACAGTACTTCATTGAAGGTGAATTAAAATTACAGCATTTAAAGAACATGTATAATTGTTTGATAAAATAAGTGAAGTAAGCTTTATAAAGGGTGAAGTGTGTTGTTGTATGTTGTTTTATAAAAAGATTCAAGAAAATTGTTTACAATTACACTGCAATTTACAAAAACGTAGCATCATAAAAGCTCAATTAGAGCATTCTAAAAATGGACAATTACATTGTGATTGTAATTAATTACAAATAATACAGTCATATAATATATAATATGCCCTGTGTAACATGTGTCCAGACTCACCGATCCATGCGGCAGTCCAGGTAATCCATACACTGCTGTCTACAATTTGTGGTTTTACTTGACGCGTTGTTCATACAGTTCATGTACTGCAGCATTCTTAGTTTGCACTCTCCTGAAAATAAAAGTTCCTTATGTATTGGAGAAAATGTCATTGATGAAACATTTATGTTTCTAAATGGATTATATGGTCCAGATGTTGTACATCACCTTGTTTGTCTCAGTGGGGTAGCTAGTCATAATTATAATTAGACTATTAGAGTATAGAGGAAATTAAATTACATTGCTTAAAGAAGGTAGCAGAGCTAGAGGGCATACGGGCATAAAAGAACAGTCCAGATATGAGAAAGTACTCGATCTCAGGTACCTGGCTCCTGTGACCTGACAAGGCAGTTCGGTGTATGCTAAAATTAGATGAAGATGATGATTCATTCAGCTCGACATGCTCTCTGGTGGCTGTAAACACTGATTTTGGTGAGGCAAGATCTACTGCATAGGTTGCACATGAGGGTCTGCCCAGTACCAAGGGTAGGAAACGCCAGGGAGGGGTCTCTTTCCTTCTTCCTCCCTTCACTGGCTTCTTGTCATTCCACTTTAAAGTCACAGGCAGCTTTACAAGATGAAGCCCACTAGCTAGCGTTGTCTTGCGTTTTTCAACCCAAAAGTGAACAAAATAAGACTAAACTTAATGCCACAGCCATCAGGTGGTAGAAATAAAATGTTTTCCCCATTTAATGCCAGTCACCCAAATGTCTAATGAAGAACTTTCTCAACATGTAATATCTGAAAAAAAAAAACAATTTTATCAACATTATGAATTATGCAGAATATATAAACTACAGAAAGAGAGATTTATTAGGATCAAACCGTGAACCAGAGAAAACTCAAAGGCTAGCTGAAGAACTGTAGGACATACAGATCAGCAGCACTTGGCTCAGATCACTAGCAAATATAGACATCAAACCCTGTGTTTCAAGATCACACATGAAAATAGTCAAGAAGTATGACGTAGATAAGCTTTGTGACAGAGAGACAAGGCAACAGTTCCACTTCCAGGTTGGCGGAGCCTTTGAACGTTTATTAGAACTTGGTGACAAACCAGTGGAGGAACTCTGGACATACTTCAAAGAGAAAACGAATGAAATCTCTGAGAAGGCAGTTGGCTTCGGGCATAGAAAGCAGGTAATCAATTTTCAATCAGTTTTAGCAAGAGAGTGTGAGGAAAGGAGAAAGGCACATACAGAGTATTTGAAGAACACTTCAAATGCAGAGAGGCATGAAATGTACAAAGACAAGAACAGACTAGTGAAGAAAGCAGTAAGAACCCACAAGAGAAAACAACTTGAGAAAAAGATAAAAGTTTCATCGCATAATTTTTTTTAAAAGATACAAGAACTCAGCAACAAACCATGTAAACACAGCTCCAGGTGAGGTGTTGAAATGCGGGGAAACATACTTTGAGAAGCATCTTAAAAACTGGCCAAGAAGCACTTGACGACATTCCAGATAACATCACCATTTTCAATAGAGGAGCTGCAGAAGGCTGCCAAAGCAGTCAAGGAAAGCACTGGGTGCTGATTGCATTATGGCTGAAGCTATGCTCCTGAAAATATGCAATGCAGCATGGCATCAGGAAAGGTTACCAACAGATTGGTGCAGAAGTATGATCAACAAGGACACAAGAAATGGTGCAAGTTAACCCCATCAAACTACCAAGCAATTTCTCTGATATCCATCCCAGGTAAGGTCTTCTGCAAGATGATACTCTGGCTTTGATAGATATGTGTCAATGTTGTCATCTATCCTCATGAGACTTGTGAGGATAGATGACAACATTGACACACATCTATCAAAGCAGCAGTTTGGATTAAGGAACAACAGAGGGACGGTAGATGCTAACTTCATTGTGCGACTTCAAAGCTGCATTTGATATTATCTGGAGAGGGGCATTGTGGAAGATGTTGAGGTCTATTGAGGTGGATACCAAGAACAAGTCACTAATTGAAGCTATGTATGATGATGTTGAATGTGCAGTCGACATCAATGGTCAACTGAGAAAATGTTTCAGAGTGGAAAAAGAAGTGAGACAAGAATGCATGTGTATTACTCTGGAAGGCGAAGAACTGGAAACTGTGGGAGTGCTCTGTTTCATGGGTAGTATAGTATCATCTACAGAGAAAGATGTTAGTACTAGTAAACAGCATTTGACAGCCATTTTTTTTTAAAATCAGATTTATTTGAAACCTGGTATGTAGACATTTATATAGATGTTTATATTTATAAACTCTTTCAAATGTGTTCTATTCAAATCGATTTGGGTACTTGTCTTAACAGAGGGTACGTGATTTTTTTTGTTTATATAAAGACATTAGGCAATGTCCACAAGGCCTCACCCCCTGTAGTTGCATAATCTGTCTTGGAAAAGGAAAGCATGCTGTGTGTCTGTGGCTGTAGCAGTGCTAATTATTGTTTGCTGAGAGGGTGGATTAGCACCTGTCCAGGGCTCTGTGTACTCTATGGGTCTCTGACCAGACTGCAAACTGGTACAGTATTAAACAATTGTCACCAAGACTATCTCACAAGAGTCAACATACTGAATTGGTAACAACTAGCACAAGCTCTAAGTGGACTTTAACCTATGGCTTCTGACATGAAAAGATACTTCCTCTTGAAGACAAGTTTGTGTGGTTTCACTGCATTCAGAAAGGGAATAGCTCAAACATGCATAATGTCATAAAATATTTGACTATCAGGCGACAATACAACTACACAAGTGTGTGCACATTATGCTTTTGTATTAAAAACATACAAAACTTTGTTGATCTTGATGCTTGTAAACAATTATTTGTGTTAAATTCATATAAATCAGCGATAAAAAAAGAAATAAAAAATCATAAATCAATGATTTTTTTTGAGTGATTTAAATCAAATGATTTAAATCAAACAACCCTGATCACAGGTGTCATCAGACACAGAAGACTCAGATGGTTTGAGCAAGGGTTGCGGAACACCACTGAAGAGGTGGAGTGATGAGATCAGGAATGACACTGGGCTCCCACTATTAACAGCAGAGCGGCATGCCAACAGAATGGAGGGGTGCAACTTCCCGGAGGACAAATGACCTATGCTTTTAAATCAAGTCAAACCATGAACACAAGAATACAGCATATAATACATGACAACTGTGAACAAAACGCTGATTGATCCATGGAAACCTGCACTATTCCACTAAGACCTGAAATATTGCTGGCGTACAGGACACCAGGACACTGATACTATAAATAACAATATATCATTCTACATGAATAATTACGAAATCACAAATGAGTACCACAAGCCAGGCCCAAGGCAAGGATCAGGCACAACCAGATTTCAACAATTAACACCACAAATACCAATTCACTCTAAAAATAATCAACATTAATTAACAGCTAACTAACACTATAAATATAATGGTTGTGATATCAGTAAAGTAATAATTAGATATGATAACATATGATTATAAATATAAGTCGTGCTTGTGACACTCGAGTTTTCTACGTGACGGGCCACCACTGGCGGGCGATAACAGCGGATAACTTACGACAGCGTCTAACACTCTCGTTTCAGACATTTGCATTAAAAAAATTACCTTCATGGTCCAACGGAAAGCTTCCCTTCATCGGAGGAATGACAGTAAGTGCCTTCTGACCGAAAGTCATTGACGACATTTTGATCGATGATGGGTGTCGTGCGTGCGCGAACGGTTGAACAAGCAGTGCCTTGTAAGTCGTGTTTGTTGACCTACGTCGTTGTTCTCTGGATGATCGCCAGGCGGCGCAGTGTAACTTCCTGTTTATAAAATGGAAAGATGACAGCTGCCCGTAACTATGTCGTTTGCGTTCGTCAATCATCTCACTAACTTTGTAAGTATGACGATAACACCCGTGTTTTGTGTGTATTGGTGACACGGATAATATGTGAATCTACATCTACGGTCATGGCGAAAAGTCACGCAAATATTGTGACTGCGACATTTATATTTTGGTAAACAAAGAAGCGTGTTTGACAGTTTGAGTTTGTCTTTGTGCGTCGTCCGCGCTGTTATTTATTTATTACGTTTGCTGTGAAATAGTATATTTGGCATTTATATGAGGCATGTGGGAATTTCAAAATATCTCACTTAAATCTTTGTGAAACCATCTTGGTCCACCTTAAATTACAAGCTATACATGCATAATTTTGTTTAGTGTACCAATTAATAATTTAATAAGCATATTAATTATAATGGTCAGATTAATTTACGACATTCTAATTTTTTTGCTCGACATTGAATGAGTCATAGTCATTACCTTTTTTTGTACTGTCGTGTTTGAGAGAGTCCTCAAGTAAGTGCATTACGTGTGTACCTTTGGAATAAATACAATTATAATTAATCGGCTCGTGGTTTGGATTCCCCGTGTACCAGTAGAGCTCTATGCGGTAGGCATTCGGCAATGCATAGGTCTATAGGTGCATACAGCACTCACATAACTGACCTAGTCGCACAGGCGGATTTAGGGGGAGGGTCAAAGGTATGTACCCCTTCACAGCTTTGCGACAGCTAAATTATTATGTGCCCCCTATGCCAACACAGGTATTTTACATTTTGATCTCATACCTTAGAAATGTATTCTGAACGCACTCCTGACCTCTAAATTATTTTTCTTTCTGGGGAGGCCCCCGCCTCCCCCCTGAAGAGGGGATACCCCTAGTGTTCAGCCAACTTTTACGTTTCCCATTGGCGACCATGCATGTCGTTGTCGTCATCTCATTGACATGCTGATTGAGTTTAATCAAAGTTTCATAATTCTAACTCATTTAAAATGCCTGAACGTGCCATACCAATAAATTTTTTAAAATGTCTGCATGAATTACTACGCACACGTGCGTTGTGGCGAAAACATTTCCAAAAATCCTTCCGGTTATTGAAATCATCTAAAAATCCACAGTTACGGTGCCAACATGTTCTACCAGCAAACGTGCCGATGTGCCTGGCTCAAATGCAGTTATGTCAGATGATATGATTTTTTTTTAATTACACGTATCTAAAATTACTGTACCCTACATTCGTTGTAACAAATCAGGAAGTCTAACTGCAGGAACTAAGTCTAACTGCAGGAACTAAGTCTAACTGCAGGAACTAAGTCTAACTGCAGGAACTAAGTCTAACTGTGGCATGATCCTCCTACCGCAAACCGCAACTCTCCTTGTGGACCTTGGACATATTCGCGCGGCTGCCCCCAACACTCCGGCATTGGTACAAATTAATATGCCCCCCCCCCATACACACACGTGGAAGGTTAAATCCGCCTGTGCCTAATCGACGTACTGTTAAATGCTGCATTGCAGCAATCGATGACGCTACAACCATGCATGCATCTATTATTGATCGTTACTAACACTAGGTCGGACACGCCTAACTTTCAATGTATAATTTGTTCACGATAACGCGATGCAGACAACTAGCTGTTGCCGTCTTATGCAACTATCGGTAACGATTCTGAACACGGTTAATTATAATGGATAGGTGTTGCGTAACAGGGCGTTTCTGTTAGCGTCGGGCATCGATTAGAATGCAATATATAGGCGCTACACGGACATTGTTAAGCGTGTATAGTGCCGTTGACGTATGCATAAAGCTGGAAACGGTGTGGTTCTTAAATTTACCAACTGCGACAGCCAAAAGGGTACCCAAGTATGAGCGTGGGGCGCGGTAGCTGTACGTTAGAACGCTGGTCAGTTATTTGAGAGGATTGCGGTTCGAGTCCACCTGTTACCGTTTCGAAACTTGGACAATTTCGTTCACCTCACTTTGCCGGTGCCTTTCTGAAGAGACACTAAAAGCCGCAGGCCTCTTCTACCTAGTGTATATACCGTTAGGAGTAAAATATCCCACACAGGGGGTAAATGTGTAATCTGTAGTGGATTCACTGCTCTCCATAACAAGAAGGACACTCTAAAAAACTGTGTTTGAAAGCTTCGTAAAGAGGGAAAACTCGTAACTGGAAGATGATATGATTGATACGGTAAACTACGTCGATTCATTAATTTATATAAAAGTAATACGATTTAACATTCGACATGCCATTTATTCAGAAATAAGAAACGACACAGAAAGAAAATCACTTCAGTTAATTATAGGAATTAGTAAAATAATGTTGCGTTTCCGAAGCAATGTTGGGAAGTGAAAGCACATAGCTCATATCTGTCGACTCCATCTGATAATGATTTTCCACACGTACACCAGAACCCCCTAATTTAAATTTATAGATGAAGTCTTTTACCAACACCAAAAAGTTTACGCGTATGGCAACCTAGGGCAAAACGGTGATGTGAGGTAAGACAGCTCCACATCACGTTAGCAAAATAGTGTTTAAACTTTTATATGCGCTATTATATCGACTGATCTAATACTATTATTCAGTTGTTTATATACATCGTGCTAAAACACACCTATAGTGCACGTGGGGCAAGAGGGTCCCCGTGCGTGTGGGACAAGACAGTCCCTATATCTTACGCCACACGCACATGGTCATAATGTATCATATATATTACACATGCCCAAATACGTGTAATACTTTGTTGCAATACGAACGCTACATAATGTAGGTTATGCTAGCATGGCGGCTGTAATCATGATGGAATATTACTATTACATTTTATATTATGTATGGATTGCAATGCATATAATTATATGTTAACTTCAATTTTAATTTAACAACTGTAATAACCCGTTATATTACTATCATACTATTTGTATGTATACATTTTATTTTCAGGCAATGGTTCGTTCGCATGAGCGAAATTCTCGGGGTAGAGAGGTATAGACCATACTGCCCCAGACAGGCGGTCGTCTTGCCCCATGGATAGGGCAAAAGGGTTTTTGGGTACCCTTACTATTTTTCAAATGCAACTCAGCTATGTTTCTTTGATGTGAACACATTAAAGACATGATAACATAATTTAATGGTATGCAGTTTGAACGTTTTAAATAGGGGGGGGGGAGCGCTGCCCCAGGTTACCGTACAGGTGAAAAACCTTAGGGGCCGCGCTGCCCCAGGTTACCCTACCCATCCGGCTATATCGTGTGTTCATCACAGAAAGGTGCTATGAATTGCAGACTAACCAGAGGTTGGTTTTTGTGAAGTTAATACTTTTTCGAATCGTAATGTTTTGTTTAGAATCATCACACACTTACGCTACGAGACGGCTCAAACGGCGTTGGCATAACTACAGAACTCTGCCCATCGCGCTTGCTTGCATGTCCGTTGTCATCAGCGCATTTATGGCAGGTGCGACGTGGTATAATGTATGTAGGGCCTAATTAAATCGTAATTACCTGTTATGATTATGGTGATCAGGCGCGGACCCAGTGAGTGTGGGATGCACCTGTTATCACATAATGCACTGTTACAATCACACACACATGTCGGCAGCCACTGGAGTCGAATTCTGCTGGCTCCAACCATCTACCTCCAAGATCCAGTCATACATCTTCTCTTATACACTCGATAAATGTTAAAACTAGTCTGCCTTTGCTTGTTCTTCAATTTGCTGGTTGCCACAGGGTTGCCCTTGATGCAGTTTTATATTTGCGTATGTATCCGTGGCCATCAAATACCAGCCTCCTTTCCCGTATCCTGTCTGTAACTTTGATCGTTCCACAGCAGAGCACTGTGTTAGTCAAATGATATGCTAGTGAATGTTGAATGCGGTTCGCAACATTCTTGTGTAACACCCATCTAGTTGTTTTTGAGTGTTTTTTAATCAATATCCACGATTCGCGTCCGCAGATGAGCGCAGACCCCACCGTTGCCATGCATATGCACTGCTTAATTTTGCGTGGTAGTGAAGAATCCCACATTTTGCTAAGTTGGCTGAGTGCTCTCCTTGCCATTTCCCTCCTGGACTTGATGTAGGGCTATATGGTTGATGTACTGATACTCGAGATCCGTCCTAATTGATATCCACGGTGATACATTTCACGACGTATTCTGTCCAGTATCATCTCGATGAACATATTCGCTAAGAGGGAACTCATGCTAATGGCCAAGTAATTTCCTCCAAAGCATTCCAAGCACAGTAAAACAATCTGGGGAGCCTATCGCCGGACCCACTCAGCATGGGGGCTGTGCCCCTTTGGTAAAATTTTAGATCCGCCCCTAGCGATGTTAATTAACAGCTCCACCAGTACCCTTTATTGAGAGTCCAACATTGTTTACCTTATAGGATATATTATAGTGTCGATTTTATGTTCCTGTTAACGCTGCCTGATTAACACAATCATTGGGTAATTTATTCCAGTCATTTATCATCCTCTGCAACATCTCTTTAAGTCTGTACAAGGTACAGGCCTGGCCTCACATTTTGAAAATGTGAGGATTCTGGGATGATTTTTTAAAATATGTCAGTTGAAAAACATTTCTCAAAAGGAGACCCCTTCCCGAAGACGGGTATACACGAGTATACACGATCGCCTTGCAGGCAGGTATCTAGACGCTATCTCTACCGCATGGTGATACGCTAGCTGCGAATTGCGGCGTATCGGGTTTCTGCTGCTACGAGCTTCTGCTGCTATGTCCGTAAATAGAAGCCGTAATTTATTCAGCTGCTCAAAGCCATTTCTAGGAATGTGTTCGAGGTAGACTCGTAGCGAAGATCAACAAGCCGCTAGAGAAACATACTTGCTGCTAGCGTGTGTACGACTTGTTTCAGAGCTGAGCCTGCGGTAAGTAGGTTGGCTTGACATTACAATTATTAAAACGGCAAGGCAGTAGCACATCCCGGTTTCTTGTGACTTCAGGTAAATTGCGCTGTTGATGTGTGATGGGGAACGTCCATTGTGGAGTGTACACCGAAACAGCACGTGTAGCTGTAAGCGAGAGCCCTAACAGCAAAGACGTTGGCCTTTGCTTTCGTTGTGGGTTAGACGTAGGATGCCTCTGTGCACGTCGCCCATCCGAGCTGTTTTCGTTCTTCCTGCTGGTAGAATTTATTTCGTGCAATCACCCAAAATGTCTAAATCTCTTATATTCGGGGCTCATCTCGAGATTTGATGGACTGTATACGTCATCTTCCTCTTTCCATTCTCGATTAACCCATTTAATTCTGACAAACCCTGCATCATCATCACTGGCCGAGCGGGGCCAGAACATTGACGAGCCGTTTCCATAAAATATAAGTGTCCATCAGATTAATATTGACACTAGTTTTCCTTTGTGTCGACAGCAGTGACTAGCTAGTTGTTCTATGACAGCGTGGTGTAGAGCTAATTGTTCTATGACAGCGTGGTGTAGAGCTAGTTGTTCTATGACAGCGTGGTGTAGAGCTAGTTGTTCTATGACAGCGTGGTGTAGAGCTAGTTGTTCTATGACAGCGTGGTGTAGAACTAGTTGTTCTATGACAGCGTGGTGTAGAACTAGTTGTTCTATGACAGCGTGGTGTAGAGCTAGTTGTTCTAAGACAGCGTGGTGTAGAGCTAATTGTTCTATGACAGCGTGGTGTAGAGTCATGTATGTAGAATATATTAAGATGTCAGTTTTGGTACAATTCATTCAAATCATGTATATACAATTTTGTCACCATGAACGAAAATATGTTGTATTGATAGATCGCTACGTGGCAGTGTGTGAAAGCACCAACACACGTGAACAGTTGTGATTTATTGATTAGAAGAATGCAGTGTTAATTAATAATGTCAGCAATCGTTCTTGAAACGCTGCGTGCAGAACGTTAATAATATACAAACATTGTCATCTTTGTAGCAGTGGGCGTGGTAAAATATGTAGCTTTCAGTTACTATGGTTTTAATGCTATTCAGTTTTAATGCTGCGGTATTAAGACACCTGCTTGTGTAGAAATATTCCCATCATATCGGCCATGTTATTTCTCGGAATAGAGATCGATGACTGCGATTAATAACATATTGATCGATACAGAGACCCGCTACGGAATTTATGTAATGGCTTGGAGTCAACTCGGGTCGACATTAACATTTACCGACGATGACACGATGAACAACGATTAAATGTACGAGCAATTCTACAAAGTTTATTATTGTAATTGTTGTCACTTGTTGTCGTTCTGCTACAGAGCGGGGCCATTTTAATTCGATGTTCTCCTCTTTATCCCGAACGCCCTTACGGTCCCTCATTCGCTCGATCGATCATCAATCAATCAATCAATCAATCGATCAATTCTCTTCGCTCCCAAAAAGGCGCCAGCGGTCTCTATTACGTTTCTATCTTCCTTTCTTTCCTATAATTACTTAAATATATTATCATTGTTTTCCTCGTGCTTTCTTCTACAACACGTGTGATGCAAACTGTTTACTGTAAGCCAATTATTTCGTGTCTAAACGAAGACGGTACAGATAAGGTTATCAGCCTGGCCTGACTTCGAACTTCTCGGTGTATCGGTGGACTCATGAACCATAGCAGTGGCACACATGTGTGTCTGCTTGCCATCTAGACTGGTAGTAGATTTTACGGCAGCTGAGGTTTGTGGATTTCTTTTGAAGAAAGTCAGCTAGCCATTCATTCACCAAACTCAAATTTCTTTCGGGCTCTTATATGTACCAGTACGCACCGGTTTCTTGTTGGATATCTATCGAACTCACACACTGCAGTTAAATGCAATAGATATGCCTCTGGTGAAACTGTCAAGCCATCGAACTTGACGCTATTATCTATGCTGGGGAGTAAGGGGGGGGGGGGGGGGGTAAATGTTGATACCGTCGACGGCATGGAGAACGTGGCACAATTATTACGCAGTAGAACCAGCGATTAGCACATTTAGAATATCAGCTAGCTCAATGGGTGGTTGCAGAAAGTTGTAGCGACAGGAAACAGATAGTGATGCGGCATTGTTTTTTGTGATACAAATGAACAATGCCATATTTGTGAGGTTCGTCGATTCTCAGGAGGCGTAGTGCTATGTCCTGGTGCTTGTCTGTCAACTTCAGAGATATTGAACATGCTACGTTCAAAATTTGGGAAGCATACTCCACATGATGGCGGATATGCTTTTAGCTGGTAACTTGCGCATGATGGGAGGAGGTTTTCTTGAACGACCCAGGATGTAAAAACGCGGTGTTGTTTTTTTGGCTACATCTGTGATGTGTTGCAAGCAAGACAAAGTTTTGGTGATGGTGGCATCTATATGTTGGCTGCAGTATATTATTCATGTTGTTCACAGTGTGTATACTTGCAGGGTGTCCATTTGTTCTCTGTGTATATACTTGTTGGGTGACCCGTTGTTCATTATGTATAAAAATACTTGCTGGGTGTCCCGTTGTTCACTGGGTATACATATACTTGCAGGGTGTCCCGTCGCCTGAAACATGTGCAGTGCGTTGGTCAAAGCGAACGCTCACGACCTGCATCAGGCAGTGCTGTTCGGCGGCGTGGACAGCGTGCGAGAACTGCTCGACATGAACACAATCACGATCAACGCCACGGTGTGCGGTGCCACGGCACTGTCCCTGGCGCTATACAAGGAACAGATGCACGCCTTCGAACTCATCCTCTTTCATCGCTGCACGAAACACCAGCTGGACCTGAACAAGCTCAGCAAAGACGAGAAACAGCGCGTCGAGCCGCCATTGGTGACGACATGTCGCCTGGGCAACGAAGACGCAGTCCGCATGTTGGTGGCGCGCGGCGCCGATCTGGAAGCGACGGACAATTTTCAGCATACAGCATTGTGGATGGCGACGCGGCAGCGCCACACCGGCCTGGTCCGGTTCCTCGTTGAGAACGGCGCCTGCGTCAACCCGTCTATCATGTGGACACATTCGCCGCTCTACTTCGCCGTCAAATACTCGAGTAAGCGCAGGCAGATCGCCAAGATCTTGATACAAAATGGCGGCAACGTGAACACCCATAATGGACCTTCGCTGCTGTACTGCGCCATCGTTCAGGGCAACATCGACGTCGCAAAGTTGGTAGTAGCCGCCGGGTATCACGTGTCAAAAGACTGCACCCTTCGGACGGAGTTCAACGCAGGTACCTTAACGAGGAACTCCGACCTGATCGCGTGGTTGCGGGAAGAGCTGTGCAGTCCGATCAGTCTGCAGCGGCAGTGTCGCTCGGCGATTCGTCAGACTATTCGTACGACTCCGCAAGGGAACAATCATTTCATGAGAAAACTGCGCAAGCTGCCTCTCCCGCCCGTCATCGTTGACCACCTCACGTTGTACGAGGAGGTGCACTTAGGTAGTGCAATTTGTTAGAGAATCTACGCATCTCGGCGCAACTTAGATATTCCAAAGCCATCCATGACGCGAAGTGGATCTTGCTGTGGCAAATGTTGGGCGAGCATCATTAGTTACTGTAACACTGGTGTGTACAGCTAAAATGTATTCAGTTACATGATAATTAAGAAATTCATTCGTCTAGTCACTCATGTTATGCTGCAAAAGTGTATTCATATGCAGTTATGTTCAATATCTACGCATCATTGCGTTGTTTATTTGCTTCTATATTACCGCACATGTGCCACACGTCTGTCATATTCATAGGTGGCGTGTTACATTTTCTCAACAATTTGAGACAAAAATTATCCATTTCATGCCTTCACCTTACTATAATTTCTATGAAGATTATTAATTTCATAGATATCAGTTAATAATGTAGGCACTGTGACAGGTGGCGCCACTATGTGCTGCACCCGCAACAGTATTGAAGGATTTTTGAAAACAATTTAAAGGGACCACACAGGGTATCTGTTGGAAAAACACTGTTTTATTCTGGAATAAATACGAACAAATGCCTAAGTTGAATATAATTAGCATGTTTAATGAAACTGAATGAACGTCTAATAATGGATTATTTAATCACTCTGTATTACATATAAGTTGTATTTATTTATATACATTTGAGCTTTTTATTATGTAATTGTACGGATCAAAATGTGTATAAAATATTGCATAAAAGCCAAACGTACATTTATTTTTACCTGTTCATTTTTGTTTTATAAATACTTGAACAATGAGAAGTCAACCTTATAGCAACAGTGGCTAGCCATTAGCCAGTATAACTTTGTATTTCTGTAAGAGTGATAGTATAGTTGTACGTCAAGTAAACTATTGCTCATCAAGTTACAGTCTGATATTGATATGTTCAAAGCATCATGCATATATTATTGCACACTTGTATGGTTGGATCCACCAGTGGTGATACAATTAACATCATCACTAGTTAACGCGAATGGGTGCAGATGTGACATCCTAGTCGGGAACAGTTGGAATGTATTAAATACTGTTTGCTTGTGTTGTGAATTTTAGGTTATAAACATTATTTATTCTTAGCATTGTTCATGAGAGCATTACAGGATTACTGGGCACGGAGAATAGCAATTCTTCAGTTATACAAATATACAAGTGTGTATAAACTCATTAGATGAATTATATATTACAATGTATTATGAAATAATGAAGAAATGAACGTTTCAGTTAAAACGAGGGGACCCAATCACTTCTGGAAATATCAATGATGCTTATTCATAACATAACACTCTCTCATTGTATGTTTTTACATTTTATTGTCAATAAAATATGCATAATAAAAACAGTTAAATGTACATGTTGAATGTGACAGGTTAACACTAACCTCAAATAAGAAGTTATAAATTCTATATATAGACCTGCACCATGATTTATATACTGTGTTTGTGCATGTGTGTTTGTGTGTGTAAATGTGGTTGGGTGGGTGTATGTGAAAACTGAGGCTGAGAGCCCAGTGGTAACATCATCAAAATGTTCTGTTTCAGTTATTTTAAACATGTAAACAGTTGACAATCATGTTATGTATTTGAATGTTGTCATTCAATAAATAGATTTTGCTGTTGCAGCCATACAACCACAACTGTTCCACAGCAATGAGCTGTTCTACTATAGCCACACTACCAAAACAGTGCTACAACAGCCATGTTACCAGTTATGTAGCCAGTCATGTTACTACAATCATGTCCCAATCATGCTGACTGATTCATGATGACACACCCATGTTCTCACTACTTTTACCACATGGCCATGTAACCAGAGTCACAGTAACACAATCATGCTACAACTACATGCCGCAAATACATTAAAACAACAGAAAATAAGAGAAGTGTTCTGCATCTTCTCCAGCATTTGTGGAATGTTTACAGTCTCTTCTGAATGAAGCAAATCGTTTAACAAAGATGTTTTTTATTTAACCGAACACTGGATTATTATTTAAAAATGGTATGAAACTAGACTGGACTGTACAATGACAACTAGTGTACAACAATAGCTTATATACATGTACATAAGAGACTATGATCTCTCATTGATGTCTTATGCAAATGTTTTTTCACTAGTTCACAATTTAGAAATGTTCCCTTAAAATGCATTAATATGAGATCATGATTAATCCTGAATGCAGATAAAAAATTA
Organism: Lamellibrachia satsuma; assembly: GCA_033239005.1. Classification (NCBI taxonomy): domain Eukaryota; kingdom Metazoa; phylum Annelida; class Polychaeta; order Sabellida; family Siboglinidae; genus Lamellibrachia; species Lamellibrachia satsuma. The sequence continues at coordinate 7,828,239 of BSQZ01000023.1, forward strand.
ACAAATAAGCTAAGGCAAGCAAAGTCAGGTAACTTACACCAGATCAGCAGCACTGTTAAATCAATCATGAAATGAAAGAAAGGTAAAGGTCTCTGCGAAATCTCTCAAACCACTAGCGTGCGTGATACAGTCATAGAGGAGGTTAAACACCAATTAAGTTTATGTCTGGTTAAACATCTTGTGACAGTTGTGACAAATCAAAAACAGCAACAAATTGTTGCTAGAACAAAACATTATATTTAAATAGTGACACATAGTAATTATTTACAATTATAATAACATAAATGTTAAGTTAGCTAAGTAGACAAAGTAAAAAAAAAATTTTATCACAATAAATTTTGCTAGGAGTCTACATAAATCATATTTCAGCACCTGTTTACAGTTTTGCATTTTTTCTCAATAGCCACAATAAAACAGATTGCAACATATTTAATTTCAATGAAATATCACTTTTACAGATCATCAAAACAGCACCTTATGAACATTTATGGAAGTCATGCAGTAGTATTCATTCTAGTTTAGCATTTTAATTTTGGATCACAACCCAAAACCTGACCATGGCAGTATTGTTCTTCTGTACTGAAGAACAACCTCATTTTAAACACATCATTATTCTGTCACTCAGACAAAAGTATGTGCAACATCTTAACACCCACAGTTGTATAAATATTTAAACGTCTTAGTAATAAGCTCATTAAGAAATGTAGCAACAAAATACCAATGTGCCCACCCTCCACCAGCTTTGTTTATGACCTCAACTTTAACATTATGAACTCACAGAAGTACACTTGGCAAGGACATGATGAAAATTTCATGAACTAACTTCACAATAAAAGTATAAAGATTTTCACATAAAATGATACACACATGAAAACATTTATGTTTTAAACATGGTGCTCTTTCATTAGGGCATGCTTTTCTACTAGGCATTATACAGTATGCAGTGATTGTGTTAATCTGTTACAATGTTGACTTGGATATTTATATATACAAAATGTGACATACAGGTACCACTGCAATGCAGTGGACCATATTCTGTAGTAGAACAACTTTCCATGTATTCAAAAAGACCCAACATGGTCTTAAATGTGCATTGAAAGCAACACGCCAATGAGGAGCCTTCAGCCTTCTAATTGATGTGATGACAGTTGAATTAAGTAGACAATACTGTGTCGTTATACTACTTACAGGACCTACATTGAAAAATGTTTGTCTTAATTACATAAGAGTGTTAATCAATCTGTAACAGTTTCGTGAAGTTTCCATGTAATTTCTACCACTCAACAAATGTTCTTGCTAACTGAAGCTACTGGAACAAGCACAACATAAAGGGATCATATGCTATCATGTAACCAACCATGCCCAACAACCTGCCATGTATAAAGCTTTCAACTCGGTGGCTGAAATGTCATGATCAATTTAAAAAATGCTACTTTTTTGGGCAACTACTATGTTCATCTGTGTAGAAAAATAAACATGATAGCTTTTTTTACTGCACAAGTAAGTGACCTAAGCTTCCAGGAAAGTCTGAGGCCTTGGTTACAGAGTATTACTGTTACTCTCTTTGGTCATGCTCTAGTAACAGTTAAAGATGACCTATGTCCCTGCCTGCAAATGTACAACTGTATATAAAAATACAACATGATAACTATTAGGGATAGCTGAACCACCACTCCATGGACATTAATGGTCTGGTTAAAGAAACACATCTAAAAAGGCACTATGATATGTTTAATTGCTCAAATGGCTTGTCAGGACTCTATTCAAGACAATGTTATAAATGTAGAAAATTACAAAAAAATACACAGCGCCTTGGTTTGTGTCTCTACTAAAATACTGTTGATGATATTACTGGTCAACTTTAACAAGAATTCTTTCAAATGCTTTCCTTAATCCTGCAAATCCTGTAACTTGGTTTGTTTTACACAGCTGTACAGCATATGTGCAGTACAAATCTGTCAAAAATTTATAACATGGATTAAATTACAAAACACCTTCTTATTTGTGAACATTGCAAAAATATCAGCTCCAAGGCAAACTCAAGTTCAGAACTTTATCTGACCTCAAATTCTGAATATCACATGAATGTCAAACACCAAAATTCACATGGTGCAAAACACCAAAGGTCACATTGTGCAAAACACCAAAAGTCACATTGTGCAAAACACCAAAGGTCATGTGGTGTGCAGGTGTGGTGCAGTGGAGTTTCCCACTGATCTCTGCCGAGGTGACTGTGGTGGCTGGTAGTAATAATCTCGGAAGATACGCTCAGAGCGGAAGTACTTCATCGCCTCGTAAACGTGCAGCAGTAACCGTGGAAACCGACATGTGAAATAAGCGACAAACTGTTCTGGGATTTGCCCGAGAGATCTCTGCACATTCATTGGAAGCTCCCGGTAGTGGTGCTTCTGCAAAGTTCAATAGTTCACCGTTGCACAACACAACCCAGAAATGATACACTTGCAAAATTATGGTAGGGCTATAGATACATTTCAGTATTGTAATTCTTCCCAGATAGTGAAACACATTAACACAGTAAACCTGCAAGAGGGCAGGTGTGAGGCATGGTGTTTAAATGTTTTCCAGATAAAAAATCTTGATTTTTATTAAAGTATAAATGACACCCAGGTAGTTAGCATTGTTTTACAAGTTTTTGAATCTATATTATTGCAGGAATAATGCTTTTTTATTGCAGCTTTGTTGTACAATAAACTGAACTAGTTTGCAATGTCATACATTAGGTACTTCCAATAAAGATGTTGATACTGAAACAGTATAAAAAAATAATATGAAGATTGTAAAAGGATACGTCATACATGTCCTTCATATACAAGGGCAAAATAAATAATCTGAATTTGATATAACAAAACTTTTGACATAGCATGAACTTGTCACACCGACATGTCATGCATTGACATTGCTGCAACAAGAAATAAAAATATAAACTGTTTTTATTATACATCAATTACATTTTCTATTACTAAAATAAGTAAAACTTTTGGTAGTTCATACCTTGTTTCTCATTGCTCGGAGTAAGTCTCGCACAGAACTTCCTTGGTATGAACGGAACTTTCTCAAATCTGCAAATGACATGAAAATTTACATTGAATAATATATCATTGTCAACACTTTAGGGTCTTTACCTAGAAACAAAATTCATCAAGTACTAAACATTCCAGACAACATCCGTGCAAGAAATAATGCCTGTCCTCGGGGGGGTTCAGAGCATTCGAATGAGCACCCCCTTTTGAGAGAATTTCTTTTAATTGTAAAATTTTTCAGAAATCATCCCAGAAATTCTGGCTGTGTGTGTGCCCGAACCCCCCTTTACAAAACCCTAATGACTGGCCTGGACTACTAAATTATATACACACGAACACAAGAGGGCCATTTTTGAGAAATATTAACACATTTATCTATATGTGCAAAATTTAACATGGACAATAAAAAGAGGTATATTCTAAAATCACTTTAACGTGACTAAATCTAATTAAAATGTTCTTTCTTTAATACTGTTATTCAGTCTTCATTGTCAAAAAGAGAACTTTAACCTTTTGTTACACAGAATGTAGTAAGTTTTGAGATGATCAACAGAACAACAAAATGTAAGAGACGATCTGAAGACGTTGATGTGTGACACAACACAAATTGGTTTGGTGGGGGAGGGCATTGGGGGGAAGGCGTTGGGGAGGGTGCTGGGGGAGGGCGCTGGGGAAGGCGCTGTGGGTAGGGTGCTGGGGGAGGTGCTGTGGGTAGGGTGTTGGGGAGGGCACGGGGGAGGGCGCTGTGGGTAGGGTGCCGGGGGAGGGCATTGGAGAGTGTGTTGGGGAGGGCGTTGAGGGAGGGCGATGGGGAGGGCATTGGGGGAGAGCATTGAGGGGAAGGCATTGGGGGAGGGTGTTGGGGGAGGTCATTGGGGGAGGGCAGTCAGCAGCTGTTTCATTTACCATTGCACATTGATGTGTTTTTTATTTTTAAAATATTTTCTAATCACAGTTCATAAGGGTGTTGACTTCAAATGCATAAGGGCAGTTTTGCATTATAATGGCTGAATATGAACGGTGATGTTTACAGCACGAAGGATGAAGACATTCTCACAGACCAATGTAATTCAAAGTTTCATGCAGCATGGGGAGAAGAGTCCGAGATTAAATGACACCGATTTTGTGTATCGTACATCAGTGTTTTGAGAGCATCCCTAATGTTGATGATTTGAGATGCCCCACCTTCCTGTAGTTCCCGCGTGATGTGTCTGCGCCAGTCTTGACCGACCACCGGCTCTCCCCCAGCCTCCAGTCTCACCACTATAGCCGTGTTCATTGTCTCCTTCTCCGTGCGGTCACTCACGTCCTGCAAGCCAATGGTCAGTTACCACAGGTGGACACTATATCGTGAAGGTAAGATATCATTTGAAGACACGTTTAATTAGAATGTTTCAGGGCGAATATCATGTTTATACTGCATGCGCAGACACAGTAATTTTTTGGGTCTACATGATATGCCCATCACTTGATCTTATGAACACCTGAACCTGGTCATCTTTGTTTCATGTACTGTCAATTATCGACAGTTATTCACAAATGTACAGAACAGCAAGGTTGGTAATCATAAGCAGATAAAGGTAAAATTATGCATTTTAAATGGTGCTTCATTAAAGCACATTTAGGTTAAGATGTTAAAATATAAAAAAAAGCAGAAGGTGTACAATTAATATGAGCTACACATTTTAAATAATTTTCAATCTTTATAACTGCCATAGTACACATTAGAGTCTGAGAGGGATGTGTGTGAATGTTGCATGTGTATGTGTGTTGCGTTATTGCGATATATTTGTGACAACACTGCAATATGCTTATGACGTCATTGCAACATGTTTGTGACATCACTGAAACCAGCAGATTTCGAAATTGGTCAAACATATATATTCTGTAATTTTAATTTACAATTTCCATAAGGGATCGTTTTATTTAGACTAATGATTATGCAGTCAACTTTATTATATGCTGTCATGCAGTAGGCAATATATTTAGAACACCAATCAGTTATGAATGAAACCATGTTTGCGGATGAGCATCACAAAAGCTAATGCTAATGTGCATGCGTGTCAATATAGACTACTGAATTAAAATTAGTTGAGTCGAATAAGAGATTATGAAGTGAGATTGGGTGTGATCAAAAGAATTTAACAGGAAACAAAACTGAATTTCAAAGCGGTTGGAAATGATTAATAAAAGCTTACCTGAAAGAACTGAAGTTGCTGTTGAGGTGTCCAGAATAATGGATGCTTGAGGATTTCCTCAGCCACAGGTCGGTAATCAGGATCATAGTCTATCATTTTCAAGATTAGGCTACGTTCGAGGGTGTGCTCTGAAGTGGAGATACAAATATATTAAATAACATCAGTTAAGTTTTAAATGATATTATTCAACTTTATATCAGTTGTTAAATTTTAAGTAACATAACTACTCAAAACATGGTTAGTATTAAACTATGTCAATCTTAATGGGAGCTTATATTAAGTCTAATTATTAAATTTCAGCTTTTCCGTTTAAAAAAAGAACTTCAGTTTGTAATTCAAGCATACAGACTCTCCATAGGAACATGTCATATAGCTTAAAATCATCATTAAAATCTACATAAAAACAATGAGAAATGTGGAATATATAAATTGGGGCATGGCAGCATGGCTTATTAGAGCACTGGACTGTCAGCCAGAAGGTACAGTGTTCGAGTTCACCTGCCGTTGTTTAAAAATTTGGGCAATTTTGTTCACTCCATTTTGCCTGTCTTTGGTAAGAGACCTTCTACTTGGTGTCTATGCTAGGGGAAGTAAAATATCCCACAAAGGGAAATGAAAAAACTGGATGGGGACTCACAGAGCCGACAGTCTCAATCGATAGAAACTGCTGCATTAGCTGCTGCCAAAACACTTGCTCTGATGATGGAGTAAACACTATGGGTGACTTGTCTTGGCGGATACTGGTGCTATGTAAAACAACATTATTATTGTTATTAAATTCAAAACTATAAACTTAATTTAAATGACTAACCTTCACCTGCCATACAGTCCAGTCTGTGTTCGTTATTAAGGATGTTCGCCTGTCTGTGGAGTTTGTCGCCAAAAGGATGTTTGCCTTTCGACAGTACATAGTAGAAAACACAACCAGCAGAGAAGATATCCACAGCGCAAGTCTACAGGGGAAAGATATTCAAAAGTTTTTGAGAGTAGTAGGAACAATACTTAATCTGTTTTGCTAAAATAAAAAAATAAATCACAGAATAGACCTACTGTATTTGTAGACAATCCTTAGGACTAATCAGTATTTTACATTTTATTCCATGGCAAACTTTGTTTTAACAAAGATTCAATCTCTCATGGAAACACTCAGCACACTGTATGTATGTATGTATGAATGCAATTATATCTACCAACAATGACAAGTTGATCAAGTATAATTATCGAACAGCAATTCACAAATATTTGTGTAAAGTAACTGTTACACTCTGGGCACAAGTGTTGAAGCAGTCAACATTTTATACACACGCCAGTCTTGGTGGAAAGTCACATGACTTACTGTCCGTTTATCTGGCTCCATCATCTCGGCAGCGATCCACCCCTCAGTTCCAGCCACACCAGACCGCTTCGAGAAAGACATTCGGCCAATGGCGAGCTTCTTGCAGAGTCCGAAGTCCGAGATGAGAACTCTGACGTTGCCGAGACTGTCGGGGTGTGACAGCAGGACATTGTGGGGCTTGATGTCTCGGTGCACTGGAATGGAAGCAGAATCTGTGTGACTTCACTGTACAACACAACAATTCCATATCATACCCTAAAAACTCGGTCTCAGATTCGTGCAGGAGGTGTGCATTTTATGGCATACAGGCATAACAAATTTTAATAAATATAAAAAGTATTCTTGCCAAGAGATTTTAATTCTTGCACAATATATTCAGTTTTTGTATGGTATGCTACTCCTAGACGCTTTGCATATCAGACGCCAAACATTGTTTTATTTTTTCTAAATTCACCCCACTACTACCATTTCTAAGAACAATTATGAACCTTTTATCTTTTGTAGTTATTACGTACAACTGTCTGCAATGCTACGTGAACAATTACGTACAATTGTTGACAACGTCATGCATCTTTTCTTCGACTGTCCAAAGTTACATAATAGGCATCATCTAGACATTACTATAACAGACGTTAACATAACAGACATTACTATGTGATAACCTTGTGTATCCTGACGTTTTACACTCATGTATGAACTACCAAGTTATCCTGTCTGGAGGATGGGCAATTTTGTTAGTTGTCTTGATTCTGATTTATGCTGGATTTCTTTGTAAATAAAGATCAACAGCTTTCCTAACTCATGTAAAGTTGCACCTTCAAATGTCCATGAAATGGCACCCACTGGACATTGAGAAAGACGCATAACGGGTGCAAGTATTCAAATATTGCCCCAAAATGCCACAACCTGAAACCAGTATGCATTCTATTTTTTCTTGTCAAATGCAAAGACATTTACCTATGTCTAGGGAATGAAGATGAGCGATGCCTTTCATTGCTTGCTGTAGCAAGATGACCGGGTCAAGGCAACTTCGGTTATATTTGTCCTTCTCTACGTAGTCCTGTACGGTCGCTTCACACAACTCCAGGGCGATGTAACGGAACTGACTGTCCTGCTCCTGGTGGCAAGCACATGAACTAGTGATATTACATTTGACTAGAGTGAATGTTGAACATTTTATAGATACTTGAAACTGTTGCTGGCAAACGTCAGTGTCTTATTGATGATATTAAAATTTACCATAAAACTTGACAATATAGCATACTGCCACTCAAATAATGTAGACAACTGGAAACACCTTTGTAAGATTAGACCCAACTTACGAGCAGCTTTTTCTTATTATAGGCATATTATGTCTAACAAAGAATTCACAAAAATGTGATACCTTCATATAAAACATATATCACATAAATCAAATTACAAACATATATCACACAATTACATATATATTTATATATACTATTATTTAAATATTTTCTATTTTAATTTCCTTCATTTAAACTTAAACTTAAAATATTTCATGTCTAGGTGTCATGTCTAGACACCTAGACATATTTAAACACCTAGACAGTGTTGAATTGTGTCTATGATTCCTATGATGTTGTTATAAATAACTCATTCAGGCGTGGCTATATCAAACCAGACACTATTTGAAGTCAAAGTTATATCTATGCATAGTTTGACAGTACAAAACGTGTCATACCATGCAGAAGTATCGGATAACATTTGGATGTTGATCGGACTCTCTCAGTAATTCCACTTCTCTGTCGGCAAAACTAAAACACTCCGGCAGCAGACGTTTCACAGCCACATTACGTCCATCAAATCTCCCTCTGAAAACAACAAAACACCTGTCACTGAACACTCGCCCCTAGATGCATGACATAGTATACGTTTTGTGATGAAGAATATCATAGTTGATTGTGTTGCATTTTTGTAATGTTATTAAAACGATGTTGGTATAGTTTAATAAAAATAATCAGTTTATTTGATTTATAACCTTAGAGGTTTAATATGATATGTAAGTGCATATTTTTAATGTATAAAACATTAAATACAATTAAATAATACAGCATTAAATTACATATACAATTAGGAGTAACATTTGGACAGTGATATATAAAAAAAGCACAGGTGCATTTTAAAAGCAGATAAATCAATATGATAATGTTGGTCAGTTCTCTTCTAGTTGTAATAATACATACACTGTATTCAACCTATTAAGCGTACATGCCCTAATTTGCATACACCCCCTTTTTTAATCAGTGACATCCATAATTATTGTAATATGACTAGTATGGAACAACTTGAAAGTGTCGCCATCTGGTGTTAAACAGTTGGCATCACTTTTCAGTTGTTCTACACTAATCACCAAATGACACCACTAGTGTTAAACAGTTGCATCATTGTCTAAAGAAAACATTTTTGTGTATGCTTATAAGAATAGATTCCTTGACATTTTTCCATAGCCCAATTTTTTTCCAAGCATACTGTATGAATATTAGGTCGAATACAGTATATCTGAATGTATCTTTTTTAAATGTTCAAGCAGAAAGCATGTTGTTTATTTTACTGATAGCGCAACCAGTTTCATTGTTTAATAGCTCCTGGATTGTCAGCATGGTGGTTGTTGCACCCTAGTTAATTAACTTAAACAGCATTCCCATGCATCCTACTTGATGTCTAAAATCAAATATAAAAAGGGGACATACCTAGTCTAAAATCAAATATAAAAAGGGGACATACCTGGTTTAAATTCAAATATAAAAAGGGGACATACCTGGTCTAAAATTAAATGTAAAAAGGGGACATACCTGGTCTAAAATGAAATATAAAAAGGGGACATACCTGGTTTAAATTCAAATATAAAAAGGGGACATACCTGGTCTAAAATTAAATGTAAAAAGGGGACATACCTGGTCTAAAATCAAATATAAAAAGGGGATATACCTGGTCTAAAATCAAATATAAAAAGGGGACAAACCTGTAAACAAAGGTGCCTTCACAGCCGTGACCAAGAACGAGTCTGGAGTTAAACATGATCTTCCCCACAACCATGTAACCACTGGGTATATCTGCCAAGAAACAATACCTCACATGAACAACACACGACTATTTAAATTGTTAAAATCAATGGAAGATGTTATTTGATAAACTAGGAAATTCCAACATATAACAAATATGGTAAATTATTCAAGGTATTTTAGAGGCCTTTTGAAATACAATGTTACAAGTACACCTGTAAAATAACAACATTATATAAATAAGTAATAAAATTTAATGATTGTTTAAACAAACCAATGCATTATAAATGTGAAAAATAATATCACAAAGAAATTTTTATTTTAAGTTCTCAAGGGCAATAAAATGTGAAAAATGCTTAATTTGATTTGAAAATGTCAGTAAATGATTAAAATAAAATCATACATCCAAGGAATAGTTAAATCATAAAATGGAATCATATATTCAAGGAGAAAGTATGTTTCCTGGAAATATTGAAATATACTACAAACAGTTTGTGAGAAATCATCTAAAATGAATATTCACACAAGCACAATCAAATAGAACTGGACCGACTAACCTTCCTGGCTACTTAAGGTCAAATCGCCTGATGAGAATGACGTTTGGGCTGACCTCTGTTGTATGTGCTTTTCTGCGATTTCTTGTGTTAGTCGTTTAATGGATTCCTCTGTCCGCTGAAACCGCATCAAAAAAGGCATTAAACAAAGCCCAGTTTTCAATATTTTAGTGGGAAAATGTAATCAATTCATAAACTAATAAGAAGCAACAAATCCAACTATATGATTTAATCTACCAACCACAAGTAAAGATAACACACTGCATGGAATTGCTAAAGTACTACGCTACTTCAGTAGTTTCATGGTGAGCCACAAGAGGGTGCTCCACCTACCTTCGGGGCTAGATAGACGACCGCAGCAATAAGAAGTACGCCGATAATAACGGTAATGACAAACTTCACATCGGATGAGAAAATCTCACTGTTCGTTGTCTTTGACGTTTTTGAAGAAACCTCATCACGTGATTCCGATGACGGGGTTTTGTTTTTATCGCCGTACATAAAGACTGTAGATTTCTCTGAGGATTTGTCAGTTAGCCGATGTGATGGCGCAATTTTCCCGGCCAGTTGCTCAGGAAGTTCATGATAGCCTGAAAAGTCAGCTAATCAATAAGATTATACTGACATGTGAAGACTGCAATGTGATAAGTTATTTGGTACAATCAAGTCAACGAGACTACCTGAAACAGTGTATTTTTAATTGGTAGACAGTGGATATGGCTCCTGGATTCAATGTGGATTGGTGTCCATGTAATACATGGTATATGATATATATTTTTATTTGTGCTTTGAAGCTATATTGATAATGTCAATGTACAACATACTGAAACAGCTGTAGCGTAAAACTAAACAAAAATCAATTGCTATAACAATACAAGACATTTTAAATATTAACAGGAATGGTTATGATAAAGCATTGATAAAAACGTAAAATAAAAATTTAATGTGTATTATACAATTATTAGAAAATACAGCCATACAGCCTGTATATTATCCATGGGTAATCATAGTTGATGCATTTCTAATGAGTCTTTAGCTGCGTTATGGTTACTGCTACAACCAGACGGCAGTATGAACCTATAGACTCACCTAGCAGTAGGACTGTCCCGCCCCTACGTGTTGTGTGGGCGCTAACTGCCTCGCTGTGTTGACCCCGCGGGGTCTTATGCTTGGGCGGGGCGGGTAAGTCTGGTCCCTCTAACAGTGCTGGGCCCGCCCTTGCTGGCTGCAACAAATACAAGTGGGGTGAACAAAGTTTCCCAAGCTTCGAAACAGATATAAAGTAGACTCGACCCCCGTCTTCTGGCAGTCCGGCACTCTAGCTGCCAAGCCATTGTGGAGTTAAGCTGTTGAACCTTCATCATTACTCTGTCAAACAATTCTGGCGAGATACCTGAATATTACTTCTTCTCTTCACATAAGCAAGAAATTTACGTTCTTTGACATCCTAACAACAATATTTGCAATTTGATGTTTAAATTGCATCAACGACAAGTTTCACACAGAGATATGCCATTGTGCCTTGTATCAGCACCCGCTCCCAGGGTGGAGGGACCGCTGTTGGAGAATGAAGAAGTTCGCATAGAAGAAAATTCTTTCCTTGTGTGGATTCAAGGAAAATGTTGACATCAAAAACTGAAACAATCCCATAGAATCATCTGACAATCTCCATCCTGAACTTACCGCAATCGACACAGTAGACTCGTCAGCGAACGCTGGCAAAGCATAGAATCCATGCTTGGATTCCCCGATGTAAAGAGTTGGACTGCAACAAGAAATCATTTAGTTTCTGCATGGATGGAGCTATGAAAAATAATTATTAAATATTTTGTCATGTATTTCATAACATTTATCATGCCTCTTCACAGAAAAAATATACAATATATTTTTGTACTTAATGATATCTATTTAAATGTTTCTGAATAGCAAGAACACCGAAATAACAACATAGACCATTTGGAAAGTTTACCATAATTTGCAATAAATAATAAAAATTAACTCATAGAATTCCAAAACACTTGCTGATTATGCAGAAGGGTATCACAGGGGAAATAAAAAATAATTTTTTATAAGCAAACATTTTGTCCAGCGGATTGGTCACCTAACAACTTGACAAGTAAATACGAATGTGGTAGAGATGTGTCCAGATAATATGTAGTGATGACTGGTTTTATAACTTGCACATACACACGACGCATGCACGCACACACTCACACACTTACCTGAAGACAGTCTGTTGGGCATGCTCCAAGAACTTGGCCTTCCACTCGGCATACGTCACCTGACTGGTGAGCTGTTCCAGTGTCTCGGCCGCCATGCTAACAAACGGAATCTTGCGCAGTGCATCTCCCTCCAGTGTGTACATTGCAACCACTGGCGCCTTGTAGTCCTCAGACCACATCACACTGCCTACAACAGTCAGTGGGGACAAACCACCATTACCCCCACACACTTCCTGCAACTGTCATTGGGGAAAGATCACCATTACCCTCACACAATTCCTACAACAGTCAATGAGGTCAGACCACCATTTCTCCTCACACTTCCAACAACAGTCAGTGGGGAAAGACCACCGTTTCCCTCACACACTTCCTACAACAGTCAATAGAGTTTTTTACAGCACTTTTGCATTGCGTAAACAAGTTTTCTGTAATATTTCAAATGTTGGCAATGAACACACGCTGATCGCTTGTGTATCAACATTTTGTCAAAATTGAGATACATCAGGTTTGGGTGTTCTTTCTCAATTTGTTTTAATGAATTTCGCAAGTTCAGTTAACTGAAAATTAATGTGCTGTGAAAGTTGAAAAAAAATCATTAAAAAAATGTCCAAGGGGAAAAAAAATGCTTTACTGCCCTTCTCTTTCATTGTCGTCCAACTGTGCCTTTTCCAAAATCCTATTTTCTGGAAATGGTTTCTATTTCAGAGCACTGAAAATATCCAAACTTACCACTACTTCCCAGTTGCACATTTCAAGGCCCTTGACATTAATCACGTCATAATTTCATCACTGGTATAAACTTACCATCAGAGCTATCCATGGTAATCACTAGTCCATCTGAGCTTGACGCAAAATGTCGCAAATCTACAAAAAAACAATAAAATGAAGTAAACAAATAAAAAATCTCTGTAAACAGACGAACTCCAATAAATAGTGTTGGTAAGGAAATTACTAGGCTGTCTACCATATGATATGGATGGAAAAATATGTAAAACAAAAAATTGTCAGACCCTACACAATTACCCTTAAACTATTTTTTAGCATTTTACATGAACCAACAATTTTTGCTTCATGTAATAAAACTTTTTTAGTTATTGATACTTTCATACCATTTCCGAAAATACTGTTAAATATTTAACAGAAATGACGTTTTAAAATAATTTCAATACGTATGTAGAATAATAAAGTGATATAACACCAGATTTTGTCAACAAGCAACCATCTTTTTTATAGAAAATGTAACCTACTGTAATCAGTGTTGTCTTTTGCCAAGTGCGACGAATAATCCATGAATGTAGCGTTCCATCTGCAACAAATATACAACATACATATGACCAGATATTTCTTGAAGTACTATGAGGGTCATTTCATATTAGAAATCAACTAGCAATGTTTTCGATCACTCCAATTTTGATGAGATTTGATACACAAGTTGGGCCTGTTGTGAATATTACTCACGGCAAATTTCAATTTGCTGTATTTCAAGAACCTACCACTTAAAATATTTTCAACTGTGTCCTCTGAATATTGTGCCAACATAATGTTAGTATTAAGTTAACAATGTTGCTCAGAATTGATTACATAGCTACAATATTAATACTAAACAATAAAGCAACATAAAAATAACACAAGACAAAACACCCACCTCTTGATCCTTGTCTTGCTATCAAACATAACCACTGTGTACTCTGAAAAGTTTAATAATTCATTTAATTATTAAAGGTGCTTAATCAATTAAATTTTATTGCTAGTCTCATTTCAAATTAATTTTGTGAAAAACCAAACCTACCTAGTATCCACTGGAACACATTAGCTCGTTTGTGCAACTTTTCTATGTAGTTTTTATGAAATCATCAGCCAAACTACTAAATTAGTTAATTCTTGTTCAAGCATTAACTGAAGTGAAAATCGAAATGCTAAACACGATTTTTTTCCTTGGTGAAATTTTTTAACTTTGTTATGTGATCGGTGAGAGAATGGAGGTTATGCCCATGATCAGCACTGACCCACACAGTGTTTACCATTTTGGATATCCACTATTTTGATCCTTACCAGATCTAACGACTAAAGTCATTTCTTTCACTGATTTAAAAAAAAGCATTTTTTATTAAATTGACTCCTTATGTTACATAAACTATTCACATTATTATGTTACATAAACTAATCACACACTACATATTTGGACACCAATGAACCAGATTTGCGATAGGCTAAATAAGTTGAGGAAACAGTTTTAAATAATACTACCATAAACACGGAAACTCGAGTTGAGAGGCACATAAAAACATTTTCTTATTGAGAAATAGACGTTCCAAATTTCCAATTTCTATACACACCCTACATTAAGTCACATATATTGCACAACATAGGCTTTGAATAATATTGGACATACATTTCTCTTCAGTGTAACCCAACGCATGTTCGTGCTAAACATGAAAACCAAAAAATAATATATTCTCCAGTGACAGGAGGGAAATTAATTTTTACAATAATTTTTATGTTATTATTTTGATTACTAATTCATTACGTTTATCAGATGCCTAAGAAACTGTTTCATGGTTTCAATTGTGGTTGTGCACACCAATATGGTCTATGCGTATGATACTTAAGGACAGTTTATATAAGCAATTTTTGCCCAATTTATCAGATCACACAAGTCAGTCGACACAGGTTCAGCATGACAAAGTGCAACTAAGCTATGTGTACAGTTAGATGAACAATATGTCTAGACACTGCGACCTAGATATTCACTCATACCACTCCTGCTTTGAGCTTTGATGAAAGGTCACAACGAATTTACCTGCTGTTGGTCGCTGATCGGTCATTGCTTCCAAAATGGGTTGCTAATCGTTCTAGCATGGGTGTTTATGTGATGGATTCTTGCTGTGCTATATCACGAGGCAAAAATGAAGAGAAATCGCTCTTGTAATGCGGCCTTTCGTTTCATGTTTTGTGATAGATAAATAGCTGACCTGTGCGTCCAATGAAGATGGTCGAGGCACTGTTGGAGGGACAGACTTTCTGTGATCCGTCCATCGTTAGAGTCTGCTGTCTACGACCAGACGCTGGATCAATGGCATACCAGATGTCCTTCTTAGCACCTAATGTAAATATATATATATATACATATATATATATATATGTATATTACCCACCAAAATATGTTTAATAAGCCCAAAACATGTTTTGCATTGTGACTGAAACGGTTTGAGTGCAGTGTTTACTACCTACAGCAGAGTTGGGGATTAATCCTACTTACTTACTTACTTAGGCCCTTAACTCCTCCTGGAGCATAGGCCATCCACAACATTTCTCCAGCGCCTCCTGTCTTGGGCAATCCTCTCCAGTTGTTGCCAGCCATTCCCTGTTTGCTTGATGTCTGCCACGAGGTCACAGTGCCAGGTGTTTTTTGGTCTCCCCCTCTTTCTCTTGCCTTGGGGGTTCCACGTCAGGACCTGTCTGGTTATGTTTGTGCTTGGCTTCCTCAAGGTGTGGCCAAGCCATCCCCATCTCCTCTTAAGGATCTCTATCTCTATTTGGGCTTGGTGTGTTCTATGGGGCTTAATCCTACGATCTAGCATATATATATATATATATATATATACATATATATATATATAAAATATGTTACAGTAAATTTGCGTAATCAGTCATTTCACGTAACGACTGACATGTTTAGGCATTACGCGAAATGACTGTTTCACCCAGGCATTTCGCGAAATGACTGAAAATTTCAGTCATTATGTGAAATGACTGGAAGAGGTGCAGTCGTTTCGCGTAACGACTGAAACAGTGTTTCCCTTGGTTACTGACAAGTGATGTGGGCAAACTTGCTTTTTTTTCATCAACCTAGCCAGATATTTTCAGAAATTGCCACCTAGCAGCTATCTATTTGTCACACTCAAAAATATTTTTATATTGTGATGAAATTATGATTTAAAATATTATTATTCGGTTTCACTTTGGATCATATAGAACACCAGGAATTGAAGTTACTCCACATGATTGAAACTACTTATTATCAAATTAATGTTTTTGTTACGAGGTGCAATGCCTCAGTTCCCCTAGGTGCGCTTTGTGCCATTATACCCAGAGCAAACACTGTGAAGTATCAATTACAATTTGTCTTTTATTGTGTATCTTAAATTAACTGTTGAAAATGTTACATACTTACTTAAGACACAACAGCACTGTCTTATTGAACAACATATAACTTTATTATGATTCTACAACTTGCAATAGTCTACTGTATCATTGGAAATTATACCAATGCGCTACATATCCACAATATATGTCAAACAAATTGTAGAATATGCCATATTCTCATAATTATATATATATATATGTATATGGATGAGACCATATACCCCGGGGTAGTTGTTTTTAAGTGAAGAATGTTAAATTCATAATATTTTACATCACGGTATTGGTGAAAACTAATATTGTATTCAACTTCAACAAATATTACTAAATAATTATTATGCCAAATCAAAATGAAACCATTAATATCAGACACATGCATCAAAATTGCATGTGCCTGATATTAAGCTTCTTGAAAAATGTTGTGGCAGAAATTCCCTAGATGGGGGTTTTTCACCTGTCTGGCCTGGGGCTGTGGAATAATTTCTATGACATAATTCTGGTATGATGTCATTACTGCATAATTGCATGTTAGCTATGGCGTGTTTGGAAGAGTATTCAACTATATTTCCACCCATACCTTATTTATTATAGGTTAGAATATTTGCATTGATTAAATGGACTACTATTTATCGCTCAAATTGTGAAATATTGGGTAAATTTCTCACACCTAAAATCAAGAAACAATGTTCAGCATAAGAAACTACAAATAAAAATTGGTACTTGCTGAGTATGTAGTATCCATGGCGTGTCTTCAAAGGTTCATCAGTTGCAGCAAGATTGAGTTGTTCTATAGTATTGAAATATTCCACGTTGGGAATGAGATGTTTTTGGCATATTTGAAACCTTTTGTAGAGTACTTCCTTAAATTGTACTTCGTAGTTATCCTGTGTCATTGTGATAGCTATGCCAAGAGGCAAGTGATTAAAACCATTGTTAGGCAATTAGCATTCCCAGTTGAGAATGGTTGGGTCATCCATTACTTGTTCTTCAAATCAGAGAACACCAGTGAGATAGCTGTCAATCAAACTGTCAGGAGAAGGGCTAGAGTCATGTTCCCAGATAGGGACAAATTATTAGCAAAATATTGCCATTTGCAAATATATAGAACATATTTATTCGTTTTGTTTATCTACTTGAGTAATTTAACAAGATTGCCATCCCAAACAACAAGTTCCAGATGGCAAGTGGACAAGGAAGCCATTGGCTTATCGAGAGTCCAACAATTTTCTCATCTATGTGTAGCCCGCCCTTATCAGATATCTGTCAATTCTATTTTTAAACATATTCACACTACTAGCATTAACACAATCATTTGGCAGTTTGTTCCATTTATTTATCACCCTCTGTGAGAAAGAGTACTTTCTCATGTCCAACCTACACTGCTCCTTAACTAATGCTGCTTTAATAACTAAACTAAAGCAGCAATCCCACATTGCTCTGAAACTTTCATGTCAGCACTAAATGTTACTCCTAAGTTCCTTTCTTGTGTGGTTCTACTTAATACAGTATTCCCCATTTTATATTCTTCGTCCATATTTCCATGTCCTATGTGTATACATTTACACTTCCCAAACTTGAATAACATTTGCCATTTTTCTGACCATTTAACTAATTTAGATCATCCTGTAAATTTTTTTTATCTGTATCATTAGTAACCTTTCTGAATATGAATGTCTGAAAAATTATGAAAGCTGACATTAATGCACAATTAACATTGGAACAATATATAATGAAAAAGTACACAAATTGTTATTACACAGTATGACTGAAATAGTAACCAGTCAAACTGTGTAATAACAGTACTTTCATTCCAGTCATTTCGCGTAACGACGGAAATTTTCAAGTCATTTCGCGAAATGCCCAAGTGAAACAGTCATTTCGTGTAATGCCTAAACTTGTCAGTGATTACGCGAAATGACTGATTACACAGATTGACTGTAACATATACATATATGTGTGTTACAGTCAATCTGTGTTATATATATATATATATATATATATATATATATATATATATATATAAAAATACAACATATATATATATATATATATATATATATATATATATAATTAATAATACTAAGTCAAGTAACAAAATGAAAATGTGTTAACTTTTAAAACAAATTAAACAATTACTCTTTCTCTTGGTAGAATGAATAACATACCTGTATAGAGAATGCCATCAGAACTCTTACACGGTGATGCAGTCACCAACTCTGGGATTGTGAATGGCAGTTTCTTTAGACTGTTTCCAGCTTTGCCACTGTTAAATGCGTACAGACTTCCATCCTTTGGGTCAGGAAGAAATGCTGGCCTAGTTCAGACACAGTAATTTATTATTATTTATTCATTTACTAAGATTGCAAGTTTTGTTATTTATGAAAAGCAAGAACACTGACCTGTGATTCATTATCACCAATGAGAATAAATAAAGAGGCAGAGGGAGTGTAATTGATTTGGTAACACATGACACATTTCATAACTGTTATAATGGAGAAAAAATATTGTAACACATCCTACTGTATATACTTTCATTATGTCTTATCATAACGTATTGCAACAGGGAAAGTATTATAAGTAATACACTTCCTTCTTGCCCTTTTTTCAACATTTTATATGACATTACTAACTCAATTGTAATTTTCTGCTTTGATGTTTGTGTTGAAATAAAGTTCATTAATTCATTCAATGGCGAAGAAGGACTGATTGCAGCTGTAGGATGTATTCCTACTACAACAGGGCAAGTATTATAAGTACAGTGTAATACACTTCCTTCTTGACTGATTACCGCCCAGTGTCACTCACGTGTGTGATCAGCAAACTAATGGAACACATAATCTCAAAACACCTCCTAAACCACATAGAAGCCAACAATATCCTCTTCGACAAGCAGCATGGATTTTGAAAAAAGTGATCAACCGGTACACAGTTGCTAGCCTTCACACAAGATATCCTGGCCAATCTAAGAGGTGGAAGGCAAACTGATGTAATCATTATGGATTTCGCCAAAGCGTTTGACAAAGTGCCACACCACAGACTAATCCAGAAAGTGCAGTGTACTCCACATAACCAGATCCCGTAAAATCGAAATACAAACAATACGCTCTTCATGGCCACATACTCGTAAAGGAGAGCAACCTGAAATATCTTGGTTTAGTCATAAATAAAACACTGTCCTGGAATGACCACATAAATGATGTCACACAAAAAGCAAATGAATCCTTAGGTTTCCTACGAAGAAACCTCAGAATTGGCCAGGAAAACTTTTAAACCAGTGCTTATTTCACTTTAGGTAGAACCCAGTTAGAATATGCCGCTGCATGCTTGCTTGTAACAACTACAACCGTGAAGCAAGTGTCACCACTATGATCAAACACTTGCACTGACGCAGCCTCCAACAAAGGAGAACCGACATCCGCCTTGTCATGTTTTATAAAACATTACATGGTATAATCGCCCTGGACCTCTTCCCCCAACTTATACCCCTGGTGAGACCCTCCCGACACACGCATTCTGAAGCTTTTAAACTCCCCGTAATCACTAAGCTATACTGGATGAATATCCAGTATAGCTTTTTACCCCGTACAATAGCCAATTGGAATAACCTGCCAGCCAACGCAGCTACAGCACCAAATTTGGAGATTTTCAGACAGAAGCTCTCCAGCTTGCAACATTAATCGATATTGCATTTTTCACGCTATCAACTTTTCCTCTCCTCAAATTGCAGTTATACATGCACGCTATCATCTTTTCTCTTTCTTCCAAATATTTTATTACTTTCTCTTACAGCACTTTAGCACGTGTGCACACACCGAGCCTTGGAGAGAGGGTTGACTTGTACCCGGAAGAAGAAGAAGGTTGCAGCTGTAGGATGTATTCCTACTACAACAGCCGCAGAATACATTAGAAGACAACGATAGCATACCGGTTAGAATGCCGGACTCTCAATTGAGAGAACCCGGTTTCAAATCCCACTGCTGTCACTTTGAACCTTTGGCAAGTTTGATCACCCCACGTTGCCACAGTTCACTCAGCTGTATAACTGAGTACCTGTTAATACAGACAGTGGTGGATATGTGAACAACTAGTCTTTGCACAGTATGCTTCCCAGAGAAGTTGAAATGGCCTTGGAATGAACAGGTCTGTCTGGGGGTGAAGTGTAAAGTGCTTTGAGCAGTCCTCAGGACTGGATACAGCGCTATATAAGAACTTACCTTTACCTTTTAGAAGTTAAAGCAACTACAAGTAATCTGACAGCATTTTTAGAGAAACTAGACAGTACGGATATCTAGTCACTTTTAGCTAACTAGAACAAAAGTGAAACTAACCCATCATCTGTGTTATAGGGCACCTTGAGAACTGGAGCTGCGAGAAAGAACCAAAATTAAAATTAGCAAATTTATGTTTATATAATATTACTTTCATTCCTGATAAGCAACCGGATCATAAAATGAACTTAGGTATATAAAACGCTAAACTGCATGTTGAATCCATCAGTGTAAACACTACTGGCTTGACACACAAAGAAACCAAGCAGAGTTAAAGTAAATCATAATTAAAAAAATTAAAAAGTAACTTTTTTATTTAAATCAATTTAATAAAAAAAAATCTAGATCAATAGACCCTTTCAAACGTATTCTATTCAAATTGATTTGAGCACCTGTTTTATGCTGCTTTAAAAGAGGACAGATGATTTTTAAACATCTGTCTATAAATACAAAAACAGAGACTAATTAAGAGAAAACTGAAAGATTAAAGGGAATAGAATAGAATAGCCAAACTTCTCCTAACATATCTAACATATATATACACTTCACGTAACTCACATTGTCAATAAATACTTTTACTTCCATATAACAATCAAATTTTACACACACAAAAAATTTATGGCAAGTTTTTGTTTATTTTGTTCACTGTATGGAAGTAAGAGTAATTGTTGACCATAATGTATTTTAGATTCACAAGAAGTTTGGAGGCTCTACATGGTCATTTTCATGGTTAGGTCAGAAAGTAAAAGATCGAAGCCAAAGGCTACTGTTGTTGCTAAACTGCTCCGAAAGATGATTCTGCGATATCATTTGCCACTAGCGGTTCGAAATTGTTACACTTTACTTTGAAATCCAGAAAATTACCATCTCCACCACTCGCCATGATGACACTTAAACACTTTAGTTTGACAGCTACTTTATTATGACGTAAAAAAAGCATTTTAGCTAGTGCCTTGTTGTTGTTCCCTTTAACAAAGATGCCTCACCTTGCTATACAGGTAAGTGCATCCCATGAAAAACTTGAAAGTTAGCCAAGTGAATACATCAAAGCAACAGTTAACCAGCGGCTACTAAACTGCAACTGTATTATAAGTAGTGTGTGCTTTTTATGATTTTGTACTAGAAAACATTCTTTGCTCAGATGCATGTAAGAACTGGTGCTAGTCTTATAAATCAGAATTAAAAAATATAAAAATTTACTTGACTGATTTGTCTTAAATCGAGTGATTTAAATCAAACAACCTTGAAGCCCAGTATTAGGGAAAAGGAAGCACGTACCTTCATTCAGCATCCACTGGACCTGACCCGATGTCTTGCTCACAGCATAGAGGGAGCCATCGAGGGTCGACACAAGTAACAATGACTCAGGTGTTATCAGTGGATTCTTCTGTAATACAAATGTCACGTAATTTCCCATTTCTTGATACCTGTTTTGGTATATTTCACTATTAAATAAACATCAATTGGGATTAAGTTTAGCCAGGGGTTTTAAGGTAGCCCAAGAGTCCTGTGTCTCTGGTCTTGGTTCGCCATTCCCAGTGGCTCCACCTGGCTTCTCAGGGACAACGTTCGTTTAGCTGCACCCCAGTGGATTTGTGTGAACAGCTTTCTGGTTGCACCATCAGCATCGCTGAATGCTTCATAAAAACGTAGACCTACTAGGGTGGAAGTGTAAAGCAGTTAAAGTTAAATTACAAATTCATCCATTCAGTTCTTTCATGAAGAGAAAGGGAAGAGACATATTTGCGTTGTAGTTCTGATTTGTACAATGCAATATCAGCAGGAAAGACAATTGTTTGCTGTTCATTTCTGGTGTTACCAGGTTGCTTAGCTTTTTAGGCAAAGCTGCCTCAGAAATATGTTCTGATTTGATGAAGACACATTAGGTGAATACAGGTCTGCTAACAAATTCCATGCTTTTTATAAGTTTATATAATTCCCAGAAATGTGATATGCTTATTAAATACTTTGTAAAAGTGTGTGAAATTCTTTTTAAATGCTTTTTATTTTTTTCAATTGAGATCTTAAAGTTGTAATTCCCTTACACCTAGTGCTTTTGCCAATAGAAATAAGACCCCACACAGGGTTAACTGTCTAACATGTAAACCACATATAGACAAAAAAATGACATGCTAGTTAGATATTGAACGAGGCCTAATGTGACCTTGCACCAATTACTGTCTGTTCACACAAAGTCACTGTATTATCAACACCCATGTACTAAGCTATCAAGCTGAATGAATTGGCAACTGGGGCAATGTAGAGTGAACAAAATTGTTCAGGCTTAGAATGGCAGCATTGGGTTTGAACTCAACTGACAGTCTGGTGTTAATAATTATATGTTAAAGTATTTAAGTGACCCGCTCAAATTTATACCAATAAAATCAACAACAAATACCTCCCTCATTATTTGGACCTAAATTAAATAAATAAATAAGTCATTGTGTGATGTGTATTGTCGTGTGCCATTTTATGCCAATCTAATACATGATTACCAATTTGGTACTTTTCTAGAACCCAGGCCCACATCATTTTCACCATTACGACGATGCAATTTTTGTACAACAATCACGTACAATACTAGTCAAATGCACAGTAATCTGTTTTGAATGTGTAACACTTTTGAGTGCATAAAAACTGCATTTCATCACCTTTTCGACACTGCAACGGTGTTATGTATCTAATCTTGCTCATGAAGTATCAGCATCGCTCAGTCATCTGCACATTCGATCATAAGAAAAGGTGACGAAACGCGGTTTTTGCCATTTGGCACTCAAATTTCAAAATGTTTAATAACTCACAAATTCGACATACCGAATATTAGCATGGTACGTAATTGCTGTACATATAGCATCACTATAATGACGAAAATGAGGTGGGTCCGGATTCTAGAAAAGTTTCTAACATTTTATTATCTACCAAGAACATGGAGGTAACATAATTATCTGTCCCCAAGTCAAATCATGCATTGCTATCGGCATCGACAGCTGTTAGCGTTACGTCACGCTGCCGATAAACACGCACCTTGCTGGGACTTGTTGATTGCATCGTAAGTATCAACATTGCAGCTGACAACATCAGCAAATGTCTTATACAAGCTTGCATAATCCGCATTGTTACTGTGATGGTATTTTCAGTGGCTATGGTGGCGTAACATATCTTTTTTAGCAAACAACTCAACACAACAAACAACCGGAAGTCCAATATAGACGGACCACAATCCGGGTAACTGAATTCCTTGTAATTTGATTGGGCGATAATTTCATGATGGCAATTACACGGATATGTTCTTGCTGGTTTTAGCTAGCAAAATTACACGCATGCACATAAGCACAACTTTTTTATTACATTTTTACTAACATTTAATACAATATACTTATAATTAATACTTGTCACATATCATATATAATTATATGTGTGCATGCACGCGCGCGTGCGTGCGTGTATATATATATATTATTGCATTATAACATATCGCACGCACGCACACACACATTAATATATATATTATATGATATATGTGGGCGTGTACGTGTGTGTGTGTGTTATATATATATATATATATATATATATATATATATATATATATATATATACACACACGCCCATATATATATATATATATATAATTTTTGTTGTTTGCACGCACACACCACACACACACACACACACACACACACACACACACACACACACACACACACACACACACACACACACACACACACACACACACACACACACACACACACACACACACACACACACACACACACACACACACACACATTATATATATATATATATATATATATATATATATATATATATATATATATATATATATATATATATATATAATATAATTATATTAATGTGTGTGTGTGCGTGTCGATGTTATAATTATTAATGCAATGCTGATGTGTGATGGTGTAAAGCAATGTTATAAGACAAGACATGTATTGACTAGTAAAAGAAAACATACACACATAATATTATAATATATATATATATATATATATATATATATATATATATATATATATATATATATATATATATTATATATAATATTATATGTGTGTATTTTCTTTTTTATTAGTCAATACATGTTTGTCTTGTCTTATAACATAGCTTAATTTATACTATCACACATCAACATTGCATTATAACATCACATTAGTAACATTACACTGATTATATTATCGTATTAATTACTATATCGCAATACTGCATCACATTATAATTATACATCGTTGCATTTACAACAACATATTATATACAACCATATGTCGTATTAAAACATTGCATTACAACTCTGCATTACACCATTGCATTACGTCTACGGCATTGCGTTACGGCCCGACACTGCAGCATCTCGTTACAACATTTTTACAACATCGCGTTACATATATCGCATTACAACGTTGCAATACACTACATCCCGCCATTGCATTACAACACCACGCGCATTACAATATATCACATTACAAACGGTATTGCGGCATCGCATAATAACATCGCATTTCATAGTTGTATTACAACGTTGCATTTACAACGTTTTATTATAACGTTGCATTGCAGCGTTGCATCACAACGCCAGCTGCCTGTGATATTCTTATTCTATCCTATGATTATCTTACTAAGACCCAACTTAGCGAGACTAGAGCCAACTACACTTTGGATTGGATGATGCCTTGTAATGACGTTTCATGATGCAATATTTCAATAAGTTATTAACACAAAAATTTAAAGTATGGAATGTCGGATTTAAATGAGCAACGGTCCATATTTTATTTCACATCTTGCGTTTTTAATTCAGCTAAAAGTTATTAGTTTTGTAAACATTTGAAAGTTACCACGTTTTGATTGGTCCGCGAATTTTCTCCGAGACTGTTACTAGAAGATTAGAGGAAGCGTGTGTGGTAGTAGTTGGTTGCTGGTAACATCGTTGTTTATGTTTACATACTGCACCAGCTGTCAAACCCAGATAAAACGTACTGGGGTGAGTACTGTGCACATGGCATAGCTTTATTGCTTTGAAAACTAGAAACAATTTGCTGAAGGTTTAGCAGTATTCGTTATGGAAAGAGGAAGAAACACTGTTTGACAAGACAGTGCCATCGACAGACAGAGACCGACTGGCGTGTCAAATCACGAACGCTTGGAAACGTAGAAATATGTAAAATATCAATCTACGGCCATATGTCTTGACCAACTTGACATCCTATCTTACTATTAACATAGTATCAAACTGTCTAGGCTAGGTATCAGGCATATAATGCAGTATAGTCTATAGAGGTGCTACTAGCTGTTTCGTTAAATTTTGAAATGGGCGGGACTGACATCCAGAAATTCAGAATGAACAAGTTAGTTTTTGTGCAACATCGACATCGTCTGTAGCCAGTAGCAGTGTAGGCAGGCTCGTCCGCCCCACTCTTGGTCTCTGGGGCGGGTGTCCGCGGGGGGGATTTACGTAAGCGCCGATTTGGGCTTTCAGTAGCCAAATGGCTATGGAACTAATAACTTAAGT
Source organism: Lamellibrachia satsuma (assembly GCA_033239005.1). NCBI lineage: Eukaryota > Metazoa > Annelida > Polychaeta > Sabellida > Siboglinidae > Lamellibrachia > Lamellibrachia satsuma. The sequence continues at coordinate 7,854,557 of BSQZ01000023.1, forward strand.
TTTAAAACCGATACGCACTAACCATTTCACATGTCTATTCTGTGACATACAACCAACACTTGGACTTCAAGAAACTAAAGAAATGTGCTCCAAACAATTATTTATGAGTACTTTTATCAATGACATAGAAAACATTTCACAATTAGCCGCCATACTGTGCATGTGATGTTGCCTTTGGGTCACATGGTCAAACGCAATTTCGTGTAGAATGAGGCCAGTGTGGGCCAGCAGCACAGACATAAATAAAACACCCGTTAGTAAGTTAGTAGTTTATAGGGGGGGTGATTAATGATGTAACTCTATGGCCAGCAGACGGCAATTCTTAGCGTGACCTTATATAGATATACGAGAATCCCGTTTGGTAATCTCGCTCACAACAACATCCGGTTATATACAAATGTTGACAAGCACATGCATTCTGACAAAAAAGTAATAATTTCACACTTTTACATGGTTATTGTCAGGTACCTTTAGTGATATACATGCAAGAATGCATACAGACATGAAAGACGTGTTTATTGCTCTGTTTATGGCGTTTTTGTAAGGTTTCACGTTTCATGAAAATACTTACCTTTTAGCCGAGCGAGAACTTCGTCTTACGACAGCAACAGCCAGATAGAAAAAATTGTATGGCGATTAACTTTGCCTAGTAGCAGTGCAGGTGCTTTTCTCCCAACCCTATAAATGCCATTGTGTTTGTACTGTATTGTCGGGTTTTTGTGAGATGGTGTGTTATGAGTTACGAATCCAATGTCTGTATGAGTTATGACTTATGTCAGTTTATGTATAAAGTTCGCCTGAGCCTGAGGACAAGCTTAATAATTGACAGGCATGACATATGGATTGGTTGTGATGTTCCCAAGTCATCTGGATGTGCAATACTATTTACTATTTAGCAACTATCAAAACAAATAGCCATATCATGGAGAAGGACTGCTTAACACAGAATTATTATACTGAATAAACAAACTCTGTTTCTTATTATAGGCAACGTGTTTTTGTTTTGTAAACATCTGGTGACATGCTGTGAGGATTGTCACTTGGTTGTCCCCACACAAGAATCTCCACATGTATTCAGCAGTAAAGAAAGTAAACAAGACTTGGCAGAAATCACACTGGATGCTATGTTTAACAGCATTATCATATGACACCGGTTGGTGAAATCCCAAGCACATTTTAGAAAACAGTTGGCCAGACCAATAGAGAAACCGAATGTGGAAGATTGGTTGTAGTGATGTGTTAATTTTATAATAGTTAAAAACATTACCATCTGAAATCTATGCAAATAAATATTATTGTCAACTATTCCTTTGTTCATAATCAATTAAATGTGTAGATTACAATGATTACATTAAATTATGCTCATTGCAACATCTCGGCAAATTTGGATGATGAGTTGCAACATAGAGTGTATTATTGTTACAGCATGTTGAAAACCACAATCTATGTATAATATACATGAATTAGAATAGCATTATTGGGAGTCAGCCACGTGACCAGTTTATACCATAACATTTAGGGATCCTCCAAGATCTCCACCTAGGCGGATATATTTTATCGTGTAGCTATCTGGTGAATGTCATTAATTTTTTTAACCAACTTTTTCCCAGGCAAATTGACGAAAGGTCTTCAGTTTTTTAGACAAATTTTTTTTGTCATTGGAAAATGGTTAGCATTAACATACTGCACCAAAATTTAAGGTCCAGAGATGTATGAATGATAAAATATATGTTAAAAAATTTGAATAATTAATGAAATAAACAAATTAATAATTATTTATATGGGGAAGTTGGTACACTTGTTATTAATTATACTAAATTAATGATTACATGTGTATTAACTTCCAGATTTAGAATCATGCAGCATAATTGATGACAATAATTTCAGTACAGTCAAGCTTTGTGCAGGCAACTTGGCGTTTAGTTGTCAATGCTTACCACTGATGCACCGTCCGTGTTTATATGTAAGTCAACCAAGATACTAATAAAATGTGATCACTGGTTCACCTGCTGTCCACCCCAATTTGTGCCACCACTTGGTGGCAGGTGAAATTAGCTCAGCTACTCCCCATCAGTCTTGTTAAGTAGTCATTGGGACTGTGCAATAAAATGGGCTCAGGTCTGATACAGTGTTTCAATAATAGCTTGCACCTGTGGCATAGTGGTTAGTATATTCACTTCACAAGCACCTGTAGTGTAATGGTTAGTATGTTAACTTCACAAGCATGTGTGGTGTAGTAGTTATTACAGGGTGTATATTCACTTCACAAACCCCTGTGGTGTAGTGGTTAGTATATTAACTTCACAAGCACCTGTAGTGTAATGGTTAGTATATTCACTTTACAAGCATGTGTGGTGTAGTGGTTAGTATATTCACTTCACAAGCACCTGTGATGTAGTGGTTAATATATATTCACTTCACAAGCACCTGTGGTGTATTGGTTAGTGTATATATATTCACTTCACAAGCACCTGTGGTACAGTGGTTAGTATATGTATATTCACTTCACAAACACCTGTGTTGTAGTGGATATATATATTCAGAAGCACCTGTGGCATAGTGGTTAGTATATATTTATTTCACAAGCATCTGTGCCATGGTGGTTTGTATATATTTATTTCACAAGCACCTGTGGCATAGTGGTTAGTATATTATTCACTTCACAAGCACCTGTAACATAGTAGTTAATATATATTCACTTCACAAGCACAAGAAAATAAATGTTTCAAAACTGTTTGTTTTTGATGTTTTTATTTGTTGTTGATATCGTTCATATATTCTATCCTCAAAGTATTTACTTTCTGTCATGAAAATATTGATTAGCAAGTGGGCTACCTAAGAAGCTGTCGGGCTACTTCACTTTGCGAGGTTGGTAGCCCGATTGGCTACCTTCCATGACTTGTTAAATCCCACCCCTGCAAAATGCTTACTTTCCCTTGTCATTGACACAGGAAAGTAAGTGACACTTTATGAGTTTGTCAATAGAATTTGACTGCTGGAAAACTGTATACCTGTACTACAACAAATCTGCTCATTTTTAATAGTCTGCATACCTCCAGATTTACATTGATGTGCCTTTAAGTTTCATCCCAGCAATGTCTTTGTTTTACCATTGAGTGGTATGTTGCAGAATGGTCAACCTTGGTAGACGACCACAGTGTCTGAGACAGTGTTGACTGTGCATCATCAGATCATCTACCATAGAATGAGCAAGAAGAAAGATGCCCCTCCCCGGCCCCCGGCTCCTAAGCTCACCCTCAACAAGCTGGGCAGCAGACAGGGGTCAGTTGGGTCAATATCTGTCCACTACAGCCCTTTGATGGACGATAATAACAGTGATCTGGACGAGGACGTCGTCTTTGATCCCGGCACTTCCAGTGACCAAGCGCCGCAGCAAGTGTCGATTAAAAGCAAAACGTGGCTGGTACAGCAGCAGCAGTCTCGGTCCGCTCCATCTTCTGAGGCCACGACCCCTGTGTCCACTGGCCCAAAACTGATTGGCCAGTCCAGCTTGGACCAAGGGCTGGCAAGACCCAACCAAGATGTGGCGGCATTCCATGAAGGTAGCGAAAAATCGCTGCTGTCTGGACTGCGCGAGAAACTCAATGATCTTCCCAATGCATTCATTGGGAAGATCGAAGAAATTTCTAACGAGACAGTTTTCGCAGACATTGTGGACAGGAAGATTAAGAAGTCTGACTCGATGGATTCGTCTACACACAACTTTGGCACGCTGGCTCTTAGTCAGACCTCTGTCCACATCATTGACTCGAAGAAAAGCCAAACTTCAACGCCAAGTGACATAGCTATCGAAGAAATGATAACTCCAACAGAAGCACTGCCCATTCAGAATGCACGCAAAAGACATGACACCAGTGAGAGTTTGTATTCATGCCCTGAAACTGAATTGTGGGAAAATCACCACACGAGTGACGCGATGTCAGGCGGATGGTCGAAATCACCAGTAGGCTCGGCGCGAGAGCGCGGGTTCTCACCTCACAAGACAAGCACTGACAAAACACCAATGACCCTGTCGGGACTTCTCATGAACCGGGACGATAGCATAGAAGAGATTTCCCGCAGTGAATCTGAGAACGTTTTCTATGACACAACAGAAAATTTACCGGATATATCTTCCAGTAAAGTGACACCAAAAAAGAATCCGAGCACGCCGAAGTACTCGTGGAGTATACTATCGGTTCAACAGATCTTCGCAGTCGTGGTGTGCATTCTCGCGTGCCTTATGATTCCTCTGCCGTCTTTCATTTCTGGTCTCCTGAGCGGCATCGCAATGACCATCTGCATTATCAAACTGCACCAATTTGTCACCCAGCCATCTCGCCCCAAGGAGCCATTCACAGTGCCTGATGTTGATACGCTGCCACCAATGCGCATGCCTGAAATGCGCGAGTCGGTGAATGAAGTCGGAAAGTTCAAGGTAATGTTAATTTTATTTCCTCCCCCTTACTCTGTGGTTCCTGACTCCCATAGTTTGGCAGTGTTGTATTTGAAATTAATCTGTATGACATTTTGAATAATTAAGGTGGCTAGGATGGCTAGAATGTCAGTTGATTTTGTCATTTTTTTCTTCATAACATGCTAGGATATACTGAACTAAATGTTGATGCCACAAAAAATCACCCGGCACTAACGTCATATTTTGCCAATCCATCCTTTAAAAATGCAGTCCTTTTGGAAATCCCCTTGAGTTCCCGGAAAAATGACAATGTTTCCATAGTAACGACCGCGTGCGCTACGATGTTCGACCTAGCTATATTCGTTCGCCGTGAAAGCAGACCACATCGTATGGTTACTGTAATGCTAGGACGCATCAGTATTATATCTACCTAACTAAATCATGTAGTTAAACCAGCAGATATCAGCGTTCAGTGAGCGTTAACGTAGTTTATCACGTCTGACTTAAACGGAAATCCTACATGTATGTGATCTGGTGACCCCGCAGGATAACGGGTCAATCAGAATGACCGTACACACACCCGTGTCAATGTCAATATTACAAATGGCCATTATGTTTTTCAAGCATTTGTTGAAATTGTGTTTTTATTAATAACCAGGAAATTATATTTAAAATATTGTTTGAGAAAAACTACAACACTCACAATGTTGCAATTTTGCACGCAGCATAATAGTAATACAGCAGCGAATTATGATTGGTGAAGGGTTTTGTGTCAAAAATACACTGCCACGTTAGGCTGTCATTCAACTTTTGCTTAATTCATTCACGGTGGTGTAGCAGACATAATTGGTTGGTGTTAACCAAAATCTGCTGTAAAGTTATCAGTTACACTGTCATGCTTTTATGTATGTAATTTATTTTTTGGGGATTGTCTCAAAACGATTTAAACTTTGTTTTTAGTGGCTATTTTTTCACATTTAAAAAAATGATTTAAAACTTTGTAACATAACTAAATAAATGAAAAAACTCCCACTTTTTAAAATCTGATATATTGTATAGTATTTCAACTACAATCTGTGAAGAAATGGTTCTTCTACTGAAACTAATCAATTCAAGACAAGCATATAATAGCCACCCCAGCTACCTTAACTGAAAGGGGAGTAAACACGTGAAGCATCGTATCTGAAACAAGTTAATTAAATGAACTGTTTTGTAAATCATCAAAGTCCATAATCCAGTACTTTGGCAGACTGAAATTTACATTCCCACAGAAGGATTCATTAATCGTTTGACCCTCTGGTGCAACTGCCCTGACTTTGTTAGCTGGCATGCAGGCTGAATCTTGTAAATAAATATTATGCTTATCCTGTAGAACATACATTTTCTAGGTTTATATCAGATGTAGCTAGCCTTACTCATGTCAGTTTATATTACTAGACATGTAAGCTACTCTTGAGTGCTGAATAAACGTCCCTATACGCATATTTATTTGATGAAAAATGCCACCCTATACGCACCTTATTTGGTACTATACTATTATTAAATTTTAACATTTGTGCCAGCCTATATATAGCCTCCAATAATCGTGGCAAATTATGCAGGGTATAATTGTAGGAGAGCAGTTGTTCTCACTCCCTGTTGCTAGCGCTAATCAATCATCCAAGGAGCGGTTTACCGCTCGCTATAAAATCCCTTGCTCCCAACTGGAGCTGCACGTGGCTCCCTCTGATGGCAAAGTTCTCATCCTTTCGAACGACAGTTGTGAATTTAGTGGTATCCAGTGCTTCTGAGGATTTTAGATTTTGATCCCGAAGCATTAGACCGTTTAATTTCCATGAATCAGTCAGAATCCTTAGTTCTCTGGAGCTCGACATGGTATATTATTAGTTAAAACGCCATTATCACTGCGTAAACCAACCATAAATGGCTGCCGTGTGCAGCGCCTCAAATCGGTCGTAACTGCCTGGCGGCGGTTTCCCCAAAAACGGGCTTGCGTATTCAATTCAATAAAACTTTAATGTTCATTTAAAAACAAAAAATTTCCCGGTTTTATAAAATGTGGTTACTATATCTGTGGTGATGCGAATGTGCACAAAGTTTATGCATATTCGGCACAAAAAATAATAACCTGCGATCCACGTAGTTTTCTAGGGACGCCTTGACTTCACGTCGAGTAAAAAAATTGCTTCGGCGCTAAAAAATACAAGTATACAAATGTCTTTTTCGCACTGTACTATTATTTGTTTTGAACAATGTGCCACCCAGTACGGTTAATCGGCACTATACTATTATTAAATTTGATCGATTTGCCACCCTATACTTTTATTTGGCCTACAGGCTATACGTTTATTTGGCATCCATTCACGATACTAAATTGCAGTTAGTATTATTGCAATTGTCATTAAGCTATTGCAATACTTATGTGTAGAACTAATTATTTAATACAATTAATTTAATACAACACTAGTAATGTTATCAGATATGGTCTTCTCTATTTCGCAACATACATAATTTTTTTGGTTTCCCGTTCCCAACAGTATCCAAGCCATGTGCTTGCCAATAATGGAATCAGACTTTCAGATGTGATCAAGCAAACTCAAAGACAGTGCAGATGTGTGTGATTTCAGCATCCAGTAGTGAACCACATAATGATCAAAACATTCGTCTCATGCATAGTGCACAGTGGTTACTAAAATACTAAGGTGACATTTACTACAGTTATACATAAATTTACAATGTCCAGCATGCATGCGAGCGCACGCGCGCGCACATACACACACACACTCACACATGCACACGACTAGTCAGCAACAGTTCTTAATTCTTTTTATTTCAGAGGCCCATCCAAAATAAGCCTCCTGGTTCCCATGCAAATTTGCTTTCGTACCGATTTCATGCTTTTTGTCTGAACGGTCCTTGTTTATGTTATATTTGTTATGCTTTATTTGTCAGCAAGTAGTAGTAGTACTAGTAGTAGTATTACTACTAGTACTACTGTAAGAAATGAAAGCTAATTAAATTTTCTTTTGAAAGGAGTGAATTTTATAAATATAGGTCCATCTTAACTGTATCGTATATATTTTTTTATAAATGTTTTGAGTTCATAGAAATAATTTTTTTATAACTACAGTTGACTTCAGATGCCATAATGACAATAATTCATTATTTTTTACTGCAAGTATCAGTGAATGAAACCTTCAGAATTAAGTTCTGATTCAAATGTTAAGAAAATTATTAAAACATTTTTAACCATTACAACGTTGTGGTATATTTTATCAAATAAAGTAATGACCAAAATTCACAAAACATGTCACCCTTTTTTCTTCACTTTGAAAAATATCAGTTTTAAAAGATCGACAGGTAAATTTATTGCACATTTCAACTTGAATACATGTCATTCTAGTGACCACAAACAAGCACAATATGTGTATAACATTTATTTAAACTTTTAATTTTTCAGATAACAAAACGCATGTAGAAAACTGTTATTCTTGGATTGCCATGTACCACATTTGAGAGCGTCTCTATGCGCAAAAATTGTCGAAAACCCATCCTCTGTGGAAACCCTCAAAATCACAAATCAGTTTCTGAATCCTCTACTAGCTGAAGATGCATCCAGTTGTCAACTTCTGACGATCAATTGGTTCAAAAACTGCCTGATTACTATTTAAAATAACATCTGAATCATCTGAGAACGCATCAACATCATTGCCATTGCGCAAGGCGTGAATGGGGTCATCCATTTTGCGATAGCAATGAAAATCAACACTATTTAGTAATTTACTACACTCAGAATCACTGTCGAAAATTTTAACAGAACAGCGTGAAAAACCGGAAGTGTCCCAGGCCAGTACACATGCACACATTTTGTGACATCATAGGAATATGTGTACGTGTACACGAGGTAATTCGATAGGCCTATGCTATAACTACACAAAAAGTCGTAGTCGGGATAGAATGGTTAACTACATAAAGTCTGAATACAATTTTCTTCAACCACAACTATTTTGATTACTTACTCAACATTTCGACTGCCATTGGCAGCCTTCATCAGGAATTCTTGGACGGTAGGTTCTTCCTTGTCTTGGTAATCAGGCCGTCCCATATGTGACTCAATCTATACCCCACTCGGCTCGATTTTTCTTTCTGAGATTGCTGTTCTTTCACCTTCTTTATGGTCCAACTAGGGTACCCACATCTTTCTAGTGCTTTGGTGATGTGCTCCACTTCTTTCTCTCTGTCCTCTGGCACTGATACGATGTTGAATCTATCCAGTAATGTTTTGATGACCCCTAGTTTCTGGTGTAACGGATGGTGAGATGTGAAATTCAGATATTGGTCTGTATGCATGTTCTTCCGATACACTAAGAGTTTCACTGTTCCATCTTCCTTTCGTCCCATAAGTGTGCCCAGGAAGGGCAGGGACTTGTCGCTCTCTTCGTCATATGTCAACTTAATGCTGCCTGTGGTGTCTATGCTGTTGAGATCCTCTGTCAGTTCTTGTTCACATCCTTTCCTCACTACTTCCATCACATCATCTTCTACAGTTTCAGTTTGCAAGTTATTGGTGCTGTGAGAACAACTTGCTGTTCCTGCCATTCCATGAAGAGATTAGCAATTACAGGTGACACTGGACCTCCCATTGCTGTGCCAAACTTCTGCTGATAAATGGTGCCCCTGAAGCTAAAATATGTAGTTGTGATGATAAATTTCAGCAGCTTCATTATGTCATCTACATTTAGATTTTTCTGTAGTTTCAGTTTTGTGTCAACTTCTAGTTGTTTCTTGATAATATCCAGTGTCTCGTTGATCGTGGTGTTTATGAAGAGAGACACCAAGTCATGTGATAGGAACATCTCATCTTGTTCGATCATAATAGAATAGAAGCTATTTTATTGGCTAAGTGCTTCTAGTTCTTTCTGTGGTGTGATGTCTTACCCACAATCGCAGCTAGTAGGTCTGCCAGTGATTTTGATACATTTTAGGGGAAAGCAGTGTTAATTGAACCATTATCCATTCTGTTTGTTGTCTAGGGTGCAATCATAATTTTAAGAAAAAATTGTTTTTACTCACATAAACCATGATTATTAGTAGATCATACCAAGATACTATATATAACATGCGTAGATAATTATATATAGCTGATTCATATAGGGTTGGTAAGCTGGTTCAGTTAACACTTGATGTGGGGTAAGTTATTTTTTGTATGTTAAAGAATCTATTCAGGCTTATGAAATAAATTAGAAACCGAAGCAGATTATGATGAAGCTGTTTGGTGCAAAATAGTTTCAGGAAATTCAAAATTAACTATTGGATTAGTTTACCGAAGTCCAAACATAGAGGATAACACAAAAATACAAAAATGCTATAAAGGAAGTTAGTAAAGGGGAATGTATCATAATGGGAGATTTTAACCATGGACACATACAGTGGAAATCTCTAGAGAGTACCGGGGGTGAGGACCAAAAATTTTTATTTTTAATTCGTGAGAGCTTACTTACTCATCACGTGCGAGAACCAACCAGGGGAGAAAATGTATTAGATATAGTTTTATCATCACAAAAAGAATTAGTGGACAATGTAAAAATACATGAACCATTGGGTAACAGTGACCACAATCAAATATATTTTGACATCAATGTAAAATCAGAAAGTAAAAATAAAAAAACGTATACGAGAAACATCCACAAAGATAACTATAAAGATATGAGAAAATACTTAGCAAAGCTAGATTGGAATAACATGCTGATGAATAAGACTGCAACTGAATGTTGGAATATTCTAAAATATGAAATTGAGAGTACCATCGATAAATTTGTTCCCTTGAAAAATCAAGGAAAATGGTCTAGAAAGAAACACTTGTCAAAAGAAGCTATTAGAAAAATAGTGTTTAAGCAAACTATATGGAGGGTTTATAGGTGTACCAGAAAGGATGAAGACTATGCAACAAGAAGAGCTACAACTGAAATTAGAAAATCTAAAAGAACTTTTGAAAAACAATTGGCAGGTAATATAAAAAATGACAGCAAGAGTTTCTTAGCTTATGTAAGGAGTAAACAGAAAGTTCGAGATAAGGTCGGACCACTGGAAAACAACAGGGGAAACATAATTTCAGAGGGGTTTCAAATGGCAGAGGTCCTGAATGAGTATTTCAGCTCAGTATTTACCACAGAAGATATCACCTCACCTCCAATTCCATTTACTAAATTTGAGGGAAATAAATCAGAACATTTAGGGCAGTTATTTGTAACTCCTGTAATGATAGCAAACAAAATTAAGAAGATGAAAGATAATAAATCACCTGGAGTTGATGGGATACCACCAACACTGCTTTAGGAAATTGTTGAGCAAATTAGTACACCACTTGCAAAATTGTTTAACTTGTCAGTAGAAGAAGGAATAGTTCCTTCAGAATGGAAAGAAGCAAACATTACGCCATTATTTAAGAAGGGATCGAGGAACAAGCCAGAAAATACAGACCAGTGAGTTTAACATCAGTTGTATGTAAATTACTCGAAACATTAATTAGAGACCACATGGTGGAATTCCTTGTAAAACATAATTTAATAAATACATCTCAACATGGGTTCCTAAAAGTAAGGTCATGTCTAACCAATCTTTTATGTTTTTTTGAAGAAATTACAAAGTGGGTAGATGACCGGTCACCAGTGGATGTTGTCTACTTAGATTTTCAGAAAGCTTTCGATACAGTGCCATGCCACAGATTGATACTTAAACTAAAAGCCCATGGTATAGGTAATGATGTAATCAACTGGATAGAAAAGTGGCTTACACACAGAAGACAGAGATTAATAGTAGTCGGTGAGATTTCAAACCGGAAATCGGTTTTGAGTGAGGTACCACAGGGATCAGTATTAGGCCCTATACTGTTTTTGTATGTATAAATGATCTAGAAGATGACATATCTAGCAAAGTACTCAAATTTGCAGATGACACGAAAGTATTCAGAAAGGTTACAAATGATACAGATAAACAAAGTTTACAGGATGATCTAGATAAATTAGTTAAATGGTCAGAAAAATGGCAAATCTTATTAAGTTTTTGGAAGTGTAAATGTATACACATAGGACATGGAAACATGGACGAAGAATATAAAATGGGGGATGCTGTACTAGGTAGAACCACACAAGAAAAGGACTTAGGAGTAACATTTAGTGCTGACATCAAAGTTTCAGAGCAATGTGGGATTGCTGCTTCAAAAGGAAATCAAATTCTAAGGCTAATTAGGAGAACTATCATGTATAAGGAGAAACAGCGAATTGTACCCCAGGGTGGGCTACACATAGATGAGAAAATTGTTGGACTCTCAATAAGCCAATGGCTTCCTTGTCCAAGTGCCATCTGGAACTTGTTGTTTGGGATGGCAATCTTGTTAAAGTTGAACCACAGTGTAGCGTAAGTTGCGTAAATGCTTTTTTTGTATAATTTACATAGGCCTTGAACAAAAAGCATAACTACTCAGCCAACACATCTACCCAATGGGCACAACACGTCTGTGACAAGTCTGTGCACTTAATTAAAAAGTTGACGCACTTAATTGAAATAGACTTATAATGCCAATCGCAACTAGTGTAACAAACTGCTAATATGTTGTCTTTTAGCAATCCGATGTCCCAATTTGCTTGGAAATGAATTCCTTGATGTATTTTGGGGTAAAGAACACTCGTCTTTGTTATTTAACCGCTGCTCAACTAACCCTCCCTTGGGCCTTGGGTGGCTCAACTAGCCCCGTTTTGACAATTAAGGTTATTTAATTAACTTCTCATTAATGCGCAAAGTGATGTAAACAATTTTCTTCTCTGTGCATAGTTAACAGAGAAGAAAAGAGCACAAACAATAAAGTCTGGTCACATGCATTGATAGTTTACACACCAGGAGACATTAATCACAATTACCAAAAGTTTTGAAAAAGATCAAAAAACATTCTTTTAGCTCACGTGTTCTGGCTGTTGTGACAAATGTAACCTATTATACATCAATAGTGGTCTAATAACTTCAATAACTGGATGATACCATGTTACTGTCACTGCTCTTGTTTCCTGGGAAACATGGGTGGCTCAACTAGCCCAGTGGCTCAACTAACATAGCCTTCCCCTACCCAGTTCACCCTGTATAATCCACAATAGGTCTGAGAGGGTTGTCTGGTTTAGCAGAAGAAGAACTTGCTGTCCCAGAATTCCTGATGAAGGCTGCTGATGGCAGTCGTAATGTTGAGTAAGTAATCAAAATAGTTGTGGTTGAAAAAACATAATTCATATATATATATATATATATATATATATATATATATATATATATATATATATTTATATATATATATACCAATTTGATGAACATTTTCACGAATACATAAAAAGTCGTAGTCGGAATAGAAAGGGTTAAGACATGTTCACCATTATAGCAAAATACATGTATACACTAATTCATGTTCCATCTATTTTTCCTGCTACAGAGCACTATCACTTGATAGCTTGACATATAAGAGACAACCAGAATAAAAAACGTACTCCCAAAAGACACACTGAATCCGTGAAGCATGAAACTGTCATTGATTATACAGACACAACTTGCAAGAGAGCGTCCGTTATTAAAATGATGTGACAATGTTGTTACAATGTCATGCGTCCATGTCACAAAGCCAGACGCTCAAATGTCATGTTGGTAGACCAGGTCATTCTCATTACTCAGAAACTGACATGGCCATCTTCCTGATATCTGGCAGCATTCTCAGATGCAGGACGTTGGCCAGAGTATGTGTTATCATTGATTTTATATAATTCCATGTGGAGATCTATCACAGTTGACTAATCATGAGATTTACAGTCTTCTTCACGAAAGAATGATGACGCCTTTAAAACTTGCAATTGATTCACAACGAACAGAGTGAAATCTGCATGCATTGTCTGATGCATTTCAACGCATGACATTTGCTATATTTATGGTTGATGTGTGTGTGTGTTGAAAATTTATGTGTGTTGAAAATGGAAAAGGGTAATTTTTATGTCATTAAGTATTGAAACTTTCTCAGGGTGGGTCGTTTTCATGATCAAATCATGTTAAATGTCGCTGGACACATTGAGTGTGAGAGTGTGTGTGCATGTGTATAGATGCCATTATATTAGATCTGCAGCCAACCTAAGCCAATGCATGTTGCATACATTTACCAACATTATTTGCTCTGTGTGTTTATTTGCTCCCTGTGTGTTTATTTGCTCTGTGTGTGTTTATTCGTTCCCTCTGTTTTTATTTGCTCTCTGTGTATTTATTTGCTCTATGTGTGTTTATTTGCTCTATGTGTGTTTATTTGCTCTATGTGTGTTTATTTGCTCTGTGTGTTTACTCTATTTGTGTTTATTTACTCTCTGTGTGTTTATTTGCTCTGTGTGTGTTTATTCGTTCCCTCTGTTTTTATTTGCTCTCTGTGTATTTATTTGCTCTCTCTGTGTTTATTTGCTCTGTGTGTTTATTTACTCTCTGCGTGTTTATTTGCTCTCTGTGTGTTTATTTGCTCTCTGTGTGTTTATTTGCTCTCTCTTTCTCTGCTTGTTTCTCAGTCTCTGGCATGCATGCTCGTGTACTCTCCACATGCACTCTCCACATGGGTCTACCCATGTGGTTAGAGTGCTGGTCTGTTGATCAAGAGGATTGTGGTCTGAGCTCCCAAGCTGCCATTGGGCAATGTCTTTGCCTACAGGTATGTTTTGGGTGAGATGCCAAAAGCTATGTGAGTCCTTTCTACCGGGTGTTTATGCCAGGTGAGATCAAATAGCGGTCTTAATCTATAAAAATACCTTTGCATTTGGCTCTTCAAGAGCCCACCATTGACCAAAGTCAATAGTGGGTATCAGAATTAGAACACATGCATTCAACGAAACGCATATTGCAATGTTTCTATTACATTGTCATTTGCCTGCAGGGTTGGATGAACGAGGTGACAAGATACGACCTGAGTGATTACCACATCAACCAGACGCAATCTGTTTTCCTTCATCTAGAGGGCGCTAATCTGCGTCTCCAGCGGGCGACCAGTCGGGTGGCGAAGCGGGCGATGTGGACTGAGTCACAGCATAGCAGCATTATATTCTCCCCATACCAACGTTTCCTGAAACTGACAGATGCTAATGTTAGCCTCCTTCCAAAGGGTATTGTCCGCAAGCGCTTCTGGAGCAAGAAATACCCGATCCTCATTGAGCTGGTCGCATCTATTCAGGATCCTATTCCCCTGGATGATCTGGTGGATCCCATCACAAGCGTGGAAGACTTGTCAAGTGTTAAGGACAGCGATCCAGCAGTGCGGCGGTTGTATTTATTTGCGCGGACACCGCGGGAGAAGGAGGAGTGGTATTGGCGATTCGTTGCCGCGGCTGCTGGGCGTCCGCTCCCGACAAAAATGGCCGAGCTGCTCACGAAGATCGAAACACCAAAGTCACAAGGATCGAGTGTGACTTCACCTGACTCACCCAGTGGCATCAGTAGAAGACGTCGGGTCAAATCGAACAACTCAGACAGCGAGACCATCTCTCTAGAGATGCCACTGAGCGAGGACTACCTGCCAGAGTACATGAAGTACATGGCTCGGATCATGCCGACGAGGCACGGCATCCCTGGGGCTGGGAAAGGGCCGCGACTGTGTGAGCCGAACCTTGTCTTCCTGAATGCGTTCATCGCGCGCTTCTTCTGGGACTTCCTCCGGGAGAAATATTGGGCAGGGAAGATCAGGACAAAGATACAGAAGAAACTCAGCAAGATTCATGTGAGTGTTCCCTCCAGTTATTCAGAGTGGAATTATAGCTGTATTCAGTCAAAAATCGGAAATCACCCAAATTAATAGTTATCGTCAAAGTCTTTATTGTACGTAAATGTTTTTTTTCTTAATTTATGCATTGTTCCAAATTTGTTAAAAAAATTCTAGATAGGTATTTTGGGGTGAATAGTGGGTTTGTTATATGGTGTGTTTACATTTGGGTTACACACCTATTCCCGAAATATTTTATAAATTTATAAGAATTGTGGCAATGTTGACATCATATTGGCTAATTTCAGCCTGTAAATATAGAATCTAGGGTTTGTTTACCTAGTTCATTTACGTAGTTTGTGTACATGTGTTGTTTGTTTACATTATCAATATGTATAAGAACTGTGGCAATGTTGACATCGTATTGGCTAATTTGGGGGAAACCTGAAACACCACCATTTCAACTTGTAAATTATATAGCATCAAATATCTCTTTACAGATTATTTTTGTGATAGGTTTTTAAAGTTGCGGCTTGTTCTGAATTTATTAAATATATTTGTCATATAAATTGTACAAGACATCTTTGACTAACAACATTGTGGCTTGGAGTGCTGTGTCAGTCCTAACTGATTGGAACAATCTCCGAGGGAATTAATTTGATTAGCTGAGCTCCTCAGCAGTTGCCTTGACACTTTGATCCATTGGTATCGGTCCTGTCTGCTGTCACTGCCACTCAGTTTTACCCGGTCAAAATCTGGATCACACAGATGCCACTTCGCATATTTTGTAAGCATAATCCTTCTGGATGAACAAGGATTGTTGAAGCAAGATATTTTATCTGCACTCAAGACTCAAACAAAGACAGAACAGAACAGGGTGATTGCTTCGTCGAAGCTTCGTCGAAGCAATCACCCTGTTCTGTTACAGTGGACAGACTAGACTGATAAACAGCGATCAACCAAAATGTTTGGTTCACGAATCTTGCATTTTACTGTAAACTTATGACCTGTGACAGTTTCAGCCAGGCATGTAGAAACAGTTGATCACTGCAGCCAGTATATATGTTAAAACATACAGCATGTTGAAATGGAATTCATTTCATTAATTAAAAAGTAGACCTGGTCTGCTTTTTGATTGATGTTTCCTGCGGTTTGATGGAGTTATTGTCCATGTTGTCTGTATTCTGGTGTACTTGAAACTACAAGCCTCCTGTGTTTTACTTCTAGTATGGACAAGGAAACAGTTCCCCAGTCTATGATAGAGTTTGTGTTATCAAACCCTTACACTGGCTGCTGCTGTCTAAGTCTCCCAGTCTGTGACAAAGATTGAGATATCAAACCCATACATTGGCTGCTGTCTGAGTCTCCCAGTCTGTGACAGAAATTGAAATATCAAACCCTTTCATTGGCTGCTGTCTAAGTCTCCCAGTCTGTGACAGAGATTGAGATATCAAACCCTTACTTGAGATATCAAACTCTTATACTGGCAGTCCGAGTTTCCCAGTCTGGGACAGCGATTGAGCTATCAGGGCCTTACAGTGAGCTACCTGAGCCTCCCAGTCTGGGACAGAGATTGAACTATCAGGGCCTTAAGTGTTTACACTGGCTGTCTGGCTCTTGTGAGACAAGCAATATTAAAAGATCGATCATCATTATCATCATCTGTAGTCACTGATAGTGATCACTTATGACACTGTCACGTTTAATGACAATTACACTCTAACAAATCACCTCCAATTTTCTGGCTGAGCTCTGTGACAAATCACCTCAAAATTGTGCTTGACATTTTCTACTGCATAATATTATATAATGCTTTACCACAGGCAGATACTCAAATTAGACAAAACATGTGCGTGCAAACACACAAATTAGACAAATTGAACACATGCATGTCCAGGGCAGAATTAATCATTGAAACAAACTGCCAACTGACGTTGTACATCGACATGCAGTGGGCAAGTTTGTGCACATAGTCATATAAGCCTATATGACTTGTAATAAAAATGTTAATTGTCTTCCTTGACGTAATATCACGCGGCCTTTGTTATAATATGGGATACCAACCCAGATAGATTCTTAAAATGGATACTTTAGGTCATAATTTGCATTTTTATTACATGCACAAGACAAATGTTGTATAATATACAGTTATTGAATGATATTGGGTTTATGACGAGTTGCTTCAGAATATTGTATTGAGCGAGCTTGTGATTCTGAAGCAACGAGTGCTTAAAACCCATTAACGTTTCATTAGGTATTTATTATATGGGTTCAAAATCAAAACTAACATTTCAAAACATGCACTGTTTAAATTAATTCTGCAGCGTGCATGCTTAACAATGCGATACTGGTTTTTATTGCACTGGACGCCACACTGTGCAGGGCAGCACATATCACCCTACACAGCATGTTATCAATAGCAGTTACCAATGTAATAGTATTATATTATTTGCTCAACAATTCAAATTTAACTCAAACTATAACAAACTATAAAAGCCCTGCCTGGTTTTTTCATATTACACTGGCAGTTTATATGGGTTATACATTGTGAAGCCAAATTCCTAAATGCAAAACCAAATACTCCAGGCAATGGACACATTTATGTCTAACGAGGAAGTCCACTATAATTATGGTATTTAATTAACCTTTCTAATAATTTACAAATCACTGATGTTAACTAAACTCACTTATCTGTAATTCTCTTACTTTTTCTCGAACCCTTTTTAAGTAGTGGTATGATGTTTGCTTCTTTCCATTCGAAAGGAACAACTCCCTCTTTTAATGACAAGTTGAACACTCTTGCAAGTGGTATACTAACTTGTTCTACTGTTTACAATTAACTGCCCTAAATACGTGTAGTCCAATTTCGCCTCCTGAAATTATTTAGCATCTGGAACTGGCAATGAACTAATATCTTCTCTTTTAAACACTGGATTGAAGTAACCATTTAGGTCTTCCGCCATTAAAAACCTTGTGATATTATATTTCCAGCACTGTCTTCTAGTGGTCCAACCTTGTCTCATGTTTTGTTTACTTCTGACATATGCATAAAAACTCTTGCTGTCATTTTTTATGTTACATGCACATTTTCTCATATATTGTCTAATTTCAGTTGTAGCTGCATTAAGTGCCTCTTTGTAATTTGCATAGTCTTCATCCTTTCTGGTTCGCCTATAAACCCTCCACATAGTTTGCTTTTACACTATTTTCTAATAGCTTCTTTTGACAAGTGTTTTTTTCTAGACCGTTTTTTTTTTGTTTTTTCAAGGGAACAAATTGATCAAAGATACTCCATTTCATATTTTAGAATGTTTCAACATTCAATTGCGGTCTTATTCATCAGCATGTTATTCCAATCTAGCTTTGCTAAGTATTTTTGCATATCTTTATATTTACCTTTGTGGAAGTTTCTCCCGTATGTTTGTTTATTTTTACTTTCTGATTTTACTTTGATGTCAAAATGTATTTCATTATGATCATTGTTACCCGATGGTTCATGTATTTTGACATTGTTTAATAATTCATTTTGTGAAGACAAAACAATATCTAATACATTCTCTCCCTGGTTGGTTCTAGCACGTGTTGAGTAAGGAAGCTATCCTGAATTACAAGTAGAAATTGTTGGCCCTCACCTCCTGTACTCTCTAGAGATTTCCATTGTATGTGTCCGTGCTTAAAATCTCCCATTATGATATTGCATTTCCAGTTGTTTCCATCTATCTGCATCCTGATTTTGCCATCTCTGCTTCCTTCCACTGCTCTGCATCAGGTTTTTCTTGGCCTTCCCCTTTCGCCTGAGGGTTCCATATGGTCACCTGTCTTGTAATGTGTTGTGTTGGCTTCCTTATAGTTTGGCCTATCCAGGTCCACCTCCTCCATCTAATTTGATGTTCGGTTTGTTCTTGTCTTCCCGGCAGGTGCCATATTTCATTGATGAGCTCACTGTGACAGGGATCGAGATCGGGAGTGAGATGCCCGTGATCCGGCGCTCAACCCAACCTTTCCTCAACGACCGGGGCTGTGGTCAGACCTCGACATTACGTACAATGGCGGCTTCCGAATGCGCCTTGAGGCGAAGGTGAATCTGATGAAGTTGAAGAAGATGTCGTCAGGTAGCACCATCACACTGGAGACAAAGGAGACAAAATACACCAAAGGGTGAGTTTGGTAAAACCTTGATGATGATGACGTGTAGCCAGTCTCAGGTCATTGGCGTCGGTATTCATTGACATCACCTTGCAATCTCTCTAGCCACTTCGAGTCCACGGTCTGTTTTCATACATGTGAAAATATCATCATTGAGATGTGGCGTACATGTGCTGATATCTAATTGCCTAGTACTTGGCAAAGTATATTTTTAAATATGGGTCAGGGAGACCGTCAGTGCAGATACTCTTATCACATCAACGTTTTACCAGGATGGATTCTATTAATACAGCCTGTAATGGAACTGTGCTAATTGCCTGGAATATTTAAGAATATTTTAAGGTATAGCTAAGTAGAAGTTTATCGCCATATGCCACTTTTGATAGGACATTGCCCAAAATGTGGAGAACTGCTCTGATTTTCTCATCCATTTTTGTTTACTGCAAATTGATTGCAGGACACTAACAAAATATGATGACATTGTGGTTGGCATCCACTGACTACATGATACGGTTATTTTATGGCACATTACAATAACCGCCAGTCAGAAGCTATAGTTAGTTTAAGGCCTGTTCAGCAAGAAATGATAACAAAATATGATGACATTGTGGTTGACATCCACTGGCTACATGATATGGTTATTTTATGGCACATTACAATAACCGCCAGTCAAGCTATAGTTAGTTTAAGGCCTGTTCAGCAAGAAGCGATACGTCTAACTGGTTGAGCAACTCTGTGTCGCCCAATCAGGCATCTGATTGCTCGTGTGAATGGGCCTTTAGGATACTTGTTCAGAGCCATTTGTCTAAGGCTACAACAACTACATGACACATAATGTGAAATGTTGCTTAGATGCATGCGTTATTACGCAACACTTAAACAAGTATACAATGTAGACAGCTAGTGTCTGTTGTTACAGTTTAGTTTTAAGAGGCATAAGATTCTACCAAGGACATTGTTTATGTTTTACATGTTCTGTACATGTGTGCACATGCGTGTATGTGCGTGCATGTGTATTTCTGCCATATACTGCACATAAACTCTGTGGTTCAGGTCAGCTGTGCTGAATTCGGACGAGGAGGACAGTGCGGAGTCATCGACCGATGACGAATCCATGGAGGAGAAGCCAGCAGAGACACCTGATGACAAGTACCGTATTCATTCTGTTAAGCATACATACCCTAATAAGCGTACGCCCCATTTTTTTCAAAGTTCAATGACGATAGAAGTCTGAGAAAATCAAAAGTTTCACATACAGTCGTGCCTCGTTATTACGGATTCGGTCGTGGACCCCGATTTTCTGCCGCCAGGAAAATGCCAAATGGGCCTGCTTAAACCTACTTAGAATGGCTTTGACAATTCTCAACATTAGACGAACAATGTCAATGAACCAGTATCAACGTGTTGTTTGTTTTGCACTGTTGTTGGCTTCGCTTTGACGGTTTGTAAATTGCAATCGAGATTCACAAATACGCCTCATGTAAGAATCAGATCAACAGTTTTAAATGCATTTAGCATGCAATACCAACAAAACGCTTGGGTGAAATGACATGCTTCCATTGCATCGTAAATTTAATAATTTTCGCGATGCGAAACCAACATGCTAAATTCCTAACCCAAGGCTCTACCGGTGCGAAAATACGAATTCGTCATCTGCGTATAAAACGATGAATCGATGTTAAGTAGTGCATAATAAATTTATGCTTTGGTCGAGATCGGTTGAAAGACGAAGTGAAACAATTATTAATTCTACCTATTGTTGTTTTCTGTGTTTCAGCTTACATGCTATGTTTGTCAAATCATATACGTTTGCGGCTGCTCAGATCCAGGTTATTATTTTCGATTCGTAAACCTGTTGGTCCAGTACATCATCATCATCATAGTAGATCTATTCTATAACGGTATACGTACGTGTTTTATTCAGTTCAAGAATCAACGGAAATGTTTTTTTTCTTAATTTATGCATTGTTCCAAATTTGTTAAAAAAATTCTAGATAGGTATTTTGGGGTGAATAGTGGGTTTGTTATATGGTGTGTTTACATTTGGGTTACACACCTATTCCCGAAATATTTTATAAATTTATAAGAATTGTGGCAATGTTGACATCATATTGGCTAATTTCAGCCTGTAAATATAGAATCTAGGGTTTGTTTACCTAGTTCATTTACGTAGTTTGTGTACATGTGTTGTTTGTTTACATTATCAATATGTATAAGAACTGTGGCAATGTTGACATCGTATTGGCTAATTTGGGGGAAACCTGAAACACCACCATTTCAACTTGTAAATTATATAGCATCAAATATCTCTTTACAGATTATTTTTGTGATAGGTTTTTAAAGTTGCGGCTTGTTCTGAATTTATTAAATATATTTGTCATATAAATTGTACAAGACATCTTTGACTAACAACATTGTGGCTTGGAGTGCTGTGTCAGTCCTAACTGATTGGAACAATCTCCGAGGGAATTAATTTGATTAGCTGAGCTCCTCAGCAGTTGCCTTGACACTTTGATCCATTGGTATCGGTCCTGTCTGCTGTCACTGCCACTCAGTTTTACCCGGGTCAAAATCTGGATCACACAGATGCCACTTCGCATATTTTGTAAGCATAATCCTTCTGGATGAACAAGGATTGTTGAAGCAAGATATTTTATCTGCACTCAAGACTCAAACAAAGACAGAACAGAACAGGGTGATTGCTTCGTCGAAGCTTCGTCGAAGCAATCACCCTGTTCTGTTACAGTGGACAGACTAGACTGATAAACAGCGATCAACCAAAATGTTTGGTTCACGAATCTTGCATTTTACTGTAAACTTATGACCTGTGACAGTTTCAGCCAGGCATGTAGAAACAGTTGATCACTGCAGCCAGTATATATGTTAAAACATACAGCATGTTGAAATGGAATTCATTTCATTAATTAAAAAGTAGACCTGGTCTGCTTTTTGATTGATGTTTCCTGCGGTTTGATGGAGTTATTGTCCATGTTGTCTGTATTCTGGTGTACTTGAAACTACAAGCCTCCTGTGTTTTACTTCTAGTATGGACAAGGAAACAGTTCCCCAGTCTATGATAGAGTTTGTGTTATCAAACCCTTACACTGGCTGCTGCTGTCTAAGTCTCCCAGTCTGTGACAAAGATTGAGATATCAAACCCATACATTGGCTGCTGTCTGAGTCTCCCAGTCTGTGACAGAAATTGAAATATCAAACCCTTTCATTGGCTGCTGTCTAAGTCTCCCAGTCTGTGACAGAGATTGAGATATCAAACCCTTACTTGAGATATCAAACTCTTATACTGGCAGTCCGAGTTTCCCAGTCTGGGACAGCGATTGAGCTATCAGGGCCTTACAGTGAGCTACCTGAGCCTCCCAGTCTGGGACAGAGATTGAACTATCAGGGCCTTAAGTGTTTACACTGGCTGTCTGGCTCTTGTGAGACAAGCAATATTAAAAGATCGATCATCATTATCATCATCTGTAGTCACTGATAGTGATCACTTATGACACTGTCACGTTTAATGACAATTACACTCTAACAAATCACCTCCAATTTTCTGGCTGAGCTCTGTGACAAATCACCTCAAAATTGTGCTTGACATTTTCTACTGCATAATATTATATAATGCTTTACCACAGGCAGATACTCAAATTAGACAAAACATGTGCGTGCAAACACACAAATTAGACAAATTGAACACATGCATGTCCAGGGCAGAATTAATCATTGAAACAAACTGCCAACTGACGTTGTACATCGACATGCAGTGGGCAAGTTTGTGCACATAGTCATATAAGCCTATATGACTTGTAATAAAAATGTTAATTGTCTTCCTTGACGTAATATCACGCGGCCTTTGTTATAATATGGGATACCAACCCAGATAGATTCTTAAAATGGATACTTTAGGTCATAATTTGCATTTTTATTACATGCACAAGACAAATGTTGTATAATATACAGTTATTGAATGATATTGGGTTTATGCACGAGTTGCTTCAGAATATTGTATTGAGCGAGCTTGTGATTCTGAAGCAACGAGTGCTTAAAACCCATTAACGTTTCATTAGGTATTTATTATATGGGTTCAAAATCAAAACTAACATTTCAAAACATGCACTGTTTAAATTAATTCTGCAGCGTGCATGCTTAACAATGCGATACTGGTTTTTATTGCACTGGACGCCACACTGTGCAGGGCAGCACATATCACCCTACACAGCATGTTATCAATAGCAGTTACCAATGTAATAGTATTATATTATTTGCTCAACAATTCAAATTTAACTCAAACTATAACAAACTATAAAAGCCCTGCCTGGTTTTTTCATATTACACTGGCAGTTTATATGGGTTATACATTGTGAAGCCAAATTCCTAAATGCAAAACCAAATACTCCAGGCAATGGACACATTTATGTCTAACGAGGAAGTCCACTATAATTATGGTATTTAATTAACCTTTCTAATAATTTACAAATCACTGATGTTAACTAAACTCACTTATCTGTAATTCTCTTACTTTTTTCTCGAACCCTTTTTAAGTAGTGGTATGATGTTTGCTTCTTTCCATTCGAAAGGAACAACTCCCTCTTTTAATGACAAGTTGAACACTCTTGCAAGTGGTATACTAACTTGTTCTACTGTTTACAATTAACTGCCCTAAATACGTGTAGTCCAATTTCGCCTCCTGAAATTATTTAGCATCTGGAACTGGCAATGAACTAATATCCTCTCTTGTAAACACTGAACTGAAGTAACCATTTAGGTCTTCCGCCATTAAAAAACCTTGTGATATTATATTTCCAGCACTGTCTTCTAGTGGTCCAACCTTGTCTCATGTTTTGTTTACTTCTGACATATGCATAAAAACTCTTGCTGTCATTTTTTATGTTACATGCACATTTTTTCTCATAGATTGTCTAATTTCAGTTGTAGCTGCATTAAGTGCCTCTTTGTAATTTGCATAGTCTTCATCCTTTCTGGTTCGCCTATAAACCCTCCACATAGTTTGCTTTTACACTATTTTCTAATAGCTTCTTTTGACAAGTGTTATTTTCTAGACCGTTTTTTTTTTTGTTTTTTCAAGGGAACAAATTGATCAAAGATACTCCATTTCATATTTTAGAATGTTTCAACATTCAATTGCGGTCTTATTCATCAGCATGTTATTCCAATCTAGCTTTGCTAAGTATTTTTGCATATCTTTATATTTACCTTTGTGGAAGTTTCTCCCGTATGTTTGTTTATTTTTACTTTCTGATTTTACTTTGATGTCAAAATGTATTTCATTATGATCATTGTTACCCGATGGTTCATGTATTTTGACATTGTTTAATAATTCATTTTGTGAAGACAAAACAATATCTAATACATTCTCTCCCCTGGTTGGTTCTAGCACGTGTTGAGTAAGGAAGCTATCCTGAATTACAAGTAGAAATTGTTGGCCCTCACCTCCTGTACTCTCTAGAGATTTCCATTGTATGTGTCCGTGCTTAAAATCTCCCATTATGATATTGCATTTCCAGTTGTTTCCATCTATCTGCATCCTGATTTTGCCATCTCTGCTTCCTTCCACTGCTCTGCATCAGGTTTTTCTTGGCCTTCCCCTTTCGCCCTGAGGGTTCCATATGGTCACCTGTCTTGTAATGTGTTGTGTTGGCTTCCTTATAGTTTGGCCTATCCAGGTCCACCTCCTCCATCTAATTTGATGTTCGGTTTGTTCTTGTCTTCCCGGCAGGTGCCATATTTCATTGATGAGCTCACTGTGACAGGGATCGAGATCGGGAGTGAGATGCCCGTGATCCGGCGCTCAACCCAACCTTTCCTCAACGACCGGGGGCTGTGGTCAGACCTCGACATTACGTACAATGGCGGCTTCCGAATGCGCCTTGAGACGAAGGTGAATCTGATGAAGTTGAAGAAGATGTCGTCAGGTAGCACCATCACACTGGAGACAAAGGAGACAAAATACACCAAAGGGTGAGTTTGGTAAAACCTTGATGATGATGACGTGTAGCCAGTCTCAGGTCATTGGCGTCGGTATTCATTGACATCACCTTGCAATCTCTCTAGCCACTTCGAGTCCACGGTCTGTTTTCATACATGTGAAAATATCATCATTGAGATGTGGCGTACATGTGCTGATATCTAATTGCCTAGTACTTGGCAAAGTATATTTTTAAATATGGGTCAGGGAGACCGTCAGTGCAGATACTCTTATCACATCAACGTTTTACCAGGATGGATTCTATTAATACAGCCTGTAATGGAACTGTGCTAATTGCCTGGAATATTTAAGAATATTTTAAGGTATAGCTAAGTAGAAGTTTATCGCCATATGCCACTTTTGATAGGACATTGCCCAAAATGTGGAGAACTGCTCTGATTTTCTCATCCATTTTTGTTTACTGCAAATTGATTGCAGGACACTAACAAAATATGATGACATTGTGGTTGGCATCCACTGACTACATGATACGGTTATTTTATGGCACATTACAATAACCGCCAGTCAGAAGCTATAGTTAGTTTAAGGCCTGTTCAGCAAGAAATGATAACAAAATATGATGACATTGTGGTTGACATCCACTGGCTACATGATATGGTTATTTTATGGCACATTACAATAACCGCCAGTCAGAAGCTATAGTTAGTTTAAGGCCTGTTCAGCAAGAAACGATACGTCTAACTGGTTGAGCAACTCTGTGTCGCCCAATCAGGCATCTGATTGCTCGTGTGAATGGGCCTTTAGGATACTTGTTCAGAGCCATTTGTCTAAGGCTACAACAACTACATGACACATAATGTGAAATGTTGCTTAGATGCATGCGTTATTACGCAACACTTAAACAAGTATACAATGTAGACAGCTGACTAGTGTCTGTTGTTACAGTTTAGTTTTAAGAGGCATAAGATTATACCAAGGACATTGTTTATGTTTTACATGTTCTGTACATGTGTGCACATGCGTGTATGTGCGTGCATGTGTATTTCTGCCATATACTGCACATAAACTCTGTGGTTCAGGTCAGCTGTGCTGAATTCGGACGAGGAGGACAGTGCGGAGTCATCGACCGATGACGAATCCATGGAGGAGAAGCCAGCAGAGACACCTGATGACAAGTACCGTATTCATTCTGTTAAGCATACATACCCTAATAAGCGTACGCCCCATTTTTTTCAAAGTTCAATGACGATAGAAGTCTGAGAAAATCAAAAGTTTCACATACAGTCGTGCCTCGTTATTACGCGGATTCGGTCGTGGACCCCGATTTTCTGCCGCCAGGGGAAAATGCCAAATGGGCCTGCTTAAACCTACTTAGAATGGCTTTGACAATTCTCAACATTAGACGAACAGTGTCAATGAACCAGTATCAACGTGTTGTTTGTTTTGCACTGTTGTTGGCTTCGCTTTGACGGTTTGTAAATTGCAATCGAGATTCACAAATACGCCTCATGTAAGAATCAGATCAACAGTTTTAAATGCATTTAGCATGCAATACCAACAAAACGCTTGGGTGAAATGACATGCTTCCATTGCATCGTAAATTTAATAATTTTCGCGATGCGAAACCAACATGCTAAATTCCTAACCCAAGGCTCTACCGGTGCGCGAAAATACGAATTCGTCATCTGCGTATAAAACGATGAATCGATGTTAAGTAGTGCATAATAAATTTATGCTTTGGTCGAGATCGGTTGAAAGACGAAGTGAAACAATTATTAATTCTACCTATTGTTGTTTTCTGTGTTTCAGCTTACATGCTATGTTTGTCAAATCATATACGTTTGCGGCTGCTCAGATCCAGGTTATTATTTTCGATTCGTAAACCTGTTGGTCCAGTACATCATCATCATCATAGTAGATCTATTCTATAACGGTATACGTACGTGTTTTATTCAGTTCAAGAATCAACAGGGTGTGACTTTGTAAAAATAACACACATTGATGCTAGTATAAGTTTAATAAGTTCCATAAACTGCATATTGGCGTATAAGACAGTGCTGCAAGCACACAGGGCTTCGACAGCGTTCATGAACTTTGTGCAGCGGGCGGCGATCGCTGTTGTTTAGTAGCTCCCTGGTAGCAGATATGGGAACACCTAACACGCCTTGCGTAGAGTGCAGTCCGAAGTCGTGGACCCCGACCACTGTGTTATAACGAGGCTCAACTGTATATCAGCTCTGGTATATTTTTAGGGTGTTAACCCAACCCAGTCTCTTCATTGAATACCTTGACAATCACTTCCATTGAGTTTTGATGAAATTTCTGCGGTCCCGCGCAGAGCACATGGTTGATTATAACTGTCTCAGTGTCTGTATGACATTGACAGCCAGTCTTTTACTAAGTGTTAGAATAGATACTGCACATGTGTCATGCTGAATATCTGCCACTGCTAACTTTTCTCCAGTGTTTCACTCATACTTAGTTTGAAATACATTGGTAACCACAGATAGTTGTTCAAAATGTGTAAGTTTCCAACTCAAAACAATACGCAGGTCTCAGCGGATGCCATTTTTTGCAATGTTTTGTTGTGGTGCCAGCCATGGTACCATCTGGTTGATTAATAAAACACAGTGGTGCCAGAACATTTTTCATCATTTGTTTTTTACAGATTTTAGTAAAAATATAATTTGTGACTTTTTCTGCATCTAAAAATTTTTTCAAGCATACTGTACACTTAATAGGACGAATACAGTATGTCAACTAACCCCCCTAAGCTGCCTGTTTTTATTGAAAATGTAAATTTTTTTGGTACCATTTATTATTCAATAGATAAGTGAACTCTCCAATGTAGGGTTAGTTCTTTTTAAGGGGAGATATGGCAGCTGGATAGGATTTTTTTATTTGTAAAGTTAGTGCAATTTTTTATACTCAAACTGTATAGTGGGTTTTTCTGAGTAAAAAATATATTGAAAATTTTCATGCAAGACCCCCTCCGTTTCCATGGCAACATACAAAATGGCCATCGTATAAAGGAATTATAGCTTCTCTAAAAAATTACAACACTTAAAAAGTAATGGATATTTTATCATAATACTTTCACAGGCATAATTGGCTTAGTTAACTCTACAACGCCTCTAAAAAATGTCCAACATTATGAATATTTTTTTCTGAATTTTCCAAGTTATGATATTTAAAATGTAATATTTGTCGACACGTTTTTATTCACTGCCCCCAAGATATTGCACAAAACCAAAATTTTTGTAGAAATTTTTTGGAGAATATGCAGGTGAACAAATAAATCCAAACAAGATGACCATATCATTTTAAATTCTCCAGAGTGTTGTACTTTCTCGTTGCCAAAATAATTTTTTTTTGTAAATGGCCATCATAGATTGAACAACAGCATTGGTTGCATGGTAGATGCAAGCTTTATCCATGAATGAAACTAATTTAGAGGTGTGCCATTGTTATAAAAGTGAACTTTACTGATAGTAAACATAAAAACCTATTGGAATATGGAGGAAACACATTTTGGGTAATTTTTTTCAAAAAAACATCATTCTAGCTGCCATATCTCCCCTTAACGCAGCTCAGTGTACATCTGATGTTCATCGCATGTCAGTGTGGAAATGGCCTTTGAGTTCTGTCAAAATGAGTACTGCACCAGTGAAAAGATCGCATTTCATGCTTGATACATGCATTTATTGATTATTTCTGTTATCACTAGCAACCAGGATTGTACCTATGTGCAAAATATGTAGGTGGCATAAAATTATTTGTAGAGTGTTTATGTAAAAAATCTGTTGTCACTTTTGGCTATCATTTAACTTTATTGTAACTTTTTTGGTGCTGTAGCAGCTGTAATTCATTCAGACTTCTGACCTACTATATATTAATATTTTTATGAACTGGCATTGTGTGGGTATTTTGTCATATTTACCCCAAAAAATCCAATTTTATTATGACACATCATCAAAGAAATCAAACATGCATAACCGGTATTTTTGTTCATCTGGAATATTACTTTATATTACAACTACAATCTGTGAATAAAATGGTTAGTTCATCTTAAAAACTTCTATTGAAACTACTCGATTGAAAACAAGCACAGAATAGCCGCCCCAGCCGACTTAATAAAACAATTAATTATCGCTATAACATGACTGAAGAATGTCCATGTTTTTCGCACACAACAATCACTGTTTATGTTGATAATATGTTCCCTATAACTGGAGTTATGTAATAAACACCAAGGTCAAAGTGGCATTAGGCGGCCATAGGACATGCTGCTCTATTGTAATGAGGTGTTGGAGGGAATGTTAATGGGCTGGCTGGGTTCCATGTTTACTTGCTGCTCTATTGTAATGAGGTGTTGGAGGGAATGTTAATGGGCTGGCTGGGTTCCAAGGTTACTTGCTGCTCTATTGTAATGAGGTGTTGGAGGGAATGTTAATGTGCTGGCTGGGTTCCATGTTTACTTGCTGCTCTATTGTAATGAGGTGTTGGAGGGAATGTTAATGGGCTGGCTGGGTTCCATGTTTACTTGCTGCTCTATTGTAATGAGGTGTTGGAGGGAATGTTAATGGGCTGGCTGGGTTCCATGTTTACTTGCTGCTCTATTGTAATGAGGTGTTGGAAGGAATGTTATTGGGCTGGCTGGGTTCCATGTTTACTTGCTGCTCTATTGTAATGAGGTGTTGGATGGAATGTTAATGGGCTGGCTGGGTTCCATGTTTACTTGCTGCACTATTGTAATGAGGTGTTGGAGGGAATGTTAATGGGCTGGCTGGGTTCCATGTTTACCTGCTAACTTGTAGACAGTGCATACACTAGAAGGCTGGGGGTCTGCCCAGTGTAATATTATGGAGGTAATAGCCTACTTGAGCTCTTTATTGGGCTTGATTCAACCTAACGTGATGTCCCTTCCCCAAGGTTTTTGATCATTATGCTTGCTGGCTAGTCAATAGAGCGTTCAGTGCTAGATCACCAGCATATGACCATGTATTCCAAGAATGACAATATCTATCCATGGATATCTTCCTCCAGGTTGGAAGATATCCTGCAATGATTCTCTCCCCCCCCCCCGGATATAGATCTTCTGGTGCACCTGATGCATGATGTGCCATACCACAGAACCAAGATCTACTATTATTAACTAAATCTATTTGTAATGGGTTCTATTGACCAGTGATTAATTGTGAAAAGGTAGTTGCTCTGCCCCAGGCATAATACAAGATTAAGTACCCTTTCAAAGGCTTTGCATAGTATTTAAAACTGTACCTCTTGCAAAAATATAACGACACGTACAGTA
The DNA here is from genome assembly GCA_033239005.1 of Lamellibrachia satsuma. Taxonomy (NCBI): domain Eukaryota; kingdom Metazoa; phylum Annelida; class Polychaeta; order Sabellida; family Siboglinidae; genus Lamellibrachia; species Lamellibrachia satsuma. The sequence goes on from BSQZ01000023.1 coordinate 7,885,140, forward strand.
TCAAATTGCTATACATGTAAGCAAAATCACCATAACAAATAAAATATGCATATTATATGGATGGATACATACTGTATGTACTCATGTTTTACACATAGCAAACAATGCATACATTTGAGTATACTATTACTATACATAAATTATTCTGTATTACAGACACACCTATTGCTAGACACATTTAGATATAGCAGTAATTATAAAGAGATACACTTTGTATAAAAAAGAAAACAAAGAGGCCAAAGATAATTAAATGAGTGGCTCCTATGACAGCAACATATTTGTCTTAATAGGAGTCACTGGCTCCTTATTTTTTTTGTACTACACGTGTGTATGTGATGTGTGTACTTTTTGTACACACATCACATACACACACGCACAATAAAAACAGTTCACCTAAAACATTACTAAAGACAGTTGACATAAAATAAATAAAACATACTAGAAACCTTTCACTTGAAAATATTAGAAACAATTCGCTTTAAGAATGTGCTGACTGACATCAAAACATTTCAGCTTTCTCAAGAGAAAAACATGGTGTTCAGCTTTCTTGTACACATAATCTACATGGTCACAGAATGTCAAGTTTTGATCAATTAGAGTACCCAGATACGTAAAACTATTTACAATTTCAACTTCTTGATTATCTATGGAGATTGGTCTTGGTTCCTCTCTAGCCCTCCCCCTCCAAGGATTAGCTCATTAATTTTAGCTATGTTCAGCCCAAGAAAGATGGACCTAAACTGACAAGTTAAAGCATCAATCTGCAGGTAAACTTCTGATGCTGAACAAGGTTTGAGTTGACAAATGATGACCCCACCCCATGTTGTGTTGCAGGGCGGGTGGCAGCATGAAGGGCAAGAAGTTGCTGCGGTTCGTCGACAAGATTGCTCAATCCAAGTACTTCCAACAGGTGGCGGAGTACAAATATATCCGCAAGGCGATGGAAGAGGTGTCCAACACTCGCCTCGTTCTCACCGTCGAACTCAAGAGTCTCAGCGGAACACTTGCCATCAACATACCACCGCCACCTACTGACAGATTATGGTACTATGTTACTTCGATAACATCTGGAATATAATTTATTACAGGTGTTTGTGTTATCATTATTTTGGTACATCATTACTTTGTATTACCATATCATTTCTTTTGCCGTGTCATATTATTCCCTTTGTTGTGTCATAGCATTATTTTTTTTATATAAAATGTATTTGATTCTGTCATATAATTTCTTTTGTTATGTTATATAATTAATTTTATTGCTACATAATCGTGCCAGGCACTATATTGTAAAATTCCTGTCACTGTGTCATATCTTTCCAGTCACTGTGTCATACCATTCCTGTCACTGTTATATCATTCATGTCATTCCTGTTACTGTGTCATGTCATTTCAGTCACTGTGTCATATCATTCATGTTACTGTGTCACATTATTTATGCCACTGTCAGATCATTCATGTCACTGTCACATTATTTATGTCACGGTGTCATCATTCATACCACTGTGTCATGTCATTGTGTAATATCATTCATGTCACTGTGCCATATAATTCTTTTCACTATGTTGTATCATTCCTGTCACTGTATCATATAATTCCTGTCACTGTGTCAAATCATTCATGTCACTTTGTCATATCTTTCCTGTCACTGTACCGTATCATTCATGTCACGGTGTCATATCTTTCCTGTCACTGTGTCATATCATTCATGTCACTGTGTCATATCATTTCTTTCACTACCTACCTACCTACCTATCCTCTTCGGGCCCAGTGGCCCATAAGGCCGAAGTGAATCTCCTCCATCTTGTTCTATCAGCTGCTACACGTCTGGCTTCGCTCCAGCTATTCCACCCCAGTATTCGTCTTTCACCCTCAATAGTCGATCGCCACGTTGTCTTTGGTCGTCCAACCTTTCTTTTACCTTCAGGCGTCCAGGTCAGGTCTTTTCACTATGTTGTATTATTCCTGCACTGTTTCGTATCATTTATCCATGTATAAGTTGCTCTCCTGTTTGTCGCCAACTAAGTAGGTGCTTTCGCCCCTCTCAGGTACGGCTTCAGAACAAACCCCCGTCTGTGGTTGTCGGCCAAACCCCGGGTTGGTGATCGGGAAGTGAACGTCTCCCACATCACTGACTGGATTGAGAAGAAACTTGCCGTGGAGTTCCAGGTAACATCACTGCACACTCACATAGCAACATGTTGTCTGTGGGTTGGTCTTAGAGTTCAGGTAGTGACTTGTGGCCTGTCTCAAAATATTGGGGTATAACACTACATAAACCGATATCATTTAATATCAGAATGCGGTTTCCACTACATGAAGCTTTGAATTACATCGACCTGTGATATAATACCTGTGAAGAATTTCCTCATTGCAATTGCAACGTTGTATTTGCCAGGTTGCACTCAGTTGTCATATGGCAAAACTGCTGCATGTGCATGAATCTAAGTCATCCCTCTGATGAACTGTTAGTCAGAAAATAAACACTGATTTTGGAAAAGCAGCTAATCTAAATAGCTACAAACCCCATTCCTGTCCCAAATTTCTCACCCATGTTCCTCCCCCATGAAACCAACTTCATTTAGTGTCTTCCCTTGTTTTCAGATCATTCCTTACACACTACTGTTCACAAGGAACATGTGAAACTGCTGTTAGAACTTTATTCATTAAATTGTTTTAATTAATTCAAAATGGTCCTAGAAAGTAAATTAATTTTGCATTAGAAAATGTGCATCTGTTGACGTAGGAGGGCTAGATGTTTGATTTGGGAGCACAACTAAGGGCACTTGAGGATTCTGTCTTCCCTTATTCTTCAGCGGGTGTTTGTGATGCCCAACATGGATGACCTAGTGATCCCGCTGATGTGCAGTCACATGCCCTGCGACTGTTGTCAATCAAAGGCCGAGGATCCCACAACAGCCCGGTGACGTCATCTCCTCCCTCGCCAACTCTCTGATGCCATCAAGACCAATGACCGTCTGCTGACATCTGTGTTGTCCAATTGCCAAACACTATGTGTCGTCTGCGCTCAACTGCTTCATGATGTTTGTATTGCTGCCAATGAGATGTTGACAGTTTTGTTGTGCCACTTTTAATTACTTAAGGCTGCCACTATTCCATAGCTGTCAACTCCGAAGCATTTTTTTAGAGACAAATTCCACGGCATTGTTGGTCATTGTTAACACAATGACACAAACATATCTGTTGACTAATCTTCTCTGAAGACTGCATTAAATATAATAAATTTTTGGAGTGCTCTAGGCCAATTAGAATAAAATGGTAGCATTACAAAACATAGCCATTTGCTTTCTGTCACTGGACGTCTGGTTAAAATGCGGGACTGTCCCTGCAGGTTCACAAGCAAACGAATGCGCACACACAGGTGAACCAGTTCAGAAACTGTGTAGTTAAGCATTCCATGACGTCTCTGAATGATCGAGGCAACATGCTGAAATACTGTGCCAGTTTGAACAATTTCCTGCCACGCAGATGTTCCTGGCAGCAGTTTTGCTATTTTTTATGTAAAAGGAAGACATTTTGCTGGCCAAAAAAGCTGTTGTGTTCCCGTTATATTTTTTCACAGAATCCCTGTAGAATGTGTAAGTGGCTACAGAGTCATGTTTTCACAAAAACTTTTATATTCTCTCAAGAATTGTACTAATCATTTATTTGCACCTGCTGCCAAATGCCTTAATCTGTGTGCTTCAGCAATGTACATTTTGTTACGTTACACAAGTGTTTTTTTTACTGGCAATGCCAGATAGTAGGAAAGTTATTTTTCTTATTATTGGTGCCAATGGATATATGTATATATTATGATGCAGCTGTGATTTTACAAACGAGTTCAAATGAATAGAAGCTATATTATTTGTGCAAGCCGACATGACTCATTTTTACGATTTGCAAGTGATTTGTATGTTATGATTATTCCAGAAAGAGCATTTTTATTATCTGCATCTGCCATTGTTGATTGTTCATGTATGTTTCACATGTTCATGTGTGTTGTGAACTCTGGGGGTGTCCACCAATGTTGCATGACAAACAGCTAACCACAGCAATTGTAGTAGATTTGGCTGGCTTAATTTTGGACGTTTCAGCTTATTTTCATTCCTGCCTGTCTAATGTGCAGTATTAAAAAATGCGGTTGTTAACCTTTTCAAGTTACTTTGTTTTAATGTTTAGTAAAATGTTCTTATATAGCAGTGACCCATCCCATCAGTCCTTAAAAAGCACTTTTGTATCTATAATAGTTCTCATGCATCTAGAATGTGACAAAAGCACACAGGAAACTAGGGGACTTTTGTTCATATGGTATTTTGTAATGCATCAGGACATCATAATGCACCTGGACTTTTTAACAGTAGTCCTGAAGATAATTTGTTTATGCATAGGAGCTCTGCATATATGATTATATTTATAATCAATTGTTTTAGACACATTTGCATACATAACACACATCTTAACTAGCATCTACTATGTGGACAAAAAAAAAAGAATTAGATTCTAGAACAAGCAACATTATCAGACGTAGATGTATATAGAAAATAAATGTAACCGAATTATGTAATCATAATGGACAGAGTAACTGTTGCCAACTTTTTTTGGGGGTGCTGTAAACATGATTTAACTAGATGTCATTCTCTACTGGATGCAGATGTGTCAGTTGCTGTTCACTTCTTGGTTGTCTGGAATCAGCAGGTCTGTATTTCATTCTACAATTATCTGTACATTGTAACAGTTCCTGCACACATGTAGCATGTCAATGGATTTGTTCTAAACAAAACTGGTTGTCTGACATGGAGCTAGTAACTTTCAGAAATTTGCTGTAGAAAACTGCAGTATTTTGTAGTCGATCAATGATTCTTGAGGCAAATTCAGTTGAGGAAGCTAAGGTTTCTCATTACTCTGCATGGGAAGATCATATCTTCTTCAAAGCCCCATACAGTTTTACAGGGTAGCTGAGAGAACATTTGTAACTGTTTACAAAATGTTGACATACAAGTCAACAAGGCCAGCAGGTACACATGTATACTTTGTGCCATCTTATTTTACTATCGTTCCACAAACAAATGAGAATTTGTGAAGTGATTTTTCTTTAATGTCATGCCATTAGTAATTATTTGCCTAGAAACACATTGCACACAGCATAGCACACCTACTGGCCATGAAAGCACCGACGACGATGACAAAAACACCAAAACAATACAGGAAACCATTGTGAACAATACATTTTCCAAAACAAATGTTGCACACTAAAACATGATGAAGAGTTACATTGCTAATGTAATGCATTCGTTGGTCAATTTCAGTTTTTCTATATTAATGACTGGAAAAATCACCGTCCTATCGAGAAAATATCTGGAGTTGATACGCATGTAAGATGAGACGTCTATTAACCGTAACAAGTGCATTAAGTACAGAGAGACACATATTACTGCAGCCAGTGGCCTAGCTTCACTCTCTTCAATGATCAATAACAATTTTACTCGGTAGCCTCTAACACTGCCTGCTAAAACATGTCGATCACCAGCATTACCCGATATCGATGATCACAACAACTGCAAGTGAATTACACAAAATGCACATAACGAGACATCGCCCGCTTAAATAACGAAACAACCATGGGTAGGGGGTGCTAATCACTGATCGTCAATGCCGCTGTGTCAACACCACTACTGCCAATTAGTTGGTGGCAGCCAATAGCAATCGCCAACATGTCACTTCAAAAAAGAACTCCTTGATAGTCCCAACAGTGTCACACACAACATAATTTATGGTGGCATGGAAAAGTTCTGTGGAGTCAAAAACATGTAAATAATATTAATAATAAACTTTTTTCACAAGTAAATATATAATATAGTTGTTGCAGAACATATATTAACACCCATCAGCACATGAAATTCAAAATTTAAGTCACCAAATTCTGGTTTGCAAGTCATCACACATCACTGGCAATGTTCATTTGACTACGAGGTTTCACATTTTTTTCTTTTTTTGTCATTTTCTAATAAACCTCTTCAAAAATGCTGGGAGATGTTGCATTAGTCAAGTAGCAGAGAGTAATGTAAAGTCAGCTTTGGAACTTTTGAAAGACTCATCATACTTCACATGCGGAAGTATTAAAAAATAAAAACTGTGCCATGGCTTCTTTGAAGCTGTTAGCACCATAAAAATCCTTGCTATTCTCAAATCGTAGTCTATTTTTTTTATTTTAAACACTTTCTTTTTGGAATGCTCCAGACGACTCTAGAATGCGCACTTCTCACAAGCGCGCAGTGGCAGGCGTGTGGGCACGTCTCAAGTGAATTAAGCACACTTGCTGTTTAGTATGACAGTAGTACGGTACGTGATTAACTGGGAGATCATGCCCGAGAACGACGATGACATTGACACCATCACTGTCAAATACTGCACGGCATCGCTCTCTGTGGTCACTGTATTGACCGCTAGCACGTGTGGTCATTGTATTGACCGCTAGCATGTGTGGTCATCCTCCGTCGGAGCCCACAAGCCGTCAGGGCTCCACACACTGGCTAGGTTCGTGCTGCCATTCCACTGCCCACTCTCACTGACCTTGCTCGTGGGGATGGTGGGCATGGCGAGGGTGCGGAAGCTGTTGGTCGAGGAGGACGGTGGGTGGGATGTGCTGACCTGTTGCGGCCACAGGGCTGACGTGGAGCCACCTGTTCCTCCGTTGCCCGCCGGAGTCTGTGCCAGCAGTTGCTTCATTTCCGGTTCGCTGATGCACTCGGCGAGGATTGTCGTGTTGCTGAGGATGCAAGAGTCCAGCGCGTTCTGTGCCTTGACGGCCTCCTGGCGCGTATTGTAGCACACCAGCGCCATGCCTTGGTTCAGGTAGAACACCTGCAGCGGGCCATGCTGCATGCATAATGTCTTCAGGGTGGACCCGTCAATCTGCAATACACAAGCATGTTATACAGACGATGGCAAGAGAAGCCTTGATCCATCCCATCATGCACAAACATCACCTGCATCATACAACATAACCACAACTCGGAAGCAATAAAACCAAATTATCAAGTTGGTATTAGCAAACACACAAGTATATTTTGATTATGATTATTGTTCAAATTCCTGAGTGCAGTTAGATATACAATTAATTAGAAAATGAATGTAATCGATTACAATTACTTTTGTATGTAATCAAAACTAATCATGATTACAATCATGATTATATTTAAGAATGTAATTGATATAATGAATAAATAAAAACACTGATGTTATTTTTGTCATCAATGTTATTCAAGACAAAATTGAACAAAATTAGTTTTTTTGACAAATGTAATTGAGTACTATTATTTAAAAAAATTATAACAATTACACAGGATTATTATTACAGAGTACGATTACTGATACTCTATCACTGTTCAACATGTTACATAATAATGTCCAATCCAAGACATCCACTAACTGCTGTTGCAGCATAGCAGAATTACCACTCAGGTTTGACAGGTCTGAAATGAGATACAATCTGGACAAATGTTTAGGTTTAGCTTAGGCCAGTTTTTTTAATTTTAGGTTTACAGATTTTTACAGTCATGTCTAACATCAGAGGGAAAATGTTTTTTTATTGTCATGTCAATTTTGTTTTGAGAAATCCCCAAAGAAATAAATGACATACATATATGTATGACAGTGTCACTGATAAGTTTAAGATGGATTTAGGCTAACATAAACGAATTATAATCTGCTACACCACCGTGAATGAATTAAGCAAAAGTTGAACGACAGCTTAAAATGGCAGTATATTTTGACGACTATGAAAATCAATTCTCTTACAGAACATTATTCACATCGATTTTGCATGAGACTGATCATTTCTATAAACAACCAGAAAATAATGAGTTGTCTGCGTAGTAATGTGTAATATTTTCGGTGTCGCAATGCTACTCTGGCTCTGCCATTCGATTTTTTTTAACATTTTATTTTTCCGACATCAGATTTTTAAAAATAGATTCGAAAAAAATTTTTTTTTGCGTGAGAACGTCAGCAGGATATTGAACAAAATAAATATTTTTTTCAATTCCCCAAAATGTGGTAAAAACCACCGCCTTACCTGTGGGGTGAGGTTCTTGAGAACCAGCCAGTTGGTGGGACTCCCTTGAGGACTTCCCCAGCCGGTACCTCCTCCTCCTCCTCCCCCCACTGGAGCACTTCCCACTGTGGATGGAACAACACACAATGAACAGCTGCAGCTCCACAGTTGGAAACTAAGATAAGGTGCATGGTCTTTAGAGGGAAAACAAGATCGTGTACATTGTCTAAGTAGGAACACATGACAAAAGTACGTTGTCTAAGCAGGCAAACATGATAACAATGTTGTCTAATCGGGAAAACACGACAACATACATTGTCTAATGTGGGAAACATGATACTATAAATTGTCTAAGTGGGGAAGTTGATAATCCACATTGTCTAAGTGGGTGAAACACGACAATGTACATTGTCTAAAGTGTAAAAACAAGATCACATACTCTATCTAAAGTGAGAACACAAGTTCAGTTCCAGTTCAGAGAACACACATTTTGTAGAGTTAGAACACAAGTTGGAACACAAGATTGGGTACATTCTGTAAAGTGGAATACCAGATAATGCACACTGTCTAAAGTGGTAAAACAGGATCGTACATTTTCCAAAGGAAAAGTCATGTACATTTTCTAAAGTGGGAAAACGAGCATGTACATTTTATAGAAAAAATAGGCCATGTATAATCAGTGCCACGTAAGCACTCACAAAAACATTAACCCAACTTCAAATTGTCAAACATTTTTCTATTAGGTGCAACATAAAATTCCCTCTTAGAGAACACTTGATGTCCAACAGACAGTACCATAATGAACTTACTTGATGTTAACGAGCGCTCCCCTGGTGTCCACGACTGACTTCGATTAAATGGATGTTGCCACGTGCTGCCAGTTTTACTGGCCGGAGCCAGCCCTGGTGGTGGACGGGTGTTCTTTGGCACGGTGGACCCCTGCTGCGGCGGTTGGCTGCCCCAAGGGTCAGTGCTGAGTGAGACAGCAGTAGGATCAGTGGGGGATTGTTGCCATGCAGACGATGACTTTGAGCGTGAATTCTTCGGAGGCATGCTGAACGCTGACCATGCCGACGATGGGCTATTGCTGTCAGGTTCTGACTTGCCGAACATGGACATTAGGTAATCCTCCTTGACGGTGTTTACGCTGAGTGATCGACTGACACTGCCTGGTGTCATGTGCGGGTCGTCTTCGATGCTCTTTGTCTCCACGCCTTGCCACTTCTTGCCGGGGAAGAACTCGACAATATCAAGGCTCTCGCCAGATGTCGGCGACTCGCTGCAGGGCGACGTGGTGCCGGATGCCGTGGACGAAGTGACATCGCTGGTAACCACGGTCGCGGCAACGGAAGATGTGCCGGCGACAAGAGATTCTTTGCTTGTGGAAGACGCCATGTTGTCAGTCAGCTCTCCAGCTTGGCTGGTTGAGCAGGCGGTCACGGACTGCATGGCACTTGTAGTCGGCCACATCGACGTGCTCGACAGACTGCTTGACCAGGTGCTGTCGAAGAATGGTGGCAGGTTACTTTCAAATTTTGTCTGCAGGTTTGGTGTGGATTGCGACTGCTGCAGCGGCTTGCCCCCGACCACCTTGTTGAGCGTGATGTCACCACCAATCTGTGCAATGACGTCTCTCTCAGGTGACGGCAGCTTCCACTGCGTGAGACGTGATCGGGCCTGTTGCTGACCGGGCATTGCCTTCAAGTTCATGCCACCCATGTCAAGTGCCGACATGTCCTTGATGAGGTCCTTAGTGAGGGAGTCCCCAGGACCTGGGGGCATTGGCGGTGGCTGCTTCACGGTTTGGTGCAGACATTGCTGCTGTTGCTGCTGTGCGGCAGCTATCTGCTGTTGTTGCCGGTGTATCTGCTGCTTGATCTCCTGTATCGTATAATCCAGCTGCTGCCGCGACTGCAACTTGTTCGGCTGTTGCATCTGCAGCTGCTGGCGCGACACGAGTTGCTGCAGCATCTGCTGCAGTTGCAACAGCTGCTGCAGCATCACAAGCATCGTTGGCGTCATCTGCTGGTTGAGCAGCTGAGGACTTATAAGCCCGGCGGTCACCGCCATGTGCAGCTGCTGGACAATCTGTTGCTGCTGCTGTGCCTGCTGTTGCTGCAGGTGCTGCACCGTGGTGGCCGACAGCTGGCCGCCACCACTACCACCACTACCACCACCACCGCCACGTATTGGCTGTCCCTGAGCTGGCATTGGTGGCGGCTGCTGGTGCTTCTTGTTGGCAATCTGCTGTTGGAGCAGCTTCTGCTGCATCGCCACAGCCGGGTTGTTAATACTGGAGTTGGCTCCGCCGACAATAAGACTAGAAGACGTCTGAAGACTAGCGGGTCCCTGCTGCTGCTGCTGCTTGTGGGAGTTCACAAATGCTTGAGAGTTCATGAACTGTGTTTGAGCATTTGAGAACGGAGTATTTGGTGGCATAATGTGGCCACCGCCATTGTCCATGTGAATATCACCCATACTATCGCTGCCCATCCCCCGCACCTGGCGGATCTTCGGCATATCACAAAAATCCAAGTCTGGCCTCCGACTGGCTGCAGTGCTGGCAACAAGGTCAGCTGAAAAGTTCATGGTCACTTTTTATGGTGTGTCAAGGAAACTGAATAGGAAATTTATTTTAATCAAAACTGTAATGGGAAACATTAAAATCCTCAATGGTCTAACAGCCTGGCTAGGAAACTAACATAGCAGAACTATTTGAAGACAACTATGATTGTGTGAAAGGGAGGGTCATGGTGCAGCAGACATGGCACCCAATGAAGACGGGAAACATAATATAATCATCATCAAATGCAGCACAATATTTTTATTCAAACATTTAACAAAGCTAATTAGCAAATATAAAAATAGTATTATACTTTTATGTGGGTTCACTACCTGTAGCGTTTACCATTTTATATGGTCTTATTAATTTTAAGCCGAGAATGTTACCTCCAGTCGTAAAATCGTTTACATACAATACAAAATATAATGGGAGAATTTCTAACAATTCCCACCCATCTCAGTAACCATCCCACAGCAAGTTGTGTACAAATGTGTACACCTGCCATTTACATGTGCAAAATAAAGATTTTATTATAAAAGTCAGTCAAAGATTACTGACAAATTACAGAAAATAATGGGGTATTTGTAGTGTAAACTTACCAATGGCACTTTCAAGGTTCATATTATTGCGTATCAATGCATTCTGAGCATCTTCTTTCTGCAATGGAAAGAGGCCATTATTTAAGTATGGCCATTATCATAGTAACGATAACTTATACAATGCCATACAATACAAAATACTTCCATTGCGGTAAAATCCTAGGGAAACCCAAGCTCGGCAGTGCACCAAAACAAAAGGGGTTAAGCATTTCCTAATTGATCGTTGGTGCAGCAACAACAAAAACTCTACTTCTGACATTTGCCTTAACACTATGAACAAAAAGTAGATTGGAATGAGATGATCAAAGTTGTCTAGGCTGTCTTGCAGGAGTGAGCAGTGAATGTAAATATGCTGGTTGCTTGGAGAAAGTGCTTGATAGGTAATTGTGAAGGTATTAAAAATAATACAATAACGGACAGGGAGCCAATGCAATGACTTAAGAAGTGGTACAGATTAAGAGAACATCTGGTCCACAGAACTGCTCAAAGCACTTTACACTCTGGCAGACCTGCTCGCTCCATCACAAACCCAACTTCTCTGGGAATCATTCAGCCACGTTGCAATTATTGCACAGACTATTCGTTCATACATATCCACAACTGTCTAAAGTCAGGTACTCATTTATACATTGTGAACAAAGGCAACATACTTTATGTAGATTGAAAACAATTCCCTAGCTTTGAAATAGCAAAGAATGGATTCAAACTCCAGCCCTGCCAATTGAGAGTCAGATGTTCTAACCAACGTGCCCCACTAAAGGAGGAGATGCGAAGATGACACTTGCCTTGAAGCCCATGTCCATGAGCTGTTGAATAAGACGACTGCGCATCTGTGGCTGCTGCTGTCTGTTCACTGACCCGAAGTTGGCATTCATTGGCAGCGGAAACTATCAACACAGCAATAACTCTCTTCATAATACCTCCAGGCTGAATACCTCACATACACATCACCCATTTGTTTCTTATCCCACTATAAGTGATGCCAACTCAATGCATTTTTGCGTAGACTAGGAATTTAGAGGGTTAAATATGCCCTACACACGCATCTAGGTACGTTATCTGTCAATTGCATAGGAACATTTTCAGCAAAACACTTTCACACAGATTCTATACTATGCTGCACCAGTAAATTTGCTTATTACCTATCTTAAAAATGCAGTTACATATGCATAATAAATGTAGAACTTACTCTCTTCATGTTCCAGTGGTGTGGATCAGGGCCACCGTCTCCCCAGGAGCCGGGACCTTTGTGTGGCTTTGGAATATTCATCCAGGACGGATCGCCCCAGTTACCTGGCTTCGGCTGTAAACAGTGAAGCGTACACGATGCTTCTATTCAGGCTATTGCACAGCCTAGACTAAAAGTGGAACAACGTATGTGGCACTGATAAATCTGATTAAAAGCTAGGTTTTACACAGTTGCCTGAATCATCTATGTCAATTTCAAATATAGTTTTTTTAAGTGTACATTACTGCCATTTCTTTAACCAAGCCACTCATCGTTATGATTAGAGCCCATCCTCTTGAAAACTGGAAAAAAACTTTTTTTAAACCACACTGAAACTGATAAATGAAAGAAGAGTTTGTTGACAACCCTGTTTATGACAACGACATCAAAAATACCTTTCAGCCTGTCAAAAAACCAAACCTGATACCTCCATAACATTTGTCCATTCATCTCCAGAAAAGAAGACAACCACTTATGCGGAAGGAACTGTGAAAACCCAATAAAAAACACATCATCAAAGAATGTTTCCAGAACAATCAGAAAAATTATGCCAACTTACCTGTACACCACCTGGTCCCCAGAAAGCATCATTCATCTGATTGGGCATTGGACGACCATCAACAGTGCCACAGTCGCCAAAGCTGAAGGGTCGGTGGAGTGGGTGTGGGGGTGGTGGCTGGTTCCACATGGGCGGCCCTTTGTCGTCCATCTTTCCCGAGATTGGACGTGGACCTGGTGGACCATCGGGTCCATTCCAGCTCTGTGGCCTCTGGTGCGTATTTGGCTCGCCCCAGAATGTAGTGCCATCATCAACATCAGGTGGGCACGGGGGTTCAGGTCCTCCACCGACACCCCACCCCTCGCCCGGGTCACCGTCTCCACTCGTCGAACTGCGCCCAGACACTGACTGCTGGTGGCTCCCCCACGAGCCGATCTCGCCTGGCTTGGCCCCGCTGTGGTCGCCCCACATGAGCGTACCGTCACGGTTGAACACACTGTCATCCTTCTTGTCAGTGCCCCAGTCGGACTTGACGTTGCCGTCCCAACTGCCGCTGCTGCTGCTACTGGCACCAGACCCACTCCAATTGTGCATCGGGGGTGCGTTCACAGCACCGCTGTTCCAGTTGTTACCCCCGGGCGGCCCCTGCCAGTTGCTGGGGCATGGCTTTGATTGTGGGTACATGTTGGCCTGCTGGGATGACGGGCCATTCCACGTGCCTGCATCAGCGTCGGAACTCGGTGCTGCCCCACTGTGACTGCTGTTCCAATGCGGTGGCGGCTGCTGTGGCGGAGGCATGCCTGACTCTTTCGTCGCCTCCCATATGGCAGTACCGTTGTTTGGCTGGTGCCAGTGATTCGCATCCTCTTCAGGGACACCCATGCCCCCCGTGGCCACAACTTTGTGTGGCGGAATGTGTTGTTTCGAGTTGTCGACATTCCACGCAGTGTCCTGGCGGACCGGCATCTTGCCCCACCCCTCACTGCTATTCACAACCTGAGCAATTAAGTCTTCCTTACTTAGACGAGATCCTGTATTGACGCCGGCAGCTGTTGTGCCTGTGTTTGGCATGTTGGCAGGCACCACAGCTGGCGGTGGTCGTGTGGTGTCGCTGGTAGGTGGCAGTCCACGTCCAGCGGCCTGGGCCCACGTGCCAGGAGCCCCTGGCTGCAGTTGCTGCTGCTGCTGCTGCTGCATAGGTGGTGGAGGTGGCTGAGACCCAACTGGGCGACTGCTGCCAGCAGTCGCCATGGGGTTACTGTTACCCCACGCCCCGGGTGCGCTCATGCTTGTTGGAGGCTGACTGCTACCCCACTCAGCTGATGGGTTATTACCCCCAGATGCGATTGTCACATCCCAGGGCATCTGCTGCATGGGTGGCGGTGGTTTGTCGCCCCATGGCTGGTGTGCCATCTCCACTTCACCCTGCCCCCATCCATGAGGGGTTGATTTGGCTGAGTCTGAATCACCCCAGCCTGGTGCCCCTGGCCTCTCCACCTGACCCCCCCACCCAGCCGGGTTTGATTTGGTATCCGGCTGTGGTGTCCAACCACTGGGCGGCTGAACCCCTGGGGCCTGACCCCAGTTCCCGGATTTCCCATCACCCGGTCGGCTCCACTCCTCCGTGCCTGCATTTGGGAGAGGACTTGATACTGGCGAGCCCCATCCGGAGGACGACCTCTCTGATTGCTTGCGCTCCTTCTCGCCCCAGCTCCCCACTCCGTCGGAGCTGCAATCCCATTGGTTCATGGAGCCAGACCGCTGGAGCATCAGATGGCCCTTGTTGGACACGTCTGACGATAACTCAGACATACTGGAAGAAATCACAGTGTTGCCAGCAGATACACCTCCCCAGCTTGATTCCGCTAGGGTAGCTGCCGCCGTTGTCTTTAAGTCCATACCCTGCCACACAGCACCGCCACTGCTGCCTGAACCGACTGGCTGCTGTTGCCCACCGGCAGTGCTGCTGTCTACAACTGTCTGCACACCACTCACATGTACAGCCCCACTGACTGAAGTGGTGCTCGTATCACTAGTATTGGCACAACTTTGCGGTGGCTGTTGCTGCTGGGAGAGCATGCTGTTCTGAGATATGTTTGCCCAGCCAAGCGACTTGGTGTCGCCACTGCTTGTGTATGGCGGCGGTGGATTTGCTGCGGTATCGCCACCACCAGAGTGCACCTGGTCACCTTGCATAAACAAATCGTGCTCACCGCCAGTTGACGAGCTCATAGCAGATGGTGTGTCGCCCCACACACCTGAACCTCCTCCTGGTTTTGCGTCCCACGCCCCTCGACTATTGCTCGAAGTGGCAAATGACGAGCCCCACATGCTGGAAGCACTACTAGTAATAGTGTTTGGACCCCGGTTGACATTGACACTACCTTGCCCTTGACCTGGATTACTTGAGCTAGATATCACAGACCCAGACTTGGCAGAAGCATTGTCCGTGTCGGTCGGCCAGGGATCCTTGTCGTGCGAGTCGCATGCTTTGCTATCACTGTTGCCAATGTTGCTGGCCACTGATGTGAATCCCCGGTGGGACGAGTTCATCCACATGTCAATTTCCTGACCATCGCTTTGATGGGAGGCAGAATCTGAAAGCAAACAGTCATTTTACAACAACTCTAAATTACCCCCCCAACACACTTTACAAAAACAACCAAATTTGTTGTTCTAATGCACAACAAATCACTGTACACTGTTTGCATGTGTGAGTTCTTTACTAGGATAGTAAGCAAGAAACAAAGCCATGCAAGAAAATACATTTTACTTAACTTGTTTTATATGTACAATTTCTGACAGTAATCACAGCACCACAGGCAAGTAGTAGTAAAATTTCCCCTCCCACAGTATTTTGGCAAGACTAACATCAAGTTTACACCAAAGATATGCATGGATACATGCTATTGCTTTCACATAGCACAAGTACTATGAAAGCAAAGTTCTGCTCTTCACCAAGTCACTTCAATAAAGCAAACAACATAGAACAAACAAGCAATTACCACGAAATGTTTGACAGGGCTCGTGATTTTGTATATTAATTTTGCAGGTGACTTTTTCAATTTAGATAGTTCAAAGACAGATTTGTGAGAAATAAATATTTCGCCATCACTATCGAAATGCTCTAAAAGCAGCAATTTTGTTAACTGACAAGCAACCGCGATAACAAATAGCAATGCCGCAAAACTTGATGTTATGAGGATGGGGCTTAGACTAGTTTTAAAAATGACAAGCTTGCAAAACTTGTTTACACAGGTTTTTAGTTATGCATTTAAGCCGACCACAACACAAACAAATGTTATTTTACAGAAAAACTAATACTGACTTGTCATTTATCAACTGAAACACTTTCATTGGTCAGACTCAATACTACGCTTACCTGAATCTGACCACCCCGTACCCGTAGAGATGCCTTGGCCCCATCCCTCCCTATCTTCCCAGTTCCACTGGGCCAAATTCTGTCCAACTGCAAGACAAATATCAAAACATTCAGTGCTGTGAATCTATCGGCGAAGTCAATGTTAAGACACCAGCAATCTTATCAACTTTTTCACAGAAACAGCACTAATTGAATGTCAGTAGTTATTTCATGTAGTAGTGTTACTTAAACGTAGCAAGGGTTAACAAGACAGAGCACACCTGACTATAATCTCAAATGAAAGCATGCAAGCAGGCCAAGCAAAAGCAAGCTTTATATCACACATCTGGACAGTGACTTTGTATGTTTTCCAATAAATAATCTCCAATACACTACAGTACAATTCCCCAAATAGTGCGAGATACAATATTTCAATGCTAAGTTAATACATAATAAATTGTCATAAAAAAGAAAATAGTCCCGAATAATCCTTTAAAAATCAGACCCATGGATCAAACTGAGCTAATTACATTATTGGTCAGAAAGCATGCAAAACAATAGGAACCACAACATTCTAGTTAAGTCATACTACATTGGTTGAAGACTTAAGTCCCTTACAGCATCCACGTTAAAACGTATTCAAGTTTTTTTTGAAAAGTTTATAAAAAATGTCTGTCTTACATTGTCTACGAGCAGAACTTCTGTGCCATATCCTGAATTGCTGTTTAACTGTATCAAGTTTAATTTCATTTTCATTTCCTCAACTATGATTTGCCTGACACTTTACGTTATACATACCTGGTGGATTCTTGCGCTGACCTTGTTGAACCTGCATTGTGTATGTGCGTATGTTTTGTGCAAACCGTCGAGGTAGTTCTCTGTCTGGTGACAGCCGTGCTATAACTGCTGTCAACTCAGCAGTAGCGTTACCTGTCTTTGGTTTCTATGGGTGATTGCTGTGCAGGCGCTGCGCTGCAACAAATACACACCTGCTCGCTATAATTAAATGGTATTGCAAGGCTAACACAGACATTAATAAGTAAGCGAACATTTCAGAGAGATTTTTTACACCAAATTCATACCAGTAAGAAATTATTAAAAGTAAAAAGTATAAAAATTCTTAACATTCTTAATATTTATGAAAACAAAATCATGTTTATTATCAAATGAAAAACCTTAATTTAATGAATTTGAAATATATGTTAGCGTTTTGTTAAGGAGAGACTCGGGTTGGAATTTACGGATTTTTGAAAAAAAAATCGAGTTTTCACTTACTGACATTTCCATGCTTAAAAATTATTCAACTTGCTATTCACGTACGTTGTTCTACCGAAATAAACCTCTTTATACCACAAAACAGGTGTTTTGTGTGGGGCCTGTCATTGCTAAGTCTTTGTTTTTGTCAAACGAAGCGTGAATGATCGAAAACTATGCATGTTTCCATGACTGATCGTGTTGCCAAACACACTGCGATTCCAACATGGCGCACATCACGGGAAAGCCCCGTTTTCGCTGCGCATGATGGTATAGACTATTTTAAAATAGCCCTTGCGCGCTCCCAGTAATCTTGCCAATCAACGACCCCCTCTCTTGTCGTTTCTGGGACAAAGGACCGGGGAATCCTGCAGCGATTGGTCAGGCGGCGTCACGTGATGTCGGAATCTCCGAGTTCCCCCAAGACAAATGTTCTGATTGGTTGTAATACCGTCCTATGACGTCAGCTTGAAATACCAGCTACGTTCGATCAGTCGACGTTTTTATTCTCTGCGTTCTTTAGCTTTCTAAAACAACATCATGCCGTTTGGTAGAAAGCGAGTGAGTGGTGTCCATGTTGGAAAGCGGCGCAATATTGCACAGTTGCAATTAGCGCGAGAGAAAAACTGCGATGCCAGCGACAACTTCGACAGTGGGACGTGGAGTAAGTTTGATTTCGGATGTTTTATAACAGTGCGATAACACTGACAGTGCATAATTCAAATATATTCGTATTGTTTCTAAAGAGTGTTTGTATTCAAATACTTTGTAGCAGGAAATTGTTTGAGATCTCTGTATTTGTGGTCGTGTTGATGTTTAGGCCCAGGGGCCATCCAGGTACGTCAAAGCTAAACTAAGACAAAGTTGACGTAATATTTATATAATTATATACATGCTCAAAGTATGTTGCTTGAGGGATAGCAGTTATGCTGTGTATATTATGCAGTGTAATTTTGGTTTATATTATTAGTAAAATTTGCATTGGTATGTCTTTATGACTTATTTATATTGTAATTCAGTAATAATAAAATAAATTTACAAACATGCAGTGTTATAATGGGTAGAGAGAGGCTTTTGCAGTTAGTAATACTTGTCTTCATGAAATACATTAGTATTGTGTACTTGTTTGTAGGCATCAAGTCAGCCATTGGTGTCATCTGATGCATCTCGTCGAAGACTATCTGCAACCGAGCGAAAGTTTGGCTATGCCAATCTACTGGATGAGATGGGTGTTTCCCAGTTCCCAGATGAGGGTGAAGGTGATACTGGTACAGATCTGTCCACCGTACTTGTGCGCTGTGCCATGTTGCTGTCGCTAGTTGCAGGCTTGCCATGCACATCTTGTCGGAGGCGTACTCTATCTATCCGAGCTGTTGACCGCACTCTTGGCATGGTTTGTGGCCTTGAGACATTTTGCACCAGCTGTGACAAGGTTGTCAACTCAACTTTGTCATCTCATCGCATCGGAGGGGCCCAGGCGACGAATGTACCATTCGTTGTTGTGAGGTCTGCAATGTCAGCAACGGTTGACATGGGAGTCGGCTATTCGGGACTTGTCAAGTTATGTCACTTCTTTGATATGCCAGCCATGCGCCATACAACCTACATCATACACCAGAAGACCATCACAGATGCAGCCATGCAGGTCGCAAACGATGCTGTTTGCGAGTCTGCAAAGATTGTTCGAAATGTGTACAAGGAACTTGACCCTACCCTTGACGAATCTGGAGACATGGACCTAATGGTGAGCTTCGACGGTAGCTGGATGACCCGTGGCCATAGCTCATTGTACGGCATCGGGTGCATAGTGGAGGTAGTGACAGGACTGGTGATTGACTTCACAATCCTGTCACTCTACTGTCACAGCTATGCATGCGCAGCATCACGTTATGGTGGACGAGACACAGATGACTTCAAGAAGTGGTTTGAGGGCCATAACGACTGCACGGTCAACTATACGAGTTCTTCCAACGCAATGGAAAAGACAGCTGCAGAGATTCTGTGGAAGAACTCTGTTGACAAGCATGGATTCCGGTACACATCAGTGCTGTCTGATGGGGATGCCAGCATCTACAAACACTTGTGTGGCCTGAATGTGTACGGCGAGGACATTGCCATCACGAAGGAGGAATGCGTCAATCATGTGGCCAAGAGAATGGGGACGGCACTGCGGAACTTGGCCAAGGACACCAAGAAGTCTGGTGTGACTCTCGATGGATGTGGGCATGGAAAACTCACACAGGCTGCCATCACCAGACTGACATCATACTATGGCAGGGCGATCAGCAGCTGCACAGGGAACAAGGATGCCATGAGGAGTGCAGTCTTTGCATCTTTTTTCCATGCTGTGTCCACCGACGATGAGCCGCATCACAACCACTGTCCGACAGGCACCAACAGTTGGTGCTTTTTCCAGAGGGCCCTTGCTAAAGGTGAAGAACCTGGCTCACACTTGGAAAACGTGCGCACACCCTTGGCGAAGGATGTCGCCGAGCAAGTGAAGGAAGTTTATATCAGACTCGGCCACCCTGACCTACTGCAGCGTTGCATGCGGGGCCAGACACAGAATGCCAATGAAACCCTCCATGCCAAGGTCTGGCTGAAGTGTCCAAAGACTGGTTTCTTTGGTTTGCCGCGCGTTGTTTCTGCAACCTGCTCTGCCATTGCAGAATTCAACCAAGGGATTGGTTCGACAATTTCACACTGCTACGAGATCATGGGCATGCCCACTGGCAAGCAGCTGAGAACGTCGGCAGCAAAGGCTGACAGTCACAGGCTGCAGCAGTCTGTACGACAACTACAGGCCAGCACAATGGAAGCCCGGCATGCACGGAGGATGGCGCGAGTACATGCTCGAGATTCTTCCAGCTATGCACCTGGTGCACTTTAGGGGATCTGAAACATTGCCAGTAGACACTTGTGTGCTTCTTACTTCCTCTTGTTCAGTGAACTTTATTTATGATCAAGTGAACTTTTGTTTAGGTTACACTTATAGTGAGCTTTATTTGTAGTCCAGTGAATTTTATCTGTGCTCCAGCGAACTTCTTCTGAGCTCCAGTGAACTTTATCTGAGCTCCAGTGAACTTTATCTGAGCAGTAGTGAACTTCACCAGTGCTTTAGAGAATTTTATGTGAGGTTCAGTGAACCTGTCTGAACTTCAGTGAACTTTATCTGTATGAATGTTGGAATGGTGTGCTATTGTAGAAATATGGTTTCCTGTTTTTTAGTGTTTTAGCTATGTTGCTGTGTTTGACATGTATAAGTATTATTAGTTTGCTGTTCAAATAACTCTGAATTATGCCATTTGTTAGAGTATATGCTTAGAGATGTGTGCAAAATTTCAGTGACAGGATGATTTTCAGATGTTGAAATATGTGCATAAATTTATCTAAACTTTGAACACGATTTTCTCAGAAACATGATTTCACTCACGCAGTCTGCTATCTGAGTAACTGCTTTATAGATTTGCATGAAACTTGCTACAGTGCACCTTGACAGTATGTCCTTGGTAACCACCAAGCTACTTTTTTTTAAATGGCTAAGTTTTTCATAAAATGACTTGTGAATGTAAAAAAATCTGGAAAAAATATATCTAAAAATTGAAAAAATTATTTAAAAAAAAGTTTTTTTAAATATAAAAAATGTAGCTTGGTGGTAACACTTAGGGTTACATGGAGTAACTCTACACCAAATTTGAGTAATCTAGGTCCAGTAGTTACTGAGATATTTTTACGAACACATTCAATCCAAGATGGCTGCCGTACCGTGGGAAAATCCCCCCGGAAAAAAAATTCTCAGCCTTCCTCTTAGGTGGACTTTCAAAATCTGAAAGTTTCAGCTGTGTAGATTAAGTGATAAAGAAAATATAAAATAACATGTGTTTAGACCCAAGTGTCCCCTTAAGTGTCTAGCAACAGTGTCTGGTATGTAATTTACATTTACATTATCAGAAAATCCATGAAAACATCATGATCTTCGTTTCCCACTGGCACATTTGTTTAAATTTGCAGTCTGAAGCATTTACTAAACATGATGAATCTTCTGGTACATAGAGGTTTCCACAGTAACATTAGCCATCTAGTTAAATTATTATAACCAGATATATTTACACACAACTATAAAAACAGACAGGTAAATTGTCTCTTTTAAAACATCTGTACATGGAAAACATACAATGTCTGACATGGTAATGATTTCTCAATTAATCAGTGCGAAAAGCGTTCTGGCCAATTTTGGTATCATTATGCAGGACATTTTTTTCCGTCACCAGTACCTCACATGGGAACAAATGGTATCATTGGAAAACTGAATCACTCTGATTCATATTTATTCATGAGCTTTTACTACGCTCCGCAGAATAAATTTACGCTTCCATTCATAATTTCATGGGGGTTAGACAAAGCCTTGTTTAGCTTTAGCATCATATGTCAATGTATTTTTCCAAAAACAATTATTTTTCGATCACAGTCCATAAGGGTGCTTTATTCACATGTAGGCAGTTTTGCATTATGATGGCTGAATTTGAATGGTATGCGATGGCTATACCATGATGGACAAGGACATTTTCACTGTATCCACAGTTCGATGTAATTCAAAAGTTTAAATGCCAATAAAAGAACTTGACCTTTGATCCTCTCCATTTGATGCCATACCACTGTGCTACTGTGTCCATTTGAAGGTTAAATGACAGCAGTTTTGCATAGTGTCATATGCCATCAATAACAGAATAGTACAACTCACCTACTGCGTAGCAGCAGCCTGCGTCATTACACTGTAACTTGTCAACTGAGTATATTTCCTTCACTCCTATAACAGCAAGGACTTTAGTTAATCATGGTGACACACACATTTTTTTCAGTTCCAAAGTAGGGGAAGGCAGTGTCAGTTGAGCCATTTTACATTCTTTTTGATATCTAGGGAATACATATATTCATAACTCAAAACTGTTTTTACTCATATTTATTCACTATGATTATTTGTAAATAATTTTATACCAAGATAATATATCTAGTATGCATAGATAATTATATGCAGCTGATTCAAGTATGGTTGGTAAGGTGGCTCAACTAACACATGGTGTGGGGTAAGTTGAGCCACAGTGTAGCATAAGTTAGGTAAATGCTTTATTTGTATACTTTCCATAAGCCTTGTATTAAAATTTAACAACAACTCAGCCAACACATCTACCCTATTGGTACAACACGTCTCTGACAAGTCTATGCTCTTAATTAATAAGTTTACACACTTAATTAATATAGATTAATGGCCAATCACAACCAGTATAACTAATTGCCAATATGTTGCCTTGTAGCTAGCTACCCAATGTCCCAATTTGCTCAGATAAATTAATTCCTTGATGTAATTTGGGGTAAAGAACACTCATCTTTGTTATTTAGCCGCTGTTCAACTAACCCTCCCTTGGGCCTTGGGTGGCTCAACTAGCCCCGTTTTGACAATTAAGCTTTTTTAATTAACTTCTCATTAATGTGCAAAGTGATGTAAATAATCTTCTTCCCTGTGAATGGTTAAACCATTTGTAAGTTCACAGAAAATAACGTCTGATCACATGCATTGATAGTTTACACACCAGCAGACATTAATCACAAAAAGTTTCAAAAAGCATTAAAAAAACATACTTTTAACTCACATTTTCTGACCGTTGTGACAAATAGCACTTATTATACGTCAGTCATGTTCTAATAACACGTTCAATCATTGGGTGATACCATATAAATGTCACTGCTGTAGTTTCCTGGGAAACATGGGTGGCTCAACTAACCCAGTGGCTCAACTAACACTGCCTTCCCCTATACCAAAATCACTTATTTTTAGCGTTGGTTATTAACTCATTTGCTACTGCATCACCAGTGCAGAGAAACTGCTGCCATCCCCAGTCTATTTTTAACCTGAACACCCTGCATCCCCAGAAGCTGCTGCAATTAGAACAAATCATTTAGGGTAGTTGAATAAATTGCACTGTCACTTCCATAATAGTAGTTGTACAAGACAATGTTGTGTATATGAATTACAGTAAACTGAATACAGATTTTAACCATCTAAATTTTATTAATTTACATGCAATAGTTATTTTTCTACCAAGGTTGCAAACCACAAGAAAATTTGAAAAATTATTCTTTAGTATCATGCAAACTTCGTCCTGCTACTAAATAATTATCTTTTGCCATTAGCATATACAACCCAATGAAGCAAATATAACTATATTTGTGAGCTGCCCAGTAATTCAAAAATCATCAAAATCTGTTGGTTACTTTTACTGTCATGGCAGTTTATATAGACACGCACAACAACAACAAAATCTGAAAAATGTCGTTTGGGTATAATAACAATCGAAAATGTCCAGAAGATAATATAATACTAATAATGCAATTGTATGGTGTACTCTAGTGTTTCTATTTAATTCCCTGTAATAAAGTGTTTTGTAATCTCATTGTTCAATGTCATTTATTACATTAACGCCCAGCACGAAGAGCAAGGTGGTAATCCTTGTAGCAGTCACCGATGCAGAGATTGACATCACAAACGCTACAACCAGTTCGTGGTTCACAGCGCTTGCCTTTCTTGCTGCATTCTCTACAATGGCCAGCTTTGCGTTTTTCTGGCCAGTGACCTGCATCATCTGCCACAGCAAGTTCTTGTTGTCTGCTATGTCAACACCGTTCATGTAGAGATTGTACTGTGGCAGTGCAGAAGTACACTGAATCTCCACAATCATGCCATCTTTTTGCTTGCGCGACACTGCAGCATCGACTGTCGGATCAGCATTTGTCGACAACAGAAAAACAGCTTTGTTGTCCATCCAGTCGCTTGCAACCAAGTTCCCGTCCTGTCGCATTTTGGTGTGTCCTGTTGGTTTCTTGCTGAAGGCCTTTTTGTTCAGGTCCTTTGGCCAGCATTTCCGATTCGTACGGACTGTGCCACATGCATACAGTCCTTTCTCAAGAAGTTCCTTGAAGAGACGCACACTAGAAAAAATAGTCGTCGCAGTAAATGTGGAAATATTTTCCAGTAATGCTGTTGCAAAGTTTCAGCACGACGCTTTCTCCCAGCCCGACGTCAACGCGATTACCTTCCTTGCCCGTGTAAACAATGAAGTCGCAGACGTAGCCATTATGCGAATCAGCACGAACCCACACCTTTATGCCATATTTGTGTGGCTTCGCAGGAATGTATTGGCGAAAGCCAAGACGCCAACGAAAAGCAACCATTGCTTCATCAATTGCATTTTCACGATGAGGGCGGTATTGCAGCATGACGTTTTCCTGCACAACGTCCATGACAGATCGGATGTGGTGCACTTTATCATGACCCGGCAGCCCTCGTCCTGGGTTTTGTGTTGAATCAGTGGCATGAAAATACTGCAGAATCTTTTCAAACCGAGTGCGGATCATGAACCTACTCACTGGAAAATTTCCAAAAAGTTCATCGGAACTCCAGTACTCCTTGTAGGTAGGTAACTGCACGACCGACTTGTAGACGTGGATGCCAAGGAAACAGCGAATTTCCATTGGCGATGTTGGTTTGTCTGTCCATTGCTTGTCAACTTTCCCTGATTTTTGCTGACATTGGTCGGCATAGCGATTGATTTCTCTAGCTAATTGTTCATACAATATTGCAGGAAAAAGTAACTCAAAGAAGTCAGGTTCGGTTTTGTCTGCCGATAATGTCAACGTAGGGCCTACTGGTTCTTCGAAATCATATACAGTGATGGGTGCTATGTTTGCATTCCACGTCGGGGGTGTGTCTAGTTCATCATCATGTTGATCATTGCATTCTTCGACTTCATCGCTATTACATAAATCGTCGGTTTTCACTGATGAAACACTGATGTCAGACAGGTTATCTAATGCCGTATGTGATGTAACATCAAAATCAGCAGCGTTAAATCCGTGAAATTCTGAATCAGACTCGTCTGAAGACATCGCTAATAAAAATGCCAAACTTGTTGACAAGATGGCAGTTTACCGCGGTTCCCTAACTTCCAATCAAATATTCTCTTACAACTCAAATAGTGACCTATATTATGTATTATACTAAATTAAAGCTTACAACGGATTCTATTGGTCAGCATATCAAACAGGAACCAATAGGCAACCGTTTTACAAAACGATCAGCCAACTGCTAGCGACGTGTTTTCACGGCGCTCGGGAAGTACAGCCACGCGCATGCTGCCATGTTTACAAGTCAGCGGGGCTGTGACACATGTGAATTGGCGATGTGTTTTCGCGTCAGCGGTAGCGAACGAGTTAAAGTGTTTGTAAACGAAGGGTTCATGTTCCTGTTTAGTTGGACATCGATAAAGTCTGAATATTTGTCTTGTGCAACTGTCGGAAACTGCCATCCTCATTGTGCTGAGGCAGCAAAATAGGGTCCATGGCGCAATGTGTTAGAACCTTATCTGCCAGTACTTTTACTTCATTCATTGAAAGCAATTATAAACCACCACATCTGTGTTTTGCACTTTTGCATGAAAATCACAGTAATAGTTATTTATATGCCTTGGTTGGCTGGACAAAATTAATCTCAGCGACCAACAACATACCTAAGCATCTAAGAATATCTTCAGAGTTTCTCTTTTATTCCTGTCTTCATCTTCTTCGCACATCTCATCAGCAGTGTTTCTCTGCAAAAGTCACAGGTCAATGTAATCTATATTTTGCCACCAACAGGTTAGGTCACAGCTGTCTGAAATGTTTAATTTAAATGTTGTGAAATGGCAATGGATCATGTCTTCGATATCATTAAAAGATTACTGGTAAGTATACCATGCCTGCTGCACCATATTGAAATGTAATTGGTTACATTAAAAATGCAACTGTTTACAACAAACAGGCATGGTTTCTTGGAACCCCAGTTGTCATCCTTGGCTGTGCATCCCACCAGTTTTTTTCACTACAATGTTTAGTACACACTTTGTCTAAGGTTTGGCGTCAATATTTCAACAAGATGTCTGAATGTATTCCTGAATCAGATTACTGCAATGGGTCAGACTGTCTGGTTTTTTTTTACTCTTTCTATCCCAATTACGACTTTTTACATAGTTACCCTTTCTGTCCCAACTACGACTTTTTGTGTAGTTATAGCGTAGGCCTATCGAATTATCTCGAGTATACATACACATATTCCTGACGTCACAAAATGTGTGTATGTGTACTGGCCCAGGACACTTCCTGTTGTTTTGCTGTTTTTGTTTATATCTTCGACGGTGCTTTCGAGCATAGTAAATTTACTAAATAAAGTGTTGATTTTCACTGTTATTGCAAAATGGCCGACGCCATTCACGTCGTGACCAATGGCAATGATGTTCATGCCTTCTCAGGTGATTCAGATGTTACTTTAAATAGTAATCAAGCGGTTTTTGAACCAATCAATCAGCACAAGTTCATGACAACTGGATGCAATTTTAGCTAGTAGAGGACACAGAAACCGACTGTGATTTTGAGGGTTTCCAATGGAAGATGGGTTTTCAACAATTTCACACAGACACACTCTCGAATCTGGTATGGATGGTAGTCCAAGATTAACTGTTTTCAAGTTGTGTTTTGTTACCTGAAAAATAAATAAACGTTATACACATCTTGTGCTTGTGTGGTCACTAATAGACACTACTAGTATTCAAGTTGAAAAATGCTATAAATTTAGCTGTCGTTCTTTTAAAATTGATATTTTTTCAAAATGAAGAAAAAATGGCGACACGTTCGGTGATTTTTGGTCATTACCTTATTTAATAAAATATACCATAATTTTGTAACGGATAATAACTTTTTTATCATTGGAATCAGAACTTTCATTCACTAATACTTGCAGTAAAAACATAATTAATCATTGTCATTATGGCATCTGAAGTCGACTGTAGTTATAAATTTTATTTTTTAATTAACTCAAACATTTATAAAATATATATATGGTAAAGTTAAAATGGACCTACATTTATAAAATTCACACCATTCAAAAGATAATTTAATTAGTTTTCATTTCATATATAGTTTATCGTAAATGCTTACACATCAAGCATAACAAATACAACATGAACAAGGAATGCTCAGACAAAAAACATGAAATTGGTGTGAAAGAAAATTTGCTTTGCTAATTTTGGATGAGCCTCTGGGATAAAGAGTTAAGGGGGCTGGTATTCCATGTTTGTTTTAAATCGAACATGCATTTTTTATTTTTGTTAAAGATTTCATCATAGATTTCTACTGTAACGTTCCATGGCTTTCAAAACAATTTTTTATGACAAAATGTCATGGCAGTTTACATCATTTACAAAACCACCAGTCCGTCAAAATATTTTGTTAGGTATGTGAAGGTTACTAAAATTACATATATTTGAACAGTGTATCTAAGTTGTTGGTGTACTGTATATGGATAAATCATTTCATTTAGCTAAAACTGTATCACTCATATGCAGGGGTGAGATTTAGCAAGTAATGGAATGTAGCCAGTTGGGCTACCACCCTTGCAAAGTGAACTGGCCCAACAGCTTCTTAGGTAGCCCACTTGCTGATCAATACTTTGATGATAGAAAGTAACTACTTTGAAGATAGAATGTAATGTATGAACAACATCAACAACAAATAAAAACATAAAAAACAAACAGTTATGAAACATTAATTTTTAGGGCAGGATCAATACGATGTAATACATGATACTGAATAAAATACAGTATACAATTGTTTTGTTTTCATAACATGGTACACCAACGGTTTACGCGTCACAGGACATCAGGCCGTCTCCAAGCGTCACAGGACATCTGATTTTTCACAGGACCTGATTTTACCTCCAAATATTACTAAAAAGGTTTCAAGCGCACCACGTGTGTGTGTGTGTGTGTGTGTGTGTGTGTGCACGTGTGTGCGCATGCACAGGGGTGAGATTTAGCAAGTCATGGAAGCCAGTCGGGCTACCAACCTTGCGAATTGAAGTAGCCCGACAGCTTCTTAGGTAGCCCACTTGCTAATAAATATTTTCATGATAAAAATAAATACCTTTGAAGATAGAATATATCAACGATATAAAAAACAAACAGTTTTTAAACATTTATTTTCAAGGCAGGATCAGTGCAATGTAATACATAATACTGAATAAAATACAGTATACAATTGTACACGTGACAGATTGTTTTGTTTTCATAACATGGTACACCAAGTCTACGCGAAGTCTCCAAGCGTCACGGGACATCAGGTCCTGTGAACTTAACAGTTTTCAGGCCCTGCTGATTTTTCACAGGACCTGATTTTACTTCCAATTACTAAAAAACGTTGTCACGCACACCACTTGGATAATGATATGTAAGTGGCACCACGCTGCGCCAGCCTAGACAAACTTTAACCAGGTTCCTGATTAATTAAACAGAAGCGCTCTGCACACCAACACGGCACCAAGACTTAACACTACCGGTTATTATTTCAGTGTAGAATGACCGTTCTGTTACTGGGTAAGTGTTGAGCGCCTATGTGGTTGATTAAAAATACAGTGAATGCTCCCTATTGATATCGCTTCGGCTACGGTTTGGCAACATTTCTTGCAATGCCAAACGTGTCACAAACACACGATTTATGGTTAACATAAATGCGATATAGCCAGGACAACACTTCTGAGATGGTTATTAACATTCCGTTTATTTTTGCTGCGTCTAAAATACTGAAGCTCCGTAAATATTGAGTCGCCATTCGGGCCACTGTAGTCAAAAACTGAAGTCGCCAAAAGCCATTTTTGGGCACCATTGGTGACCGGGTGACCGCTAAATCTCACCCGTGTGTGTGTGTGTGTGCGCGCGTCGCCGCATGGCGCCAGCATAAAGAAACGTTAACCAGGTTCTCGATTAAATCACCAGAAGCGCTCTGTGCACCATGTGGATCATGTTATATAAAAGTGGTGCCACACGGCGCTAAGACTATTAATATGACCGGTTATTATTTCAGTGTACAATGACCGTTCAGTTACATGTTGAGCGTCAATGTGGTTGATTAAATATACAATGAATGCTCCCTATTGATATCGCTTCCGATACGGTTTGGCAACATTTCTTGCAATGCCAAACGTGTCACAACCACACGATTTATGGTTCACATAAATGCGACATAGTCAGGACAATACATCTAAGATGTTTATTAACATTCCGTTTATTTTTACTGTGTCTAAAATATTGCGAGTCGCCATGTGGACCACTGTAGTCAAAATCTGAAGTCACCCGAAGCCATTTTAGAAATAAAACCAGATCACACCAGCACAAGAAAATGAGGTTCAATTAATTTTCTTTCAATTCCAATTCAACTAACTCAAAATCTTTCAATTCCAATTCAACTTACTCAAAATCTTTCAATTCTAATTCAGGAATTGAATATTTCCAATTAATTTTTTAATTCACCCCAGCCCTGCTCTAAACTAACTACTATCCCCATTTTAGTTGTGGAGTATCTCACCAACCCAGAAGTTGGAAATTAGTTAAGTATTTCCTTTAAATACATATAACTTCCAATTGTAAGTTTTCAGTACAAAAAAGGTTATGGCTGACAAACCATGACACATATTTCATAAAATAAACAATTTATCTTGAATTTCAGCATAGGATCTAAAGTACATCAATATCACTGTTTAGTAGTACATGCAATACATATATAGTTCTTCCAAGTTATGATGGTAATTTTATTTATTATACCATTTTGATAATTTGCTGTACAGATGACTGTAAAGAATATTGAATTACAACAGTTATGACCATCTGACTGCTGTAATATAAATCTGCAGTAGTTGTATCTGAGAATGTAATGCCTAAATAAGACAAACCAATGCTAATGACTACTAATGTTTCAATTGCTGAAAACTATTTATAAATAGCCCCATCAACATCATTGACATTTAGCAGAATGCTAGTATTTGGTTGTTATCATAACATGTTCACGCCCGCAATTACCATGTATTGGTCCAAGAACCTCATGAGATACATTACGACCCTCAATAAACACACGCTGCACTCGTCCCTTGGCTACAAAGTGCAAGCCAACAACACTGTCACTGAGCGCAAACCAAAACTGAATAACGTCAACGCATAAATTCCACAACTTTTACAAATTAGCGTTGTTTCTAACTCTTGCAGGATTTATACGACTTAACTCACAACCCGGTTACCACGCAGAAGGAATGTGCATCACGCCCAAATTCTTAAATGACAAACGAATGTATGAAATATGTCTACCGATTCTCGCTCGACTTGGGTTGCCAATCTCGGCGGAAGCCATATTGAATATTTAATACGGAATGCATAGGTCACCTTGCACAATAGTTATTGGGCATTTTATACGTTTAAATTCACTATTTTATATAACAGAAGATCAACAATATCAAACACCATTACCTACCATATGAATAAGAAAGGATAATTTAACTGTACGTAAGAGATTCATGTACGTTTGAAACGGCTCCGCACTGCGGCAGCCGACTACATAGTGATCGATTGGTATCGCCAATCACAGCACCGACCTAGCACTTCACTTCGATAACCTAAATAGTGCGTACAATTTCCTACGCCTAACCCCAAGTCACCGAACCAAAACAGTACAGTTTCAAAACAGGATGCGACTGACCATCTAAATTAAAATCACCAATAACTAAATTAAAACCAAGAACGCGACGCGAACTTACCAATCATGTGCGTATGTCCACAAATACACAACCTCGCCTCAGTGCCGTGTCAGAAGTCCAGTATTAAAACACTGTTCGGGCTTCGGCGGAACGTTTTATTGTTATTTTTAATCTGTGTACAATTAAAATAGTAGGGCATCTGTGCTCTACCATCCATCTGTTAGCCGCATAACGCTAATCCTCATCACCAGATCTAATATGATTAAAATGAGCGTCCAACGCATTCAGTTACTACGCCACCCGCCCTACCAAAAACTCTTCGCGGTGCGCAGGCACATGGCTGTCATTCGCTGTCGACCAAATATTTATGCCACAACATTTGCGCCCCCTGGGGACCAAATGCCAATGTACATTAACTTACTTCAGAAGATTATAGTATCGACTTTGCAGTGTTGTAGTATGCCTACTTTTTGTGCAGTCTCTCTTGAGATTAACCATTTCGTTTCCATTTGTGCCCCCAGAATTCACTAAATCTATTAGTTGAAAAGGGCGTTTTTGTGTGGAAAAGGGGTATAAAAATTAGCAGTGAAATCTCGTATTGCAGATAAGATGCAATAAAAACTGTAATTGTATGACACAAGATGCAGTACATGAGTTGCCGATTTAGTCCCATGAAAAAATGAGTATTGTATTTTATACGTACTAAAGGGGTATAATTCAAACAAATTAGGTCTCTAAATGGGGCATAATTTCAATGAATAAATGCTGGAAACAACCAAAAAATAAATGCTGCTATACACTGTTAAAAGCATTAATACTATTATTTTTAATTACTTTTAGTATCTGTAATTTTTCTCTAACAATCCACCACATTTCTCATGTAGAGATCATTCCAATGTCTAGCTATAAAAAACACTAGTAATGTTTCCTAGGTTTCCAATGACAATGTAGACTGCAGATACACTAAGACGCAAATTAGATTCACAATAGGCTAGTCACCTTCTAAATTTAATGACACAGTACTTCTTTAAATTGAGTGGTATTCACTACTCACCCTAAGAACTGCAATAATTGATAGAGCTATTGCAAACTATGACGTCACAGATTGGAAGAATAAAATTGTAGGTTAGAACTTCGGCTGCACACGCACGCAAGCATACACGCACAGTGCTCAAAACCAGTCATAAGATCACTTGTAGTGGTCATTATTTACTTGCCATCTTTATCAGGGTTACCATATCAGTCACTGATTATAACAGATTCTCTTGAATAGGCACACCGGCCAAGTGCCAAAGGTCAATATGGAGGCATTTTACAATTATGATACATATACTCATTACACACACATCAACGTTTTTTCTTTAACTCAGATGTAGAACAGACCACTGTAGGTGAATTTCTGCACCTTTGTGTCAGCTTCAGAAGCCAATACACAAGCAGTTGACAACCAGTTGTGAAACCTCTCATCGAGCTTGGGAGCAGCTGTGTATTGTGTTCACACAACTTATAAGACCTGTTATACATCAGTTGTTAGTCAGTCTTCAGTGTGTTTACTCCAAACAGCCCCTTCTGGGGCTAACATAGGAGTGTGATGCATGGTGCTCTTAAAAAAGGTGCATATAAATGTTGGAAATAATAAATTTTGAAACAAAATAGTGCAATTAAAAAGTGGATTCAAATCAGATATCCTCCTTATAGACGAATGAGGTGAGCTGGAGGGGCAAGACAGACAGTGCTCACAGCTAGTTGGAAGGGGTGAATGGATGGGAGTCTTAGTATTTCAGTGTGGAGTAGATTACAGGCTCTTATGACTCTTGGATAGAATGTGTTGATGCATGCTTGTAATTTTATATATTTATCGGGATCGCTGTTTCGTGTATCGGTGCATGGGATTATAAAATATTCAGGAGGTTATGTTTAATTTTGTAGAAGAAAGTGAGTTGGTGTTGTAGTCGTTGGTTAGACAGGAAAGATTTTATCCAGTTTAGCATGGGTCCTGTGATGCCAACTGAGTTTGTTGATGAGTCGTTGATGGGGAACACAATCAAATGCTTTAGAAAAGTCTAGTAAAATAAGGTCAATTTGGTGGCGTTTGTTCATAAAGGCAGCCCAGTCATGGACTGCCTTCACCAGCTGCAAAAAGTCCAGATCGGAATCCATGCTGGTGAGGGAGAATAATGTTGTTGGCACCGAGGTGTTTCCACATGTGGCTAAGGACAATATGCTCCATCACCTTGCACAGAATACACAGAAGGGTAACATTTACTGCCTTTTTGTGCATTGCCATGACAAGGGCTGTAGGCTTGGGGGAGTTTGCCCGTGGTGTATGATAACTGGAAAATATGCTGTATTATGGGGGTATCTCTTTAGCAGTTTCCTTTAGTATTTTTGCAGGAATTTTGTCTAGCCCTGGCGCTTTGTTGAAATTTAGAGCTTCAAGCTGTTTTATGATGCCGTTTAGTCTGTTTTCTAGGGTTTGAATTGAGGGAAATGGTGATGGGCCTTTTATTGGGATAGGAAGTTGCTCATTTGCGAAAACTGATTTGAAGTAGTCGTTGAAAACACCTGCTTTGTCATGGTTGGTTGTTCTCAAATTATTTACTTTTAGTGTTGGAATGGCAAGATTTTCTGTTTTGTTTTTGTCTGATAAAGAACCAAAATTGTTTTGGATCTGTCAGCAAACTTTCTCCAATGATGTTGTTAATGTAACTGTTATAGGATGTTTTCCCAATGTTTTATTTTTTTTGTCGTTAGCATGAGTTTTGTCCCTTTTTCTCTGTAGTCTAATAATGCTTCTTGTGATCCATGGTAGATACTGTTTAGATTTCGTCATACAGCTAGGGATGGATTCTCCTATCAGCTTAGTGTAGTTTTGATAAAAGAAGTTCCAATTTGAGCTTACATCTTGTTTGTCTGGTTTTCGATTAAAGTACTGCTGAACTAGCTTGGTGTAGCTTGATTTAAGGGATTCCCAGTTTGCAGATTTGTAGTTGCATACTTTGTATGGTGGTTTGTTTTTACTAGTAGGATTCATATTGATGTCAAAGAGAATGGCTTCATGATCACTTATGCTGTGTTTATGGTGGAGATAAGGGATTGGTTTTATATAGGTACTAAGTCTAATATATTTCCAGAATCTAATCGGGTGGGTTCATTTACCATATTAATTAGTCCAAATTCCCCAACTATTTCAATTAGTTTATTGTTTGGCAGCTGTCTGTTGGTTTGTTGCACACAAATTCTCCCAGTCGATGTCAGGAAGGTTTAGATCTCCAGCTAGGATGACAGATAGGGGTATCTTGCAGCTATGGTATAGGATGAAGAGATTCATGTAAGGCTTCTAGAGATGTTGTGTAGTTGTTTGGAGGTAGGATGCCAGATAGATAGCTTTTTTTATACACAAAGTGTATTTTTGTCAAAAAAAACACAGGTTGTGCTTAGTTTGTCTTGGGGGTCTGCTATAACGTAATTTCGGAGTGCTATCAAAACACCCACACCGTGGATGTTGTGATCTTTTTGGATTGCTTCATAATTTGTGAGGAGAAAGGAGTATGTGGGGATACTTGAGTCGAGTTTGGTTTCATCTAGAAGGATTATGTCAGGGTTTGTTGAGTTTATTGTTTTCTGCAGTTTATCAGCATGGCCTTTAGTTTAGATTTACTAGTTTAGGAGCCAATGTATTAGCTGGATTTGATGCAAATGTAGGGTTCATATCATCAGAGATATTTGTGTAGACCCTGCTGTCTGGAAGAGACTGGAGGACTGAGTAGGGGTCTGAAGTATTAATACTACTGGCGAATAAACACTCAGAATAGTTTGGCAGTCCACAGCAAGAACAGAACAGTGGTGTCACTAATTTGGACACAAGCAGTATGGTACCTACAGTCACGTTCGTCACACTGTATGGCATGGTGGTGATCGTGTACCTCATGGCTGCTGGTGCCACATGGATATTTTGGAGCGATGCGAGGTGGGACCAGGGTTTGGATGAAGGTCCCTTGCTTGTATTTATAAGTCCACACAGATATAATAGAGGTAGGGTATTGGGCTTTGTTGTTAGCATCATCTTGTTTTTATTTGTGGTTGAGAACGTGGGAAATGGTGGCAGGTTTCTTGTCAGCAGGGCTGAGAATGTTGTTGTAAAATCCTCATTGTTGTTAGAAATTTGACAGAAGTACTTATGCATGTTTGCTGCCAGGAAGCATAGTGTTATCACGAGTGTGGACTTTATATGTTTACATCAGGAGAGAGGGGTGTTATGTAAACTGGTTTTGAATTTTCTTGCGAAAGTATGTATTAGCAGATGTTCGCTATAATTTGCCTTTAGAGGGCTAAAGTCACATTAGATAAATATTATGTACTAAACTATTAAAAGTGCATGTGCAGGGTTTGGGCTGGTGCAAACACAGACAGAGAGTCAGTAGGAAGTCTAGGGGTGTGTTATGTCTGTCGTCCTGGGCCGACTCAGGCTCTCGGTATATGAAAACACAGGGGTGGTAATGAATCACCTGAAGAAGGGCCTGTTGTTAGTACCGGTATAAGATGTGGTAAACACATGATTTCTTTGAAATTCTAAGCTAAGAATATATTTAAGTGTATCTAGTTTATTACATATTATTATATTTTATAACTAATATACAGCATATTTAAATTTGAATAAATGCACTGTTTTGAGGTGTGTTGGGGATGATTTGGGTTTCGCGCATTTTAACAACTATTGTTTACATCCGCCATTTTGATTTATGTTCGTTGTTAAGCAAGGTAAACGCAGATGATTGAGTAAATTTGATTTAGGAACGTGTGATCTCTAATGTTATGACACGATTATATTCTGATTATGATACTATTGCATATCTCTAAGTTTGGGGTGTAAAGGGCCTTCAGAAATGGTGATAATAATTATATATAAATGTCAGAGTGAAGAAAAAGTAAAGACTACACCTGATGCATATGCACCACCAAATGTCTGAGTCTCTTGTGAGATTTTAAAGAAATGACTTGGTTTAGCTGAATATATGTTGAAAATTAAATGTGCATTGAATGCTCAATAAATGAGCATTTGATAACATAAGATATTTTGACAAGCCTTCTAAATTATATACAAGTCTAACTATAACTACTGCAGTAAGCTGACCAAGTCACATTCATTGGCATATGTGGAGGGTGGGGGCACTGGCTTTGAGATAGGATTTTTGCTGTACTGAAATTTAATACTGCCCTGAGTGAAGACCCTTCACACATTCTTGGCCCCTCTTTCCGATGATTTGGCACCAGTCCTTCAGATATCCTAAATACACCATTGTATTCAAAGAAACTGTACTGTCAGATTGGAGGCTGCCTGTCAGATTTACTGTCATAAATGTTAACTTGTGATGGCAAATTATCATATGAATATGTATTAAATAACTGAAGTAATTAGTGAAAATAATATATATATAAAGTGGTATTGTTAGTTATGATAAAAAATACATTAGTAAAAAAATTAAATATGCTATAGTAAAAATACTATACTTTTAATTTAAATAACAAAATAAAATGTCAGCAAAAGATTATTTGCAGTTACAAAGCAATATCACGATCACAAATGTTGGTAATAGCAACATCATTGGGCAGTTATCCCCAACAGGGTTTGTCCTAACAGCAACAGACAGGCATCCACCTGTTTTCACTGTTTTGACTGTAGGATCAAAGCTAGGGCATTCTATTTAGGCCAATCACACTTCAATTTATAAACCAGCATATAGCAGTGACACACTGTATCAAATCTGACCTGCACTGAGAATTGTGAACACATGAGGTGGTACTGGTAGGCACATTTATTGTGTGGAGAGCTGTGTTTAACAACAGTAGTAATTATATTTTAATCATGGTTCTTGGCATTAGTAATTTTTCTCAGTCATGTCAAAATATACACACACAGATACTGATATTTTCTTGAAAAATGTCATATATAATGCAGTTTTATAATAGTGCTGTTAAATAAATGTGATTAGGAAAATGTTGCTAATGACATTATGCTTTTGGCATTCTGCCAGAGGATTCACTAGGACAAATTAATATAGTGGAATCTTAGAATGAGACAACCTGTGTGAGAAGTCAACAACAACTCTTAATTATGAAATATTTGTTTGGAAGTCTGCCTCCAAGCATGCACACACCAAATTGCATTTGGTGGCCATGTTAGTTTTGTCTAATTATAAGAAAACGTGACTACTAAAAATTCTGAAACTTTTTCACAGCAACTGCCATCATCTCCTTGACATGCTGACCCAGTTTTGTCAAAATCACATACCTCCAGCTCTTTTTAAACGCCCCAACGTGCGATGTCCATAAATTTTGAGAAAAAAGCCAGTTATTCATGCGCCCACGTGGCCCATAGCAGAAAAATTACCATATATCCCTCCGCCTGTTAAACTAAAAAAATATGCACTATTTCACAGCCAATAGCTTCTACAAAGAATCCTGTGAATATGCCTGCTCAACTGCACTTATGTCACACCATATGAATTGTTTAAATTCACATATCACAATTTAATACGCCCCACATTTGTGTGAAACAATAAACAGGAAGGTCAACTGTGGTCTTACCCCTGTAACTGCCAATACCGGGTCATCTAATGGCCTGCTGCTGTAAGCAACATACACACACATACACAAGTTGACTGGGTTGTCAGTTATTGATTGGAAAGTAGGCCACAGAGACAGCAGCAGCAGCAGCAGCCTGTGTCTCAACAGCTAGGTTGATTGTTGGCTGTCTGTCTATACTGGCACACTGTCAGGCGGTCATTGGTCCATTGCACCATTGTTACATGTGAAGATGTGATACAGCAGCAAGGACATACATATTCATCTTACCTGTTCACACACACACACGCACGCACGCACACACGCACGCACGCATACACGCACGCACACCACTGACCCACCTTTGCAACCTGCTGCACTCACTTGTCAACATTAACCTTCCAAGTCCATTGAGCACTGTACATACTTTGCATGCCTTCATGTATACAACTAGACATTTGTGTTTCACAATAAACAGGCACTGAACTTGTGTCTGCTAAGGCAGTGGCTGCCTTGAGCATAAGTTGGTAAGATGAAAGATAAGATATACTTTATTAATCATTATGATGCAATGGAAGCATGCCATTTCACCCCAGTGTTATATTGGTATTGCAAACTAAATTTTGTGCTTGCAGCACTGTCTTATCTGATTCTTATGCGAGGTGTATTTGTGAATCTCGATCGTAATTTACAAACCACTGAAGCGAAGCCAGCGACAGTGAGTGATGTTGGCAGCAGCACAAAACAAACAACACTCGTTCATTGACATTGTTCACCTAATCTTTCTTGAAAATTGTCAAAGCAATTACCCAGCATTCCACATCCTGGATGCACCAGACTTATTGGTCTTGACTGACACTGATAACGATAACTCCCCTTCCAAAAACAACAATTCCTGGAAAAGCCCCTGGACACCTGAGTACATCCAACGTCAGTGAACAAGACATTACATAACATTGTGGTGTTTCATTCGGTACAGCAGAGCTGCTGCTGCTGCTATTACCCTAATTATTATTACTAATTACTAGCGATTTATAATATTAAAACAATCATCAACATTTTACATGAACCATGATCTTACGACCACACTATTATGCCAGCTGCATAATAATAAACCTAAGAGGATGGAACAAAACAAACTGTGAACAAAACAATATTCCATTTTGTTCTGAATACTGATTATGAAGGAAAGAAGAATCAAGAAGTGAGCAGGATAAGACAGTTCTATAATTAATTACAATTTATATGGAGTCTGCAATGTCATAAAGTGCTTTGAGCAATCCTAAGGACTGGATACCGTGCTGTACAAGAACTTACCTTTACCTTTTTTATATACTGATCACTGAATTATAATTTTCACTATAAAAATGATCTGACAAGCTAAGTACAACAGTCATACAGCGTTAGTCGATGCTGTGGTACACCTCCAACTGCTCATTAACACTCTGAATCTGGTGGAACAAAATGTTATGGCAATAATGCAATTGTTTTGAGAAAGGTATTCAGTGAGAGATTATCAAGAAAAGAACCACTAAAACATATAAAGATCAACTCCACTTGCCAAACTACTGGCGCTGTATTTATAATTTCTTTTACCACCGCAACCAATGATGCTGTCTTG
Source organism: Lamellibrachia satsuma (assembly GCA_033239005.1). Classification (NCBI taxonomy): domain Eukaryota; kingdom Metazoa; phylum Annelida; class Polychaeta; order Sabellida; family Siboglinidae; genus Lamellibrachia; species Lamellibrachia satsuma. The sequence goes on from BSQZ01000023.1 coordinate 7,924,485, forward strand.
TAAGATGTTAGGACTGTTTCTCATTTCTGTGCAATTTCAGACTATTCATTTCAATGCCTTGAAATTGAAACCAACCAAAATTCTACCCTCTCTACTCTAGGAACCTCGCAATTGGTCTGCTGGACATGTATTGAGTGATATCCATGTCCAAAGACTCTAACATTAAATAATTTATTGCATGCCACAAGTGACACACATTATGACACATACAACTGCAAGAACAAATTCATTCTGAGTAATTGTGCAAATAAATTTCTGCTTCAAGCATGGGTACACATCAGGATATTCCTTACCTTGGACGTGCTCTCAACAGCACATACAATCGCCACATGTTGAATGTTTTCTTACTGAATCATTCGGATTACAGAATATGGGGACGCTGTCTTACTATAGGTTTACATTGGCATCTGGACAAGCCTGTCTTGCCAGCTGAATTCTGGCTGTGAGACAGCGCAATTGAAATAACAAGTGTACTCAGACAACAACAAACAACACTTGTATTGTGTAAACTTACTTGAACCATTAAAATAGCAAGTTATTGTCTGTAAGCTGCCTGTATGGTGGTCAGACGCCCGTGTTTGTGAAAACCAATCCTTAAAATGGCTAAATTGAAATTAATATTCAGCACACATGCTTTCTTTTGTTAGCTTATTCCAACAGTAAAGAAAGTACCCAGGTGTAGCTGTAGCTTTTGTAATCAAACCATAAAAAGCACAGTAGAACACACTGTGGACATCACCAAGTCTGTGTTTGTTTAATCAGTGGCAAGTATGGGGATGATGCATGCTGAAATAGAAAGAACGTTAGTAGCCAATAAATGTTGCCCAGAATGGAGATTTATGCTGTGGAATATCAGAAGGTTGTATGCAGCATTCTGCATTATTAGCATGAGAACAACAAATAAATAAAACAAATAATCAGGGTATGACACACGTGCGCACACACACAAACCGAAACCCATAATAATTCATGCACACATCTATCAAACATTCCTCAAAGGTCAAGAAACAGTATGCACCAGTTTATCATGTACAAAAAGAAATTATTAGCATGAGCATAAGTTTATATGACATAGGTTGGGTTAGTGAATATCCTTGAATAATGTCACAGGCATGGGTCCAGTAACCAAATTACTGTGTATCTGGAGTTGGAACTTTATTATGATTTATATTCATAACAACAGCTGTTGCAGATAGCACAAAAACAAACGTGTCATAAACTGACTACTGACAATGTTATACAAATATGAAAGTGGCATAGATGTCAAAGTACATCAAACCACAACAAGAATACCACCAATAATATTCCAGCTGCTGACTCAATGCAAGATGTTCAGAAAAGAAAACACAGACATCTATGGCGACACCCAACTAACATGATTTACTGCTAGATGATACAGACAGTTCAGTCAGAACAAGAAACTTCAAAAAGTTATAATAAAAAATAGTCAGTTTTCCGACAGCCTTTTGAAAGTATTGTGCACAGGATTCACCTAATATAATGGCCCAAGCATCTCCTTTGTGCTACACTGCATGAAAGTTGAGTTTTTTTATAGATGAGAAATATTCTAGAATAATAACACCAGAAAAATTGCTTGTAAAATCACAATTGCAAGTCACACCACGATATAAATGATATAGTGGTCCAGTATTACAGTGCGAATTATACTGTGGCCAGGTATAGCAATGCATATCATGATACAAATAATATAGTGGTCCAGTATTACGGTGCAAATGATACTATGGTCAGGTATTGCAATGCATATCATGATACAAATGGTCCAGTATTATAATGCAAATAATATTGTGGCCTTTTTGTGGCCAAGTATCACATATGGTATTGTACAATTATAACCTAAGTACAACAATATGTATCATGATTCAGGCAATTTTTTTTCCTTAGTACAAACTATGTACAATGGTTTGTATATTAACTGTGACAGATCTCACTGGCAAAGAAGCCGACATTGTTGAGGACACTCACAAGTAAGCAATTTGGAAACCCTTCACAAGCTATTTATAATCAGATCCAATTGAAACCTGCACTTCATACAGCACTACTATGAGGCAGTATTATCTGCCTGGTTCCTTATGTGAAGAGCTGACCTATATTCTTCGTTTTTTTATGAATGCCAAGCAAAACTGAAACTTAAAATATGTTGGCCAATATTTTAAGTTTCTGACTTAATGGCTTGAAATCAATAAATAAAACTTGCATAAGTTGCATGACTTAGATGTACGCGACTCAAGCACAGATATGTTTGCCCTGCAGGACAAGTTCTGTCACAAGCTAAAACATGTATCATGGGACCTACTAAGTTGGCGTAAATGTCTCATTATCGAAACAAGTACATTTTGTACAAGTACACAGTGGCCCGCATTGTGAGTGACACATAATATTATGGAGCTGCGGAATGTTATTAATAAACATCTCAAAAGTGTTTTCCAGGCTATATCGCATTTACGTTAACCATAAATGATGTGTTTGTGACACGTTTGACATTGCAAGGAATGTTGCCAGGCCGTAGCTGAAGTGACATCAATGGGGAGAATTCATTGTATTTTTAATCAACCACATCAATGGTGAATGGTTATTCTACACTGAAATAATAACCGGTCATGTTAATAGTCTTGGCGCCACTTTTATATAGAATATTATTATATATATCCACATGGTGCGCGGAACGCTTCTGGTGAATTAATCAGGAACCTGGTTAAAATTTCCCTAGGTTGGCGCCAATTGGCGCCACATATATTTCCACATGGTGCACATGACACTGTTTTAGTAATATTTGGAAGTAAAATCAAGTCCTGTAAAAAACCAGCAGGTCCTGTAAACTGTTCAGTTCACAGGACCTAATGTCCTGTGACGCTTGGAGACTATTCGCGGAGACTTGGTGTACCATGTTATGAAAACAAAACAATCTGTCACATGTGTACAATTATTTACTGTATTTTATTCAGTATTATGCCTTGATAATAAATATTTCAAAACTGTTTGTTTGTGATGTTTTTATTTGTTGTTGATGTATTGATTTGCAAGTGGGCTACCTAAGAAGTTGTCGGGCTACTTCACTTTGCAAGGTTGGTAGCCCGACTGGCTACCTTCCATGACTTGCTAAGTCTCACCCCTGCATCAGTCACTGAAAATTAGAAAGAAACAAAAGGAAAGAAATAAAACTGATGATATATAATATTCACTATCGTTCACACGCTGATTTTGTCACACTTTACTCAATGCTTGTTGATCATCTGTGTTGATGATTTAGAACCAATGAACCATTGCAGACAGACCCTGGCAGATTTCCCCAGAGGTTCAAGGTAGGCCATTAACCACTCAGCGCAGGTCTTGATTATAGGAAAACATAAATGGAAGCCAGCTTACTGATTCATGACATTCGTCATAACACATTCTCAGAAATGTATGGTGAAACTAAGCATATGCCAGTGAAACCACATAGAGTTACTAATTATTATGAATAACAAATAAAGGCTGAAGATACCTTACAATTTCCAGACATTTTCAGCTGGTTTCTAAATGCCTTGGGAAATGACTGGTTGGTGGTAAGTGGACGTGCGACAGACGGCGGATGATCAGGTACATGTGACAAATATATACTTCCCACTGAGTCTGTCCAAGTTACTGCACTCTTCCCAGACAGGCTTTAGTTAGAAACCAAACACAAAATCAATACCACACCAGATTAGTGCCAGCTTCAACATATCTGAGGAAAGACACACGCACGCACACAAGAGGTGACCAACATTTACTACGACCTTTTGGGCAGTTGTTTTGCTAGAACTCACAACATCTGCACAGAAGTGAAATGTAGAAAATCCAAATTACAATTGGCAGAAAAATCATGCTGCAAAGAACCAGATCCTGGCATATATACACCTGTGTGGGGGCGGGGCGGTGGTTACTCTTACGGAAAAGACAGCATACAATTTACCTATCAGTAGAGCTTTATGAAATACTACCCTGAAGGAACACCCTTGATAATTAATTATTATTTCTATGTAAAAAAAAGTGTATATTAATTTTACACCTCTATACAAGAAAATCACTCCAATCCCCAAAGTCAAGTTACATCATTACCATAATATATTTACAGACAGCAATCAAAATTTTCACCCTACTATTTAGTAACGCAATATATTTGGACTGTAGCCCATGCTGTCATGCATCAACACATTGGGCACTTATTGCATAGTATACGGTAGACTGTGCACATGAATTTTACAATGTAGATGTTGGTCAGATGTTGTCTGGTGCTGCTAGCGTTGCAGCTGAAAATAGAACCTACCAGCACAGAGGCAAGATTATGTTGTCAATCTCCTTCTCAGCAATGAAACAATGTCAAGAAGTAGCACAGCTAGGAGGTTTATTAAATAATGCTTGTTGGATTAGGTGTCAACATTAACTTAATTAGCATCAGAACAAGGCTTAAGTGGATATCCTTAAAAGCCTAGGTGGATATCCTTAATTTGGGTGTATTTGTGTTAGCATCCATCAAGCGAACATGACATTATTTACGACATTATTTACATGTGATAGCCATGGGTTTACAGTTGTGATTGATCTCTCTCTCTCTCTGACATTTGGGTCAGACCATCATTTAAATTTTTTTATAGAGATACTTTCAGTTAAAGAAAACAGTCATGACGGTGCGTATGGCAGGATACCTCTTTAAACACATGTTCATATTCATCATAAATTTCTTAAAATTATACGGATGAGTGTTTTATTTAATGGACACCACCCATCCTTTGTTCAGTTTGAGAATGTGCCTAACATTTTTGGAAATCTAAGTGATTTATTGGTGAATACAAACAGGGTAGCAAACCTGATAATGTCATCAATCTTAAAAATGTGTAACCATGTTGTAATAGTTGTCTTGCCTGTCACATATCTTATCGAGAAGTTGTTCATGAGCAACATATGCAACTAATGAATGTTTTTACTGAATTTCCACATGTCATGTCGCTTTATGACAAGGCACTCCAGCTTATGAAACCCAAACTTTATTATTTTTAAAAGCTGAACAAACGATCTAATTGAAAAATCATCTACAAAACGCTAAAAAATTATTCAAACGATGCTAACATTTGTGTTCGTAGTCCTATATTAATGTTTAATATTATGGAGATAAAAGGTTTGGTTGCTTCCGATCAATTAGTTAATCAATCACAATCTTGTGTGCTATTGGACCTTGGGCATAACCCATTGGGACTATCACTGTATGTCTGACCTTTGGAGCACTCACACCCTGCAAATCTTTGTTACCATCTCTTCCTTTAATTGGAATCAGATATACCCATTCCCTCCATCCCTTTCACAAATGGTTGGGAGACCACTGGCAATCATTGATAGTTGATGCATTCACATAGCAACACAGAAAATATGTTTTCAGGAACATTCAAGAACACTGCCAGCAATTCAAGAACATTTAAAGGTACTTGAGTCACAAAGTCGTGAGGCCCAAATTTCATTAAAATCGAAGGGAATCAAGAATATTGCTGATTGTTTTTATATAAAATTACCCTATTATGTGCACCAAGATTATTATTCTTTAATAAGATGCAGCAAAACTGTTATAATAAACATACTTTTCTGGCTACTATCACAAACTGCAACATTAAACCAGAGACATTAGAATAGTAAAATAATAACATATTGCATTTCCACCTTATTCTGTTGAATGTCACGTTTTTCGCTTTCTGCATTATTATTCTGCATAGTAGCACAGCCTAGGTTTTTCTGCAAAACAGCTGCAGGCATTTGATGTAGTTGTTTCCATTTCTTGTGGGTCACAGACTTTTTGTAGGGCTTGTTTTTTACTACCCATCTAGCAGAAGTAATAAACATAAAGAGCTACTTGTCTACTGTACAATAGTTTGTGTGCATATTTATTGAGTTGCTGTGGTCAACATATTAGCATTCACGGTGCGCTTGACCTTAATTATGGTTCATGTTCGAAATAACACATTGGTTGTCTATAATTGTGCATAACAACAGTCTACAGACTCGAGGTGCATACAGAGCACGTATTAACAGGTGACTTGCCACAGGTCATAATGATTTTATTGCTGCAGCCATGCATATGCCACTGTAGTATATGGAGTTGCCATTTTGCTATTCTTAAGCTGAAATCTCACATTGCAAGTAGTACACACACAGTGATACCTTTCCACTTTAAGACAATTGGAATTAGAAGTTGTTCTGTTCACAATGGTTAAAATTAACAAGTGCACATACAGCATTTACTTTACACCCGTTTTGTATGTACCCTATACTTGGTCATGGAGTTGAAATATTAACAGAAAATTATATATTTTATTTGGTTATTTTCATGTTTGTACTGTAGCATAACATCGTTATTCCTGAATACCCAATGAATATTGTTATAATTGTCGACAAGTATTGTTAGCATTTTCTGGTAATATTGAAAGTGTTTTGTGGTGACAAGGACTAAATATGAATACATACAAAACCTGTATTTATTTTTATCATATTTAACTTCACACCAACGACGTCACATTGACTCACTGACTTGCATACTGACAACTGAATGTTAAATAAGGCAACACTGGTGTGCGATAGTAAAGTGCCCCCCTTAGAGAATTTTGACTCAATTAGTATTTATTTATTGTTTAAACGGCAACTTAAAAATAACATAGGTGTGTGTGTGCGTGAGTGTGTGCATGTCACTGCATGCATGCATGTTATTATTGATGTATGTGAGCCATTGCCAAAAGGTCATGCCAAAAAGTTTACCCCATACTGGAAATTTCAAAATTATTTCAGAATTTCTTTTTAGGTTCTCATAATACAGTAGTACCTGCCTTCAATGGACCCTCTGATGAGCGGACAACTGCTATGGCGGGACACTTTCTCAATGTACGGACTGTTTTACCATGTTAATGTCCCTCTGATGAGGGGACACCTGGTGAACGCGGACAGCGGATAGGATATTTTGGTTTGCTGTCCCTGTTAAGGCGGACAGTAATCGTTATTTTCGTATTTTTTTCTAAAAATATTTTATTTCCAAAATGGCGACGGACAAACAGCATGGTGTGTAGTGGGGAAAACAACGTTATATCGCGAATTCGGATATAAGGCTGTTTGTCGTGGACCCCGATTTTCTGCCGCCGGGGGAAATGCCAAATGGGCCTGCTTAAACCTACTTAGAATTGCTTTGACAATTCTCAAGAAACAGGTGAACAATGTCAACGACAATGAACGACTGTCAACAAGTTGTTTGTTTGGCTTCGCTTAGGCGGTTTGAAATTGCAATCGAGATTCACAAATACGCCTCGCATAAGAATCAGATAAACAGTCTTAAATGTAATTTAGTATGCAGTACTAATATGACACTAGAGTGAAATGGCATGCCTCCAATCTAAACGACGCGAAACCAACATGCCAAATGCCAAAGGCACTACCGGTGCGCAAAAATACAAATTCGTCATCCGCATATGAAACGACGAATTGATGCTAAGTCATGCATCATAAGTTTATGCTTCGGTCGAGATCAGTTGAAAATCGAGGTGAAACGATTATTAATTCTGCTTAATGTCGTTTTCTGCGTTTAACCAGGTTACATATTGCATGTGTCAACTCATATACATTTTCGGCTGCTCAAATCCAGGTTATTATTTTCGATTCGTAGGCCTATTAGTTCAGTAGGCCTATTAGTTCAGTACATCATCATCATCATAGTTCCATAACGGTATACGTACATGTATTTTATTCAGTTAACGATTAAACAGGGTGTGACATTTAAAAATAATACACGTTGATGGTAGTTGACCCGTTTAATAAGCTCTATAAACTGCATATTGCCGTATAAGACCAGGGCTGGGTCCAATTACACCAAATTATATCAATTACAATTACATTAAAAAAAATTATTTCAATTACAATTACAGTAATAATTTTCCAAATCAATTACAATTACAATTACACTGTCTCAATTTCAATTACATTATGCGGAACCAAATATATTCAGCATTTGTTAATTATGTATTTTTGCGCATTTTGCTGAATTTCAATATTTTGTACACAATTGATAAACAAATCTAACGGTAATGTTTGTACATTTTGTTGAATTGTGACTTTGAATTATACTAAATAAAAAGATAGCCGTTTAAAACATATTTTTATTATATAAAAATACAATGCAATATCCAGACATAATCCAATGCAGACATTTATCCGTGCGCATTTCTTAAATTTTTCTTTGGAAAATACTAATAATAGGTTATGATGTGTTTACTTTGAGGTTGTAGCTCCTGCTCTAAGCTGACATTCTTAATTGGTCTGCCCTTTGCCTTGTGTGAGTTGGGAATGGGAAGAGAGGCCATGTAAACGGTCCTTGCCACCTGACCTGTCTCCTACCCACCACATCACAAGGGGTGTAATTGGCTTGCTAACTCTGCAATGTTTTACTGAGTTGATATTTTCTGAAGCAATATCAGGCTACAGGTCTTTCCATGTTGTTTGAATACCAGCTTAGCCTTTGTCTGACAATGTCTGTGCATTGTTTATTGCTTCCTGGCTGTTACCAACTTACTGAAAAGGCTAATTGCTAAGGCTACCCACCACTAGCACCATGGACCAGTACCCACCAGACAGTGAATACTGAGACTTAAATATAAATATATAAGCAGGTGTTATTATTAGTCTTGATTTTCAACTCATGTGCGACTTAAATTATATTTTTATTGACAATTCATTCAGGTAGTTTGTGATATGAAATGTACTGTAATTGATTGTAATTGAAATAAATTTTCAATTATACAAAATATAACAATTACAATTACAATTACAGCAACATTTTGAAACCATAATCAATTACAATTACAATTAAAAAATTTTGCTGTAATCAATTACAATTACAATTACATAATTGGACCCAGCCCTGTATAAGACAGTGCTGCAAGCACACTGTGGCTTCGACAGCGTTCTTGGACTTGGAGCAGCGGACGGTGATCGCTATTGGTTAGTAGCATCCTGGTGGTAGACATGGGAACACCTAACGCGCCTTATTTCAGCCCTCCATTCCAGAATGCCTGTCCCTCCGATGAGGGGACACCTGCCATGTAGGGACAATTTTGCTTGGGTACAGAAGTGTCCGTTGAAGGCAAGTACTACTGTAGTGTGAAGTCCTGCCTTTTATAATAAATGCGTGGGAATATAACTGAGTGGGGATTTATATTAATTTACGATCAAAATGTTACATCTACCAGTAAATGTTGTGTGTGATGGTGGACATAGGGCTGTTCAAACATAATTTCAACTGTATTCATTAATTTTGCGTTAATGCGTTGTTTCACGTCCTCCATCACACATGACTAAAACCGGTTGTTATCAATCATCTCAAATCCAATTCTTCAAACCAGCTGTTCTCAAAAGAATTACCTTGATTCATGTTATGATTCAACATTGTTATTTTACATATGTGTTGTGGGGGTCACATTTCAATGGCCATGTTGCTATAAAAAGTGACCTTTTCATTTTTCTATATCACACCAGATCGTTTCTGACTACAGTCAAGCCTCTTTATAACACGGTGGTTGGGGTCCATGATTTTGGACCGCGCTGTATGCGAAGCGTGTTAGGTGTTCTCATATCTGCCACCAGGGAGCTACAACAGCGATCGCCACCCGCTTCACCAAGACACTGTGTGCTTGCAACACTGTCTTATATGCCAATACACAGTTTATAGAGCTTATTAAACGAGTCAACTAGCATCAAGGTGTATTATTTTTAAATGTCACACCATGTTGAACCCTGAACTGAATAAAATACATGTATGTATACCGTTATGGAATAGAACTAGTAATTGCTTCACTTTGTCCATCAACCGATCTCGACCGAAGCATAAATTTATAACGCATCACTTAACATCAATCCATTGTTTCATATGCGGATGACGAATTCGTATTTTTGCGCACCAGTAGCAAAAACGATTAGATTTACGATGCAATGGAAGCATGCTATTTTACCCCAGTGTTATATTGGTATTGCATACTAAATTGCATTTAAGACTGTTTATCTGATTCTTAGGTGAGGCGTATTTGTGAATCTCAATTGGAATTTACAAACCGCCGAATTGAAGCCAGTGACAGTGATTGATGTCGGCGGCAGCGCAAAACAAACAACACATTGACACTCGTTCATTGATATTGTTCACCTAAAGGCTAATGTTTCTTGAGAATTATCAAAGCAAATCTAGGTTTATGCAGGTCCATTTGGCATTTCCCCCTGGTGGCAGAAAATCAGGGTCCATGACTGCCTTATATCCGAATCTGCATAATAATGGGGCACATAATAACATGGTGTGACTGTACTTATTTGCAAATGGAGAACGCTACCCCAACAAACCGAATGTCAATTAAGGGAATGTCCGTCAAAACTATAAAAATGGGAATGTCTACACTATATTAGAATGGCGCATAGCAGAACCTACAGGCCAACCCGCCGGCTAAATGGAACGATGTGGGGACTATGGTGGCAGACAAATTTAACGTTTTGTTTCCAGTGTGTAAAGGATGACCATTGTCAAGTGCTTTACAACTCAAAAAGAGTGTCAGATTCTTTGCGAGACATGTTAAAATAAATCAGATAAAGCTATTTACTAGAACATATTTGGTAGACTCAGGCCATAGGATCACTATTAATTTCGAACATTGATTTCAAAGGAAGAAAAAGATTGGTTTTATTGCAAAAAAAGTTTCAAACACTGAGCATTACATTTCTTCATTTGCGATATGTAAGTTTGGGTTTAATAAGCTTCAGGCCATCCCTGATGTAAGCTGTTATATGGCAAGTGTAGACAATACTGTGATAACAGAGACAAAACTGCCAGTGAACTGTCATATTCGTTAATTTAAGTAGCAAAGCAATGAACCTAACAAGAATGCTGTGACCTAAAGTGATAAACACCATACTGCTCATCATAAAAGTTAATGAATGCAATGACAGTATGACGAATCAGGTAATGGGTTGCTCTAAAGTTGTGGCGCTGCAGTGTATGCAGCACTTGAAGTATAGTAACGTATACTGACAGGAAAGTTCATGATAATTTTGTATATGCTCATCCAATATTCATGCCATTCCACAGTATAACTCATGCTAATTTCAAAGGTCTTACAAATAAAAATATAACTTGTGCACAATGTTTACAATATCATAAAAGGTTCACCCTAAAAGCCAGAGTGGAAGAAGAAGTGACGCTGACTGAGAAGACCTGGAATTTAATCGCCCTTGACTGTGCTGGGCGCATTATGCTCCAGTGGAAGCGAAGAGGGTTGGGTGAGCGAGTGAAGTATGAATATAGGAAAATCAATGCATAATATCATATGACTGATGGCGCCACTGTCACTGAAGGCCATGTAAATCCATGTTTTGACATATAAAACCTTTTTTCAAATTTAATCGGAATATTTAGATTAACTTGAAATACGTCAATGATGAATAAGTTCATGCTAATGTGAACATTTATGAAAGTGTATAAAATATGATGCCTTTTAAAACTTGTTTTTTTTAAAAGCTGAAATCAGTAATGACTAATGTTAGATGACTATATCATTAAAAAAACACAATTCAGGGTACAACTCCCCGATTAAACGTACGGAAAGTAAGCGTTTTATGTATATAACCACGCTTTCGATTTACCTTCCACTTTGTTAAGGTTATGTAAGTATGTTAGTCACTCTATCGCTGTCAATAGTGTCATATGGCCGGCCTTTCCTACGGCTACGGCAACGCGAACCCAATCACCAGCCCGGCCCCAGGCGAAACCATGACACAAAAACAGTGCGTTACGTGTTAACCAACGCACCGATCAACGCTTGCATTGCGTATAAAACGTCACGCTTAGTTGACATGTGTGAGCATCACACGATAAGAAAAATAGTTACACATCGCGTTTTTATTCTAATTGCAGAAAAGTCGCAGGCACCGGTGGACACACGACCGAGACTTGTCAGTGGTCGTCTTGCTTCATATTTGTCTACTTTTCTCTGCGAAAAAACTCCTCCAGCCAAGTTGTGCTTTACAGTATGTCGTAATTTACATAAATATATGTTCTTCAGTGATAACTGGTTGCAGTTCGCTTACCTGTGAATGTAGCCAGTATGTGATTTCTTTTCGTTCGGTCCACTACTGAATCGCTTCGGCAGATAAAATGGCGTCTTCTTTACCTCTTCCCCAGCAAATGAACGAGTACAGTATTATTTCCCAGCGTCCACCGCGATTGCTCGCCCATTTTGAATCAAGGGTGCGTCGTAAAACGCAACCTCTGAAACTGTGGTACAGCAGCCGGGCACTTCGTTGACATAAATAACAATTGGTACCAAACAAAATTTACTCTGAACACGTGGTGTTTGTTGATATTCCAGGCGACAATACACCCCTTGTTACAAACTTACTATATTCTAAGGCATACGCGTATTGTTGAAAAGAACTAACACTTACCAAGTAGTTACGTTAAACGTACGTTATAACATTAAAATGATAAGTATTGTGGTAGTACAAAAGTTGTCTGGCTTAACACACGGGAAAAATGTAAAAACCACAACTTGGCATAAGAAAAATTAGCAAAGCCAAAGCCAAATTAATATCCTTGGACTTGGTGACGAGGATTGGAGCTATGCCTAGTTTACCAAGACATGCGACGTAATTTAACCAGTAGCATACGATGTAGCATACACAACATTCTCATTAATAAACTTTAAATATAATTGTTAAAAAAACTTCAATTTAGTTCCTACACATTATAGGTTTTCAGTTGTATAAATTATATTAATTGTTCTGCCTTCACATATTATTTTTAAACAATGACACGATGGTGCATTAAATGGTATTGATTTCTAGGAAAGGGCAGCTGTGCACATAATTACTATAAATTTGTTGATGTGGGATCACTGGATATTACTTAATTGACAAGTAATGATTTATTTGAGTGATTACGTACACTTACCTGCTCTAAATTTAACTTTGTATAACATGTATGCATGTTTTTGCATGGGTAAATAAATAATCATATTTTTCATTAGTTCAATCTTCATGAAGACATCTTTTATGTGTGTATATGCTAGGTATACGAAAGCGTGCTTGTGTATGTGCCAGAAAATATTCACAAGCTTAATTAATGTCCATAATCTTATAAAACGTTGTATTTGCATATCCACAAGTGTAAAATTATATTTTAACACTAGGTGACCCATGTCCTGTAGTCATTGTGCACATGTGTATATCAATAAACATCAGCACACATCAGGCTTGTTTCTGTTTGACGATACTCTGCATCAATGAATGTTTCTCAAGAGCACTTCAGGTGCATCACTGTTTTCTCTGATGATACTTTGAATTTTTTAAAAGCATACTTCACATGTATCCCTTTCTGTCTGACGATACTCTGACTGTATCACTAAAGGTTTCACAAGGGTACTTCAGGTGTACCCTTTTCTATCTGATGATACGCTGACTGTCCCACTGAAGGTTTCACAAGAGTACTTCAGGTGTATCCCTATCTGTCTGATACTTTGACTGTGTCACTGAAGGTACTTCAGGTGTATCCCTGTCTGTCTGATGATACTTTGACTGTGTCACTGAAGGTACTTCAGGTGTATCCCTTTCTGTCTGATAATACTTTGACTGTGTCACTGAAGGTACTTCAGGTGCATCCCTTTCTGCAAGATGGATGATATACTATGAAAAAAATCATGATGGAGTTTACTATCAACACAAATATTTCTCAAAATGCAACCTTTTACATATTATAGACCCTGTGCAATTATTTTATACAGAACAATGGATTTAAACATGCAATTAAAATGTAGATTCTCCTAATTACAAACAATAATTCAACATCATTTCTGTGGTTGAAATCTGATAATGGCTTTAATTAGAGACAATAATCAAACAGTTGTTCATTTGTGCATTTGCTTTAATTCATATAATAAGTTTGAAATACTTTATGCCAGTTCAACTTGCTATATTCATTTTTTTGCATAATTATAAATTATAACTAAACATGATTCACATTTTATCTCATACCGTGAGAGAAATCCAACTAGACGCTACTGTTTGTAATGCAACATCTTGCATAGGCAATTTCATTTGACAGAATTATGCACCTACTGTACATATTATGCCAGAAACACTAATACCACAAATGACCAAACTTTTTTTTCTCCAATATTTCTGGCAAATTTTCAAAAGCAGAAGATACTAGCATGGCTTGCCCATGTTTCATGCTGTGTTTCTTCTATAGAAAACAATAATAAAAAAACATAAATAAAACGGTGTCAATTTAATTTAAAAGCCACCATACTGGTGTGAAAACTGCAACAATAATGGGACATTATTTGTTTTAATTGCGAGCAAAGCCTTTAACAATATCATGTTGATGATTGTGAGGCTTTATAACTAAACAAACAAACAAACAAACAAAAACATTAAGATTCCTGTGTTCTCCAATAATACAGAGACATTTCCAGAAGTCTCAATATATTTTCTCATAAGATGCAACATGCAAGGCAGATCCAGAAAGCAATTTTTGTTCTTGTACAAACACATACATAATAAATGCAAGCAACACCACTGGACAGCACACGTCAACAAAGACATAAAACATATGTACAGATTAAATAATACATATACTATATAAAGCCACACACAATACAGATTTGACAACAGCACATTTTGATTGTACTGATAATCATGATATTAAAACATATCCACGACAAAAGAACACGTTATATTTACTTCAAATAATCTTTCTAAAGTGAAGTTCATTTGATCATTTCATGTACCAGACCTCAGTTAACCAGACCTGGATTAACTTAAAACAAAACAAGTGATAGTTTGAGGCTACGCACCTGAAAGAGTTAATCAAAACTAACCATGTGCAACTAAAATCAAGCATATCATGCCAGTGGTTTACTCAAAATGTGTTCTAAAAGTGGGAAATTCCGGTCATTTATCTGGTTAACTGAGGCCTGACCAGTGCGCAGTTGTATAAAATCTGGGTAACCGAGACTACAAGTGACGTATTAAGGGAGGCATACACAGAA
This sequence comes from Lamellibrachia satsuma, assembly GCA_033239005.1. Classification (NCBI taxonomy): domain Eukaryota; kingdom Metazoa; phylum Annelida; class Polychaeta; order Sabellida; family Siboglinidae; genus Lamellibrachia; species Lamellibrachia satsuma. The sequence continues at coordinate 7,939,571 of BSQZ01000023.1, forward strand.
CCAAGTTAACCAACAGTCTCAAAAAACATGTTAGTTCGCCAGAAAGAGGACCAGTTTAATAAACAAAGGTCAAAATATGTTACATTAGTTGAATTTGGATGCAAATAGCAAAGCTTTATATAGTATTGGCAAGTACAGGAATAGGTGTATACAATATATTTTCATTTGGTGAGTGAATATTGCCAGAATACCACACTCATGACGTAGGGTTATCTAACTGTATGAAGCGGCCCATGAAGTTAAGAAACTGTGTTCAACAAGGTTTTCCTAGTAAATGACTGGCGTGATATTCGTAATTGCAGTTACAACTGTTTATGTTTTAGCAACTCTTATAAGTGCACAGGCCAAAAAACATGACTTCTGTTTCCCTTTGACATAAAACTGACACTTCGGTGTTGCCAGTTGGATTCACTGGTCTAGTGACAATGCCTATCAACTGACGTTACTTTCCCAAAATAAAAACAAATATAGACAGAAAACATGCTGGTTTGCGATGGTTGGGAGGCCATCTATGAATTAGGCAAACCTCACTATCCCATGGGAAGCTGTTCTTCCAACTAACTGCATCACTGGCAAGACATTCGTTATCAACAAAGCTGAATGCAGTTCTATGCATCATGATTATCATAACACTTGTTATCTATTTAAACTTCAAGTCGCACCAAACGCTCAAAAAGACAAACAGACAGTGTCAGATGGAAATTAAAGAAACTGTGTACACAATTTAAACTTGTGGAAAGCGCAAGTACTCTCACTATGTGGAATACCAATGTATGGAACAACCTGTTAAAAGGAACAACTACGAAAATCCTGTTCCGCTCTGCACTGTTTTATGTACTCGTTTATATAAGGAACATCAGATATACGGAACAATTTGGTCAACCTCAGCATCTATCATTCACCTGGATGGCCAGAATATCTTGTGGAACAGGCAAGGATGAGGTAGAACTCAAACCTCTTGTACGCCACACACAAACATGCATATATGTATGCACACTTACATGAACATATATTTATATGTGTGCACACATATATAATAATACATGCTTCTACAAAATAACTCATGCAATGCACTTAACTATGCTGTGTGTAATTCTACATGAACAGATGTCTATGGATGGTGTAACTATCTGTGTTTGGGTTTTCTACAGCAAAGGAAACAGTACAAACACACAAATAATTAAGATGGCTAAACTCATTTGTGCATCCATGGCAAAATATACTTAACTGAAGCAGTGAAAATATTACATATAGTGTAGTTAAAATACTACATATCTTCAGTAATTTTTTTTTCCAAAAACATGCATAAGGTCGAGCTTAGCTTAACCACTGGCTTTATGACCATGTAACAACGACACAGAAATGCTATACCACATATGTACTCTTGCATTGATATACACAGTTTTATACTTAACAACAACACAACTTAATAAAAGGAACTGTGAGTTCATATCAACTCCTGGGTAACACATGATGAATTATAATTTAGATATATAAATAGCAACAATGGTATTTTACATATTCAAGTACACACAACATTACACCAACTCTCCGATTGCGGCCTGTAATATTATTAGTTTCACACAAAAACATGACTACTACCCTGCAATGCCACAAACTGAGCATATTATCTCATCTACATAATGTGGTACGACAAACACAATCAGGAAAAATTAACATAATATGTCCATCGACATAATATACAACCATAACAATATACAATCATGTCTAACAAGATCTGACAATTTCCCATTTTGGGAAAAGGTTGGCAATGGGCAGTTTATGCCAGGACAGTAACTTTTCTCAGCGGTGCTCTAACTGATTTAATTTCATAACTAAATCCAGTTCACAGAACGTGGGCTTACAGTACTGCATTTGCTTCAGAAGGTGTCCCCAGAACCATTTTCTCTCTCAGCAAGGCCAAAGTCTCATTCTGCGAGACTAAACACTTCCGTGTGGAAGTCCGAAAACTCGGGTTTGCCCTTGATCGTTCCCAGCATGCACCGGTGCTCCACGTTGAGTTCACGTAGACTTGAGATGACCATGAGTAGGCGGGGAAAGAGTCCGTTCTCGGTCGGGTGGTTGCTGGCAATCTCTGCCTGAAGTGCCTGAATGAGTGTCTCCTGCAACTTGCTCACAGTGTTGTGATCCTTCAATCCATGGCGATCTGGACAAAGTAACAACATGCTTGGAGTCATAACACAATTAGTGACTCTTCAACCCATGGAGACCAGGGTAAAGTAACAACATGCTTGGAGTCATAACACAATTAGTGACTCTTCAACCCATGGAGACCAGGGTAAAGTAACAACATGCTTAGAGTCATAACACAATTAGTGACTCTTCAATCCATGGAGACCAGGGTAAAGTAACAACATGCTTGGAGTCATAACACAATTAGTGACTCTTCAATCCATGGAGACCAGGGTAAAGTAACAACATGCTTGGAGTCATAACACAATTAGTGACTCTTCAATCCATGGCGGCCTGGTAAAAGTAACAACATGCTTGGAGTCATAACACAATTAGTGACTCTTCAATCCATGGCGGCCTGGTAAAAGTAACAACATGCTTGGAGTCATAACACAATTAATGACTCTTCAATCCATGGCGACATGGACAAAGTAACTACATGCTTGGAGTCATAACACAATTAGTGACTCTTCAATCCATGGTGGCCTGGTAAAAGTAACAACATGCTTGGAGTCATAACACAATTAATGATTCTTCAATACATGGCAATCTGGGCAAAGTAACGACGATAATAATACTATTATAAAACTTCTATTGTGTCAAAATTATCGGAAACCCGAACTCATCAGGCACATCAAAACAAAATGGTTAGGCAATTTCAAAATCGTTTTTTTATAAAGCTGTCTACAGATGGATGAATACGCTATGGAGGTACAGCATGGTTAAAAAGATAAATGATCAGATAATAACAAGTCTGATTATGTTTCCTACGGACCTAACACTAACAGGGAATGATTTGCAAAAGTTCGTGCAGGAACCGAGAAAGCGCTACTTCCAATATTTGTTTCAACTCTGGGAACAAAAAGTACATCAGAGTTAATCCAATTTATAACATACTTAGTAAATTACTCCCCAAGAGTGTAGTTTACGGGAGATAATAAACTCGAGGAATTAATAAAGAAAAAAAATCGTACATGCAAAACATATTTTATTTACAAGGTAGTAAAATGGAGTTACCTGTACTAAAGTAAAGAACAGAATGGTTAATTTAAATCTTGACAAAGAATGATCCATTTTCTAAACCATGCTATGGACCAAGGCAAACCCTGTAATTTATATGAATTTTGGTCAGTGAAATAAACAGTTCTGCATCACGTTGGCCATTAATTATCTTTAAATTTGGGACAAATAAACACATTATAGGCAGGTTACAAATATAATTATTATACGAAACATTGATGGACTCTCGAAAACCCAATGGCTTCCTTATCCACTTGCCATCTGTGAATGTGTTGCTTTGGACAGCAACCATATTTTACAAGATGGTAGTATATTCAATATTAAAGGATACTAGGTGCATTATATCAATATATTCTTTATATTATATACTTATATACATATAAAGAATTCATGATGACAACAAATACAGTGATGCCACCTACCAGGGGTGATGAGCATGAGAGCAGAGAAGAGGGCGAGTTCGTCATGTGTGAGATTGAATGCATTGAATCGGATGGAGAAGTTGAACAGTAACTCTATGAAGTTCTCCCCAAGCAGGAAGCTAGCCTTAAGCTGATCACGAGTGACCGTACAACCGCTGGGCATCGACAGGTACATGACATCAGTAGTGCCATCTATGAAACCGGCATGAACCACACAGGCCACCTAGAGGAGAAATATCACAAATATATTTCACCTGTAACTATGATTGGTTAAAACAGCAACTGACAAATACATGGTTTGATAGGACGATATGCCAGGGGCAATGATGTAGCGAGCAGCTTCTGGCAGGACAGAATGCTTGAAAGTGATGCGGCACTTCAATGGAAGCCAGAGCAGCCTCACGAGCATTGCTGTGACATGGTCTCCAGCCTGTCCGAGGCCAGCACCATCGAGGGGAAGCACTTGGGCATCATCCACAAGCAGTGTCCAAACCAGGTGATGATTTACAGACTCCACCACACACACAGACAGTTGTCATGTGCTGAGGACTCCCTGTGAGGATGACGCCTCAACGGTGAATTAGTTAGAGTAACATTTTTGTAGGCGGGAACATAACCCAAGACTTTGAAGCCACTATAACTTTACTCAAGAATTTTATGGTAGATTATTCAGGCAGAATTCAATTGCTTGAAGTCAATACAACATCAAAATTTACTGTAAACTCTTGCTAACTTTTGCGATACTTTCCTGTAACTTGCTACTGCTATGAACAACCAAAGCTAAATGTATATTTAGCAAAGAAACAGTTAACTAAAGCCTTGCATACATGTTACGACCTGACTCAACCTGAATCGCTACAACAACATAAAACTTGTTTCATTACATCGTGTCATTACATAATGATGCAAAGCAACTGGCTTTTAGATGTGGAAGTGAGTTGGATTGAGTAGGTCCGTAACATATACGCTGGGCTTAACATGTCACCACTCATACACCTGAATGACACCTACCTCGAATGTCCCGCCTTTAACAAGACAGAGCTGGTCATCGATGCTGAGCTGCTGAAAACCAGGAATCCTCTTTGAGAAGTGAATCACGTTCCTCACAACCTCGCTGAACCTCGTCCTAAACCTCTGCCAGCAAAGGTCTGTCTGGTTGATTGACGCACTGTCCTGCAAGCGGATGTTATTTAAAGTTAACTTTCAAACAACTAGTATGGATTGTATTAACAAACACATAATTATTGTGAATTTCACATTGCAATTACCTCAAGGACATAGCACCATAGCGAGACTTCTGTTAGTCCTCTCATCACGTCTGCTATGTACTTGTACATGTGTGTGTTGAATAAATTTTCATTCAAAGGGGGACATAAAAATTAAATATATATTATGAAGTGTGATCATTTTTATTGCAAACTCACGTTAAATAGCATAAACTAAATCTATTCTAACATCTTGGATGCCCAGATATTTGTTATGAACAAGTTTTAAATATATTATTTGACAGTTATCTGTTCAATACATCCGCAAAAGGCCATCAACAATTAGTTTTCCATAATCAGCATTCATGTGTTGTATTTTATATTTCAGACAACGGAAAGCAAATCCAACATTCATCCATTCTTAAACACTTACCAGTTAAACTTTATAATTTACCTGTTCACTGCTACTGCTCGTGTCCTTCACTGGAGTGTTGATCTGCTCAGCTATGACTCTATTGATCAATGGCCTTGTCTTGTCTGCACCATCAATGTCAGCACCATTGTTCCGTCGCCTTAACTCCTCCAGCTGTGATTGGATGTGCTCAAAGATCTCTTGGAAACCTTTGTGAATCGCTGCAGTCAACGTTTCGACGTCTGGAAGTTCCAGTGACCCTGATGGCGCGTCAGTTCTAATGGGTTCGAGCATTGGTAAAATGACGGCTGCCAGTTCCGATGATGGTTTGCTCAACGTGCACGAATTTGGTTTGTTTGGAAGCACGGATGAACGCGCCTGCAGTGTAGTCATAACCGTCCGTGAGATGGCGGGTGCATCGTATGTTTTCTGGATTTTGAGAGGCTGGGTTATGATGGCATTCACTGTTGTTGTTGTGTGTGAAATGACCGATTGTGGTCGCTTTCTCGACGGAGATTGCTTTTCTGGTTTGACAGACGATGTTAGCAGTTCCGTTGAGGTGGTGGTGGAAACCAATGATGGCACAATGAGGGGCTGGCCATTCAGCTGTGATCGTATCGAGGTCGATGTCAGACGCACATCAGCAGTCTGTGGTACGATATGTACCATTGGTGACGAAGTCGTCATTCCAAGTAATTGTATCGGCACGGGAATTCCACTGTTCGCAGATTTGCTATGCTGCAATATAATTGGATGGTTACCGCTGCTTGGCGATATGCCCTTCGCAAGTGGCCTGCCTAGCTTCGGCGTGTGTGCAAGTTGACCAAGAACCTGACCTGGTGATATCGTCAGCGGTGATGGAATCGCTGCAGCGATCGTCAGCGGTGACTGTGATGTCTCAGCACAAGATGGCGCTGTGGCAGACTTTTTTGCACTCGCTGCCGCATCTGCTTGAGACTGCATCTGCAGAAGCAGTTTCACCATAGACCCACTACCCTGCCCCTGTTGGGGTCGAATCTGCCCCACGACCACCGGAGCTTTATCGTCCGTGGGCTTTTCTACTTTTGTGGATGGAAGCATGAAAGTTGTCAATGGTGAAGGTACTTCTGACACTTCATAGATCATGCCATCAGGCATCTGAATGATCTGCTGTGGCTTGCGCTCTAAGCTTGAGCTGTCCGCTGGCTTGATGTGCTGACCGACTGCCTTCAGTAGTGCAGGGAAATTATTACATACGGACGTCTCTGGCGACTTGAGACTTAGAAGGCCATGCAGGGCCTGTGCTGTCTGAGAGTCTTCTATTGTACGTGTCGCTTCGTTAATCATCTCGCGCATCTTCCGGGAGCGTCGACCAAGTTTTGCTGCTACAACATACGTTACCAGTCATAAATGCACACACGTACTTATGTATGCGTTTATGTAGTCACAGAGCTAGTAAAGTATATTGTGGATGTATTTACAGAGAAGAAAAAATTCATTAAAACCATAAGTAATTAGATGTATAATTGGAAAAAAATCTAAAATATAAAGTAAAGCAGTAAAGTAGCTGACATAACATTCACTTGACTAGAATTGAAACACAAAAATTCATATAAACAGGTTTCAATTTGAGCAGTAACTGATTCTGAAACTAAACATCACAAAGGCATGCACAACTGGTTTAATAAAGTACACATGTAGCCGTGAACAGCCGGACGCATGCTTCATTGGATGGCAATGCAATATTGAGTTCTTAAGCTATCTTCCCAGCATTTTGTCTCTCTGCATTAACTATGAATACTATGTGAAATACAAAAATGTATTAACGTTTTATTTCAGTATCTGTTATTATGTCATAACATATTCTGACCAATGTAAACGAGTCAAGCCATTCTGTTCTAACCAAGGGGAACATCCCATTCTGTTCTAACCAAGGGGAACATCCCATTTAGCTGTTTTACCTATAATACAATATATTTTCATTATATTTTCTTTTCCACAAATTCCATCGCATTTCTTTGTTTGTTTTCTTATAATGTCACCAAATGTAGAAACACTGACATTTACTCAACCATGTGATGTTAAAAGTACATATCTCTAAGAAGGCATATAATGAGGCTGATGGGACAATCATTCTTTTTTTTTAATTTTTGTTGTAACATCTTCCACTAGCACAGCTGTAAAATTCACATGGAATCTGCTGATATGACACTGCTATCGTGAGGATGGTTGACATCCATACCTGATCGCGACATGCCTAGTGCAAGACACTTCTGTAGACGACAGTACTGACAGCGGTTGCGGGTCTGCACTGTGATGTCACAGTTCCTGTTGTAGTAACACTTCTTGCGACTTGGGTCCCCAATGTCTTGGAGGGCACGGCGGAAGAAACCCTGAAATGCGCACAGTTCTATTGGTATTGGTTCACTGTGAGACACTGACCTGCACTACTTGCGAATGATAGAACATCTATGCAGTAGAACATGCAATGCGTGTTAAAATAATAAATTAAAATTGTTTTTGTTTTGAAGGGATTTCAAACAAAGAGGAAGAAAGATCATGACATGCAGTGCTATATATATATAGTTTCTCAATGACAAAGTCATAGTTTTAATGAGGAAATTCATATTAAAAAGTAAAATTTTCATTGTGCAAAATATATGAATTTATATCTAAGATACCTCAATGAAAACATAACTGTCAACAGGAAAACTTTCAAATATACCACACCTGATATTGAAAATCACCAAACATTTCTGTGCTTTGCCCGTTTATTCATTCGAGTGCAAATGAGAGTCACCCACCTTGCAGCCTTCACAGGCCAGCACGCCGTAATGTACCCCCGATGACCTATCGCCACAGACAAAGCAGCGCGGCACACGTGACATCACTCCATCGCTAGTGACCTCTTGTGGCGGCGGTATCACGGCAACAGCTTTTTGTTTGATAAAGGTTGGCTTTACATTGATAGTTCCTATCGTCGAAGTGGCAAGCGATATCGTGGATGAGGGTGTCGTCCCCTTTGGGGCAAGCAGGTGATGTTGCACAGCCGAAGCGAGGGAGGCTGTCGAGACGATGACGGGGGAGAATCTTGGAAGTGTGGTTAATGTGTTCTTGCCGGGAGGAGAGACCACCGTCGGAGCGCGGGTGACGACGTAACCAGATTGGGACGGAACCAGTAACCTCTGTCCTTGTTCCTCAACGGTCACAACCGTCACCTGTTGCCACAAGGACATGTATTATGACATGTTTATGACATCATACAACCAAACACACACAGTAGCAATATGGCAGTTTAGGAAAATATTGAAGTAAGGATTAATGTAGTTGTCAGTTTCAAGGAAATGCTGCAGCCATTAGATAGCACCATCAGATGCAGCAACTTTTAGCAAATAATCGAGGCAACCATTCAGTCACAAGGGGTTGTCCCAAAATGTAAGACCTCCGAAAAAGACAGTCGTTATTTATGCTACCAGTGTACGTTATGAATTCACACAATTCTCAGGGAAACCCTGCAAAAGCATACTTTACAGAAAACACTCCTAAAATAATGTTAACAACACAAAATGCACACCAATAAAATTCTAGCATACGGGTACCTCTTATTTGGTCCAGAATAATTACGATATTGATTTTACTACAGCAAATTGACCACTCCTCACTACATGTTTAAAAATGGTCAAATCTTCACGAGTACCTGCTCAGTGCTGACACCTGGTGGTGTATCTTCATATACACCACCGGCATGCTCGTTGTGTTTGTTCATGGCCATAATCTCAACATGCTTGACACTGCCATCAGGGTTGGTCTCAAAATCAACTGTGTCACCGTGTTCATTGACAGACATGACCTGCATGTGTTCGGTATCCACATGGTGCTCGCCATATAGGGGTGCTTCCCCTAACTCAAACATGATCTGCTTACCGCCGACCATACTCTCCTCTGTGTTTGCTACTTGCTTTTCTGTAGGCTCATTTGTCTCGATGATTATAATCTGGCCCTCAAACTCATCATCAGCGCACACAGAAGCTTGCGACTTGACTTCCGATATCATGAGTTCCGATGTCGATTCGACGTGATCATTTAAGTTGTCATTTAAAGTTGTGCTTAGCACCACGTTAGGTTCAGCTGTTGCTAGATCCTGGTTCAATATCACCTCTTGAGGTACAGTGCATACCACCTCCTCTATCAAAGACGGCATTGTCTCTTGTGACGTTAATGACATTGTAATATGTTCAACAGTAGAGACTTCATCCTGGGACGCAGGCGCTATAACATGTGATGCTGCCAATACCACCTCATCAGGGAGAGTTGATATCACATCCTTCGGCAGGGAACCTATTTCTTCCTGTTGCATCATGGATACTGCTTCGGGTGGATGTTCCAATAGAGTTATGGCCTTGCCAGGACCAACATCTTCGGCTTTAAAAAAGAACAAACATACTTTTTTAAATGCAAGTACATTTGACATAAAATACAACTGAGAAAAAATACAGAAAATTGAAAGATCAGTAACAGACTAACACCAAATTGTAAGTGGTACTAACAATTAAATATGGTCTGGTCACTGGTCTGTAATTCTGACTTATCTTGAACCATTTTTAAATAATGGTATGTTTGCTTCTTTCCATAATGGCATGATTGGTTTGCTTCTTTCCATTCAAAAGAACCACTTCCTCTTTTAATGATAAGTTGAACACTCTTGCAAGTGGCATGCTAATTTGTTCTACTATTTCCATTAGTAGTCTTGGCGGAATTTTCTTAGCTACTATTTCTTGAGTTACAATTGACTGTCCTAAACATTTAGCATATGGAACTGGTAATTAATTAATATCCTCTCTGGTAAACAATGAACTGAAGTATCCTTTTAGGTCATCCACCTTTAAAAAAAACCTGTGATATTATATTTCCAACACTGCCTTCTAATGGTTCAACCTTGTCTTGTACGCTTTGTTTACTCGTGACATATGCATACAAATTCTTGCTGTCGTATTTTATGTTACATGCTAATTTTTGCTCATAGCTTTTTTAGATTTTCTAATTAGTCGTAGCCGCATTAAGTGCTTCTTTGTAATTTGTGTAGTCTTCATCCTTTCTGGTACGCCTATAAACCCTCCACATAGTTTGCTTGCTTCTGCAGTAGCTTCTTTCGACAAGTGTTTCTTTCTAGATCGTTTTCCTTATTTTTTCAAGGAAACAAATTGTTCAATGACAGGCCTACTCTCGATTTCATATTTCAGAATGTTCCAAAATTCAACTGGTGCCTTATTAGCTTTGCCAAGTATTTTCTCATATCTGGATATTTACCTTTATGGAAGTTTCTTGTGTATTTCTTTTTATTTTTACTTTCTGATTTTACCGTGATGTCAAAATGTATTTGATTTGATCACTGTTACCCAATGGTTCATTGTCAGGGATGCATGGAGCTTTTTGCTTTATGAGCCAGTAGGCTCCCTGTCCCAAACCCTGATTCAAGTAACATGTTGTTGCTGCACTTTATATCCTGAAAATGTTTCAGTCCCTGATACTTTGTCTCATGTTCTTCTTTATGTTAGGCAGCCACCATCCATTATTAAGTGATATTTTACTGCACTTATATTGATGCTATTCATACAATTACTTTTGATAAGGCAATGGCTTCCTTGTCCACTTGCCATCTGGAGCATGTTACTTTGCCTTTGGATGGCAATCTTGTTAAATCTTGTTATCAAAAACTTAACTGTCTTTGATCACTGATTGGGTCATGTGGGTATACTCCAAACATGGTAGCTGATGAGTTTGGAGGTGGGCTCTGCAATACACAAGCCGCTCCGATTGGGATATGTAAATAACGACCTCGATACCTGTACCTGCTAAGCGTTACAAGAATATTATTTTGTCTTTTCACAATCACAACATTGTCATTGATGATTGACTGCCGGAGCCATTGGCGTCGAATATCGTCTTATCGACCTTCGAATTCGTTCGCAAATCATTCATTGTCTACCCTGACACACAAATTTCTTTGCTCCACACGAAGCAAAAATACAACGACGATGTTTTATCGAGGAATTGCCAAAATCCCAAAACACAGAAGAGGGTCTTTGTTGCCGCAACCGCCGCGGTTTCATTCAGAATCGGTGGCATCGTTATATTGGGGCAGGATGACCCAATTATGGTTTCGACGTGGTGCGAAACGTCAGAAAACAAATACAAACAACGGGCAACAGCAACGTGAAACGCTAATTCTGCTGCAGGCAAACGTTAAAATCTCGCGGGTCCTATCATTTGGTGCGGCGTGTTTGCAAAATGTTTTTTCTTTATTCTTACCGGACAAATTTTCCTCATGCGGCACAACTGACCGATTTTCCTCTGCCATGTTTCGTGTTGACCTGTTTCGGCGTGTTACCCACAGTGCAAAGCGCGTACGTGTTCATAATAAATAAGGATGCGCACAAATAGAACCGGGGCGTGCAGTAGGTGAGCTATCAAAAATCAAGTTATCCAAGCAGCTCAACCTAGCTAAGGATGTGACGATTAAGAAGGGTATACGTCAACATTGTAATAAATGTGACATCTAACATTACCAGACGTTAACGGATTAACCCTGTTAATTTCACGATTTACAAAAGGAGCAGACTATCTGTGTATGACTATGAGTTGACGAGTTGCACGAGTTTTTTTATAGAACATCATGTGCCCCCCCTCCCGATTATCAAATTAAATAATCGTGGGTGGCAATAGCCAACGGCTCTTTCTGTGGTCATAACTTTAATATTCATAATAAAGATACAAAATCCTGCATTTACGGATAATATTTAGACGCTGAAATTTGTTTTGATGATACGTACGGGGACTATACTGCTAATTATGACATTACCAAATAATGTTATTGTCATACAATTCTTGTAAATATATATATATATATATATATATATATATATATATGGTATATCCTTTTTGGTATCTTACTTTATATGGCAAGCTCCTTTTGAACGTGCACTGAAAACCAGCAGATGTAGATAATCATGAGTTTGTTTAATTGCAAGTGATGTCACAATTGCAGTTTTGTTCTTATCAACATTAATATCTGGTGACATGGTTACATCTTCTAAGGGAGCACACTTTTTTTACAAGAATTGTATGACAATAACATTATTTGGTAATGTCATAATTAGCAGTATGTATCATCAAAACAAATTTCAGCGTCTAAATATTATCCGTAAATGCAGGCTTTTGTATCTTTATTATGAATATTAAAGTTATGAGCACAGAAAGAGCCGTTGGCCATTGCCACCCACGATTATTTAATTTGATATATATATATATATATATATATATATATATATATATATATATATATATATATTGGATTCCATGAGACTTTGGCAACATACTGTGCACAGCTACAAGGTTATTGAGAATTGCTCTTTGGACATGTACTGATGATCTGTTATTTGCATGACAGTGTATGTACAAATGTTCAAAATGCAAGGTATGTCTGAACATAAGAATTACTTCACATGTATGATGTCTATCAGTGTGTTAAAAGCAATGACCCTGTATGGACATCACAATGCCTCTAGGCATGTCGTTCAGGTGCATATTGGAAGCTAACATGTGTTATGTTGTTTTGCTGCTGCCTCAGTTTTGCCAGGAGTGATGGCCACTGAAGACTTTCAGTTCACCTTCAAGACTCAAGGACTGACATCAACCTTGTCAGTTCCTTTGAGATTGCCTCTCAACCAACCAGTGGAAGAGCTGTCTGAATGTTTGATGAAAGAACATAACCTGCCATGCTTTGTTGAGAAAGGTATTGTTGTTAGGGTGAACTTTACCAGTACAGTGATCCCTGTCTTCAGTGGACACCTATGCATAGTAGAAATAGTGACCGTACAATAGAGGTTTCGTTCATCATAGAGAGTTTTACATTGAGATAATATACCTTGTAATTTGTGGATCATAAACTGTCCACATTGGAGAGGTGTCCACTTGTCAGAGTGTCCATTGTCAGAGTGTTCATTGCCACTGTAATTTCACACCATTGACCCAATCAAGGTTTTGTGGAGGAGTAATGATGGATATTTGATAAATGAATGTGTTGTCCTTTGTACTTGCTACTTTCTCAAATTATAATTTAATCGTATGCACATTATTATCAATACACAGTTCCTGAAATTATCAAATGCACAGTTTCAAATGGAAGTTCAGAAACAATCATAAAATATTAAAATTGACCAAACTTTTGATCAGTTTCAATCCTGAAACATGGCATACTATTAATATTGACCTAATAATTTATTTATTTATCATACGATTGAATAAAAGAAAAATAAATAAATACTCTTTAATAATACAGGGGAAAAGAGCAGAATTATCCTCGTTTCAGATTTGAAGGAGCAGTTGGGAAGATATGTGGAGCAGGAAACATCTCGGCTGTTGGACGAGACGGCCCAGCATGCCTTGGACGCGGTTAGGGATGGGGAAGTGGACGTTGACCAGTTGATAGACAAGTGGACAAACACCTTCACACAGGTAACAGTGACAAGGCCCTTGTAGTTTATGTATTGTGCGACGAGTAACAATTTGTGTTTGTGCGTGTGTGTATGTCCGTGTGTTTGTCTGTGTGTGCGTGTGTGCATGCGTGTGTGCATGCATGCATGTGTGTGCATTTGTCTGTGTGTGTGTGTTTATGTGTATGTAATGTATGTTTGTTTGTGTGTGTGTGTGTGCGTGCATGCGTGTGTGTGTGTGTCCATGTGTTTGTGTGTGTGGTGTGTGTCCGTGGGTGTTTGTGTGGGTGTGGTGTGTGTGCATGTCACTATATGTATGCATGTAATTATTAATGTATGTGAGCCATTGCCAAAACGTCGTGTCAAAAAGTGGACACCATACTGGAAATTTCTAAATTATTTCAGAATTTCATTTTAGGTTCTCATAATAGTGTGAAGTTTTGCCTTTCATAATAAATGCATGGGAATATAACTGAGTGGGGATTTATATTAATTTACGATCAAAATGTTACATCTACCAGTAAATGTTGTGTGTGATGGTGGACATAGGGCTGTTCAAATATCACAGAGGCCAAAAAACCAAGGCAACTTCAACTACTCTAGGAATCTATGTGATGGTGTCCTGTAAAGATATATGTAGCAACATAATTTCAACTGTATTCATTAATTATGTTTTAATGCATTGTTTCACGTCCTCCATCACACATGACTAAAACCAATTGTTATCAATCATCTGAAACCCAATTCTTCAAACCAGCTGTTCTCAAAAGAATTACCTTGATTCAAGTTATAATTCAACATTTTTATTTTACGTACGTGTCGTTCCGGGTAATATTCAGATGGACAAGGATAACTGGTGAGAAATTGTAACTAAACATTATTAATTTGCATGTCATTCAACTACAACAGATGATGATTATAATATTAATTGAATAGAAACAGCAACATCACCTACTTTGGGAGGAAGTGGTGGACTACATACCGTTTCACAATAACCTTATTAATATATCTACTACATTAAAGAAGAAACATAGCTAATATGTGACAATGGACATTATTTCAATTGGTTTCTGCTGTGAAAGCATCACACTCGATAAAACAGTATTTTGATGTGCTTGTTCAACCACTTGGTAATTCAAATAGAGGGGCATTAAATATGCAAACACGTCGACACGAATGTTGAATAAAGCTGAAAGGACATAAAGTTTTTAGTTGACTGTGGTAAAAGACATGCACTTGCCTTGTATGACATGAGTTGTGTGTTGTTTGGGACATTTGTTCTTTTGGACATGTGTTTTCATTCGTGCGTGGCGTCATATGACTCACGGACATACTGCATAGTTCTTATCCTTCGTTCTGCTTGGTGCAATCTCTGACACAAATGAGAGATCCATGCTGGAGGAAGATATCCCTAAGTCAACCCTAAATTTCGAAAAGACACGAAAAGGATCATTTTTGTTTCTAAGCAAAGATTATTCAAGCATGACAATCGGCCATACAATTCATAATAATTTTTTTATGTTTAACATTGTTTCACATAATTTCTTATATGTTTTTTTTATGAATGGGTATCAGTTACGAATCAGTGATAACTCGAAATGTTGGAAGAAGCAAGTCATGAGGTCATGTAGCTTTTTCAATCAATTATAAATAAAATAAAAAAACTCTTATGTGAATAGTTTCATCATGTGGTGTTTTAATGAATTACAAGTTCATTTACATAAATTGTCAGCACATGTCTGCCTGTCTGTCTGCGTGTCCGGGGGGCCCACGGGGATGGTTCTTACATTAAAACAAATTAAAAATTCCCCAGGTGGGTGGGATATTATCGCTATGTCTAAGGAACTGATGTGTATGTTTGATGGAACAATAGTTACATGCCTCACCTCGCCTCACCTATCCTCTTCGGGCCAAGTGGCCCATAAGGCCGAAGTGCATCTCCTCCAGCTTGCTGTGTGAGCTGCTACACGTCTGGCCTCATTCCAGCAGTTCCCTTCCAGTACGTGTCTTTCATTTTTAACAGTTGATCACCACGTTGTCTTTGGTCGACCAACCCTTCTATATTCGGGCGTCCAAGTCAACGCAATCTCACATTTGCTGTTCTTGTCCATTCGTAGGATATGCCCTACCCATTTCCATCTTCGTACCTTGACCTCGGTGCTGATTGTCTTAAATTTTGTTTTTGCTAAAATATCTAGTTGATACAATGCATGGCCATCTAATTTGTAGGAGTCGTCTTAAGCACTTGAAAAAAATTTATCTAACTTTTCGTTGTCGCCTTCGTTTATTTTCCACATTTCCCTTCCATACACAACACTGGTTTAACAAGTGTGTTAAAAAGCCTCAATTTAGATCTCAATGTGTATATATTTGAATTCCATATTTGCTTTAGCTTCATGAAAGATACCCTAGCTTTACAAATTATGTTAACAATGTCATCACCGCCTCCTCCTTGCTTACTGAAGTTAGCACCCAGGTAGTTATACTTGTCCACTTCCTTTAGTTCTCGATCATCAATTAGTATTCTGTTTTTGCACTTGCTATTTATCCTCGATACTTGAGTTTTCTTTTTATTAATTCTTAGTCCTGTCTTTGCTGCATATTAATTCAGTTGTCTTGTCTTTGTTTTCATGTGCGTGTAGCATGATGACATGGGTGCTATGTTGTCAGCAAACTCCAGGCCTCTAGTTTTGACCGAAGTTCCATCTTATCCCTGTTTTATTTCCAGCTGTTGTAGTTCTCATTATCCAGTCCACTACCATCAAGAAGATAAATCCAGACATTACATCTTCTTGTTTAACTCTGGTTTCAACCTTGAACCACTCAGATTCCTCACCTTTGTCTAACACTGCACATTCACTATCTTCGTACAACTTCTGAACCATGTGGATTATCTTGCATGGAATTCCATAGCTCTCCATGATTTTCCATAGACTCTCTCAGTGCACTGAGTCAAATGCTTTTTCAAAGTCCTGTGCCTCCTACTTCTGAAACCTGCTTGTTCGTCTCTCAACTTGCTGTTAACTCCATCTCTTATTCTGTCAATGCTCTTCCAAATACTTTACTAGGAACAGATGTCAAAGTAATTCCTCTCCAATTCCCGCACTGTGTAAGGTCACCTTTCTTTGGTATTTTAATGATCAGCCCCTGCTTCCATGCTTTTGGCACTTCACAAGCCATTTCTCTGTTGTATTCAAGTCTGCTTTTAATAATACTGCTGTAATTTTGTCCTTTCCCCCTGCTTTCCCGTTTTTCTTCTTCCTAAGCGCAGTTCTAATTTCTGCTTTTGTTATTGGGTCAGTTTTCTCTCTTCTACTAGTTCCCACGACTTCTTAAATCCATGGTTTTGCCCTTTCTTTTTGTACCCCAGTACTTGTTGAGCTGTTTCTTTGTATGCAGCCTCAAAGTCCTGCCATTGTTTCTCAACTACTTCTTCGTCTGTTTCTTCATAATACATCATATTTGTTGCGCAACTTCAGTGAGAATTCTACTTTAATGGCTGGTTGCCCTAACTTTATTATATAAAATTTCTTTCTGATCACCTTGTTCTTTTGTTTTCTCTTTAGTTTCAGCTTGATTTTTGATCACGCTAATTGGTGGTCGCTCGCAATGTCTGCTCCTCTGATGGCCCTAGTGTCCATTACTGATGTCTGGTGTTGCCTGCTTGCAAAAACATGGTCTATTTGATTCTTTGTCCTTCCTCCTGGAGAAGTCCATAACTGCTTATATATCAGTTTATGTGGAAAAATGGTACCTGTTACCACAACTGTTATTGAGTTCGCAGAAGTCAACGAGTCTTTCTCCATTTGCATTTAAATCCCCCATTACTAAGAGTATGTCATACTTATGAACACTGTCTACAACTGTCTGTGGCTGTTCGTAGAAATTGTCTTTATCTTCGATGTTGGCTTCATTTGGTGGTGCATAGACTTGTAAGATTGATAGCTTCATATATTTGGAGAAGAATCTAGCATAAATAATTCTATCGCTGATAGGTTTCCATTCCATCAATGCCTGTTCTGCTTGATTTGTAATCATTATTGCCACTCTGTGTCTGTGTATGTTGTCTTCTCTCCCTGAAAAAATTACACTTTCCAGTATTCAGCTTGACTTTTCCTTGTCCTATCCATCTGCATTTACTAATGCCCATGACATCTGTTGTATATTTGTCCATTTCTCTATATTTACATTAACTTTTGGCTTAGTAAATGATATTGTCAGCCTCTGAAGTTCTGCTTGGCCTTGACCCAGAAGCACCATACTGTCCACGTATATCATGTCATCATCCACTGGTATCTGGGCCGTCGCCTTCCTGTAGCTATTTCCAGCACAAGCTGGCTTTTGAGCTTCACTTCTTGTTTCCGTAACATTGTTTGAACTGGGAGGGTTGTTGGCCCTCCGCAGTAGGTTTCTTGTTGGGCATTTCCTTCCCTTATTACACATAGTTACATGCAATTGTTGCCAATGCTATGCATGCATGTTTCAACCACTGTTACGTGATCCATGTCCAACGTCTGTCAAACACTTCATGAAACTGACAGTTGTACATGATTTTTTTGGCGCGAAGATGTCATTGCTATTGACATTACACTAACAAAGTTTGACTGGGTAGAGTAAGCAATCATGAACTGTTGCCTTTTCTCCCATGCTTCGCCGGGTAACTAGGCTAGTATTATCATATGTGTATCTTTGATATATTCATTATGCAATACAAAAGGCAAAAAATAAGTCTTTATATCAACAAAGTTTTATTTGGCACACAATCCGGTGTGTGGTTCACATCACCACCTTTTGGCAATGGCTCATGTATATCTGTATATGATATGTTTATGTAATAAAAAACTAATATACATGTACATTATATATGTAATAAATGTATGCATGGGGTGGTGTGTATGCATGGTGTGCATGTTGCGTGCATGCGTGGCAGTGCGTGTGTGTGGTCTGTGTGTATATTAGTAAGTACATGTATATGCCCTGTTTTTGTTGGCTGTTGTTTCCTGTGAATTCTTGCATAATTCTTTGTTGCTGAACCAAACCTGTTTCATGAAAGATTCTGGAAGCTTAGGATTTCCAGAATACATTTTTTAATATACATATCCTTTAAATTTTGGATTTCTTCAGATAAATTTACAAATTCTATATTTCAATACATAATAAATAGAATATTGTTGCTGTATATCAAATAGTTCATGTATTTACTATATTTGTCTGATTACTTTCCGCCCATATTCTTGCTGTTTAAATAATACAGTAACAATTCTTAAATTATTTTTGTTTAATTAGATTTGTTTAGTTTGCAGTGATGTACCTGATTTATTTCTGATAAACACATTCATCTGCTTCTGTTAGTCATTTAGTTGGTTAAAGTTTATTCACCTGGGTCAGAATATCTGTCATAGAGTAATGTGGACTGCCACTGCTGTACAGGAAAAATGCAATTAGCGTTTTACAGTTGTTCCTTAATTTTTCTAGTATGCAAACTACTGATTTGTCCAAAGAAACATTTAATTGGTGTTTCGCTTGAAGGAAGTAGCAGAATATGCAAGACCAGAGGCAGTCACAAATGAGCTGGTCTTCTCTGAAGTCTACCATGCCCTCATTCACTCGCCTGCTCTTGAGACCCTGCTCAACTTTGAGCACAGATACGCTCTGGCCATGAGACATATCACTGAGGAACAGGACAGAGATCATGCTCGTCTAGAACAAAGGTAGCCTCTCATCAGGAAACTCCAATTTTAAAGTGAAACAAAAGTCTATGATGGTTATGAACCTAATAGAGTTAATAAAAACTGCAGTTACAATCAAGAATATCATGCCAGTGGTTTACTTACAATTTGTTCTAAAAGTGGGAGATTCTGGTGAAACCTCAGTTTTCCTGGGGGCTGACATGTTGACCATGGCGACCAATAAACGCCTCAAAGTTCTAGGGAATTGCTGCAGCCAGACTAAATAAGTTTAGTAAACAAAGGCCAAAATATGTTGCATGAGTTGAACTTAGATGCAAACAACATGGCCATATCTTTTATTGGCAAATATATAACTAGGTGTTTACAAATAGATTTTCATTTGGCGAGCGAATATATTGTCAGGCTACAACCACCCGTGAAGTAGGGTTACCTAACAGTATGGCGCAGCCCATGAAATTAAGATGCTGTGTGTTCAACAAGGTTTTCCTAGTAAATCACTGGCATAAAATTCTTGATTGTAGTTGCAAATGGTTGTTTTATTAACTCTTATTGGCGCAGAAGCCCTAAACCATGAATTTTTTTTCGCTTTAATGATATACTGTACAATAACATGCTGCAACATGGACCAAATGACAAATATACAGTGGATTCTAGAAAACGTTTTTAAAAGTCAAACTATATTGATTTTTTTAAAGTTTTGGTGATGCTATATTTATAAGTGGCCTTAGCCATTCAGCCTTCAATTATGTTGAAAACCCCTTGTTTTGCAGGTCACTATTATTATTATTTCAACTCACTTTCTGTGCATGAAGAGTATCTTCTACAAGATCATAATTATAATTTTTTTATTTGAACATTTCCCTGTACAACACAAATTTATCAGTTTATATGACCTTTTGTCTACGGTAGGTAGACGGGCATGTGTGTACATGAGTTCATCATACTGAGTCCTTTGGCCTTCTGTGTGTGCAAGACTATCTCCTCACAATGCTTCCATCTAGCAGTCAGGATATTGGTTAAACATTATCATTTGCCCTTCATGCCCATGATAATGAACCATTAAACATAAAACCGCGGTTACATCAGGCATTGGGCAGTTCACAGTGGCTAGCAAGATTCACCTTTTTTCAGAACTACTTTTAGATTTTTTTAACCATTGTGATCTGAATGAATTATATATACATATTATTTATTTATTATTTAAATTAATTAATGTATTCATTTATTAAGCTATTTATTATTAGTATTATATATACATTTTATAACTTTTACACATGTTTATGGGCAGTGCCATGGCAAAGACAATTCATGCCACAAAAATCATGTCCAAGTGCCGGTTCCACGAAGCATTTGTATGTTCAGACATAACTGGCAACAATTATAGAAAACTTGTGTAACGTTGCTAACAATTGTATGTACTATTGTTCTCAGGTATTTTTCACTAATCTACATTATTATATAGGTCAGTGGTCTTGTCTAGTTCTATTTAAAGCTGTGCACAGCAATGTTGCTACAATGTAGCAAGTCTTTCACAAAGCAGCAGCTTTCTCTGGGTAGATATAATGTTACAATAATGTAGCTAGTGTTTGTTATGCTATGTATATGCTTGCTATCCATAAACATATGTATGAGGTACAGACAAACTCTAATAACTTGAAAAGTATTCAAAATATCAGCATATATCCAGTGACAAATGTATCGGCATAATTATTATTATTGACATAGAAAACAAAATAATTCCACGGTTGTATCTTCTGCTACAGCATTTTTGAAATTTTTACCCCACCCCTGGGGTTCCACATACAACCCCCTATGTCCGTCAGAAGGCCCCCCGAGTCACCTTGCAAAGTTTCATCCGAATCGGCCCACAAATGCAACCGTGCATAAGACCAAACAGACAGACACTTTGATTTATATATTAGATACACCATTGTACAGCGCCCCAAAAAATTATTTGGATGGGGCGCTATATAACAAATGTTATTGTTATCTGATGTGATGGTTTCAGGCAGCGCGTTGAGATGGAAGATGCGGTGCATAACCTTGGCGTGACACACACAGACGAACAGATCAACCAACTGGCTCAGAGACACTTTGACAGCATGCAGGTCAGTGTCAGGGTTCACAATTCGGTGCAGTCTAGATTAGTACAAGTTCGTTGCAACTAAGCGGCTTTGCCATTTCTATGCATGCGTTGAGGCATTTCTGAACTTTGTGTACATGATAAAATAAATTATGCATAATTTAAAAAAAAAATTCAGTCATTTATTTATGTTGTACAGATTTATTTAATAAATTCAGTTGTAGTGTTAACAATGAGGAGGACCCTTTACAGGAACACACTTCACAATTTCTGTTAACTATATTAATTAAGCCACAATAATGTTTTCCTAGTTTGCATATCTTGCACCATGTGGCACCACTTTTCCATGCTTCCCATTCAGAACAGCACAGCACATTGTGTTTTATTATTTCTTTGCTTCCAAATGCTGGAAATACCTTCTATTATCAGACTATTACCGACATGTTTAACATTCACTGTATTTTAAGAATAACATACTAATCACTAGCATATACAGTGCTTTTGAGTCACAATACTTATAGGTTTACTTGCTACCAGGCAAAAGGTAATGTATTTTTGTAGCATGTTTGCAATATTTTTTGCCCCTTAGAATTTATATTGTGAAGGATAACCTAGATTGTATTAAATTGTATATTTAATTCATTGAATCATAATGTACAATTTTTGTAATGGCAGCATAAAACTTATCTAGTGAATATAGATTGGAATAACTTGCTGAAGAACAAGATAGCAACAGAATGCTGAACCTGTTTAAAAGATGAGCTTTAGGGTATTACTGAGAGATTGTTCCGTTAAGAAAACAGGGGAATAGGTCCAGGAAGAAACACCTGTCAAAAGATGCTATTAAAAAAATTGCTCTCTCGTGCAGGTGCTGTGGGAGGTATATAAACACACTGGAAATGTAGAAGACTACACAAACTACAAAGAGGCACTTAACCTAGCTACAACTAAAATAAGAAAATCCAAAAGAACCTTTGAAAAAAAATTGGCAGGTAATATAAAAATGACATGAGTTTCTATGCTTATGTAAGGAGTACCAATAAACAGAAACTTTAAGATAAGGTAGGACCACTGGAAAACAACATGCAGTGGAAATATAATTTCAGACGGGTTTCAAATGGTAGAGGTTCTGAATGAGTATTTCAGCTCAGTTGCTACCACAGAAGATATCAGCTCACTTCCAGTTCCACTTATTATATTTGAGGGCAATCAATCAGATCATGTTGGGCAGTTATTTGTAACTCTTGAAATGATAGCAAAGAAAATTAAAAAGATGAAAGATAATAAATCACCTTGTTAAATCTTGTTAAATCTTGTGAGTTGACGGGATACAGCCAAAACTGCTTAAAGAAATTGTAGAGCAAATTAGTACACCACTTGCAGAAGTGTTTAATTTGTCACTAGAAGAGGGAATAGTTCCTTCAGAATTTAAGAAGGGATCAAGGAACAAATCAGAAAATTGTAGACCAGTGAGTTTAACATAAGTTTTATGCAGTTTATTAGAAATGTTAATTAGAGACCACATGGTGGAATTCTTTGTAAAACATAAATTAATAAATACATCGCAACATGGGTTCCTAAAAGCAACATCATGTCTAACCAATCTCTTATGTTTTTTGGAAGAAATTACTAAGTGGGTAGATGATGGATGTTGTCTACTTAGATTTTCAGAAAGCTTTCGATAAAGTGCTACATCAAAGATTGTTACTTAAGCTAAAAGCCCATGGTATAGGCAACGATGTAATCAACTGGATACAAAACTGGCTTACAGACAGAAGACAAAGAGTAATAGTAGATGGTGAGATTTCAAACTGGAAATCTGTTTTGAGTGGGGTACCACAGGGATCAGAATTAGGACCTATACTATTTTTAATATATATATATATATATATATATATATATATATATATATATATATATATATATATATATATATATATATATATATATATATATATATATAAATGATTTGGAAGATGACATCTAGCAAAGTACTGAAATTTACAAATGACAAAAAGTATTCAGAAAAATTATATATATAAACACAGTTTACAGGATGATCTAAATAAATTGTTTAAATAGTCAGAAAAATTGCAAAATTTTATGTTATTAAATTTTGGGAAGTGTAAATGCATACACATACACAAAGGACATTTAAACATGGACGAAGAATATAAATGGGGGATGCTATACTAGGTAGAACCACAAAAGAAAAGTACTTATGAGTAATATTTAGTGATGACATGAAAGTTTCAGAGCAATGTGGGATTGCTGCTTCAGAAGATAATCAAATTCTAGGGCTAATTAGGAGAACTATCACATATAAGGAGAAACAGCTAATTGTACCCCTGTACAAAGTGATAGTTAGGCTGCATTTGGAATATTGTATACAAGCATGGAGAAGGACATAGATAAGCTAGAAAGAATACAACAAAGAGCAACTAAAATGGTTTCAGAATTGAGAGACCTTAGTTATGAAAGTCACTTATTAGAATTTGATTTTGGCAACACTAGAGACCAGGAGACTAAGAGGAGACCAAATAGAAGTGTTTAGAATAGTGAATGGTAATGAGGATATTGATAGGAATAATGTTCTTCAAACTTAAAGAAGGCAGTAGATCTGGAGGACACAAAGCAGCATTAGTTAAGGAGCAGTGTAGATTGAACATGAGGAAGTACTCATTCTCACAGAGGGCGATAAATGAATGGAACAAACTGTCAAATGATTGTGTTAATGCTAGTAGTGTGAAAATTATTAAAAATAGAATTGACAGATATCTGATAAGGACGGGCTATACACAGATGATAAAATTGTTGGACTCTCGATAAGCCAATGGCTTGCTTGTCCACTTGCCATCTTGTAGTTTTGGATGTCAATCTTGTTAAATCTTTTAAAATCTAAATTACTTTCTGTGGGACAATGCTACCTGCTTAAGAGTTATTGGCTAGGAATTATGGTTGGTTTGTTGAAAAAAACGGCAAATGTATATCTGATTCTGTATACAAGCTTTATAATAAGCCAAATAATTATGCTTGAATACATTATGGAAATACAATATACTTTAACTTACTGTGTACTCACATAATTAATTTAGTATGACATGCTAATTATTCTACAGGTTGTTGCAGTACTTTGAATAGGAGAACATTTCTGTTACAGCTGAATGAAAGCAAGTGGGCTAGTGAACTGAGTGGTTTACAGGACAGCCAGAAGAGGGAGTATGTGGACTGGGTGATGTGTGTTCACGAAGACACCCAAGCCATGCAGGGAACACCATCATACGTGTGAGTTCCCTCACACAGGTTCAATCTCATGCTTTTGTTTGAAACATCCATAGATGCCAACTGTTATGGTTTACCTACCCATAAGTCTTCTCAAACATTTGACAGTGTTACAGGCATATGAGACATCCCTGATGGTTTTGTGTGTTTTGAACAAGATTTTTGTACTATGGGTACTGCCCACATTTGTAAAATAGCATGCGAGCAACGTGTCATCAGTTCAAACAGGAGCAACTCTTGTGAATATTTTAGATACAAGATACACCGCATGTGCAACAAACCAAAGGACAGGTCACTCCAAGTAGCAGCAGACGAAGTCGGGCAATGGACAGCGAGTAACAAAATGGCGCTGAACTACGACAAGACGAAAGAACTGCGGATATGTTTCAAGAAATCAAATCCGGACATCGCACTGCTAACCATCGAAGGTAGACCAATCCAACAAGTTAACAGCACTCGTCTACTAGGTGTGACTCTATCTGAAGATCTGAAGTGGCAATTACACATAGACGAAATCACTACAAAAGCATTGCAACGTCTATACTTCATCATCCTTCTCAAAAGAGCCGGCATTGACCCTCACCATCTCATCAACATATACACTTCAATCGTCTGATCGGTATTTGAGTACGCATGCCAAGTGTGGCACATGAGCCTTACAAAAAAGCAAACGAGACAGATAGAATACATCCAGAAACGGGCAATGCGGATCATTTTCCAAGATAAGTCGTACACCGAAGCCATCACCGCAGCCAATCTACCAACGCTGTCAGACCGGAGGGAGAAGTTGTGTAGAACGCTATTCATAAGCATGCAACAATCTACACATAAATTACACAATCTTTTGCCTCCCCTCCGGGAAACTCCGTATACAACTCAAAACACAAGGACTTACTGTGTGCCGTGTTGCACAACTGCAAGATTTCAGAACTCTTTTATACCATATGCTTTAAGACACTGGCAGTAATTATGAACTCATTTGTAAATTAGTTACTTTTTACATAATAGTAGTAGGCCATATAATTTATTTTACTATAGTATTGCCTGTTTTAAGTTTTAATTTATGATTATGTCCTTCATATTTACCTTGTTTATATACAAACATAACTTTAAACATGATGTACATGCACCTTTTAAGTTTTTATATTTTAAGTCATATTTTTGTCTTAATTAATTTATTATCATTGGTTGTTTTACTGTGCCAATTGTATAAATCAACTGCTATAGTTGCCATTTTAATAAAATTATTATTATTATAATAATAAATAATGATATGAGTTTGTTTGAAGGTCTTATGGATTTCTGTTACCAGTCTTACTAGTGTGTGCCACTCAGGGTTGACATGTATAGACATTCCTCAAGTCATGTTCACTTACGTAGTTTCCCAAGCCTTCAATCAAAGCATTCAATAAAAAAATAGCATCCAACAATTTGTTTTATGTTTACATGCGTCATTTCAGTAAGCAACTGTTTTCTTGCTTGCACCGTGGTCTTCCTTCCCTGCATACTGTGATCAAGTTTTATTTAACATAATTTCCTTGTTGACCCCTCTTGATATCTTAACAGGTATGTGGGATGGATTTATAAATAATCCATAATTCTCCTTTTAATTTAAATATCACATGACACAATTTTCTTGTGTTTTCCAGGGCTTATTTTACTCTGAAATGTTTGTCTCCAGTCAGCTTTTCATGAATAATTGGGAATTGAAATGTTTTTTGATTCTGCTGCTGTAGACAGCAGTTACGAAGTCTGCCGTCTGGCGAGCTGTGTGATGACGAGGAAGGGAACGAATGCAGCCAACCATCAAGGAAAGAGGAAAGTTTTACGGTTCACTTAGGTGTGTGAAGCTGCTTTCGTGAACTGTAGAACAGGGTGTTTTTTACTGTGCATATTTACTAATTCTTCATATGAAACATGTCCGATTAGGTTTGCATTTTAGTTTTTGTTTAATCATATCTAAAAGTGCGATTTACTTATCATGTTGCAGATGGTGCAGGGACCATAATGCATGTTCAATAGGAATGGCCAACCACTCACTTCAAGAGTCCTCTGTCAATAAGTCAAACTTTACATAATTTGTTTACGTCTACTATTGAATTTTACAGAGCATAGTAGAGTACTATGCTATACTATACTATAAATTCTATAGAATATTTTCTGAATTCTATACAAATGTCTCTGCAAAATCATATAGAATATTCTATGAACAAAATTATAGAATATTCTATAAAAATTCCATAGAATATTTTCGGAAATATATAGAATTGTGTCCGCAAAAATCCTGTTGGGTATTCTATAAAATGTATAGACTATTTTCTGAAATCTATAGAACTGTCTCCCCAAACATCTTAATTTTTTCTAATGAACCAAATAATTATTATCAGTATTATGTATAGCATAACTGCATTATTTAATTATTATTATTTGTCCCTAACCAATATAATAATTATTATTTTATATGAGTATACTGCACTATCATTTTAACAAATATTGTTCAGGGTACAGAACTAGTTTCACTGATAAGGGTATCTTGCTGTTGCAGGTGCACAGCTAAAGACCATGCATAACCTGCGTCTAATTGGTGCAGATATACTCGATTTGTGTTGGCACAAACCACAAAATGTTGGGTAAGTTAAGTTATTTTATTTGCCTGGTCATAAAGATCCCTCTTCGGTTCAGTTTTTTAACTCGTCTCGTTTCAGATGTATTTAAAAAAAATTTAACCTACCTTGTATCCACTATGACAAGTTAGCTTGCTTTTACCAGTTTATTACCAGGTATTTAATTTTGGTGAAACTATTGCACAATACTACAGTCGTGCCTCATAACAGCGCCTCGTTATTACACGGATTCGGATATAATGCAGTCGGTTGTGGACTCCGATTTTCTGCCGCCAGGGGTGAAATGGTTGAGCTGCCATTAATTGTGTTTTGCTGGCGTTGGCTTCGGCCGGGCAACTTGTTAATTGCAATGGTGAGTCACACAAATGCGTTGCATGGGAATAAAACATTCACACATTCAGTGGTAATTTAGACATCAGAGACACACCAGGCAATTCGCTCCTGCACCTTTCAATCGATTACAAACATTGAAGTTTAACCCGTTAGAGCGAGTCGATTTCAGGCAGCAAGATTAAACCATTCTTACTGAATGCCGATACATGAAAATAACTAAGTGCATTGAAATAAAAGTTGAGTAAAATAGTGTTAAACGCAACTGAGCAGGCAACAGCAATATAAAACTTTGGTGAAACAGCTGTTACACACATCACAAATATCATTCTCGAATCTTTGCTATGCCAAAACGCAAGGCGTACACAGTACGCGAAAAGTTAGATTTGATCATCCGGATACGAAAGGGTGAATCGCAATGCAAATTGTCTCGGGAGATGCGCATTCCCGAATCGACGCTTCGGGGATGGCTAAAGGATGAAGTGAAGCTACGAGAATTTTTAATCAACATTTGCGCTGCAAGCGTAAACTCGTATGCACATATTCTACTGCTCGTCTCCAGGTTATTGTTTTTGATGAGCATTACTCACACTGACGCGTCATACAGTCCATCGTAAAAGATTATTGTCGATTTGTATTCCACAATTTCACACACTTGTATTTTATTTAATTCAACATTTTTACATTTTTAAATCGATGCAACACATATTGATGCTAATATATTCTACTCTAAATAAGCTTTATATACCGTGCGGCACAAACAGGGCTCCCTCGCAGTGGCAGCGATCAGTCAGTCCATCATAACAGATTATTTGTATACCATAATTCCACACGTATGTATTGACAATACTACATACAATACTATTGTATTCACTTCAACATTCGATAAAGTATGACATTTTAAAATCTATACAACACACACATTAACGTTAACATTCTAGTCTAAATAAGCTTTATAAACTGTGCAGGACAGCAGGGCTTCCTCACAGTGGCTGTGGGGCATGTTAATTGCTGTTTGTGGTACCCCTGGTTGCAGATACAGGACACCTAATGCTCCTTGCTTACAACACGGTCTAATATCGTGGACCCTCACCAATGTGTTATAATGAGGTGCGACTGTATTAAATTATTTTTATCAGATCCTGTAAACATTTGGCAAAAAAATTGCAAGCTAATCCAGATATATATACTTCAGATTACGGCTATTCCTACTTGCATATTACCCGATTAAGAATGAATTAATTTGGGTTTTCTGGGCAAGTCATAGGGGTGACCACGACGTAACAAGATTAGGTGGAATTATACAGCCTTGTCTCACCTGTTAGTATTCTTTAATATGCTCTCCCTCCCTCCCCCTCTCCCTCCCTCCCTCCTTTCCTCCCTCCATACCTTCAGCATGAAACAGACAGCTTGTGTTCACAGTTTTTGTAATTCCAAACAAATGTTGGCTGACAATCACTCGTTACTTTTAAAAGTGCTAGATAGACAATCGAGAGGACACCATTGGACTTTGCAGGATGTCCTCCATCTGTGCTGAATCAGCACAAAATATCCAAACTCGGCACACTTCGCCAATGGCAAGGGAGTGATAAAAAAATAAGTCCCAGCATTGCTATCACTGGCAGCAGCTTTTGCTAGATGTTTAGCCCTCCAGTGACGGCAGTGCACCTTGCAGCGAAAACCGCACGCACGCACGCACGCACGCACGCACGCACGCACGCACGCACACACACCCTTTGAGCCATTATATTTAACCAACATGGACACTACATTTGACTTCTATACATAATAATCACACAATGTAACACCTTAATAAACACAATAGCAGTTGCAACTGTACTTTAGTCCTCGCTCAATATTTCAGATTTTATTCCAAAATCACAGTTCCAGCACTGAAAGGTTTAATTCCCCTCAACAACATGTAGAACCATTATCAATTTTGAAAAAGTGATATCCCAGAATGATGCTATGTGAAACCATATGCTCAGTTCTCAGTGTGTTTAACACTTTTTATGTAATGAATGGGAAGTTTGCATGCGTAAACAGCGTGAACAGCTTGGACGTTTGACACTGGGTGACGTGTGAAGTCATAAAACATGGCTTCTAAGTAAATGTCAACCTAATGTGTCATATTAACATGTATCATTCTAAACTATCTTTAGAGTTGGGGCATGTCTCAAAATAAATTGTTATTCAAATTTGTTGGATAGTATGTTGTGTACTGTAAGGTTTTTTCCTACCACACAATCAGTATATAATGGAAAGGCATCCAATGCAAGCAACATTTTTTTTTACAATTTTACGAATCAAAATTTATTTTATGCTTTCACAAAAGAAAAATCATTTAAATGGTAAGAATTCTACAAGTTAGCATGACTATGATAAGAAGCATTTAATACATACTCTCACCATTCTTTTTTTGCAGAAAAATAAATGTGCATCCTGGCCAAAGCTGGCGCAAACATTGTAATAATATGCACGCATTAGGTGCTACACGTAACAGTCATTCTAACGTTATATTTCTTTCTGGATGAATAGCTGTTTTTGTCATATTAGATATGCAATTGGCAAGCAAGCAGTGATATTTCAGCCATGTCTTCTTGCTATTATTTACTGTTCTATGCTCTTCTTATTTTCAAAATTGGTGTCTGCAGTTCATGGGAATGTATTGTTTACTTAGTTACATTTGGTTGCAGTTTGCCATATTTCAGCTGCAGTGACACGTACTGCCAGTTGGCTGTTGATGTAAAAGGGAGGGGGGGGTAAATAATCCTCAAACCAAAACCAGTAAATATCAGTTAGAAGAATACATGTGTGTTCGTGTGCGTGCGTGCCTGCGTGCGCTTGTGTGCATGTTTGTACATGCATGCAGGTGTGATTTAATGTTTTTTGTTATTACAGCATTACAGCTTTCAGGTTTAACAAGAGTCCAAAATCTTTTTATCTCTGTATAATCCACTCCCTTTTTAAGCATATTCACACTGCTAGCATTTACACAATCAGCAGATATTTTTTCCTGTGTGAGTATGAATACATTCTGATATCTAGTCTAATCTGTTCCTTCAGTAACGGTGTCCTCTAGTTCTTCTATATTTCTTAAGTAAGAAAAAAATACCTGTTTGTGTTATGTGCATATCGGAAGGATGCAGCTTCTATACAGTATTACATGTGCGCATATCAGAAGGGTGCAGCTTCTATGCAGTATTACAGATGCACTATAAATGCAATTGTTTGTGTTGTGGTTGTATCAGAGGGGTGACGATGCCCCAGCCGGAGCGCCTCCAGACGGCCATGTCCCTCTACTCCAACAACCTGTGTGCTCTAGTCCTGCTAGTCGACAACAGACTCAACTCGTACACCGGCATCAAAAGAGGTATGTCCACCATAGTTATCTGGGGATGATCTCAAAACATGACACTACATGAAACCGTTGTCATTTACCTCAGAGCCCTCCTTTCTCCTGCTACATGTCACTTTGAACTGCATCAACCTGTGTGCAACTTCATACTCACCAAATGGTGCTTCAGCCATTAAAACACAAACCTGCACGCGCATGATGTCAGCACCCTTATGAACTGAGATTGGAAAATAACAATCTGTTTTGGTAAATACATCGATCTATGACACTAACCGAAACAGACACCAACCCCATTTACCCCATAAAACTCATTTTGTGCACTGTCTTGGATTGATGCTTTTTAGTGTCTGGGGTTGTTGCACTAGTTACTGCTCTTTCAGAATTGGTTTCAGCCTGTTGCTATGTATGAATCTCATAAATTATTTTCAATGGAAAGTAGGTGCTCATTTTACAAAATGCCAAAAAAATAAGTATCATAACTCGTCAGTGTATTGTGTTACTTTCAGGGTAACAGCACCGCAACTTGTGAACATGTTGTGTCATTACATGTTAAAACATTGCAACCTTTTGCTGTCTTACAGTTTTAGTAATACCATAACTCATAATTGTTTTACATAATCTACATTGTTTGTAGAGTTTGCGAAGGTATGTGAGCAGTCGACAGACTTCCATTTCCCATCCCTCGAGCAGCAATTTGAGCGAATCGAAGCTGATGTTTTAACAGCCAATGAATGGAGAGCGCAACAGAAGCTCTCTGAAGAAGGAGATAGGATCAGTGTACGCAGCAGTGGTAGCAGCTCTAGCGAGGTAACAGTCTCATACTAACATGATCCACATACACAAACCTTCTGATAAAGGTGAGCAGACTCTCAATAAGCCAGTGGCTTCCTTGTCTATTTGGAATGTGTTGCTTTGGATGACAGTCTTACTCAATCTTGTTAAATCAATTTATAATTTTTGCAGTTGACCTTGTCCACTACAGACATAATATTATAGTCCTAACAAAATCCTGCTTTTTAATTTATTTTCCTAATGCAACTCCAGGGCATTCCCATTTATAGTCAGACCAGAAAACTAACATACAAACACAAACTTTACTAATTAACAATACGTAATTGGTGTGACAGTCTCACATAAGGTGTGATCTTGTAAGAGAGGTACAGAAACTCTTAACACTACAGTCAGCACGAACTCTATGTTAATTTTCGTGATTAAAAATTATGCTGACATTCCGAGACATCCATGGTTTAAGGATGCCTACTTAAAAACAATATAAATAAAAAAAATAGGTAAGAAGAACGCCGCAGGATGCGGTCAAAATATTCAGATCGAATACCAAGTTTCTTAAGAGGTAATTATGTTTAATATTAATAACCGAGAAACCAGATCATCTATCCATTCTAGGTAAGAAATATTTGTATTATCCTAACTCGCCATCATCACAACCGTACACAGAAAGATGACAGAAACATCCGACTGAGCACCGGAGACTTCTACATGACACGTCACTCCAACTTGGCCGAAGTTCACGTTGTCTTCCACCTGGTGGTGGACGAGAGTGTGAGGACAGTGACGGCTGACATCTCGTCACGTCATCCCGTCCTGCTTGGCTACAGGAACGTGTTGAAGGCATGCTTCCGCTACGACATCCGTACCATCACACTGCCTCTACTACTCGTACATGAGATGTCAGAGGTAGGGACACACCGTTTACCCACGGTGTTTTCTCATAGGGCATTTACTCACACAGTGTTTGTTCATGCTGTGTCACAGAACGTTTTACTCGTAGGGCATTTGCTCTTACAGGACATTTGCTCACATATTTGCTCATAGGGCATTTACTCACAGGGCATTTGTTTACAAGGCATTTACTCATAGGGCTCACAAGGTATTATTAGCATCTAGAATATTTGCTCAGAGGGCGCGAGTTTGTTCATGGGGCATTTATCCACAGGTAGATTTGTGAATTGGTTATTACATTTTTATGAAAAGAAAAATGGGACAGTTTAATCAGAACCATACAAATAATAAGTATACACTGTTTCTATGCATCACTGCTCTATGGACAAAACCAGAGACCTGCTCGAAGTCATTCTGTGCTGTATCAAAATACTACACACATCGATTGGTAGTCTTCAATGAGAAGATGCATATGTTCGAACCTAATCTTGTGTTCTCCTGTCAGGAAATGACGATCCCGTGGTGTTTGAAGAGGGCCGAGCTGGTGTTTAAGTGTGTCAAGGGATTCATGATGGAGCTCGGCACATGGGCAGGCCAGCAGTCACGCACCATACAGTTTATTGTCCCAAGTGTAAGTCATGCCAAATCACTTCCACAAAACATAATCCTCAGTTGACGTTACAAGTTATGGAACAGGCTAGTCAAAAATGAAGTAGCGAAATCACACTGTGAAATCTACTGTATACTGTAAAAGCTGCCATACTCGCAGTCTTTATTTCATGACATTATTATTGTGCTAATGGGGCAGTAATTTGGGTTTTGTGTTAAACATCACCAGTGCATTGTTACTGTCAGTATTACATATTGCCTCCATTAAACATAACCTTGCACCATGTTGTGTTATTGTCAGTATTACACATTGTGTATGTTACAGCATTTTTTGTTACATGCCAGTTCTTTTTAATTGAGCTCAGATTACACGTAATTCAGCGAGTAAAATTTCACAAGAGACCAGTTTAGACTTTGTGAATTTCAAGCTTAGCAGGTAAAAAAATTTATGTTTTCAAAGTTTTCTTTAAGCATAATTGGATCCTTAAAACCAGAAATAGGGTTTGTAAGTACTTCTTCTGGCCTAATTGCCATGGTTAACCACAAATTTATATTTTCAGGGTTTATCGGAGGAAACGTTTTCTGCCATCAACAATATGCTGCCAAGTATATTCCGAATGTCAAATCCTGTTATAGGTACGTCTTCGTAGAGACAGTCGATTGAGAAACATAACTGTTGTAATTAATGTATGTGTGTACAAATCTGTGTCATTGCCTTAGAAGTTGAATAAACATGTTACATGTATCTTCCTGATACGCACAGTCATATTGCTCACATTGTGCAGTTATAAAGCCGACAAGTTAGCGTGGTGAAATTGTACTGGTGGGAATTCTTTGAAAATGTGTTATAATCACAGTGGCAAATATACAGACAACTCCAAGTACCAATGTAGGTTTTACAGGGAACACAAAAGCAAAACTTTCTCACCTAGAGGCCCCCAAAAATGTTCACCTGGCCGAGACCCCAGCTTTGCATTTCACATGACGTGCCATTCTAAAATATAGTTTGCAGGGGTTCCTAGCCCCACACTGGGAACCCTGACATAGACAGTCGCTCAGTTTTAAGCAGCCTCAGTTTCTTGTAATTTTTCCTGTCATAAGCACTCATACTATAGCATACAAGCACTTATCGCAGCTACAAAGACATCTTCATGATTGTCAAATGGAATCGGGGGAATATCATAAACTACAGAGCTTGGGGCCATGACATTGAAGTGTGGTTGCAGTCTCCCAATTGTTTGCAGCAAAACAAGATTATCCACAGGTGATTTGGTGAAGCAGAAAGGGAACACTGAGCTTAACGTCTTCTGTCAGGAGGTAGTGTATGGTACACATCCGTAGTAGAGTCCAACACCATTAGGTAACACATGGACTCTTAAAATTATACAGATAGCATGAAAGATGGTGGACATGTCTGGAGCAAATTGTCCAAGTCAGTGTGTGCGTGCGTGCGTGCGTGCGTGCGTGCGTGCGTGTCCTTAGGAACCAGCATGAGGATAAATGAGATGACTGTACATTGCAAGTATGACTTTCACATAATTTTTCAACAAAATTATAAACATTATCTCTTTTCTTTAAAAATTTTATTTTTCCTTCGTGACAATTTGTTATAATTCTCTGTTCATTAAACATCTTCCTACGAGGGTCGTTCACAATAAGGAACACCATTCATGATTATACTACTCATAATAAACAGCTAACCCCCCTCCCAACAAAATGCGATACTAAGAGACACTTAGGCTTGAATGTCCAGATAAAATAAGTAAAATGAATTGTCATATTGAGAATAACATACATTCATTCAGAATATATATATATCCAACAACCAGTATAGCTAAACCAAACCAGAATGGTTGGTCGGTTGGCACCGGTTAATTAAGCCACCATTTATAGCACAACCTAGCACATATAAACACCAATCATTCATTCTAACACACCACTTCTGCTCCTTACAAAAACACAACATTTAATTATAACATAACTACCAGTTTCACGTGTCTATTGTCACACAATGTTTGTATTACTTTGCAGCTTTTGGACGTCAAAGTGGAACCTTATAGTCCAGCTTATAGAAGAAATGTTGATTTTTTTCAGATATCCAGTTATAAGAGGCAGGGACTGGAGTCAGATATCTAGTTATTATAGGCAGGGACTGGAGTCAGATATCCAGTTATTATAGGCAGGGACCAATGACTTTGTGAGAAGAAAATATCTGTATGTCGTCAGCATAGAAATACTGGGCCTAAATCAATGTAGCACCATAATCAATTATTTTCTTATAACTCCTCCTTTGGTTTCTTCTCGTCCTCCTCATCTGCCTTGGGTTCCTCCTCCTCTTCTTCCTCCTCCTCCTCCTCCTCCTTCTGCAAACAGTGAGGAAAACCGGTCATCAAATGAGCACATCAAAATAGCACATTCATATGTGACTTGACTTGGCCATGTACAGAACTGCACACCTTGGCAAAGCAGATACTTTTGAAATCCATAACTGCACTTACAGACCTGCCTACAATGAACACCTGTTAATATGAGACTAGCATCCCCAGTCCCAACAGTGGTAATTTACAGATATTAACAAAAACTTTAGCTATTATGAACAAGAGCAGTTTGTAAAAAAACATATCAACAAACCATTGCAAGAAAGGCACAGAAAATAAAGACACGACATAAAATGAATGGCTGCAGATAGAAATGGATGGATTGCTCTCTGCCTCGTGTGTCTGATGGCACAGGGAGTGAGCGTGTTAACAATTGCAACACTTCATTCTAGTCAATTTACGAGGTTGAAGTTCATTTATGAAAAATCCTCGACTCACATTAACATGGATGGCAAAAAATGTATTATGTTTGGCTAAAAAGGAAGACCCTTGACCAATTTGGCTGACAAAAAGTAAGTTCGGTATGAAAACACATTAAAAATGTTATAGTGAGCCCAGAACTCCACATGTTGTTTCCACAGATATACATTCCGCTACTTGTGACCAAGGTATTAACGAATGGTAATTTAAGCACATCAAGTAAAATGGCAGACAAACGCACCTTGCCCTCTGGAGCGGTGGCGCCCTCTTTGCCGTCACTGTCAAGGAACTTGCTGAATCCAGCCACTGTCCTTTCACCGTTGAAGTCAATAACCTATAGCAACAAACCACAAGTGTCAGACAGGGTGACTAGAGGCAAACTCCAGCAATGATATTGGCTCACAACTGCCTCAGCACCGACTAACATTGTAGCATGATTCAATCAATAACATGCTTATTAATTATACAGCGTTATTCAAAACTTACAATTTACTTATTATAATAAAATAAGGAAAGATGCACTGGCTACTTTACAGATATGTACACCCAAGATTCGTCTACCTACCTCTCCTTCTCCCTTGGGGAAATATTTTAGCGTCGGGAAGCTCTGCACTTTGACGTCCTCAACCTCGTTGACTGTCGAGTCCATCTTGGCAATGACGATGTCCTCCCGATCCTTGTATTTCTCAGCCAACTCCTCCCAGATCGGGATCAGTTGCTTGCAGTGGCCGCACCACGGGGCATCTGTAGGGGCACGCAATACATCAAATGTCAACTCCATCAAAGCCATCAAACTGTCTCATAC
The DNA here is from genome assembly GCA_033239005.1 of Lamellibrachia satsuma. Lineage (NCBI taxonomy): Eukaryota > Metazoa > Annelida > Polychaeta > Sabellida > Siboglinidae > Lamellibrachia > Lamellibrachia satsuma. The sequence continues at coordinate 7,976,553 of BSQZ01000023.1, forward strand.
AGTGCTATTACAACTAGCCATGGTCTCCCACATTAAAAACCAATATGAAGCCATTAATTTTGTATACTATTATATTTAATTTTGCCAATAGTAAAACATGTTAATATGTACCCAGCCGGCTGTTACAACTTGCCCCATATTGTAAAACTTTAGGAGAATTCATAAAACTTCACATTACACAACTGTGTGTTGCAAAAAAGATATGCAGGAGGTATTTGCGATCACGTTGGCATTCACAAAATTTCAGTCCAATGATCCAAATAATTATGACATTTTCATCACAGAAAACAAGTTTCCTAATTGCAATTAACAAACATATGCACTCAATTCTAAACAACACTGTAAACTACACAATGAAAGAACCAACTTGTAAAACAAACTCACAGAACTTGACAAATACGGCCTTTGCCTTGTCCTTGGCAACATCAATAAAGTTCTTTCCAACAAGCACCTTCACGGGCTTCGAGTCCCAGTCTTCGGGGATCTCCTCAGTCATCAAGTGTGGCTACAAGGGAGCAGCAATTGTAGCCATCAACAAACCTTTCGATAATGGCTTTATTACCTTACATATCAATTTCACCAACCGATTATTCATTTCATGCAATCATTTAGCCCGTCATGAATCAGGATTCTTGATGTTCAATTCTGTAGTGTATATAAGTAATATACAAAGTCGGTTTAATAACAGTATCAACCTATGCTAAAATGATTGAAAGAATTGACCTTGATTGGTAAGTTGCAAAATTATGAATAGTTTGTTATAGTACATACAGGTGGATCCACTTTTGCCTTTTTTCAGAATTCTGACTGGGCACACCAAAAATTATTATTTGTTCGATGATTTCATCAAAATTAAATAACACACTTGCACAAATGAGCTAGCATGTCGTAGCTGGTCAATACTAGGTACGTTAGAATGATTCTAAAAAAAGATGAGTGAAAAAAATTATTGTAGAAGCAGCTTTAAAGAAACATAAAAGTCAAAGTCAAAACCATCATCCCAATGCAAGTTTACATACCTTCAGTTTGCCGTCAAGAACGTCCTGTGCGAACTTGCTGATGGCCTCTGTGGTCAGTTCGACCTTGGCGGGCTTGTACTTGACCATGTCGTCTCCGAGAGTGATATAGCGGATGGATGGGCACTCATCCTTCTTCAGTCCAAAGAATTCCAGGATCCTCTCGTTATCAGCCTCGTCAATGTTGATGTAGATGAACAGGACCTGAAAAATGTAGAATGAAATGGCTAGGGATGATATTGCCGATTGGCTAACACATTAACATGAAGCAGGACAGTCACGTGCAATTAAACTTAAATTAATTCGCAAGGATAAACATTTTGCAACAAATATCCACAAACGAACTTGGTTCCTCTCAAATGCGAAAATCTTCGATCACAAAATTCTGGTCAGTTATAAACGCAACAGTATTTCATGCTCCTCAAGACTTAAACCCAAATTCAAACATATCAGAAAGTACTCACTCAAAAGAACTGAAACAACATACCTTTCCCTTGAAGGCTGGGGCAGCTTTCTTGTAGATAGCAATGAGATCATCATAGGTTTCGGCCTTCTTGCTCAAGAACATCAGCATGTGGCTCTTCACATCTCCACCAAAGATCTTCTGGGCGCTCTGTCGGTTCACACATTCAAACCCTAATTAAAGCACCCCAGGTAGATGGCATTTAAAAAAATGGCCAAAGTTGGTTTATTTTCGTGAAAAGTAGATCATGCCATGATTTACAGGAGAAAAATAAAATTACTGTAAATATTTTAAAATTGTTTTAAAAGAAAAACATTTTCAATGGCAACTGACTACCTACATAAAAGCTAAAAGAAACAATGACATTACAATAAACTATCTTCTGTAGATTTGGTATTCATTGTTGCAATGTAACTTTGTGCTATCGTATAGCAAACTAGTGTTTTTATCAGCACAAGTTTCATGAATAAATAACTAAAATAAGTAGTAATCATATGTAGCCCCCCCATCTAATACCAACAGTAATTAAATGGGTTGGAGCAGGAGCAGGAAGCAGACACGTACCTCCTGTGTGAATTCGATGACTGTGGGCAGTTGGTTGCTAGTGATGAAGTCCTTGATGTTCTTTTCAGTGAGGTCCTCCAGCAGGTTGTTGCGTCCCTCGTCAAACTGAAACATTCACGAGAAACAACTGAACTCTTGTGCCATTATACTCAGGTCACCTCGTTTGTCCCCATCACCACCTCTACTAAAGCGGTCACACTGGCTTCTGGTTACTATCAAAAATACATAATGGCCAACCTATTTGGCTGGTTTCCTCATCTTTCAAATCTCCCCAGGCAACACAGATAATCTATCTCACAACATCTGTTTGTACCTACAACTAAGCTTAATCTGGGAAAGCGCATCCCAAATCTGGAATGAACTTCCCATCACTTCAAAATCATCTGAAACTTAAGCAAAAAACGTTCTTTCAAAATGTAATTTCCACTTTAAATCGATGACATCAAACTTAACGACTCTGATTTGTTGCACTTGGGTTACTGAGGACGTAGGCGCTATAGCAGTTTTATTTTTATTATTATTATTAAAAACAGAAAAAGAAATAAATGCAAAAGATTCGAGATACGGTAATCTCTAAACTGAAAATGGAAATAAAACTGAATTACAAACACAATGAAATGAAGACACACATACCTTCTTGAAGAGAACGACGGCATCATCCTTCTCTACTTTGTATTCCTTGAACACGGCCTTGTTGGATGTGATGCCAAATGGCACGTCATCGACTCCAGAAGCAACATCAATGAAAGCCTTGGCGGCATTGGACTCAACATCCTGAAATAACAATGCTCTACATCAATTCTGCTCACCAAATCACCATGTATTTTAAGTAACTAGATTAATTACCTGTTGTTAACAAGCACTGCAGATGTGAAATAAACATTCATGTATGGTATTGCTATGATTGATCATTCTTCAACAATATAACTAATTACTGAATTTACTGTTGCCAAACTGATGAGCTTAGTTTGCATTGGCACAGCTTATGAAGTAGGAAACACGATAACAAGAAATATTACAACTGCTACATAGCAACAGCTCTCAACCTCAGACACTCCATTGACTTCTTGACACCTGATCAAATTCTAGACAAGCTTACTGTCACAAAAAGGTCATCTGGTACTTCAGCATGTCATGACAATGTGACAAAACACAGAAATAGCAGGCTGGCCACTTCGGTCAACGATCAAACGACTAAGAGCTAACTCAAAATGGAACGTCATGACTTTTGAAACGGTTGCTGACCTCACATTGGCTTACATGGACAAAATTAGAATTGAATGGAGTCAATGAGTATATCTCATAGAAAACACAAACAGATAAGCTACCTTGAAGAAGCCAATGACGACAACATCTGACTTCTCAATCATGTCCTTGGCAGCATCGACTGTCTCAAGGGTGGTGGCTGGGGGTCCAGTCTTCTTTTTCAACCAGTTGACGATCTCGTCAGCTGTGCGACCACCTGTTGGAGAAAGATTGTGAAGGTTTAAACAAGGTTCTAATACTGTTAACACTGTAACCCATAGCAACTACAAAGTAGGTTTGAAAACCACTCTTAGAAATAATTGGCTTCTGAAGTTCTCAACAGTAGTAAATACTGAGTAAACTCAAAGCTAAATTATCATCATCCTAACTATGTTCAGAATTTTACTGTAGACTGCAACAATGGCCTTTTATTTATTTAATTATATTATTTTATCCTTGTTTGTGCCTTTCATTTACACAGATACATGGCAAATCATAAATTTCTACTAATAATAAGCAATATTTTCCAACACACTTCAGTGAAAACATGACTTAGATGTTTACAAAATTGGGTGAGTCAAATTTAGGTGAAACTATAATCTAACTATAATCGAGCCCGTGTATGCTTGTCTGTATGTGGTTATGTTCACGATTTCCTCATCACGTGCGTGATTCGGTTGTTTCTAGTAATATGTTTGACGTATCTTGAGTGTATTGATGGCATATTGGCCTGAGGCATTTGGTAAACATTGCTATAATGACGGTCACACATGAACTACCAAGTTATCCCATGTTTGCTACTATGTGTATAATAAATATGTACCAAAACAACAGCCACACTGAACTGGATGTCTAATGATTTTTTTACTCCAAAGCATATCAATAACATTACCTTGGAATTCAATTGGCTTGGAATCCCTGAAGAACTTGATTGTTGGATAACCTCTGACTTCATATTTCTCGGCCAGGGCTGACTGTGCTGTAGCATCTACTTTAGCCAGTTTAATCTCGGATCCCTCATCCTTCAAGGCCTTGGCTGCCTTGGCATACTCTGGGGCCAGAGACTTGCAGTGTCCGCACCACGGGGCATCTACAATTATACAACACAATCATGTTAACAATGCCCTACAAAGCTCTTATATAGGGCTCTATTTGGCACTTGGGACCGTTCAAAGAGCTTTACACATTACCCCCGAGTCCCAACAGACCTGTTAATTCGAGCACCAACTTCTCTGGAAAGCATTAATCTATATCCACCGTCTAATGCCAGGTATTCATCTATACAGCCGAGTGAACTGAAGCACCATAAAGTGAATGAAAACCGTGGTCCTCCCATAGAAGAGTCTGATATCATAATCACTATGCCACTGCGTCCCACACACCAGTGATACCACAGTTAGCTTTCTGAGGATGTTGTGCCTTACGCATGCATTTTCTTGGGTGAATGACTAATCACTTGAATGCAATTAAGGATTCATACTGGAGCATTTCAACAATACACTTTCCATGGATTTGTGATACCATGCAATTTCTTGAGAAAAGTACATGCCGTTCACACAATAACGGTTAACTGTGCCGATAAATCTTCACTGCCATATTAATAATTGCTCTATGTGCAGTGAAGTAAATACGCACTGACTAACCAGTGTAACAATTAATTAATTTAGAATATAACATGCTTTATTGTTGGATAGCAACTTATGAACAAACATATGTTAACAGGTATGACTGTTCACTGAAGATTCTGAAGAAAAACATTAAAGTATGCTTTTTATAACTTCTGGAGCAGTTTGAATTTACAGCAACAATACAGACATAATCATATTTGTGGCACATCTGAATGGTCATGACTCACGAGGTAGGACAGAATACAGGCATGTGTAGAGCATGGGTGCCAAGCACACAGTATTAGGGCCACCGAATATATGGCATACTGCCAACCTGTTTCAAGCGTTTGCAATACAACGAATGGGTTTTCTATCCATAACCATATTGTGCTAAAAAATCACAATGCCATATGTTTCTGTCAATGACGCTAATAATGTAAGTTGTCCAAAAGATTTGGAGGTAAGGCTGGGAAGAGAGGAGTCATTCTGAGTGCAAGTAGTTTGAGAATGAAGAAGAATTAAGTTACTGTACAAGAGTTGAACTTACCAATATTTCAAATTAATTAAAATTTTTAGAATACATGCCACCCATACAGATGCCAGTCACAATGGCAGGTGTGATGCTCCTACTGATAAGGGCAACAGTTAGTAAAAGCATGCTACCCTATGTCCACAAGGCATAACTACTAGCCGTGTTAATTGCAATCTGGCACATGACAGCATGTATTTTGTCTGGACTCACACATGCATGACTGCCGGAAGGTCTGTAGAAATGCTACACCTCTATCAATATGTTATGTTGTATCTGCTCAGACAACAATCAGACCATGCAACTGGCTCAGATTACAACGACCGTATGGTTGCATGTTTTATCCCAACGAATGTGCACGCATAAATCATGCGCATGTGTTCGTGGCACACGTTGTCAGTGCAACAGCTGGAGCCACAACACAGTTACAAATCTGCATCAAAGCGTACATGAGAGAGACCTGAAAACTAACAACTGACAGCGTAGGCTGTACCAACTGGGACATCTTTGATTCACAGGAGGGGGCCATTTTGAAATGCCCCATCAGCACCAGTAACCGCTTTGGTCTTTCGAAGCCTTTTGCCACTCTGCACCGTGACCTTACAATTTCCAAGACCCAAGTAGTTGGTGTCCGCTGAATTAACTTCTTTACGTTTCCACAAAACGACACAGTTACAGCATAACGAATTAAGATATACCCAAATTAAGTACTGAATACGTTGGAATTAGGTTAAAATCACTTAAATAAAGTGTAGTATCGTGAAAACAAAAGCCGTAAATACTCACAGAATTCAACGAGAATGTACTTGTTTGCTTTGAGTGCCTGTTCCATCGTTGTATTCGTCAGCACCAAGACATTTTCCTCCTCCTGAATTTCTTCTTCACACAAAGCCACAGCTAAGCAGCTGAGCAGGATCAAAGCAAATTTCATTTTGCTAATTTACCGTGAAACTTTAGATAACTACAACAAACTCCGGCCAGACAGAAATGCCAACAACCAGTTCAACGTGGCAAAGGAAAGACCATCGATGCGCATGCGTTTATATCCCGCATTGACTAGGCGTGTTGAATTGCGATTGGTCGAAAAAAAGCCACGTGACGTTCGGGTTCAACGCGCTAGGCATTAAAAGTCATGCTTTACAACATAAGTTATAATAGTAAATATTCTTCTTTTTATTGCAGTTATTATCAAGCAAGCAAACAAAGCTCAGTTTCTCTTTATGAATGGTTGTGTTTAGTTCACGTTTACCCTTCCAATCGGTGATGACAAAATGTTAAACATGCACAAACACTAGCACATAGCCATGGATGCACATGCATCAATCATTGCATGCATGTGTATATGTGTGTAGTAGCTAGGTGTGTAACAAATATACTATAGTAAACCAAATATCGTTGGTGTGTAGAACCTGCACAAACGTAGATGGTTAGATTCTATGTGTGCGTGTGCGCATGCGTGTGTGTATGTATGTATGTATGTAAGTCCTATATGTATGTATGCATGCATGTATGTATCTACGCGTGTGTGCATGCGCGTGCGTGTATCTGTACGTGCGCGCGTATGTATGTATGTATCATCGGCGTCCGCGGGGGGACAAGGTGGGCACTTCCCTATGTATGCATATGTATGTATGTATGTATATGCATGCGCGTGCGTGTATTTGTGCGTGCGTGCGTGCGTGCGTGCGTGCGTGCGTGCGTGCGTGCGTATGTATGTATGTACATACGTATGCATACATGCATGCATGTATGTGTGTATCAAAGTGTCCCTCTGTGCGACGCCGCACAGAGGTGACGTCTTTCGTGCCTGACATTGTCGCGCATAGGGACCATCTCCATCAAAATGTAATGTCTAATGGGGAATTGTTAAATGTGGACGAATGGATGGATGATCGGAAGAGTTAGTGATAGTTGGTTATGATGCAAGTTTGAATGTAACATTGTTCATAGCGACTGCTGTAAAAATACAACATTTATTTAGCGCCATATAATTATTATCTGCTCTATTACGCTTAATTACATCACATTATTAATCAAAGTAGGCTTAATTATCATCTACTCTATTACGCTTAATTACATCACATTATTATTCAAAGAAGGCTTACAAAAGAGACGTTATATTTAATAATAAATAAAACAATATATTGATGTAAGATACTATAGCCTATGCAAAATGTTAGGCGTGCAACAGTAACGATTATCATGATGCATAAGCTCGTTTGTATAATTAATACCATAATTAGCATGTTAGCACATTTAGTCAATTATGATCAACATTAATAAAATCAAACATAAAATATTATATTTATATAGCGCCACAATCACCTAGTGCTCTATGGCGCTGTACAAACAAACACTAAACATTAAGCCAAATAGGCTTAACAACAACAACAACATTACTGTGTAATGTGTTTTTAGTTAACAAAGCACAGTGTCAATGAAAATATCATGTGCTGTCGCGACACGACGGTTGTTGTGTGTTTCCAACTTCCTGCTTCCGCTCGGCAGGTCGCGATGGGTGGCTCATAAAGCCCGTCGTATCAGAATGCGCATTCAAAGCTTGCATTGCCTTGGCGGGGCCCCTCAGCAAAGTAGGGCGTCAGGTCTGACATCTGGTTAAGTTACTTGCGATAAGCCTAGAGTAATAATTACACATGGCGTATGCAGTGAGACATTGAGAATACGGATTGAGTGCGTGACGACTGCAATAATAATAATTGTATATATGAGTAATTATCAAAAGGTCGTCACAAAAGTGTTTTAATTAGTTTTTCAGTTTAGATGTGTACTCCAAGACGTTCAAGGCGGTACACGGTTATTAGGGTATTAGTTTTATTCTTGATTGCATGGAACTTTATTAGCTGTGTTATACAATTATCAGTCAGACTTTGTTATAGTAACATGCATCACCAGGCCATACATTTCCATTTACTTTTCTAAATGTCATTTTTGTACAGGTTTTTTTTCCTGTTGAACAAATGTAAAGTAAATATTATGTACCTTTTTATGTTTTTCGTGAATGTCTAGTGCTTTTTTATAGGAATGTTTCAATGGCGCCTGGAACTGCGCGTTGCTGTGACAAAAACTAGTAACGTTATAAAACAATCAATTAAAATAATATGTTGCACACATTATGTTGATACTTCACGCATTGGTAAAGCAATATATTATCAACGAGGTCCAAGCAACAGCAGAAAGACAAAGTTAATTAGTTTTTATTGCAAGCTTACCAACACCTGGGTCCATTCGCGTGCGACGTTGAAATCCTAAAAACGATGTTTTCGGTTTTGAAATCAT